>OX375868.1:52233447-52861277 GCA_947359475.1 Heligmosomoides polygyrus bakeri | reverse complement strand
AGAAACTTTGAAAAGCGCCGTCTGCAGCGGATAGGCGAATTAAGCGGATCGAACAGGATGTGCGTGGTGGCGAAGTGACGGTTCACTCGCAAAAACACAAACAACACAAGCTTTTGTACAGTGATTGCAGAGAAACTAGCGTGAGTGTCGGACGTCAAACGTGGCTGCAAAGGTCGAGGGAGAGCAGTACGCTGGTCACTGTTGTGAAGCTTAAATGATGTTGTAAACTGCATGATGAAAAAAATCCTAATATTAGCGCAGCCTCTTGACTTGGCGGTTGGCCGAGAAATGTTATCAAAGTTCAGCAGTGCCATTTAAAAATAAATAAAATGATCGAGCTCATAAGCGAGATTCACAAAGGTGACCAGTGTGCAGGCCCTCCCTCGACTTTGCAGCCATGTTTGACCGTCCCACACTCATGCTAGTTTCTTCTGCAATCACTGTACAAAAGCTTGTGTTGTTTGTGTTTTTTTGCGAGTGAACCGTCACTTCGCCACCACGCACATCCTGTTCGATCCGCTTAATTCGCCTATCCGCTGCAGACGGCGCTTTTCAAAGTTTCTGGCGGCGATCTCTGAATTCATCGCGTATCAGTGGATGACTCAGCACAACAGCTGCTTTAGCTCCTTCTCACTTTCTAGCAGAGATCGCTCCTACAATCCCAGCCGAAGGATCGCCTTCGGTTCTACGTAGCTGCTAGCCTTACCACGCAGGGCGGAGCATGGCAAGCATAGCACCAAGCTTAGAGCACGGTCGGTTACGGCAGCATACACAACAAGCCGGTCCAGGATTCGTAGCAAATCGAAGACGGACTGTAGTAATTAGCTTACAAAGCAACGTAAATGGCTTGTTAGTTAAGCTAGTTTGCTTGGATGACCCGTGCATTACACGTTTGCTCGGAATAAATAAATTTCGCTGGGCAACTTACCATTGTTTGCGCACTATCCACTCTTCCTTTGTAGAACGCCTCTTTAATGGGGCACAAAACAAAACTCATAGTTGGTCGATTACATTTCTATAAGAGAAAGGTAAGGATAGTCAAAAATACCTTACTGCCAACACGTGTGAAAATTTTAGTGTTCTTTGGTGAGCTGCATGCAATTGGTATTGGCATGAAGAAGTTCAGAGCCGATTGTTCTCAGCGATTTCTTGCAGCTCTATGTTTGAAATCCTGTACTGAATTACAGGCGGAACCGCGTTAATATAAGGCCTGCACTGGCTAGATAGCAGAACGTTTTATACGTAAATTTCCATATGGGCATATCGAGATTTTGGTAGATCATCCTACATCAGTAGCAGACGTGTCGCGGCTCGCATCTCCATGTCATGACTTCACAATCACGGGATTATTGTCGGATAAATTCTTGACGTTTCTTCTGCAGATCTCCACCGCCTATTCAAAAACTGAGGAAATGTTCAGAAGAGAATCAGGCAAATCCCACTGGTATGTCTAGAGTAGTTGCCAGAACAGCTGACATAAACCAGTCGTCGATGAGGAGCACTGTTTTGGTAAATACTGGGTTGTTCGATAACTAACGTCGCTCTTTACATATTTTTAAACGTGAGTTTAAGCATGTTAAAAAACGAACATTATTTAAAGATACATTGGCCACGTTTGTCATCCTACTGTAGCTGAAAATTTCCGCCTCCGAAGAAGCCTCGTTTTTCAGAAGCAGAGAGCTGATGCAACTGATTTTCAACAGCTTGATCGGAGTCAAACGTTCTACTATCCAAGAGACCGAAACAAATAGTAACCTGATGGTGCGGGGTTAGGGCTATAAGGGTGGATGAAGCATCAGTTCCCCATTGAGTTCTGATAATTTTTGGCTTGTCCAAGAGGTGGGGTTTGGAAATGGCCAGTTCGGGACGTTTGTTCTTATTTTTCGTTCAGTTCGATAGTTTACGAGAGCATACATCTGAATCAGCAGTTTGATTTCTTGGAGCAGCTCAAAGTTTCGAATGACGCCTTTATTTCGTCGTCATCACTAGTGATTGTACGACCAATAGTGGTGCATCTCGTACATTGCAATTTCCCGAGCGAAAGCCTTAGCAACCAACGCAGACACTGGCGTCCAGTGTAGGGCAGTCCTCACCATAGAACTTCGCATAATTTCTTCCGAGCTTGCACCGTATCTTTGCCCTTTCGGAAGTAAGACGATAAAATATGCTCTCTTTGACTGTCCATATTCAAACCTAATTCTTTACCAACTCATTTTTAGTAATAACGTCCAGTTCTTGGCCGAAGATTGTCTAAGGTCTATGCTTCGAAGTAGCATATAATAATGTAAGCTACGTAATCACTACTATGTATATAGAAGGTACACTCCACTGCTTCCATTAGCAAAGCGACATTTATTGTCGAATAATCCAATACTGCCAGCAGAAGGGGTCAAACAGAAAAAAATGAGGCCTCTTTCCTAGAAATTGTTGACAAAATGAGGGGCACAGGAAAAGCGTCGACTTTAAAGAATACGCTTTTGGGGTGGGTTATTACATATTTCTACTTCGCAGAGCATCACGGCATATTCTTTTCCAGTAGAAATGAAAGGAGACCACTTATGCTTGTACAGATGCTTGTAGGACAGGGTGCAGGAAGAGTTGTGCGCAAATGAGATCGAACGTTTATTCAAGGTACTTTCTAAAACGGGCGCCTACCAACAACTTCGCACCATGTGCCTCTAAACGTCCCAGTGGTCTCTTACGGTCTCTTGGGAGTCATTCTGTGATACGGAGGCCTCATCTGCCTTCTTTTCGCCGAAGCAGATGTCCTGCCCAGCGATATTTTAATTTTTGATGACTCCAACGCATCTGGTAATTGCGAATTCTCCCTTAGCTCCGAGCTTCGTAGGCCTTCTTGCCATTGCTGACGAAGGCTTGTCCTCAGAAGACATCTCTTCAGAGCACGATGCACAGTTTGCATTGCTCTGGCGATTGTTTTGTTGTCGGGCCAGGTTTTATGTCGCGTAACACATCGCAGCCAGTACAGAGGCGTTGAATATCGAGGCCCTGAGGCATCCTTGACCTGATCGGTGACTTCGCGAATCGAACTGAAGGCTGTCCATGCTTCGCGTCTCGTGACCGATTTCAGGAGCAAGATCGTTACCCATGTTCAGCTCTGTGCCCCGATAGACGTAGAAGTCGACCCGTTGTAGAGCGACTCCATTTAACCTTACGAGTCCCGTGTCACACTATTGGCTGACTGTAAGCTGCCTTTGAGCTCGTTCAGCATTTCCTCGACCTCTGCCGCGCTGGTAGAGATGAGAACAATATCGTCGGCGAAACGAAGGTTGCTGGTCCGTTTACTCTCTACAAGGTAGCCTTTGTCGTCCCAGTCAGCATTTAACGTAACCTTTATCGTCCTAGTATCGTCACAATTCTGTAAATACTTAGCTGAAAGTATGGTATTGCCATTCCTGCTGTTCTACTGTCATACTAAGCAGAAACTTTATTTTCACAGCAGTTTTTCGACTACTTTCTTCCCTATTAGGTTTCGCATGTGCTGTTTATTTTCTAGTGTCTTATACTTATCAAGAGTCATAGAATAACTAACTCGTATATAGTTATCTGCTTTGCGAACCATTTCTGAACTTACTCAAAACAAGGCAGTTCCTGCATCATGCATAAGCATCGAGTAAAGTACAACGACCAAGCGATTCTGACATCCGTCACGCAAGTGTATCACCAGGACATGTATCATTGGAATACAGGGGAAGTTCGCAAGTCCGCGTGATTCCCCTGTTTTTAAGACTATAGCCGCCCATTGTATTTCCGGAGAGCAGCACTGACCAATGGGGTCTATGAGAGAGGCCTTGCAGGCGCGGTTATCTCGATTTCAAATTGTGTCAATCTTCCTCTCCAACCCTAAGAGCGTTTGCCGTTTAGGTTAATCAAGCGATAACCTCCATCGGCACATACTAGGTTGTATGGAAATTAATGCAGATTTTCGACCTCCGACATTAGAGCGTGCGGGATTTTTTGGCAAAGCTTTACCTTGGAATAGTGCATAGTTGCACACTGCTACAAAGCCGGTTTTGTGCGCTTTCTCCCTGTGCTATTCGCTTTTAACATAGATTACCTGACGACAGAGTTTGTGGGCTATAAATGGACCTGTCAGAGCAGCAATTTTGGTAGATTTACTCCTATGAGTTCAAGCTCGGTCGTACCGTGGGGGAGCATCTCGGAGCGCCAACCAGGTATGGGACCAAGGAAGTGTTAACGAATCCACGATGATGCGCTGGCTTCAAAAATTTCGTCGAGGTCAATTCTATCTTGAGGATGAGGCAGGTCGCCGACGTCGTTCTGTCACTGACGACGAGCTGAATACTTTGGTGGAAGCAAATACATGTGCGTCCTTCTCCCCAACAACGCGCGACCACATGTGGAGCAGAAGTGCGGAACTTGAAGCTACGAAACTTTACCAAGTTTATCGGACCTTTCGTCAACCGACTACCACTTCTTTAAGCATCTGGATATGTTCTTGAGTGAGAAATGCTTCAGTAACCGAGCACAGGTAGAAACTACCTTCGACGAATTCATCCACTCCAGAACTCCGGACTTCCATGCAACTAGTAGGTAAGCTAGTATCTCGTTGGCAAGGATGTGTATACTCGAATGGTTCTTACTTCGATTAATAAGGTTGTGTTTGAGCTGAGATATGTCGTTTTGAAGTTTAAGGTCCATAACATGCACTAACATTTCTCACATAACATTTATCCGGACAACTTAATACCCAGAACAGCCTTACAGCTTACGGGTAACAACAGTTTTCTCAAGAAATTCATAAGTACTTAAGCCAAAGCTGGTTCTTAATTCCCATTATTCTGTTTGCTTAGCGGAACCATCTTACCACTGGTATTGTTACGCTATCTTCCGGTGCGACTCGAATTTATCTCAAAATTTCACTGTCCAATTGGTGATGACAACGTATACCGTACAACGAGATTTTGTTGCGATCCGAACTCTAGCGCAAGGCGGGACTCGAACCTGCACCTAATGACCGGGCGGGAATGTACATGGGAACGTGGGCGGCAGTCGGATGTGGTGCCGGCTGTCATGGGCATCCGATACCGGGTTCCTGCTTCGGATTTCCTGCCCAGGCCAGCCAAGCCTTCCACTCCTCCTGGATCGCTGAATTGGTATCAGACTTGTCTGGGAAAGTTAAAACACTGATTTGTTCATCAGCTGGTCACTGTAAGGCATTGGAAGGCATTGTAAAGACGAAATTCGCACTCAAATTGCCTTCACGACATGATACTGCAATTTTTTTCCGTGACAAGTGACGTATTCGGCTACGTCTCCATGACCACCGAAAAGCTGTTATAACGATGTTTTGTCGCGATCAGAACTCTAGCGCCTGGCGGGATTCGAACCCGCACCTGCTGACCGGGCGGAATACTTTACGCCATTACACCACTGGCTCTGTTTGATCGAACGCAACATCCACACCAGTCAAGCTGAGGGCCTTGATAGAAATGATTCAAGTCAATTTCCTTAAGCCTCAAGTGGCTGGTATCGAGGTTGTAAGCTGTTATAACAACCTTGAATTGTTGGTTCGTGAAGCTGACTTTTCTCGCATCGAGATTGTTACATCACTTTATTCGGCTTACGTTTCGACGGTTTCGCCTTCTTCGGAGCCTGGAGGAGTCCAAACAATACTTGAAGAACTACTCCCCAAAGGTCGTTTCATACTACAGAAAGAAATTCGGAGATCAATGGAATGAAGAAAGCGATGCGGAGAAACAACGAAGGGCTAGCCCATGTGGTGGAAGCCGAGCAGCTTCACCAGTCATGTCATCGTCAGATGGAGGTGAACGTTGGTGAATGACTTAAGCTCTAGGGACCACCTACCCTAAGGACCTCCTAGGGCATGACCCTGTAGGTCAAAACCCACCGAGGCCGACAAAGGGTGCCAATTCTTGCATCACTGATACGCACTCGTCTCTGCGATTGATCTTGGGGGTTCGCGATGCGATCGAGAATGCCTCTAGCGGACATGTCGCCCCGCGTGCAAGGATCGTGACAAGCACCTGAACTATTGCGCCGCTATGACAGTCTACTCTGTGCTCGCCCATAAGAGTCGATCTTTGTGACTTTCTAAGACCGCCTACGTGCTCGTCGATGAGCGAGGTAACGGGCATCAGACTGTAAGTGGTCCCGGCATACCGCCCCTCCATTTCCTAGCACGTATCGGGTGCAGCAGAAGCCAAACTACGAGACTGACGAAATCGACATGTTAAGGAAAGTGCGGAATAGCTTCACCGGGAAGCTATTCATCCACGCTCGTGGGCCCACATACAGTAGCATTCCTCGGGAGTTAATCAGCAACAAATTTTGAATCTGATATCCTCCAGCTTAGAAAGAAATGAGCAATTTCACTATGACTTATACAATAATGCAAATTCTTGTAGAGTTAAATCCTCACAAATTCTTCACTTCTGCAGTCCTGGTGCGCGTATATTCATCGTCTGTATGAAAGTGTCTGTAGCCCAAGTTGTTTGTTTCTTACTTTACTGCTGGGAACAGCATGGTAATCGAAGCCATATTTCCTAATGAGTAGTTTTCTAGTGAAGCTTTTTGGACTTTTTTAAGTCTAAGTATATTTTTCTTCTCAACTGGTTAAAAATTGTTGCTCCATACTCAAGTATCGGCCTAACGTAAGCCTTATAAGCTCTGACAAAGACAGAGGGGTTTTTTTGTGGAAAGACTTCTAAAAAGATTGTGCACTAAAGCCATCCCTTTATTAGCAATTCGTTCACAATGCGCGTCCAAAGCCAAATTTGCATCGAGGAGAACCCAAGGGTCTTTTGTTTGATCAGTGCTTGTTATCTCATTTTCACCTCACTTGTATGTGTAGCTGAGATTTGTTCTTGCTAAATGCAGCGCCTTAGATTTTTTCTTTTGACAAGGGGAGCCGCCACTCGTGGGACCAGCGATCAGCAGCATCTATGGCCTTTGTCATACCATCGCTCACCCCGAGCGACCCCTAATGATATGCACCCATATTGATTCCATCGCGCCGCCCGATCGATATGGGAGCATATCATTAGGCGTCGCTCGGGGTGAGCGATGGTATGACAAGGGCCTATGGCTCGCTGCAGAAGGTGCTGATTATGGATTGGTGAGCTATGGCAAATTTTCAAGTCATCCGCAAAAGCTATGCATTTCACTCCTGAGCTCGTTATTGGTGACGGTAGTTCATGGGTATAGATATTAAGTAGAATAGGGGATAGGACGCAACCTTGTGGAACGTCACTAAGAGCCGATTGAGGTGCTGAATAATTGGAATTCACGCGTACAGTAAAAGTTCAAAGAGTGGATACTCAAATTTACCGTGCGATTACAGTCTAGGTGGCCAGCCATTAAGCAGGGTTGGCTGTGTGAGGGACTTATGTTTTCTTTGTGACCACAATCTTGACTTTTCTGCTCATATCAAACTTTTTTTACAATAAAGCTTCAACTCGGACATCCCAGGTTTTTAAGGGTTTGTCAAGCTATGATGAGGTTTTAACTAGAGCGTATAAAGCACATATTAGACCCATCATAGGATGCGGGTCACCAGTGTTTTGGCCTCTCAAAACAATGATGTTGAACAGTTGACACAAAACTTAGCAAGGAAGGTGATACTGAGACCGAAGAAGCCGGGTTTCTGTAGAATACCAGGTTCTCGACATAAGAACTCGGGGTTTTGACTCCACACACTTGAGTCGAGGCTGAAGCGAAATGATGTGTGTACGGTTTTTAAAATTCTTTCAGAGTTAATGGAGGCTGAAATTAGTAAATTTTATCGCATTATCAAGTCTGAGAGAGGGAAATTGAGAGAAAATTCGATACAAAACGCCTAAAACCAAAATTCGTGGAAACTCTTTCACTTGCACAGCCGGATGGGACTATGTCTCACTCAAGAGAGACGTACCCCATTCCGCAATTCTTCCCGATTTTAAAGCGCATTGCAGGGATGCGATTGTTCTCATTTTCATGACCCTTTTCATGATGCTACTTGTTGCTGTTCTTTGTTTGGCTGTGTTCAGTTTGTATTTTTCCCATGACTGCCTTATGCAGCGTATTGAATAAATAAATAAATAAATAAATAAATAAGAAAGTTCCGCGAAGAGGGAGAGTTGTGATAAAAAAAACCTGTAACAGTATGTATGGAAGAAACTGTGCCACCTGCTCTAATCTTAAAACAAATGTGTAGGGCATTGCTTTCAATAATCTGAGCTTGTCTCCACATTGTGTCTCATGCCCGATAGAGGAAATCTCCCAATATCGGAAGCTTCTAACGACTACCGGGAGTCTTTTACTGTGCTCGACATATGTGTTGCTGACTATGAGCATATTTGAGGACCGTGCACGCGAGAAAAACATTGACATGCCTCTTATACATACAATGTAGGACGAATGCTGGTCATGACTGCGATCGAAACAGCAAAACGGTAGGTCTGATCATAGAAGCTGTCAGCGTCTCTCTCGTCTTGATTTTGACCGGAGCTGCGGGACCGGAGCTGAGCCTTCGTCGCGTTATAACGGGAATCATTTTGAATGCAGAGTTTCTCTCAGATCTGTGCTATAACGGGAGTAGCGTTATACATATAACTCCGAGGAGTTCGATTTCCTGCGATGTACGTTCATAATAAACAACAAAGATGATAGCACCGCACCTTAAGGCACACTACTACGTGTTCCCCTTACATATGATAGGCATGGCTCATAGCGGTTTTTGAACATGATGCGAAAATGTACAATTTAGTATGAGGGAAACATGGTTCCAGGCCTTGCACAACAACAATTTGTTCGTAGCTCAACGGAGAGATCTCACTGCACCGTAAACCATAAGGGACCGAGACAATGGCACCTTTCTGAAAGACTCTCATCTAATGTCCCCTGCAAAGCAGGGTGACACACCATCGATGAAAAAGACATGATGAATCCTTAAGCTCACGAGCGTCTTTTAAAATGTATTTCTTGCAATTAGAAGTGATGGTAAGAAGTACTAATAGAACCAAATGTACTGCGTTCAAGAAATTGTGTGTCTAGACTTGCTTCTGTTAGAATGGATTGCATCCCTGGATGATAGAAATTGACAGCAGAGGCCGGATTCATCAACGGCTTGCAGCAATTTTACAGAGAAATTACAGCCGAAATTCCTGATAGCACGGCTTATATCGATCACCATATCGTTTGATAAACCACGCTATTTAAGTAGCCAGGATGTTCGACTTTCTATCCTTTGGTTTGTAAGCCTAGAAAACTAACAGTGTGCGCTAGTGATTATTGGGCGAAACTACGAAAAAAGCGAGCAATTAGCCTACGAGGACGTGCGTCGCACTTGCATCGCACCTCCCATGTAGTCCTTGAAGTACCACCGTAGGTCTCAGTTGACGTGTAGGTCAGATAACTGGTCACATTATTCAATCCGTAAATGAATGAACAGATTCAAATATAATGACAGCACATGGTACGGTACGGAGGCTTTCCAGATAAATTTTCAGTTGTTTGCTTAGGAATTTCAACAACATTGCGATTTTTTAAACCATCATGTGTATTTGGCCACAAAATGACTTGCAGTGGCCAGCCGATGAACAAGTCAGCGCTTTATCCTTCCCAGACGAGTCTGGTACCAATTCACCGACCCCGGAGGAATATGGAAGGTTTGGTTGGCCAGGGCGGGAAACCAGAACCAGGTATCGGGTGCATGCGACGGCCTCCTTCTCCTCCGACTGCGCTGTACGCGTCCAAATCCTATCACACTGATAACTAAATAGGACTGGTTTGAAAGAAAATGGGTGGCCCATGTTTAAAAATATTTTTTGACAAATAAATCCAAAGTGAGTTTAAAATTGCGCTTGAAAGGATTGCTACCACATATCCCCGCTTCTTAGTATTCTGACAGGTCCTCTGGATACCAATACACCGATGGTGTCTGTGTCATGTCTTCTGAACCAATGCACACGTTGTACGGCATCGATGGCACGTCTTCTAAATCCTAACGCATGTTGTATGACGTCTGTGACACGTTTTAAGAATCCCGATACATGTTGAATAACGTGTGTGACACATCTTCTAAACCCATACACACGTACGACATTTACGGAGCGTCTTCTGAACTCAGCAAACGTTGTACATATGTGACACGTCTCCTGAATCCCAAAACACGTTGGGTGATGTTACGGTCTCCAGAAGTAAAAGAGTACTGAGGAAGTTACTACTACACTGTTTTGAGTACTCTCTCTGCCTCTCTCGGTATAAACAGCGGAAGTAAGAGTGATTGGCCAAAGGGATGCCTTGCAGAAACGTGATCACCAGATTCTGTACCACTTCCTGTTCGTTTCCAAGAAAGACAGACACAAAGAAATAGAATCTTCGACCTGATTCGACTGTAGGTGACACTACTCGAGCAATCCTTGAGGTTAGCTTTGTAGCACCGTCAACTATCATTTCCTCCCAAGGTGTTCCTCCCAAACCTCCTCAAACAGTGTAAAATCTCCCCCTTCCGTAGTTCCATAGCTTCATTATTGATTACCTTGGAATTGGCATGGTGTCAGCACTGATCTGAAGACGTAGTGGTCCCGCAACGATTGTTGTTACGGTAACGGTTCGAAAACGTCTTACCCTACTAAGGCCCCTTCTGCCCACTCTCTGATCTCCGCCTAAAAATTTAACTCCCAATCTTCTACTGTCAAGATGAACCGGTCACATTTTAGCTGAACTATTGCATACACCGTCCAGAGCAGTTGTCGTCTGAAGTGATGACAGCTTTCCATAGTTATCGCTGAATACATACAGCATGCAAAAGCTACAAGAGATGACTTCTGATAAGCCAATGTGCGTCGGGGTTCTGAAGGCGTGCCACAGACATCACCCAACGTGTGTTGCAATTCAGACTTCTTTTCTTTTTAGACCTTCTTACCTGTGAGAGGTCTTTTGAAAATGCAACGCACGCTGCACAGATCTGTGGCACCTCTTCTGGATCTAGACGCACGTTCTAAACAGTCTGTGTCACGTTTTCTAGATATGAAAACGTGTTGCCTGTTTGTGACACGTTTAGTGACTCCCGACGCACATGTCGCAACGTTGGCACGACGTCTGTGGCACCTTTTCACACTTTTATCATAGATGCAGTCGTTGCGGGACCACTACTTCTCTGGTTCAGCGCAGGCATGAACCAAAGAAGTGGTGGTGCCGCAACGACTGCTACTGAGTGCAGCTACGGAACTGCATAAATGAGAGGTTTCATACTGTTTGGGGCATTTCTGGACGGAACGTTTTGGGAGGAAGTGCTATTTGACGATCCCACAGAGCTAATCTGTAATAGTGCTCAAGTACTGTCACCTAAGGACAATCGCTGCTAGACCATCACACGTCGTTTATGGATTAGTGCAGGAGCCATGCTAACGTCATATCCTACAAGCTGGTGTGTGCCTAAATGATTTTAAGAATGAGTTGCATGGGGGTTCAGACTTCAATTCTGAAGCAGAAATTAGTCAAAGGGCGAGTGTTTTCTCTATGCGATGTGCTACTTCGCGTCTATTATGGTTTCCGATGGAATCCGAGAGACGTGAAGGAAAGGGCCTAAAAGCGCAAAAACGCAAAGAAAAAAGGAATTTTTGGAATGACTACGGCGTATCCAACACCGCCGTGTATTGATTTAATTAAGACGGGCTATCGCGTGGTCCCACAACGAGTGCCCGAGTACTGTGGGAGTTCCACCTATTCTAAGAAGTAGGGGGCCTTAACAGAAGCTTCCTTCGGAAAAATTGGCGAGTTTTTAAACTGTTCAAATAGCTTCAGAATATGAGAGGGTTACTCCAAGTACTGCTGATTGCTGTACATTAAGGAAGGTACGGGTGAGTAAGCCTATAGGATCAGAATCACCGATTTGGCACAAACTTGTTGGAGATCAGGAACAAGATTTGTGATCTAAATAATCCGTAAAGGCGAAGCTTGGGCAAAATCGGTGGTCGAAACAAATCGATTGCAAATCACTTTCTGTTAGAGGTGTTCTCTTCCTTTCACTTCATAGAAGCACGGAGGCAGCGGACGGTTGACATCGGGTCTACAGTAACCTTCACACCCGTTTCTTTGTGCCTGGTGCAATCACGAAGGACGTCCGAAGATGACGCCTGAAGGAAGTGAACTTGGATGAGTCGAAACCGAGCATCACTCATCATTTGTCTCTAGAATTCGGCTTCCTAAGTGGTTTTTAGTTAGGAAGTGAACCTAGATAAGTGAAATGAAGCATCACACATCACTTGTCTCCAGATTTCGACCTCCTAACTGGTTTTTAGTTTGGAAGCGAACCTAGACGAGTTGGAACGAAACATCTCACATCACTTGTCTCCAGGATTGGTCTTGATAAGTGGTTTTTAATTTGAAAGTGAAGCGCACGCAACGTGCTCACAAAACTAGCACGTGACGTCGTCATCAATAAAACTGCTTGTCCGAAATCTGTGGTATACAATACAGATGGGTTCAACCTTCTGCTAAACAAGGATCCTTTCCTATAATGTGTGTGCGAGGTTGAACTGCCATGTCACCACCATGAGTATGTTAGAGAACATCTAGAGTCATTTCCTAGTCAAACTCCAGTCGAAGAAGTTCAGTTGTGGAAACAGTAATCCATTTCTAATCAGTTTCCAAGAGAACCGCAGCTGTGAACTCCTCTGAAGCGTACGAGCAGCATGGATACACCACACCCTGGAGTTCCTTTCTTTGCCCAGTTCTGCGCTCTCTAGATAAGACGACGTGCACATACTCCACGAGCACACTACGTGTTGAAACGTTTATATAAAATGCCTCATCTCAAGGCATCTAGAGCCGTTTTCTAAATAAAACCAGGCGCTATGGTAGTTAGGGGGGTCATCTTATAAAAAGGTGTCCCCAACACGAAAAAAGAAACCATGACACACTGATAGTGAAGAAAAGAAACAACCAATGCTATAGCTCTGTTCTGTGCTCTCCTCAGAGGAGACCACAGATTTGGGCAGGGGAAGGGACTCCAGGGTGTAGCTCAAGTAACGCACCCGTCTCAAAATTGCCTACATCCTGGAGTTTCCACCCTTGCCCATAACGGAAGCAAATAGAATAAAAAATCTGAAATCGAACCGAGGAGACAAGACTACATTCGCTCTATGTACCATACTACTCGCCGCGCCTGCCGGCCGCGGCATGCTATGGCCATGACCCCCCCCCCTCCAACTACCATAGCGGCAAGTTTCATGTGGTTGTAATTTTATTGCATAGAAATCATTATCAGATGATAATGCGGTCTTGCTTTATGAACTGATTGGGACGATCATCAGACCAGTCGTGACTTCAGACACTCACTGCATCGAAGTCCCTTCTGTTCTAAGGCTTGTCATCTCATTGCTTCCCTTCTGTGTCAAGGAGGCTGTCTCGACAATGCTGAGGTACACCATACACCCGCATATGCGCTTCGACAAATTCATTTCATCATTTCATCACGCGTTTACTACCACAAATCGAATGTTGCACGACGTCTATGAAAGGCCTCGGACAGCTAGAGAGACGAAACTGCTCATTGTTGTACTCGGGCCGAGATACTCATATAACGACCGCCCGAGTGCTGCGGGGAAACTCGTTGAATTCTTGGCAGACAACTCGTCGTTACCCTTGGCTGCTTGGCCGTGAGTCTAGTAAACCCGTCTGTTTGGCTGCGAATGATTTTATCTTCATCGCCTAACTAAATAATAAGAGGATTCAAAAAATCGGTACTAAGCGGGCTGGTGCCCGCTCCATTATGAGACTATGGTCGTAGAACACTAAAATAAGCGCGATTTCTGTGCTCTCCTCCGTTGACGCGGAGGTGACTGGTGCCCGCTGTACACCGGCAAAGTATCTTAAATGGATAAGTTAGATCAGCTACACCACGGAGTTCCTTCTCTGTGCTCACCTCCGTTCTGTTAAAACCGGCTTCCGTCTATGGTCCAGCAACTATGTATGCGCGGTCTCGCGACGAAATCTCCCCACTCGTCTCGAATGGACTTTTAGAATATGACTAACAACTTGTAGAAGCATGTTCATAGTGCGCGACGGGAGTAACAGGAGTGGATAGGCGCCCGAATGAAGGGTACATGTCGCCTTTTTCCTGATGATCGCTTTACATTGATCGATTCCGACATCGATATACTTCGCCGACATTGATTGATTCCGACATCGATATACTTCGCCGACATTGATCGATTCCGACATCGATATACTTCGCCGACAACAGCGTCGCCGACGTACAACGTAGGCCTATGACCAGGGTCTAAGCTTTCAAGAGTGACAGCAAAGGCCCTGTCTAACTGGACCTGTTTCTCGTACTGTCTCATGTCTCAGTCGGTGTAGGACCACGGGGACGTTACGCTCATACAATCAATTGAGGGCACGAGGCTCCGAATGTTGGCGCTTCCCTCTTCATTTTTCTAACATTCTGTCTTTGAATGGGTATTTATATTCGTAGACTATCTCGTTTGAAAGGCTTAGATGACATAGTTTAGGGAAACGCTGAGTTTTGCGGCTACCTTGAAGGCTCTAAAGTTTGGGACCTGCCAACCAAGTATTCCATCCCTCCGGAGTCGGTGTATTGGTGCCAGACTTGTTGGCGAGAAACAAAACACTGATTTGTCCATCGACTGGTCATTGCAAGTCATTTTGCCGGCTAAATACGCGTTCAAACAGAGTATACGATATCCCTAGAATCACTGATCGGAGGATATGCTTTGCAAAAGTATGATCATCCGGCTTTCTTCCAGTTGCTATTGGTTTCAAGGGATAAGGGTCTTTGATCACTTTCACACCATGACCTGAGTACTCCTTTGTTAGAGGTTTGGATCCCATGTGAGACACAAGACGTTCTTACTAGGGTACCACGTTTTCAATCCGTTACCGTAGTAACAATAGTCGCGGGACCACTGCGCCTCCGGTTCAGCGCTGGCATCATTCCAACTGCACGGTAATCAATAATGGAGCCATGGAACTATGGAAAGGAGAGGTTTCGCACTGTTTGAGGCGGTTTTTGTCGAAATTCGGTCGATTGTGGTAGATTACAATAGGTGCGGGTGTCTAATTGTAAGATTGTCGAGGTCATGATCACCGATTTTGCCCAAACTTCGCCCGGGGAGTAACGTCTTTATGTCCTATTTGTAAAGACTCCGTGCGGATATACCTACCTGCAGTAGCTGATGCTTCAGAAGGACATGCGAACTCATCCGTTGATATTCAATATCCCTACAGGAGCTTATTCTGAAATGTTCCTTACCCGCGCCTATCGTATCCTAGCGTACTCCAGCGTAGTAACAAAAACGAATCCAGATTCGTGATCAGCACCCCAGATAATCCCTATAGACGAAGTTTGGACGAAATCGGTGATTATGACCTTGACAACTTTAGCCACCTAGGGTCGGATTCATCAACGACTTACACAACTTTAACAGAGAGTTCACAGCGGAAAGCTCAGATAACTCGGCTTAGCAAGCGATATACTGAGCGACAAGCCGCGTTATCTGAGTTTTCCGCTGTGAATTCTCTGTTAAAGTTCGGAGGGGGGCACTCCAAAGTCACTTGGCTCACCTGATGCCCTACCGTGAAAACATCAGGCCCCTTCCCCCGAATATTGAAAAAATTTAGTTATAACGGCATGAAAAGGCTCCAGCGGGCCAGGTGCCCCCCCCCCCTCCCCGCATTGGGATTGCACTGTCATCTGTACC
Organism: Heligmosomoides polygyrus bakeri; assembly: GCA_947359475.1. Classification (NCBI taxonomy): domain Eukaryota; kingdom Metazoa; phylum Nematoda; class Chromadorea; order Rhabditida; family Heligmosomidae; genus Heligmosomoides; species Heligmosomoides polygyrus. The sequence continues at coordinate 52,845,570 of OX375868.1, read as the reverse complement.
TACCATGACCTACCGTAGGCGGCCGAAGTTTCAAAAACGGATGTCAGATTCGTGATCGCACCCCAAACAGCTCTCCTTGGCGAGATTTGGGCGAATTGGCGAAGCGCACTGATCCATCGACCGAAGCAGGTTGCAGACCGACGGTGAAATGTCCGGAGTGTATTGTGGTTGCTTGATTTTGGTCCATCCCGATTCCTAGATTTTTGCCAGAGTCTGAAGTGTCGTAAACGGTCGGCCGTTGCCCTGGTGGAAGAAACATTGGTTCCTATCCACTTATTTCTCCACTAATTTTTCCTGGATCGAGTTGTCGGCAAAAGCGAGCGTTGAAGATGGTTTGAGTACGTGGAGCAGCTCCCGGTGCCTTGGACCACTACGCATCCAAACGCACGGCAGGACCTTCTTTCGGTCGAGCTCCGGTTTTGACGTCATAACCCCAGCTCAGTGCGTTTCAGCTATTGCTTTATTGCAGTTGCAGTGAAGCATCCCCTTTTCATCTCTGGCAAGTTCAGGGCTCCTCGCCTGATCCGGTGCCAGAGCTCTCGGCAGTCGGAAGCACAGCGATTTACTTGGGTTTCCGTCAACTCATGAGACGAAGGCGATTTTGACGATCTTCCAATCTTCTGCAGCCGACGAGCGGTGGTTCGCTGGGAGGTGTGGAGATCAGCGATCAGTGCTAGTTTGGTTTGAGAAGAATTCGACTTGATGGATTTGCGCAGCGCCCCTGGTTAAACAGGAGTGTTCTTCCCTGGAGTGGTTTGTCTTTGTTGCCCTTCGGACGGAAAAGAACTTCTTATACCATCTCCAATAATCTGTTCGGTTAGGAATTAACTTGCAGGTGACTTCATGATGTGCCTGACTCCGTCGCTGGCCATTGCCGTGAGTTTACTCCTTTATGTTTTTCCTTTTTGTTATTTTTACTTCATTTTTAACTATTCTTTTGGATATGTAGCATCTCCCCGTCCCACTGATGAGCCACTGGGGAGATGCTACATCAAAAGGTTCGTATGGATTAGTGGCGAAACGAACCTCATTAAAACTTTTTAATTCTACACAAATTGAATGTACTGAGTTAATGTGTTCCAACGAGGGAAACCCGTGGACACATTTTACTCCGCACCGTTTTACGGGTTTAATGTTTTTATATTTCAACTTATCCCACCTTGCATTCATCACAGGGGAAACTTGCCCCAGTCACCAGTGGTGAAATTCGGGACCAGTGGTCCGCGTCAAGTTGACGCATTTTGCTTTCTTTTTACAATACCTCTATTTTATATTGCACATAATTTCTATCATATACTCACCATATGTAACTTGCTTTTATAAGGTACCGTAATTAACTAACAGTTAACAACTATTAAAGATAAACTTTATTAGTAACAACTGTAGTGATTCAACTACTAAAGCAACAGATAAAACACAAACTGGGTAACGCCCTTGATTCTCCTCTACTGTATCTGGGTTCCTCCTTTACTTTTTATACGATTATCGACAGCTCTCGTCTCGCTGGTATTTGTTCTTTTTCGATTTCGGTTGTCCGGCTCAGAAATAGTTCCGTCGTCTCGAGATTCCTGATTCAAGTTGCGTTAATTAAAACAGACTTTACAGGTATTACTATTATTTCTTACCGATGCAGACTGGTCGCTAGTGCTGGAACCTGGAGAAAATTCCTCGACGAGGTTTTAGGAGCCCCAAGTTAGTTTGCCTTCCTTAATGAAAAACATATACTCTGATTTCTATTATTTCCTTTCTCATTTTAAGATTTTTACTTACTGTCTCACTCATATCTACTCATATCCAGTCTTGTACATAATATTTTCACACTCCTCTTTGATCCTATCTTACCTCCATATTTCGTCGTTCGGTTACTGTCAGCATTTTGTTTATGGCATTGCCATTCCAGTCGTTATAATCCAAGCCTAGTAACACACTAAGCTCTGTGGAACGGTAACGCTTAAAAACAATAGTGTGCAATGTTATCATCGGGTTTCTTTATTTGGCTTACCTTTGTCCCCATTTTCGCCATACCAGTTATGGTCACGTATCCGTTCTTAACAACCATCTCTGGTGGAGTCATGTCCTGGTCGTTAAACAATTTAAGTATACGACGACGTAAATAGAGGCTAAAACTATTTTATTAAACATAATATTTTTTTATCTAAGTATTCTACTGTCCAAAAATTTTTTAAACGTACTTTAGATTTTCAACATCGGTTATGTTTACGGTATGATCCCGTATTATATGTACGCTACTCCCATTTTTCCTGTTATATTCCTGTAGTTTTCGTTTTCCATCATTCATGAAATGGGTCCAAAAAGCATTGGTCATCTTCACCTTAAATTCAACTAATGCTTCCGGATTATCAGTATACGCTTTGTTACGATTACTTACACGGAAATTGTAAAGCTCTCCATTGCGCCCGGTAGGAGTGGGCCAAGTTAAGGGATAAGGGTCATCCTTATTGGTATACCTGCAACATTGAATTATTGTTTTAACAGCTTAGTTATTAAATACCTGTTATCCTCACTGTATCTCTACCACTCCATATACTCACTTCACTACATCTTCCAAGAACTTTTCTACCAGCTCCGGCAATTGAAGTCTTGCTGGGTTTGGCATTGAGACAACTCTTACATACTCGGATAACACTCTGCGATTAATATGTTCTTGGCTTAATGCCAAGCGTTCCGACTGATCCGTGTTCGCGTAGTCGAAGCCTGGACGCTGAAAACCTTAGCTATTCAGACATTATATATTTTTTAACACACTTTGACAGACACTACCTACCTGCATGCAGATAAACCAATAGCTTTTAATAACATGGTTCTTCTACTTTTATAGCCCTTTTATAGCGATGGTTACGGTAAACCACCTATAGCACTTTTCTGCACGAGACCCACAGCTACAGCAATTGATTGCCTCCCAAATCCTTTACATTTCTACCACATACCAAACCCCTCACCCCTTCCTTTCTCTTTTTCAGGTTACAGGATTATACAAATCCGCCTTACATTTCTTTCACTACACAAGAGGTCCTATCCTCTTACTAAAATTAGGGGTTAGTACTGATGGGTTTATAAAAGCCAAAATAGTCGTGAGCAGTTTATTTTGGCGCCTCCAGTGCTAGCCGTACCAAATGGTACAAAACGGGTCTGACACCCCCGTAGGGCAGCCCCCTAGAACCCTTTTGGGATACTGCTCACTGTACCTGGGTTGGACCTCCCAGGTGCTTTGATTTAAGGTCTAAAAAACAAAGCACCAACACTTCTGCAAGTTACCACACCCGCTCTGCCTTCTACAAATATGTATAAAAATGGGAGCAATCAATACTATATAAGGGAATTTGGAAACTATAACAAAGGGTCAGCCTGCGATAGTAATTGTAAGTACTGTAATATAATAAATTTCGAAAATTTTATAGATTCCTCGGTTACATTTTTTCACATAAATACTTATAAAAAAGAGGTTACTAATTGTAAATCTAAGTCAGTGGTTTATTGTATCACTTGTGTTAACTGTAGATTACAATATGTAGGGGGTAACCACCAGAACCTTAAAGGAGAGAATACGGGAGCATATTTATTACATTAAAAACAAAAAGAAATTGACTCCTTTATATCAACATTTTCACGAATGTCTGTCCTCTTTATCGTTTACAGTTCTTGATTCACTAGAAGAAAACTCGGATAGAAATACTTTATTTAATAAAGAAATTTTTTGGATTAAATTGCTCAATAGTGCCTTTCCTTTTGGATTAAATGATAACATTAAAGGATATGGTAACGTATCTAATATAATAAACCCATTACAGTATAAAACTAGTCATCCGTATTATGCTTTAAAAATAATTAAGGAAAGAAAAAACAGAGGTTCTAAAAGAAAAAGAAAAAGAAGTAACAAAACACACTATGATGTTAACAAATTTATTGAATACGTAACTTCAGAAGAAAATAACATACTAGTTTCTGACATACATAATAAATTAAAAATGCTAAATAAACAAAATCTAAAACAACTAATCAATTACAGTTTAAACCCAGATTTTTTAAGTAATCTAAAAAGTAAAACCAAATTTATAATGTTTTGCTTACTAGCTCACATCAAATATGGTATAGACAACACGGAAAATAATATTAAAAATTACAAAGTTAAGCATATTATGAACTACAGAGGAGCAATTTTTGATCACATAAACTTTAACAAAATTTTTAATAATACTGTAGTTAAATTTTTCGTTAATAATAACTCTCAAAAAATTTATTCCTTTTAAGATAGCTTACACATATTCGCGACCTATTTCCAGTATTATTTTTAATTACAACAAACTACTTAAAAACATTACCCTCGAAGAATGTGCTCACATTATTAAAAGTGATTGCATTTGTAAAACAAAATATAATGAATATAAAAATTTTATAGATACTTGTCATGACCACATTGTTACAGGTGACCTAAATATTATTAAACATAAGCAACTTAATAAAATTTTACAAAAAGGTACAAAATACAGACCATATAATGGCTATAATAAGAAAGATATAATTTTTGAGTACAAAAATACAGTGGAAAAAACAGTCAAACAGATTAGCAAGTTTTACAACATACGAACACCTAACAAAATCAAAGAGCTATACATATATTTTAATACACAATTTAGAACTAAAATTAAGCCGCTCATTTATGCTAAATATGTGGAGGATAAAGTGCATATACCATTTAAGGAAATTAGGGTATTACAAAAGGATTTTGTTTTCTGTCCATTAGATAAAGCATCTAATAACTATGGCCTAGTATGTAAAAAGTTTTATCTTCTAATCTTAATGAATGAAATGGGTATTAAATTTGATAACACTCTGGATGCTTTTATCAATATGAATACTAATAACACATATACTAATGTTGATATTATAGATAAACAATCGATTATTTTTAAACATAGATATTTCCAGAGTAAACATAAACTTAAGGTTAATACGGATGTGGATCTACCTATTATTTACGCGCTGCCTAAACTACATAAAAACCCTATTAAATTTAGATTTATTACAGGCGCAAGAAACAGTAGTGTTAAATCTATTGCCTTAGAGCTTTGTTGCATTTTTTCATTCTTTAAAAACCACTTTATCAACTATGCCAAATATATATCAAACAATTGCAGAACTATTAAAACATATTGGTCTATAAATAATAGTAATATTATAGAGGAAATTAGTAACTTACGTAATGGCAATATAAAGTTATACTCCGCAGACTTTACAGACATGTTCACTAACATACCGCACAACGTCATTATATCCAAAATGAGGGATCTCATCACTTTATGTTTCAAAAACGCAGGTAAAAAATTGGTTGCATGTAATGGTGTTAATTTTTTTATACGCATTCTTCCGTAGATAGTTACAGATGTTACGATGCTACGGATCTCTTATATTTAATTGATTACTTACTAAGAAATAGTTATTGTGTGTTTGCAGGAAAAATATATAAACAAAACCTTGGAGTTCCACAAGGAGGTAACTTTAGCCCGCTTTTGGCAGATCTTACTATGTCTATGTTCGAGTTTGAATACTCAAAGAACATCAGAAAAATTGGCAGCCATTTATTCATACCTTTTAGATATATGAATGACCTTCTTATAATACACAACTTTAATGAGGACTATATCAATTATGTCCTTACATTAATTTATAAAAATTTGCTGGTACTAAAAAAGACCCATATTAATGAATACGAATGCAACTATCTTGACGTTACCCTCAAAGTAGTTGGACATAAAATAGAAACAAACCTCTACAACAAAACAGATTCTTTTAGTTTTAGAGTCAACAGATACCCACATGTAGATTCAGAAATATCTTTCAAGGTTAAAAGAAACACTGTTTACACGGAGATTTTAAGGATAGCCAATGCATGTTCTAATTTAATATACTTTTGTGATAAAGTTAAAGAAATGCAAAAAAATTTCGCTCTTAATGGTTATAACAAAGATTTTATCATTTCAAATATACTTAAATGTTTATATAACAATAAACATATACTTTATAAATATGAATTGTTAGACAAACATAAAGATATAAAAAATTTTGTCAGTACTATTTGTGGTGGTCCTTAACTAATAGTACTTCATATTATTTTCAAGCTATCTTAATATATAAGGCACTAAGTTCTTCAGTTGGTCGCTTAATATTATTTCCTTGAGGGTAGCGGACTCCACCTTTTATATTGAGCAATAAACGCGCTCTAGTTTCACTGACTTGCGATACTCTTCGCTGAGTATCAAACCTCACACCTTCGTTGTTGCCCATTTCTTAGGATTTCGCGGAGAAAATCCATTCCACCTTTTCACCCCCATTTCCACTTCCTTCCCACCATTCTTTTTTGATAGGCTTTATTCCTTTTCCTTTCATTCCTTTTGTCTCTCATACTTTTTGATTTATTCTTGTTAGTATCTTGTTCATACGTTCTTCTCCTAAGGATAGGAACTTGATGTATTAGATTCGTTCCCAATTTTTACAGTTTTCAGGTACCTTCAGAGCCTATTGGACATTGCCGTGAGTTAACTCCTTTATGTTTTTCCTTTTTGTTATTTTTACTTCATTTTTAACTATTCTTTTGGATATGTAGCATCTCCCCGTCCCACTGATGAGCCACCGGGGAGAAGCTACATCAAAAGGTTCGTATGGATTAGTGGCGAAACGAACCTCATTAAAACTTTTTAATTCTACACAAACTGATGGATTTGCGCAGTGCCCCTGGTTAAACAGAAGTGTTCTTCCCTGGAGTGGTTTGTCTTTGTTGCCCTTCGGACGGAAAAGAACTTCTTATACCATCTCCAATAATCTGTTCGGTTAGGAATGAACTTGCCGGTGACTTCATGATGTGCCTGACTCCGTCGCTGGGTTGCTGCCGAGGTTGAACTAATTGAAAATGAAACCACACATTTTCACTTTGAGTGGTCATCGTTCTAGAGAATAAAACTCTTCAACAACGCGAGGAAAATTAACGATTTATAACTCAAAATGTTCGCCAGGAAACATGCTTTTAAATAGAATATAACACTTCGACGGGCTTACTTTGAATTCCAAAAAAAAACAGAAATCTTGCAAAATTTGTGACTCTACCTAATAGCTCAGTTGCTCCCTGTGCAGTCCCTGCGTCAGACGCCCTCGGATACTGCCAACACTCGCCATGTTTGCGGCTGCGCTACAACTCACGCAGTCGCCGAAGCACCCTTGTCACTATCGTACAACTCCATCAACCATGCGATGTGAAGTGCGATCTCCGTAGTCCGTTCAGTTCGAGGTGCCTGTCGCCTGTAGCCGAATGCCGGTGTTTAGCTGAGCTGGCAGGAGTGCAGGAATGCACAGAATCATCCAGAGAACCAAACATTCAGTTCCACTGAACTCTCTCTTCAACGTGGGGACTATCAATATTTTTGAGACGACAATACTCTAATGTCGAACAGAGGTTATTGTGCAAGTAGGATCCTCAGAAAGTATTGCCCTACGGTTTTGAGTTTGAACAAAACTGCAACATTTAATCCTATGAACATTCCTGATGACAGAGACAATTGAGTAACAAAAACTGACCGTTTGGAAAACTCCGGCTAGTCTTAAGAGAAGGTTTCATTGCTCGTGGAACATCCTCACCTTTTGCGCTTAGATAATGGTCGATGGCCCCCCTTTGTTCAGATTTCTTGAATGGAGCCTTTGTAAGCCCTTTGAGCTTTCCGCCCCCAAATTGCGCACTCAGGAACCTAAACAGGGAGACAGAGCGACTACCACGGAATGCAGGTGAGGGCACTATGTAGAAGAGATGCAGTGCAGAGAAGGTAGTTTTGTCCAATTAAACGGCCAATCAGCTTCCTGCACTAGAGCTTGCTGGGGGATAGATTACAAGAAAGTGAGAGATCAACACGTAGCCATCATTCGGATGGCTTCGCGACTATTCTCACTCTCTCTCTTTTCTCGTATGCCGAAACTCTGCTCCATCGAAGGACCAGAGCACAGTCTTTCTTACTTATAGCACTGTTTGGCAACAAAAAACTTCGGATCCATCCTAGTCCGGGGGGCCACATAACTAAAAAGTAAGTAACAAAATGAATTAAGACTTACCGAGCGGCTCCTAGAGAACGAGTAGGAACCTAAAAGAACCCTAAAACGAACGAACAAACAAAAAATAAAAAATCGCCGCGTTTTACAACCGTCCCAGCGGGAAAAGAGCGACGAAATGGAGGCATGCCGCGTGCTGGCTGACATGTTATAACCAGGATCTAACATGGTGATTAGGGCGCTTGAAGCAGCATGCCGCGTGCTGACCGCCGCCTGACATGTTATAGCCAGGATCCAACATGGTGAGGAGGACACGCAACTTTGCCGGCTTACAACCACAGCAAATTTTTCGTTTTTTTCTTTGTGACTTTTTCTTGTTTAGGGTCCCATGTTGTTCTATAGAAGCTGCTCGTTACGGCTCAAGTGGATTTGTTACATATAATACTTTTTGGGCGCGTCTAGCGCAGTCGGAGGACGCGCGACTGTCGCGTGCACCCGATACCAGGTTCCTGGTTCGGATTTCCCGCCTAGGCCAACCAAGCCTTCCATCCCTCCGGGGTCGGTGAATTGGTACCAGAAGTGTCTGGGAAAGATAGAGCGCTGACTTGTTCATCGGCTGGCCACCGCAAGTAATTATATGGCCAAATACGCATACATGTCGCCTCCACGACATCCCGTTAAAGTAGAATGCGCTGGCGCATCCCAGAAGGGATTGAGTAACGCCGTACTTTATCCTTTATTATTTAATACTTTTTACTTATGTGCCCCCCCCCCGGACTAGGATGGATCCAAAACTTCTGCCTTGTGCATTTCTGTTAGTAGACTTTTCATTTCATCGAAATGACCACGATGAACACCTTGAAGCACATTGCTCTGATACTGCACAGCCTTCTCTGAAAAAAGCTTTTCCAAGTATACTGACATTTATGCGATTTCTCGACGTTATGGCATAAGAAAGGTAATAGGAGGAAAAAAGAATAAGCTTAGAGCGCAGTTTTCAGCGGAAATACTCTTGGAGCACAATCACTGCGACGGCATTCCGATTGCCTGATTTACTCTATGATCTGGGTGCCTGTCTTGTTCCTTGATCTAAAGCGCTACATATCTGGACCTCTTAAATAAGCAACTATCAAGGAAGGTTTTGCTCACTAAATCGATCTTCTACGGACCAAACGTCTTTGGAAGAGAAAAATATTGACAGACTTATGGCTGGTTCCTCGAGGCACCGCTCGTGACGACAACGAGCCCTATGCGATTCCATGCAAAAGTTGGTTATGGCGGAGACAGAAGAATTTTATGCCTGCATGAACGGAATGGAAAAGGACTTCGATCGCGTACCGCGTGAGCTTATATGGCATGCCTTGCGACATCAGAACGCACCTGAGGAACTTAGAAAGGGGTGCGGCTGCTCTGCTCTTGCTCCAAGAGTAGAGTCTGAGCTACTGCTGGAATCTCAGTCCAGTATCCCATCTCAGTTGGGGTGCACCAGGGTTCTGCGCTTTACCACCGCTCTTATGGTTAGTTGTCTTCTTGTATGCCATTACACGGGATCATCGTCACCAGTTCTATCGACGTTCTATCGCTTCATGCTGATGATGTGATACTCGCCTGCGAAGACTAAGGTGATCTTTAGCGGCACATGCAATTCTGGTGCGACCATATGGTGATGTTCGGACTCATGCTGAGCGTCAAGAAGACCGAGTACCTAAGGACTGACGTAAACGAGTCCTGCTCCATTAAGATTAGGGTGTCGAGATTGCACGCACTTCGGTGTTAATACCAGCAATAGCCTCTGATGGCAGTCTTATAGTTGAAGTGAACTCACGCGTGACTGCAGCTTGGTCCAGGTGGCGCTCGTTGACTGGAGTACTCTGCGACAAGAAGATGCCAGAGCGCTTAAAGGCAAAGATCTACAAAACCGTCGTCCGGCCGGTAGCGATGTACGGAGCTGAGTGTTGCGACAGCTGGGGCTGTGAGCTACGACAAAGGAAACAGAAAGTCGCCTCAGCGTCATGGAGAGGAAGATGCTGCACTGGACGGCTGGAGTCACCCGCATGGACCGCACCCGAAACGATGCCTTTCGGCAGAAGTTCGGTGTCGCGCCGATAGCAGACAAGATGCGCGAAGCTCGCTTACGATGGTACGGCCACGTTCTTGGTGGGCAAGAAAGCAGCGTGCGCGAGACAGGCCTTCAGCTGGATGTGTCAGGGAAGCGGCCTAGAGGACGTCCGAAACACCGCTGGTCCGATGCGTTGCAAAAAGAACTGAAAGTAACTGGCGTCGACCATGATCAAGCGCAAGGTCGGAAAGGTGGCGCCACAACCTCAGAAGAGCAGAGCTAGCGACGACGCGGTATAAACGCTGAAGAAGAAAAGATAAACAAAATAGACTGCTCACTCAACGCAAGCAGCCATGAGGAGATTGAATTAATTGAAATGAGAAGTGAAGCGTTGCAGCTACCTAAGCAACAACAACAAGATTCTAGGTGTCCTTAGCCTGAAAAAATCACAGTATACATCAAGTCACTACTCGGCTTCAGTCACCGAGACCGAGATATACCTAGGGTTAGTCGTCCTTAAGATCCCAAGTCTAATCTTGAGTCTCATTTCTACAAGAAAAAGTGTCTTCCTGTCTGAGATGATGTTTAAAACTGGCGTTGAAAATGATTCAGACTTTTAGACCTTCCGAAGAGAGCGAGGTCGACGAAGCGAAAGCCGGCTAAAAGCTGTAATCGTTCTGCTGTCTTGGACCTCAGATGAAGAAGATCACAGTGGTAGGCAAGAAAGTCGTCCCAAGATTTACGAAACCTCGCACCAGCACATCTGAAATCATTTCCGAAAATAAAGCGGTGGCAATGCTGGTCCAAATAAGTAGAAATGGAGGAAGAATCAGATAGGTATGAGCTATGGAGAAACCATGCATTGATCCTATTTAACGACAGCTCAACATTTTTCTAGCGCTCGTTTCTTGTTGAAGGATTGTATTGTGATGGGCGTCTTGTGCCACGAGTCTTTCCGACTCACAGAAAATGCTTCATCAAAGCAGAGCACTTCAAGCTGACCAGCTTGAATCCTGCCATGACGATGAACGCTGCTGTTGAATCTTCTGAAGCAGTCCTACCGATACTAATGTCGAGCCTTTCTCGGCTTACGTTCTCGACGCAACTGTACACTTCGCGGGGCGGCCTACGGAATCCAGCGAAAATCTGAAATTGTCGAGATACGTCGGGAATTGTCCGAGACCCTCGCTAGCTGCATGCAGTGCACTGTCGCTCTCTGATCCATCACACTGTTCAGAGTCGCAACTAGAAGGAAACGCAAGAAACACTACTTCTCCGCTTATCACGGTGATCGTCATCGCATTCATCCGCACCGGATGTTCACTGTGTTTTCAGCCTTTATCACGCAAACTGAGGCACTCCGTGGTATGTAACTCTTCTATTCCTCGCTCTCTACATCCACGTCCCTCGTTTGTATGCTCCTCGTGCGTCGAACGTGCCGCACCATCTAGAGAGTGCTCCATTCCCCGAGACACGTTCTTCGAAGTGCATAAACAGATCGGGATGTCAAATAATGAACGAATAGCAATAGTGAAGCAACAGAAATTAGACAACCGCAGTTGGAGACAACCTACGGCGCGGTAATTATTCGTATTCCTTTAATTTAACCTCTCCAGTTCCTGCACCTCACTCGTTTTCTGCTCATATACGCTTTTTCCCTTCTTCTCTACCTCGTTCGCTCTTTCCTCTTTTCAATGACAAGTTCTGGCGCAGTTAGTTAAGAGCTCTTCATTCTTATACAGTCCCCTGCTTACGTGTTGAAAATGGACAATCAAAGAGAACATTGTCGGCACGCCTTATTGCTCTACCTTGTTTTTCAAAATGAAGTGGTCAATTGAAACTAACCGGCGCATTACAAGTCGTGAGATGACAGAGAAGCTTGGCATATCGAATCCGATCGTCTAATTGCACTTGCGACAGCATGGTCACCCAAACAAACTGGACGATTGGGTTCCTCATGAAACGTTCCGACTCAGTAAACGCGTTTACGTATACGAGGGCATAGTCTACTTTGAACTGCTTCCAGGAAACAAAACTATAGATTCGAATGTCTGCTGTCTTCAACTATCGAAATTGAAAGAAGAAATCAAGAAAAACACTCTGAACTGGCCAATCACCAAGGTGTGATATCGTGACAGCGTAGACACCACTCCTCTTTGATACCGTCAGAAATTGAAAGAACTCAATTTGGAACTGCTGCCACATCCTCCTATAGCCCTGACTTAGCATCATCAGACTGCCATTTATTCCGCCGCCTTCAAAACCATTTGGATGGTAAAACTTTTAATTCCGATCAAGCTGTTAAAAATCAGTTGCACAAAATCTTTGCTTCTAAAAATCAAGACTTTTTCAATGGATTTTTTTAAACTTACTAAAAGATGGCAAAAGGTTGTCCAACAAATGGTCAATAAGTTAATCATTCATTAATTTTTGGCGTTACTATGAATAAATTCACTTTACAAAATACAAAAACATTATTTTTCGAAAAACCCAATATTTTATTCACTCCAGCGTTCAACGCGACTTTATAAGAATCGACGCTGACTCCAAGTCATCGAAACACGGGGAGGGAATATAAGCACACCGTTTTAACTTTCTCGCAAACCACCCTTTGTGTGTATCCGTGTCGAAAATGCATCGCAGTGAATGTGCCATTTACCTGGGCAGGCAGCTCGTAAATGTACCAGTGGAATCGACAAGACTCTCGGTCCCATGGCGGAGTCTTTTTGCTGCACTGCTAAGCCCTCCACGAGGTCGCTAAATGCCTTTGTTGGCAAGTGTTTCGACTGGATCGCCTTCGTTGCGGCCTCCAGTGGTTCACTGAAGGAGCAGCAAAAGCCACACAAGGTAGACCTGCAGTACGGGACAGGACCTAGCCCAGGTTAGAATACGAGCCTCGCAGAGCCAACAATGCCGTTCAACAACCTCATTAAGAGCATAGGGCAGTAAAACATCAGAAAGGTTGCCCTACGCGGATTTCGATAGAGCCTAGGAACTGGGATTCTACTGAACACTAGATCAGTGCAGGGCAAAATAGAACCTAGATAGAAATGAGGCCTGACGCTGTTCATTTGGCGTTACTGACAGGACGCGTCTCTCGAGCAGCAGAGCTTTGCCGACTTCAGTGGTTTTGGGCTAAGTCATCGAAAAGCAGATTCTACGGCCACGATAGGCCTTTAAGTAACGCTTGTTCGCGTAGCACTTCCTTAAGTTGTAAACACAATGTTTCAGGCGTCAGTGTTCATGGAAATTGTTTTCAAATTCATTGGTGAAAGCGGCTTACAAGAATGTGGTCGTCACGCGCCATTTTTTCTTTTAGGGTTCACTAAAAACCCCTTTCGTTTCATTTCAGTTTCGGTTGTCTTTGGGTATAGAAGGCTGGAAGCTCAATTGATAACAATGCAGGAGTTGCTCTAAAATTTGCTGGCTGCCACACTTTCTATTTTTGAAACTTTTGAAATCAGCGCATCACCATGGATTCGTTATCACTTTTCTGGCCCCTACCTGGTTGATGTTCCGAGTTGTCTCCGCCGCAGTACGACCGAGCTTGAACTCATAGAAATAAATCTGCCGAAATTGCTGCTTTGACACGGTCGTTTATAGCCTATAAAATCAACTGTGAAGTAGTCTATATTAAAAACAAATAGGACAGTGAGAAAGCCCACAAAACCAGCTTTGTAGCAGTTAACAATTATGCACTATTTCTAGGTAAAGTTTTGCCAAAAAAGGCGTTCTAAAGCTGGAGGTCAAAAATCTGCATTAATTTCCAGACATCCTAATAGAAACCAGCCGTTTCCTATTTATATTAGAGAAACTACGACCGCTTGTGCTGACGTAACTGTGAGGAGCCTGACGCACGATCTCTACCAGACTTTATAATCATTCCGCCATTATTCCTGCAATTCTCAGAACGCTTGCCTTGTTAGGCACCATAACCACTCAACTTAGCGAAAATCCCTTCAAGACGTCGACAGTCAGAGCAAAGCGTTTTGCTCTTTAATTTTGTTGTACATTGAGTCCAATAAATATTTTTATAGCTACCTAGCAATCAAGGGACGTGCAGAATAAAGCAAAGTTGAAGCGGTGTCCCACTACAAGCGGCTTGCACACAGGAAACGCAAGTGTGGATTAAATTTGGATAAGGTCCTGCTCTGCCTTAGTCGCGCCCTTCGATTGTTACAGGAAGTCCAGCACGGCGTGTCAGAATAATTCTCGATGAACCGCCCCCCCCCCAACACTTTTCTAAGATGTGACATTAATCCTTCTGGGCTTCTTGTTGGTTCACATTTTTTTCTCTCCACTGGCGTGGTGCGTATCGAAAAGTCGTAATGCCGAGGGATGTGCTGCTGGCAGACTTGCTGACTGACCCTCTCCAAGCATGAGGACCGGCCGGTGGACCCAGGACGGCTTCGCGTCGTTGAGGAGCGCTCTCTCACTAAAATCTTCTCTCCATGTCCACCAGCAAAGTTTTTGCCGATTTTCACTGCTCTGCGCAGAGAAGGAGATACTCTGGAGAGGGTGAGAGACCTCTCTGGGCGTGAATGACACGAAGTGAACAGTATACGAAAACTCCACCGCTTTCCTTGGACGACCACTCAAGATCGTTGCTATGTTAAATGCTGACCTGCTCAGTGTCGAAAATTTTGCCATTGAAGTGAGTGATTTTCAAACACTGCACACGGAGAATGGATGCCCCAACAGCGCATTGCATTTTTCTCCTCGCAAGCTTAAGTAGTCCCTGTAATCGTTGAGCGTTCTGCTTGGTGACGTAAAAGCTTTCATCCGATGCCTGTTCTAAAGAACGTCTTCAAGATTTGGTCACTTTACCGTAGATTTTAGGTGGGTTGTTAGCCGATCAGTTTTGATCAGTTATGTGCCTTAAGAAGGAGAGGACTTGTTCTCAGGACAGGACATAATCGTTCTTCATTTCAGCAACATTCATCGCGTCAAATATCAAGAAAATTCACTGTGTACAACTAACCAGGGAGAGTATAGTACAGATAGGAAAATGCTAGGAGATGCCTACAATGCCCTTCACAAGGATCGAAACATCTTTCATTTCCGAAACCAAGGATAGTGAACATCACTGTAGGACACACTGCACTTGGCAACAATCTCAGGGCGGTAAGAAAGGCTTGATGTAATTTTTTTTTGAAGAAATCCTCAGCTCCGATGAATCGTGACCCATGATCCAACACGAGGCATTTGTGGATCATTCTCGAAATTACTCCGTGGTAGGCATATATGGTCACGTTGCCTTCCATTACATTAATCACGATGACAACTACACGAGAGCATCTTCAAGCCATCGTCTTCTATGCATGACGTGTTGGAGATTGTTGCATGACGTGTTGGAGATTGGCACTGAATCGACGGCAACCGTTCGAAAGGTTCGAAAGGAGTAGGACAAGGACAACACTTCCATCAGCACTGTCAAGTGGTAGCTCGCCTTCTTTAAGGAAGGGGACAACGACTTCGAAGACAGGCCTCGGTTGGGACCAGGCGCATGCGTGGGGTTCGACTTTTGCCGAAAATTTACGGAGCGGACTTGGTACGACCCTCCCTTGTCTCCATCACGGTCTTATTTCTTATATTTGTTTTTTCAAACTTCTATGTGATTCTTGTACAGATTATTTGGTTCTTCTTTCCAGGTGTGGCTTTACAATGCAGAGACTCTCGCGCAGATTCGTACAGGAACACATGTTATTGAATAATTGATTAAATTTATTGATTGATTGAAACACATAATTGATTTATGTCTTGAATGCTGATTGATTCACAGTTAAAAATGTAGATTTTCTGGTACCAGTCTTGACTTTGACTTTAGTGCCTTCCCCACAAATATTTTTTGAAACGCTCTTCGAATCGGTGACGGAGTCCAAACAAAGGGGTGGACCTATTACGGAAATAATTATGTATGTCCCACGTGAAGAAAACAACATCAAAACGTGGAATTGTTTCTTTAAAAATTTCAATTCCTGGTTATTATGCAGTAAAAAACCACAGGAATGTGACAAGGCATGGCAAGGCGTATTCTAAGTCTTTAATTTTCATGAAAATAAATTTTTCTACCCGAAGCAGACGACCTATGCACGCAAAATTTTGCAACATTAAATATACAGCTCTCCTTGATACACTTTTATATCAACGAATGTATCAGTTTTGCATGATTTGCCAAAAAAATGTGTCTCGACAACCGAACCTCCTTAATCACACAGATGATGCCCCTTTAAGAAGCAGTTTTTCAGAGCATAGAATCCGCATTTTCTGTACTTTGTAAAAGAAAAAACATGGTTTTGTCACTGTGTGTCAAGCAGGGATTGCATTTTTGTAAGGTACAGTTTCAATTTCTGACGTTGCTTCTTTCAGAAGGAAGAACATTATTTCGGTGACAAATTCGCGTCCATCGTTCGATCTTGGTTCTGTTATGGATTCTGAGGGCGCTTCAAAACACCTTCTAGGGAAAGCACTTAAGTCAGCGTTGGTAAACCAATAGCACTCAAAATTTTATATAACGGAAATTCAAAGCACAGTTTCAGACGAAAATGTCGCTTCTTCCGGCAGACAAATGTGTCGTGTCCATTATGGCATCCTGAAAAAAATCCGCAGATCGTGATGAGAATGCTACCGGAAAATGCTCTTTTTTTTGAACTGTAAAACAATTAGTATTCAAAACCCTAAGGAATTTTATACTGTTCTCAAAACACTGCATGTTAAGTGAATTAGGCTGCGCGCGATTCTGTTCAATTCAAGGGAGAATTCGGGAGTCGAGCCACATCTGGAAGGAACAACCTATTACGAGATGCAAGCATCACCTAACAAAACTGAAAAGTTCGAGACGATTCTCTGATAAAAGCAGGATAAAGTATGACCGCTCCGCCCTCTCGAACCCCAAGCATGACCCTAGTCGGTAGTCGGAACGCCCCACATTGAGGAACAGTTCTCGACGCTGCCATAGAGGATACGGGGGTAAGCACCCAAAATCTCGCGACGAGACTCGGATGCATCCATCCGGCAGTCCTCAGTGGCCGCAGAAAAGTGTGCTGACTCGATGGATCCCTCATGTCTCGTCCAATAACATGCGGTTCACTGGGGTATCCATTTGACAGTTTCTCCTTCTGCGCCCGCACCGAAAGGAGTTTCCGGATGACCTGATACAGTTGGGTCCTTTGTGATTCTAACTCTCATCGTGCCAAGTTGCTCCATCAAGCGCCAGCGCCAAAGTGTACCTTCACCCCAAGAAGTGTCTCCTTTGCTGCTTCTGTGTTTCGCGAGAGCTGTTGTGTTAGGAATTGCTCCCGCAATGCCAACAGTCACCGGCAGCATTTACACCAATCAACTCCAGAAACTGACGAACGCTGTTTCCAGAAAAACGGCCGAGGCGTTTTTCGGATACCTTCCCGACAGCGCTACGCCGCACTTAGCAAAAGAGACAGGTAAAAAATTGCAGCAGCCAGGCTGGGACACGGTTCCCGCCCACTCTATTCCACCGATATTGCTCCCTCTGACTATCACTCAATTAGTCCCTCATAAACGATAAAAGGGTAGAGCACGGCGTTACTCGATCCCTTTTGGGATGCGCCATGCATTCTACTCCTACGGGATGTCGTGGAGGCGACTTGAATGCGTATTTGGCCATACAATGACTTGCGATGGCCAGCCGATGATCATGTGGCTCTCTATCCTTCCCAGGCAAGTCTGGTACCAATTCACCGACCCCGGAGGGGTGGAAGGCTTGGTTGGCCTGGGCTGGAAATCCGAACCAGGAACCTGGTATCGGGTGCAGGCAACAGCCGACGCCTCCTTCGACTGCGCTACACGCGCCGCTCAGCCCCTCGGTCCCTCATAGTGAAAAGAGAATCACCAAAACGTTGAAAGGGCGGTCAGCGAATTCTTTGCAGCAGGCAGGCAGCAGGAGGCTTGCCCAATTCTGGCGAGGTTTCGGAAACCCGCACCCCTTCTGGTCAATGTTAGGAGATGGGAACGCAAAGTGGCTTTCCTTCCTTTCGGCAAGGTCGGTCTTCCCCTATTCGACCACACCTATACAGGTTCCGCAGCTTCATCGCCGCTCAGTTTTACACCGTGTTGAGTCAGAGCGAATGTCAGTCGAAGAGGTGAGTCCTGGTTCAGAGTGGCCACAACCCCGCAGTAACCTATCAGTCCCGAAGAAACGGCTTGTGATTCAGTTTCTGGTGTCTGGCGTCCCGTTCGGGAAGACGCCATTCTGATGAGAACAAGGGAACGTGTGAGGTGAGGTGATTCGGTTTATTCTCTTTGTGAGAAACACGGTATGGACAATAAAGCGTGAATGGCATGGTACTCGTCGTCAGTGAGATCACAGCAGCTTATGCTAATTACAACAGGTGACAGTCGGCGCGATATCCACCAGGAGCACGCACTTCGTCAAACAGAAAACAACACTATACACACTCAGAACGAGAACTCTAGGTCGAACGTCTATCATGCTATGTGCGGTAAGGAAACGGCTGTGGACAGAAACCGAAGCGGTAGTGAGAGAAGCTTCAGCATAGACTGAGCCGGAGATACGGGCGTGGGCGTCCTACGAGCCAGCGAGGGCATCGAAACCGCCCGACCCATTGATGCACCAGTGGAGAGATGTAGTGGAAGTGAGCCGAACGTGAACTGCGATCGACGTACTGAAACGGCAGAAATACTTCAGGCGAAGGAATTGGCGGCGAAAACTACTGAGAAAACGCAGATCAAAAGAAAAGCGAAGGGAATCAAGGACAAACCTGAAGGACTGAGTACGACGGCCTCAGAGACCTCTTGGCTGCCCTGTAGCGCAGAGATCTGCGTCAGAAGGAGTGCCGGAGGCCTCAGCGGACGCATGGTGCGCTGCACCGGAAAGTGGTCGACGGGAACTTCGAATATCATGCTGTACTGCTTCTGACTGGCAGAGGCGACACGGAGTCTAGGTGGGGCCGGTCGCCACCGCCGGCCCTTTATAGGGCGCCGCGCCCGACCACACCCCTCGGCCACGCCCGTCCGAGAGGATCAGCTGTGAGTGAGCTGATGGCGAGCACGCACTTGAGCTGTTCCGGACCCACTTCCTCCTAGAACGGATATCCGCTGAGGCGTTTCACTCTGGCAGTAGGAGGAGTGACGCAATTCCAACGTTCCATTGTTCCTTCGAAACAAAGAAATCACGACCACGTCACAGCGCTTGCGCCTTTTTCGCTCGAGTTTTCTTCTGTAACCACGTAGCAGACAGCGTAACATCACGGGTAGAAAATCGGGGAAGATCACCAAATAAGCTAATAATCGCGATGGTGTCTGGGCCCTAGATGCGCAACAAAAACTGAAGCAAAAAACAAAAAGCGCTAGAATTTGAAGAACACTAACGTCATCGGGCACTCGGAACCTAGTTATGGCGGAAACTCTAAATCATTTCGCAAACACAGAAGAATCGTCCAAACTCACTTGAAAAAATCCCACTCACCTGTAGCACTTAATAAGAGAGTGTTCGGTCAGTGCCTATAGGCTTCGAGCTCTTCAATCGCGCACCTACCCTATTGAGGTTTGACTAGTCAAGGGTAAGGACGCAGGTACGCAAGTTCTAGGGGTGGCACTACAACGTGCTGTAGCGGGACACCACGTGAAAGAAACTGGAAAACGCTCGGGTATAAATAAGGATTTTTTTAAAATTTGATCGGCTGAGAATAGAAGGAAAGAAACGGCGACTTAGACATGAAGTACTGTCGATACGTAAACATAGAAATAAGTGCCGCGAGTGTTTGATGGATCGTCAGTAAAGCACAGATCTAACCCACTTCACCGTTCCAACTCGCCGGTGGTTCGTATGCTTCTGAGTGATATTTCAAACTTTTCTTAATGTTTTGTTATGAAATCCTGATTTGCATTTATATTGTAAAGATTACCGGCTGCTATTTACAATAGGGTGAAGGTGATCCAAGCCTGATTGTATAACATTGATAGCAATACTCCCATATTTCATGGAGTGGTCCTTTCGTATTTCATTTCATTCACGTTTCATCCTATTCTCGATCTCTTGAGATGTGGGAAAAGGAAATTTCATGGAAGAATCAAAATCCGAGGGTGAACGAGAGATCTCGGTCGATGCTCGTTTGAAAATCCTTCCAAGTCCTCAACAAAATTTTTCGGTGTAGCTCATTCTTGGCGAGAAACTCGTTGTGAATGGAAACTGATCTTGAGAGGGGGTAAATGCGTTTGTGCGTTATTCCTCTCACAGCACAACAAGCACTACCACAGATTGCTTAAGCTGGTCCCTTATTCAACGCAATGTTCTCGCCGTCAATTTTGCATATTTCTCTCCAATCCTCTGGTGCGCATATAATTCGCGAGATGGATTGTTGGCAGGATCAAGTCAGAGCAATTTCTATGAAACCACAACAATATGTTCCCAATCAAGGTTACTCTGATTCTGTCACGAAAACAAACTATCCAGGAGGGCAGGTTTCCACATATCTTGTTTTCGAAGTACCTCATTTCTGAGAGTAAACTTGACATTCAGGTACGCAGGTGAGTTCGCAATAAACATGTCAATAGGAGGGCAACTAAACACAACGCTCAATAGACAATGCACTCAGACAATTCCGAGATAAGTTGACGACAGCCGATCACGGAAAATACTATGTAGTCGGATATTGTGATCCTTGCTTAAAGTCGCTCAACGCCAGCATACACCATCCGACATCTGTTGCTTAACGGAACGCTGACCCTTTCATATTTAAAAGAGCTGTTTAGATCGTCGAGTAGACCAGGACATTCTCCTCAACAACCGATTTCTCTGATGGAATGGAAACGACAGTCCGCAGTTAGCTGTGCAGAAGCAGCACGAGGGCACGCAACAGCTGTGGACGCCGTGAACGCGGCAGCACGTCCCGCACTTGTGTCACGCTTCACGAGCGGAGCCGCAGGCGCTGCGCGTTTTCATGGATTCAGCTCACTCCATCCGAATCTGGACGGTGGACAGACCAAGCAGCATGCAGGCAGAATCGGTCTGCCAACCGGATCGCGCTGTGCTGGGCGGCGGTGCTGCTCAATCTCCCTCTATTCCAAATTCAAACCGGATGACGGTAGTGTGCATTGTACTGTAACTCAGTCCAGATGGGAGGTTCCTTTCGCTAGATATTGAGAAAACGACCTTCGCATTCTGCGGCAGTCCTGGATGCAAAACTCGCAAGGTCGTCTGTTACTTTCAAAGTCAACGGCACGCTTGGAATCTGCTGTAGGTGGAAAGCTATTCAAACGGGGCACACTTAATCAAACGCCTTTAACGGATACCCCTGTGATGTTTCAGATGACTGCAGAAGTTAGGTACGACACTCCAAAATTACAGAAAGAGTATAAGAAAGACCAGTTTCACGCTCCCACGCACCAACACCCTCGATATTAGTGAGTGACATCATATGGCGATAGTTCGGGCGGAAATGAAGCTAATCGAGGGTAAAACTATGCTAGCTTCACTGCCCCTATGGAGTCGTGCAGCGGTGAGCGATTGGAACGGGCGCGGCAGCAGTAGAGGAACGAAGCCCTTCTGACCAGCTACGCGGCCGCCTTTCCTCTCCGATGAATGTCCTCTTCGACAGAGATTGCTCGTATGTCACTAAAGATCCCTTCCGAGAAACCGGCTCCATTATCGCAACGTTAACGCCGAGGCGCTCATGATGGGCTCGGATTTGATAACTAGCGTACGTACGCCGTTGAGGTGTTTCTGTAGAACAACCAATTCCGGATGGGATCCTGCACAGCTACGGTACTCTCCTTGTGCTGATTGGACAACGGCTCAACAAGCACAGCCTCGCGGAACAACTACGCCACAGAGCGCAAAATTTGGCGAAGATGACGTCATCAGAAGCGGCAAACAACCGAAAAGGAGAGCGTGTGACCAGTTGTCTGCGGTGATCGTGGAGAAAACATCCCCGGTGGTGTTGGCGCTGTTCTCGCCGAGAACAGTGGGACTCCTGAGCGCGCGTCACCGAGTCCTCTGGTCACTCAGGTGTGACTTCCTCCCGCCATTCGGTTACCAGTTGGTCACACGGAAAGGTCACATGCTCCGTCATCCCACGCGTCTTGCGTGGGCCCACGTGGGTCTTCGATTGCGAGCCGGAATTAAGACTGTATGGAAGAGGATTCTAGACGAGTCATTAGAATCCGGAAGAGGCAGAGGATTGCAGGGCGATTATGAGGCCACCCACACCGAGGGCTGGAATCCGGTTAGTAAATAGAGACCGGAGTGTTAGTGCTCATACAAATGAGGAAGCGATTTAGCTCCAGAAACAGAAGCCTAGCAGCGTCATGGGGTTCTTGGAACTGCTTATTTAGCGGACAGCTAGGATGTGGGTGTCCTCATGCTGCAAGGAATACCTAGGAGTAGTTCAGTCAATATAGCGCTTAGGCATAGCGACATGGAGGGGATGGTACGCATGTGTACCGTAGAGGTCTATTCAAATGATCCGTGTTGACATTGGGGTTCTTTGCGCAGCTCGAGCTGCAAGAAATTTCTAATGATGCTGCCCGTTGTATTCTCTTTGCAACTCGAGCTACAGAAAAAAGCTCGCTGTCAGCATGAGTCATTTGAATAGCCTCTAAGACAGAGATCTCTAATGATGCTGTCGCACTGTAACACAAAATAACTTGACTATATTGTTAGCACGAAGACTGGCATGGACCTGCAACACTGTATTATCCCCTCCACTAAGACACGCGGGAACGTGAGGCGCGCATCCGTGACAATGGTACCGGGCCGCGTTAGACGTCTTCCAGTGATTTGGATGTGGCTTGTTTCACTCCCTGTGTGGAGGGGCCTCGACACGGCATCCTTATTCTCGCCACGCTCCATGGCTTATCAAAGGCGAAATGGGCGATGGGAACGCAGCGCCTCCCACGCACGAATTCTCGAAATTCCGATAACGTGATGCCACGATGCGTCAGAGTCTCTTTCAGAAGCAGCGGTGGGTGAAAAAATGTCACGTTGCGGCAGACAAGAACGTCGGACTTGGCTCCTTAAAAACATCGAAACGCGCCGGTGAGTCATCCACTGCGAGGAGTGCAACTAATGTGGCGAGTGGGTTTTTTTGTAATGGACGCACTCACTGTTAGCTTCCGAACTGGCGTGTGGTATAGAACGAGACAGCAAGGCGCACGCGCTTGTTCAGCATGCTGAAGAAGCTTGTGGGGAGGTTGTCGCCCAATGAATTCCGAAGTACCAGTCAGTATGTCAGTATGGCAGTATGCCTAAAACACCATAACAGATTCGCATGCGAAATTGTTGGTATTGTTTCAGTAACTCTTTCCTTGATCACAGTTTCTATTTAGTTAAGCAGCTGATTCTAACAGCATGGCGCACTTTGAGGTTCTGAGGATGCACTACGGTGAAATGTGCCGTTCACAAAGGAGAGAAATGTGTACGGCTGAATCAAACGACACCAAATTTTATCAACGTCATCCTTGGTCCTAACGGTAACAGCCCTTCAGAGTAGTCTTGGTCTCTTAAAACCTTGCCTGACTTCGACTGACGGTGAGATCAGCAAAAGAACAGAGAATTATCCTACGAGTAGAAGCACCTGCGAGGGGGCTCCATCTGCAACCAACCACCCCTGAAGTCAAAAGTCGTTTCAACATTAGGAATTCGAATGAAACCAAAAAGTGCTCTAGTGAATGGAAACGGGCCGGATTCGATCCATTGGTGTGAACTGAAATAGGTTCTGGGAGGAAACGCACGCAGGCACAAATCGACGGTTCAGTCCACGCTTGCTACGACGAAGCCTTCCAACCCTCCGGAATTTCTGGACAGACACCAGGCTTGCGTAGCCAGGGCCGACCAGCAACCTGCCCACAGGCTGCCTCCGCGAATCGTCTACAGAGCAAGCACTACTTCTAAGCGCCTTTTCGACTGTATTTGCAAATGCAAGACACCAGCGCATCCCACAAGGAGGAGACGGAATAGCGGTCTTTGCAACTTGTGTTCGGCAACGACTCTAAATTGATGTTCCGCAGCGGTGCATTGCGAACCCAGCATCTGTGCTTCGAAGGCATGCAACAAGACGCTCCCCTGTCCACAAGTGTACTTTCATGGTCGCTTTTAGCATGAGCAGCCATAGAAAATACATTCATTCAATCTGTTTCGAGTTATTTCAACGGTACTACTAAACGAATGACTGCCTGGGAGCTTATTGGTTTCTCGAAATATTAGCAAAGCTCTTTATCCCAAAACGATCCAAAGTATAAAACTACAGCGCTACCTTTCGTTAATCGTTGCGTAGCAGAACTCGTTCACCAGGGGATGTGAGGCAGATTCTCTCTCTTTCAGAATGTGCCTACGATAGAGAGGATCTAGAATCTGCCATTCACAGGAGTGGGGGGGGGAGGGTGAAAGTAGCAGATAACGTCGCATCACGGGGCACACTTGCCACTATGAATTCACTCCAGATATCAAACACAGTGACGAGGTGACAGCTTATCTTGAGCGGCTGGCGGTTGCACATGCCATCAGCTGTTTAGGCACAGTTTCGTTTCACGCAGAACGTGAGAATAGACATCCCACACGGATTCTCTGCAGGGATTAGAGCTCGGAGAAAAGATTGGGCGATTATCGACAGTCTCACTTCCTGTCCTGCTCGGCAACTCAAGTATTCGATCCGATTACGGGAATAATACATATAAGCAGATATCACCAGCCCTCAGGAAATCGTCCAACTGTACAGCGAGCTACCTTCACACAGACACGAACGTCAGAGAACACCGCTGTCCAGTGCTGATCCTTGAATGGCATGGATATGGGCAAAGGCGTACGACTCATTACCTGCAGACTGTTATTTAGAAGAAACGTGGTTGAGACTGCGTCAGACCTCTATTCATGCACTGGCATGGCGGACAACAGAAGGTAAAGGACACATGCTGCTCTTCGACAAAGTCGAAGAGCAGCATGTGTCCTTTACCTGTTACGATAATCCTGTTACGCTTCCAGATTACGATACACAGTGAAGTCGTGTCGCCTCCATAAATCATGCTCGGGGAGGAAGCCCGACTAGCTGTGAAGCATTCCCCTTCTGTTCGAGTGTCTGATATAGTTGGCGTATGTTTGCTCCCATGACGTCAGTTCACTGGGCAGTAGCTGAAGTGAAAGGCTTTTTATTTCTTGGGGACATAACATTCGAAGCAGACGGCAGATTCAGTTCCGCAGACCAATGCCCATTGGCAGTAAAAGAATTCGGAAGCGCACAAGCTTATCGGCTAGAAGACTGAGTCTGGGTCACCTATGTTCATTGCCATACTAACTGCGCAGCAAGAAGAGAAGGTGAAGCTACCTGCACAGAGAGTCCGAAAACCCAGTCGTCCTGCTGATTTCATAAATGCGCAAACGAACGGATGTCATAGTATGCGACGCAGACTTGGATCAGCAAGCGGTTCCATAGCGCTGTCGGTGTACTACTTTAGTTACTTCCATTTTCTCTCTTCGTAAAACCTCGGAACTTTCTTTAGCATGTTCATGATTTTCAGAGAAGAAGAAGATTTTATTGAGCGACCCCACATTTCGACCTTGTCTGTTTCGCGATTGGTGATCCACTGTTGAGGCGAAGCGACGTCATTTTGGTTATTTTGAATTCCCATAATTTTCTGATGTGCTGATGTGCTAAAGCTGATTTACAGCAGGGCGAAGGACTACTTCGATGACCCGTGGAAGTATAATGTGCAGACTCATTCAGAGCATCGCAGTGGGCGGAGCCAGAGCTGCACAGCGGTCGAGGTGGCCGTCACGATCTTGGTACAAAATCGGAACATTTCGGTACGCACATCGCTCGAGGCGTTTGGAATTGCGCTCGAAAATCAACTGCAGGGCAGCGCAACGCGGTGACGACAGAGCTGGTGCCCTTCCTCGAGCTCTACGGGTTTTCCGCAACGTGGTGGTGCTCGAGAAGTTCCCCCGGGGGCAAATGGTCCAATACACGCTCACCTACCCACCTGGGGAGTGGACTCGATTTCCACCGTTGTTGTTTCTACGACCTCGAACTTTTTGTGTCCATTGAATGCACCTCCATTGAATGCTAGAACGTTTGAGCGGGAGGTTTCTAAATATTCTTTGAACTCTTCCAGGCTTCGACGAAGGAGTCTACGCCGGAACGTAAGAAGTCGATACCAATTTTGGGCAACAGTTCATACACTTCAGGAAGAGCACACATTTGCACGACCTATTTTTAACCAATTTCCCAAGAATTCTTTCGGGTAGCAGAGACACAAAGCACACATGGAGTAATGCTAGAATTTAATGCTAATGCTAGACGGCTAGCTAGAGGTTAAATTCCCGGTGGTGCGTTAGCGTAGATCAAGGAGGCATCTCCAAAATGTACTGCTCTTCGCCTTCGGCAGTTCTTCCTAGACCGTCCGAATTTTGATTTCCTATCTTCGCGAGTTCACAAAATCCCTCTTAAAGCTGGTTATCTCTCGCTGTTTTAGTGACATTTCCGCCCTTCTCCCATATTACCGCACTGTATCATGCGTGCTTTCAGGAGATGTTGCGAAGATAATGTGATCTGTTAGTGTATTGTTCTTGTTGTAGCCGTTAGCCAAGACTGGTACAATCTTCTTTATCTGGCTTACGTTTCGGCGAGTTTCGCCTTCTTCAGAGCCTGGAATAGCCGATAACATCTACAAGACTACCAGCCCAAACATCACTTCATACTACAGGGTACTAGTCTTGACGAAAACAGGAACCTGATCCGACACCACATTCCAACGACTAACCTCAGAGGTGGATGCAGAAGCGGACCACCAACACCCGCAGATGGACGTAGACGTGGGTGAATGAGCTTTGGCCCCGAGACAAACCGACCTAATCAGCCTGTGGATACGATCACGAAGATCGAAACCCACAGAGCTGTGCGAAGGGTGCCAGCTCTTGTGTTACCGTCAGGCATTCCTCCTTCCGGTTGACCCGAGGACTCGTAGCTGCGATCCAAAGCGCTTCTAATGTCCTGCGCGCCGATATGTCACTCTCTCGCGCTAAGATCGACACTGAGACCTCTATCAGCGCGCCAGCATGGCATCGAACCCTGTGTTCCCCCCAAGGAGTCTGGACCTTACCTTTTCTAAGGCCATCCAAATGCTCTTTTATTCTGACACAGAGGGGTCTTCCTGTCTCCCCTATGTAATTCTCCCCACATTCATTACATGACATCTGATAGACCACACCCGATGTCATACAGTCACCTTCTTTTCCGTTAGGGCACACAACGCAGGATGGTGTGAGACACACCCTATCGTAGATTCGATTTCGAACCAGTTGCGTTTTTAAGGTGCTAGGAGGGGTGTCAATAACCCTCACCACATCGTGGAGATCAGCGTTACGAACACATTTGCGTATCTCCATACTTAATTTGTCTGAGATGAAAGGCACGCAAAAGGGTATTTTCGTACGTTCTTCCTCTTGGCGAACAGCGTGGCTGGCTTGCAGATAATGTGATCATTTTTTTATTTTGCACGTTCATTTCTTCATTAGACACTGCACCGCTGGCGCCGACGTCGAGGAGGATGAACACGATTACGTAGAAATCCTGGCGGAGCATCATCAATCCGTCTTTCGCTTCCGCGTTTCCTGGATTTGGCATGCAAGACAGTGCCACCATTCGAACGACGCAGCCACTGCAAGCTAGGCGTCGAGCAGAGAAGGCGTGCTTCCTTTTATAGGCGTTCTTGATCTCGCATTTAGTTCGTGAGAGAGCTTTGGGTCCTTTCGCGGCGTAGGCCCGCGGAAGGCGGATCGAGGAGCTACCGGAGAGTGGATACAGGGCGAAGTAGAGCACCAAGCGAACGCTCTCATGGGAGCATCGTACCCAGCCATTTCCCCAACGCTGCGTTAGGTGATGATGATCTGCGGCGAAAGTCGCTCGCAAAGAGGGGCCGACTACCTAAGGTGTGAGAGGTGCGCTAGCACGGTGGGGGATGCAACGGCTGACGCGCCCACTTCGAATGGAAGTTCTCGGCTGGCGCTCGCCAAACAGGGATTGATTAGCGCGGTCCTTCATCTTTTCATCTCTACATCTCACTGTAGCTGCACCATCACTATTGGGATCAACGACGACGGCAGGAATTAATCCAGTTCCGCGAGACACGCCACGGATTCTACCTCAATAAATTATTCGTGTAGCGCTCTCACCATAGATGTACAATAAGTAGCAGGAGTCTGCCGATAGACAAGACAGCGCTCTATCCGCATTAGACAGGTGCTACAGTTCACCAAAAGTACTGCTGGAAGGTTGACATGGGCTTCAATCGACGCTCAAATCTATTTCTACATACATCATATCGCCACCGCTAAACAAAGTTCCTTGAAGCATTTTCAGACTGCGAGCAGCCAGCACGCGCTTAGGGCGTGTTTGCTTCGTTGCTTTCATTCGCTGCTAATAGAGACAAGGTGGGAACTATCAAGTAGCGATCGGGTCAGCGAATTCCGGGTGCGCCTGCAGCATCAATCCAAGCAAAGCCCGGTGACGTGCGGAGCTGTTGACCTCAGAAAACTACGCTTTAATCCCGTGCATACAGCATCAAAACGGGAAAATACGCTGTTACACAGCGGCTGGCTTTCTTTAGGGGCTGCCTTTGCCGGTCGATGATAAGAGGGATTTTGCCACGGTCTCTGGTAGCGCTCTCCTCAGCTCACCGTGTAGCACAGAGAGCGTTAGCCACAACCTCATAACAACAGAAGAGGGCTGTTCCCTTCTCTTCATTTAAATCTAGGTCCCAGGCGATGTCTAGTCGCCGATACATTGCTAGCGACGGCGCTGAAATCGGATCGCATTTTTAACACTATGCACATATGTGTCATGGCATCATCTTATTACAAATAATCAGCGACTTTTGGCTTGCAACCTGAGTGAAAAGCCAGCTATATAGATCAGATTAATTCTTTAGGATGCAGGGATGAACAGGTACTCCCCGCCAGAGAAGCATCTGTGCTGCCATGCCCTGGATTTTGTCAAATGTTCTCCCATTGCGGCACTTAGAGTGCTGAAGCTACTTTGTGGATTACCTGGTCAGCACTATTCGCAAAGAGCAGCAAATGGGGAGGCTGCTCACAGCAAACCTTGCTCCAAACCTTGAACTTGTTTTCGTTAAACATTACGAATCGGCCACAGTTTGTGAAAACTGGGCCAATTCGTAATGCTTCGAGCACAATTCACAATGTGATGTCATGACTTCACCCTCACGACTGGGAAGTCGTGAGGGTGAAGTCATGACATCACATTGTGAATTGTGCTCGAAGGCTTGGCATCAGATTCTTCTTACTTCGACCTTTTTGGACTACAGCAAACGCTGGAGCGAAACCAACAACTATAGCTACTAACGAATTTCAGACCTCTCACCCATATGCTTCCATCAAAAATGACCATTTTACCCAGCTATACATTTTCTGAGCTTCACACATCGTCCCTTATGCATCAAGACACGATAGGGTTAAATGTGCCTACCCGGTAAGGATGAAGAGTCGCTTCAGGTGACAATATTTCTTGCGCACCCTTTAGTGTAAGCCATCTTAACTTTTCATCGGTTGCAAGCGAAGAGGGACCGGAGTGGATGCCAAAATGATTTCGAAAACGGTAGCCCAGATTGCCCTTTATTCCATTTATTCATTCCTTCCACTTCATGCCAACATTTGGAGTGCTCTTAAGGGATAGGGATCTCGTCACGTTGAATTTCTGCCACCTGTAAATACTTGATCACCTCCTTCACAGGATCTGTTAGAGTTAATAGTGTCAAATACATACTGATACGAGAAATATAAATTATGATGAATATGCTAACCACGATGTAGTTCTGCTACATGAAATACAACGCTTAAGATAGGATTTTTTTAGGCAAAATTATCCAAAACTAAACGAAGGCGTCGTATACTTCGAGCAGCTGTAAGACGCCCAATACATAATAAGCTTAGTAACTGTGGAATCGGCAACAGTACATACATACGTCTGTCTAGGAGCTCGTGATGAACTCCCGGGTGACAGCTGCACCTTTGCTGAGTATGCGGAGAACAGAGCAGCATGTGCACTGCTGGCTGTACGGTTATCTTCGAGTATTCTCCGAATCTAAATGACCTCGTCGACCCCGTGACCTGTGGAGCTCTATACCGCAGGGATTCGGCAGCTTTATACCGCTCGTGATTGTGTTTCTCCAAGACTACTGTGCGGCACATTCAGAACTGTTGTTTCACATGAGTCCCTCTCCAACGACCGAGACGCGATCGCACGAGCGGCTGCCTTGCTGCATGGCAAAACCATGAACCTGCAAGCGCCACACATCCCGAGAGCGGTCGCGGGAATCCCGCTCGACATTCACGACCTTTCGACCCCCGGTAATTATTCCAACTTTCACTGGGGAGAGCATGTGCGCAAACCAGTTGAGCACTCACGGTGAGGTGCAGCGTCATTTCTATAGCGAAAAACGCAAGTTCATAATGGGCGAAAAAGGCTTGGTCGACACCAAGATGGCCATAGTGGTAGTCTGTAATACCAGCTTCTCCCCCCAAATTCGGCAGAAGGTTGATACCGTTTGTAGGTAAGCGCTCTCAAAACAGACCTATGAAGATTAGTGTTGCTATGCGCCGGAAGACCTGATGACATGGTCTACAAATGCGCACAGCAAACCTGTGACCTTGGCTTGTCCTTTGAGGATAAGAGTGATTTGTCCAAGGGGTCCTGTATAGGTACATCTGCAGCACAGTGGAATGAGCAGGGAAATCACCTGCTTTAAAACAGAGTCCATAAAGATCACCGAAAAGTAGTCGAATGCAGTGTCCATGCCCAGTAAAAACACATGTATGTACTCAATTTTCGTACGGGGCAGGGCTATCACTGCAACTAACTGGTGGGTGTTTTCTAGTGTAGAATACTTTATTGCACGGTAAGTTTTGCAGTTGCAAACATTGCAGAACTTCTCGATGTTTGTGCAGTACGGAAAGTGTTAGAGTTTTCTACTTAAAGAGTTTTCCTTTCCTAAATATCGCGTCTTGTTAGATTCGGCAAACTCGGTTAACTACAAAACATCCAGAAAGGTTTATGGCGGCTGTGCTCGAAACACAAAAATGTGATTTCCGATTCTCCGGAGTGCAAAAGATTTCAAAAATGACGAAAGAAGCAGGAACGAAGTTGGAATCAGGGAAATGGTGCATGATTTCGCAGCCACTTCGTTGAAAATAAGAAGAATGCAGGTGGAATCGTAGAATGATTATATTCTCGGCATTAACTGCGGATGGAATATCTTACTGCGTGCAAGTCAAATTTTTGTCAAGCTGTTTGTAGTAACAAGACTCACATCACATGGAAAACAAGGCAGAAGCTGTATGGAAGGAGCACTGAAGAATTTCACAAAGCTGTAGAAACACGAGGCAGCAGCGCTTTTCGGAGAGCCGTGACACCTCCAGAGCAGTCCCGACAGAGGATCCGTACGAAAGGGAGTGGAGAATAGTGGAGCAAGACTGAAGATGAAAAATCATGGTGTTGGTCCTATGAAAAAGCAGAGGCAACGCCCAAAACATATTGATCGCAGGAGGGGGATATAAATAGGCCGTTCTTGGCGAACAGGAAATTCTCGCGATCTTTGAAAATGACGAGTCAGCTGACGATCGGGCGCTGCGGCTGTCAAGCGCCTAATGACCGAGATGGCGATGACGTTCGACAGCGAAGAGTCAGATATTATCATCGCACTGATCAGCGCGGTGGGCGATGGAGTTCTCACGGAAGGTGTGGTGCAGCATCCTTCCGAGCACCTGCGCAGCATGTAGAACACATGCTGAGGCTTCCATGGGCGCTGGGCCTCTCCACGACGGCGATGGCTGCGTCTTTCCGAGGACCTATGAACCAACCACACTGTCGCTGCCGGGAGTGCCCTTGTTGGTCAGCGAACAGGTTCGAGGTCATTTCGCCGATCACAAATTGCAGGAAACCCTTCGAGACATCACAAATAGACGAGAATGTGATCAGTTGAGATGTTGATTGCGGTGAGTGCTGAAATAGAAGCGTTGAGGGATGCGACTTGACAGCGCACCTGATGGGTGGTTCCATGGCCCGACTGCTGTCCAACAACAGGGCCTTCAGAAGACTTCAGACGGTCTTCATCGTAAACGGAAAGCGAGAATATGGCACAAACAAACCAGATTCACCTCGTATCCTGCACACCAGCAGCTATTTATAAAGCCGTCGTTGTGTCAGTGGACTTTTCCCAGCCACTCCCACCATCCGGCTGAATGGCGCACCTCAATGGGAATGGCTGATTCCTGCCTGCACGGACCAGATGTGGCCCGCTCGGATTCCGCACATTGCAGTTCTCCGCGGCTACCAGTTACCGCCGTCGACCGTCAACACTTGCCAGAATGACAGGTGAACTTGCAAACAGCGAAACATAGGAATGCTCAGTTCGCAGCACGAAATAGCGTTTTCCTTCCAGTGAAGGGAATTCTCGGACAGGGAACTCAACCTCTCGCTTTCAGGCGTTGCGTATAGTGAAACTGAAGCTAGAGATCAGAGACAAGACAGACCACACATAGGAACAGGGGATTTCTGTCCAGGTGGTGTGCTGGCAACTTCGTGAAGGGCACATTTCAAGTCTCAGTTGACGTCTTCTGTCTCTTCTCCAACAGCAAATTTTCAAAGAGGAGTAGAACTATAGGATGCCGTGATTTGGCGACCCAAGCCACACCGCTAATGCTAAAGGATGGAAGATTAAGAGTAAGTCAAGTCTCTGCACGGTAGAACACGGACCTTAACCCTTGAAGCGGCGTTCGCTCGAAAGTCAGCACCTTGGGGTTGGGCTCCCCCACCCTCCCCCCCCCCCCCTTCGGAGATGCCATATCTCTATCAGTCTCCACAACGCGGTTCTGGGAAGGAATTGTGTCTCATCGCTTTCGTTTCTATGGTGTCAAGAGAGGTATGTAAGTGTTCTTTTACACGGCGATTTTCATTCCGTAATTTAGAGTACAACCTCACCCCATTCTACCCGCTTTGCTAAAGCTTAAGTGGGCCAGTAGGCACCTTGGCGCTGCTCTTCCAACAGTAAGTGCTCTTCAACCAGGAACTTACAGCTGCGACGCACTCCCAGCATCAGAGCTCTATTTACCCATATGTAATACATCCTCCGTTACCACCTTAAACTCGCATCAGCATCTCCACCTAACGATTAACTTCCAAAGAAAAAGATTTCATAAGGTGTGAACTGCTGCTGGGACGCCTTAGTGGTCACAAATTTCTTTCGTTTCTGAGACTATTTTCGGATTTCGGTGGTCGTTTTCAGCGGCTTCTTGCACTCCCTGGTTCCTGTGCAGTCCAGTGTTTCATCCTACTCAACTCTTCTATCGTTGGACATGCAGAAATCAGAAGGTGACATCAGTTCACCCATCGCATTACGCGACGTTCCCTGCCACTTCATTAGTATGTTAGCTCTAAGGCCTGCAATCGTTATCACGGTGTCATTTTCTTCCAGACATAGTTTTTCCGGTGGACCTGACCCTCTCTAACCAAAAGACGAACTTAGATCGACCAGGGACCGCGAAAGCCGACGCTTTTTCGATTGCGCTACACGTGCCCACTGCTGAAGTTAGAAAGAGCGCAGTCCACTTCAAAAATTTAAAATAAAGCAAAACGATCGGAAAGTTGTCGAAGCACAGTGTTGAGTTTGGAGGAGGTTCGCAAGTCTTTTGAGTTACTTCGGTCATATTAGTCCACTATGAGTATGTCTAGAATTGCGCGCGGTGGCGCTCACAGTTTGGAAAATGCCAAGGGTAACCAAGCCCTCCTTCCCTTCGCGATCTGCAAATGGATACCATACTTGTCAGCTGGCGTAAAACACCGTCTTGTTCATCCGTTGACGGCTGCCGCAAGTCGTTGTGTAGCCGAAAATGCACTTTCAAACAACCTCCAAGATAGAAGTGTCATATTAGGCTGGCCAGAAAGTCTTGAACCCATTTTCTGAAGGTTCCAGAGCTTTCTGTTATTGGTGGGAAGCGAATAAAACTTCACCGTGATAGGTAAATGCAGTCACATTGCCTTCCGTCACTTTACTCGCGATGTCAATTCCACAAGACTGACTTCGAACCATCGTCTTCAATGGATGGCGCTCTGGAGAGAGCTGTTCGCGACATCAACATCGCAGTGAGAGGGGACAACACTTCCATGCCGCACCGTCAAGCACTGGTGCGAGACTTCGAGGAGAAGCCTTGATCAGGACGTCCCCACACAGAGGAAGATTTCCCGTTCTCGACGCTTCAAGGAGGATCCGAAAGTGAGCACGCTCACTCTTGCGATGAGA
This sequence comes from Heligmosomoides polygyrus bakeri, assembly GCA_947359475.1. Lineage (NCBI taxonomy): Eukaryota > Metazoa > Nematoda > Chromadorea > Rhabditida > Heligmosomidae > Heligmosomoides > Heligmosomoides polygyrus. The sequence goes on along the minus strand of OX375868.1, from coordinate 52,811,165 downwards.
CTCTGATGTGCACATTCGACAGTCGTCCCAGGCCCTCTCCTACGGAAGCATGCTGACTCGATTAGTGCCCTGGCCCACGACACGCGGTTTACGCGGGTGTCCATTTGCCAGTCTCCTGCGCCTGCACCAAAAGGAGTTTCTGGAGGACCTGATCACTAGAGATGACAGTTGGGTCCTCCACGACTCTAACACGCGTCGTGCTTTGTGTGGCTCCCTCGAGAAGATGATCCGCCGGCGCACGCCAAGATGGGTCTTCACCCCAAGAAGTGTCTACTTTGCAGCTTATGGGATTTGCGAGGATTGCTGTCTAACGAGCTGTGCCCATAGGGACAAACCGTCACGGGTAACATTTACGCCAGTCAGCTTTAGGAACTGGCGAACGCTGTTCGAAACGGTTGAGTCAAGCTTGTCTCCACGTTCTTCATGATAACGCTCGGTCCATTTAGCTAAAGGTCAAGGCTGACCTCTATCGTTCATTATCCGGGCGTCTTCAAAATGCACTTAGCCTATATGCTTAAGCGGTCACTTGAAATTAAACTGCACACCTTTCCAAATGATAGAGTAGAAAGAACAAGTCAGACTTGTATTACGGTGCCGCAGTTATTTGCCTCTAAAGTTCGCGCTACATCGACATGTTCTAGTCAAGTTTTGAAGGAAGCTAGAACGGACAATATTTCTGCCGCACTCTGTACGCTTCTACAGAGCAAATGAGGCAGCAATCGGGACGCTTCCTCAAAAGTGTAAAATCAGCTGTGGTAGGAGAATTAAGCGCCTTGACATTATCCTCTACACAGGGACATTGGGTCTACTTCGGCCATTCTCAGCCACGGTTTTCTGTTCGTTTGCGAGCTATCATAAAATCGGAGCACCTTTCACAGAGGTTGAGCTGGATGGGTGTTTCCAATGAATTAAATGACGTCGAACATCGATACTTTCCCTTTTCCTGCCAGATGGGGAATGGTACACCGAGCGTAACCAAGCTGTGCTGGCAGAATCTGTTCAACACCCGCTCCTGAATGAGCCAATCAAAGCTCTTCATCTGTATGATTCCCATACAAAACCGTCTTTCCCACTGATTTCGCTCTTAACGCACGACGGCGGCCATTGGATGAGGCTGCATTTTAGCCGAAGATCTTTGGGCCAGAGGGCACCTGCCACATTCTTGCCGTTCTCGGGTCATAGCATACCATAAAGAGAAATTGAAGACAGTCATTGCATTTTCTGCTGGATCATAATTATTCGTCTCCGCAGCCAGGGTGACAGGGATTTTTGAATCACCCTCTACAGGTTCTAGTAAATCCAATTTCGACTGGCTTGGAAGGCGTGTAGTCACTGTACATTCCTTAAGCGCTAAATTATCAGGCATCCTACGTTTCGTGTTAGTTGTGGCTTTAGGCTTATTTGAAAGATTTAGCACATTCATCACGATGAGCTGCAGCTGAACGTTATCAAATTTCGTGTTTCAAAATCCCACAGTTCAAATTTCGTGTTTCAAAATCCCACAGCGGTAGATTTTTGACCGCTTTGCGCAGTCAGTGACTAGGTGTCCTTATTTGGAAAAGTGATGAGATCAGTCCTTCGTTGATCAGGCGTCTCGGACGTATTTCCTTATTTTTTCGGAAGGCAGCCCAGTTTTGTCACAGTATTGATTCCCGACCGTTCCTACTCGTTCTCGTGCCTACTTACTATTGTCGTCCCTTTTCTTTTCCAGAAAGTGTTTAGCTGGCCGTTTTGCGTAAATCTCCTATTCGGAAATGCGGACTATTTCTGCGCACATATCCACGGCAAACACTGACGAATCTGCTATACTTACAGCTCTTCTTGATTCAGATTAACGCCACTATTTCCGGCGGTCACCCTTCTAGACCACATACCGCCCATCTGCACCACAGAGAAACTCACTTGCAAAGGCAACGTAGTGTTATGTGCATCGCAGAAAAAACGAGTTCTGCTAGCTTGTTTGTTTGTCTACCATTGCGCGGGTTACTTTGAACAGACTTGGGACTTGCTAAACCACCATCCACGTGGCCACGATTTGAAGCGCAATGGTAGCGAGCGCTCTAATTTGTCCTCGCAGTCTGTCGTGAAGGAGGAGGTGCGTCCCGGAGTCTTGCCTCTTCTTTCTGCTCGTTCGAGTTGCAGCTCTGGAAGCTACATATAACAAATGTGGTCAATCCTGGCTTCGTTACTTATCCTAAGCCGTCTAGCATGGTGCAGCAGTGCGAATGGGCGGCTTCTACGTGATTTTCTCCCGCCCGTTGCGTTCAATTTTAGTCGCTGCAGCCGGAGACGTCTTTCCCAGCGGTCAGGTAAACGGTGAATTGGCTGCCAGTTGGGACCGCTCTTAGTTTCCTCTGCAACTGCTACACTTCGACTGCTCCATCAGTCGAACTTGGACTACTTCATCGGTCGACGGCATCAAAGACTGTGAAGAGTCGGGGTGGGCGATCGTCAGAGATGCGAAAGCACCGGCGGATCACTCACCACCGCTCTTTCGCTCCTTCTTAACTTCGCGCTAATGGAAAGTTTCGCATGCTGCGGTCAACTCAAAGTGTTACTCTGAGGCATCCCTCCCTTTTCGGAAAGCCCCTCCCCAACCGCTAAGCGTCCCTAATGAAGGAGTGGAAGTACTGAGGAGCGCGATCTGGATTTGGGACGGGCAATTAATTGAACAGCCGCTGCAGCTCCGATTGGGCGGTACAGAGGGATGAGAACAGGTGGAGGAGGGTCGTCCAAGCAAGCAGCGATGCTGCTGCTCTAACGCGTGCCTGTGTGGGTTCAGTGAGATGGAAGAGTATTGGAGGACGACGCAGGCGCGAACTCATTCGGCTCTGCTGCACCGCTCGATACCCATCGTACCTCGGAACTTCACCGCTTTCGCCTTCAACTCCGCACTCCGCTCTTTGGTGCGTCGCCTTTGATTTGTCCGACGGCCGCATCAGCGTGACGTCACCGCACGTTATACGCGGAATGTTGACGCCCTGCCACGGTCTTGAAATAGCCCCTGCAACAGCAACACACAGCCCGGAGCTACCTGCTGCGAAAGTGGGATTTGGCGAGAGCAGCTCTAGGGAACCTCCTTTCGACACGAGCAGTCTGAGATTTTTCGGTTACGAAGGTCAACAAAAGAACCAGGGAAGCTGAGCAGCTTGGCACATTGGTTGTCCTAGGCTTTTTCTATGTTGAGTTTGGACATGATCCTTAAGGTTAGCACTGTTTTTCATAGACTACCCCAAAACGTCCAGAATTTCGCAACAAAAATGACGGCGATAACTTGTCATTGTGTATCCGCCGCACGAAACTACCTCGTGGCAGAAATTTCATGATATTCGCAAATTTTCGTGGCCTCATTAGTTTTTCCCGATGTTATAGAAGGCATCTCATTACCTTTACTATTGGCAGTCCTCATAGCTGGGGTACAGGGTTTGGGGAAGACATGGACCGCCTCAATTTTTATTTATAACTTATAACTAACTGGATTTATAACTTTCCAAGCTAGATAAATTGAAAGACAAATTGAAGGCTTGTGAGTCATCTACAAATAAGTCAGTGAGTCGCGGTTAGGGAATTATGGGCACCGCATTGCGCGGTTGGACGCACGAGTTCGGACGCTTCGCTGTTCAGGTAATTCCAAACGTTAACATGGTGCGTCCTCAAGAAAGCTAAAGAGGCGCGTTAGCTGCCACAGGCTTCTGCTTTCAAAGCCCTTTATATCAAGGGCTAACTCTGACGGTTGGAATTAGAGCAGCTGCGACAAGGACAACAACAGCACAGTCGTACGGCACCCCTGTACTTCAGCGTTTCACTACGTCGTGGGCTCCGTTTCAACTAATTTCGTAGAGTTCGAAGACAATTTACGGACGCGAGCGACAACCACTGGACACCTCAAACGAACAAATTTTCGAATTTTTGTCTGGTCCCGTCTAGAGCACCGTGCATCAACCGCTTCATGGAATGAGCCGCGAAGTGTATTTACTTCTACTGATTGTTGAGGCATGCATGCGTATGGGCTGCAGGTGGGCGTGTTAACACCTTATGCACTTTACGTATACTTCAGATATGAACCGATCTGAAACTTGATGATCTCCAACACTCTGCTGTAGAGGTTCTCACCTCTGAATGTGCCGCACTTTCCCGAATCTTCGGTCTTATTCAATGCAGTTTTTAATAACATGTAGAGATTTGAAGCAATTTTCTCTCCTAGTGTCAGACTTTGCGAAATTTTTAGAGCACTGGTCAAGAAATACAGTACCACGCATGTCTTCTGGTCAATTGCCGAAAAAGCCGCTTTGGAGCGTTCTAAAGCGGCTTTTTCGTAAATAACTTTTTTGTAATCAAGTACTTGTGAAAATAAGCATATAATTGAGCTCAGCAGCTCGATCTCTATCTATTGACGTATAAATCTCAGTAGAGTTGAGCAATGCATATAGGCCCGACACAATCAATCGAGTGTGCGAGACAACCTGTGGAACGATCGAGCGACAGCTTGAAGAGTGAGCGTTTGGGGAGTTTTATTACAAACTTGCAGCCCCCCAACTCAGCATTTGCTCTAAGACTGTCCAGTGAGCCTTTGGAGTGCGCCGTGCACAATGCGTATAGGATCGAATCTATCAATCGAGGGGGGGGGACAGCCTACAGGATAAGCGCTTGGAGAGTTTTATCGCAAATTTCCAGCCGTCCTAATCAGGAATTCCTCTAAGACTGCCCAGCTTGCCTTTCGAGTGCGCCGTGAACAATGCATACGGAAGTGAACCTATCAATCGACTGGGCGCGGCAGTGTGTACAGTGATGGTTTGGGGAGCTTTATCGGAAATTTCCAGCCATCCTAATCGGCAATTGCTCTACGAATGCGTCATAAAAGCCTCACCTGCAATTTCTTTGCTCTGTAACATTGCCTCTTCCTAAGCTACACCGTTCTACTTTGATGCTCTACTAGATAGTTTCACTGCCTACAAGACCCACGAGTTGCAGCCGAAACGATTCAAAATTGACCGAGTTATTGCGCTCCGAACACGCCCGCGCGTGCAATTTGTGAGCGGTCACCCCCCCCTCGATTAATAGGTTTGGTTGAATATACATTGTTTCCGGCGCACTCCAAAGGCTAGTTGGATAGCCTTAGAGCAATTCCTTAGTGGGGCGGCAGAAAAATTCTGATAAAACCCTTAAACGCCCACTCTACAAGCTGTCGCGCCCACTCGATTGAAAGGTCCGAACCTATATGCATTGTGCCCGGCGCACTCCAAAGGCAAGCTGGACAGTGCTAGAGCAATATATGGAAAGGTCAACCGAGAATTTCCGATAAAACTTCCCAAACGCCCACTTTACAAGCTGTCGCGCCCACTCGATTGATAGGTCCGGTCGTGTATGCATTGTGCCCAGCGCACTCCAAAGGCAAGCTGGACAGTCTTAGAGCAATTCCTCAAAAGAGCGGCTGAGAATTTCTGATAAAACTTCCCAAACGCTCTCACTCTGCAGGCTGCCGTGCCCACTCGATTGATAGGTCCGACCCTATATGCATTGTTCACGGCGCACTCCGAAGGTAAGCTGGACAGTCTTAGGGCGATTCCTGGAAAGAGCGGTTAGGAATTTCCAATAAAACTCCCCGAACACTCACTCTAAGGCTGTCGCTCCCTCGCTTTTCAGGTTGTCGCGCACACTCGATTGATTGTGTCGGGCCTATATGCATTGTTCAATTCTATTAAGATTTATGTGCCAGAAGATAGAGCTTGAGCTGCTGAGTTCAAACATATGGTTTTTTTCACAAGTACTTGATGTAAAAAAAGTTGTTGAAAAAAGCCGCTTTGGAATGCTCCAAAGCGGTTTTTTCGGCAATTGACTACAGAGATTCAAAATCCAGCCTGTCGTTTACATTGTACCCCAGGTCTCGAATCTCTTGAATTTTGTCCAGACTTTTGTCGTCAATAGCTTACTCTGTATTCATCGCACACCCTCCTATAGTCAGAACGTGAGTTTTATCAGTATCAGGTCGTCAATTTGTGTCGTCAAGTGTAAAAAATGGCACACTCGAAATTTTCCACGCCCAAAAAATTCCCGGACATTCTTGATAATTTCGCTTTCTACACATTGAAACCAAACTCCTAGTCCAGTAATGAGCCTGTAGAGGAATTTCTGAAGTTGCGTTACAGGACCTACGGTAAGAAAAGAAGTCTTAGTGAAGTGGCAGAAGCGCGCTAAGCGATAAGCTGAACTGATATCACCCTCTAATCCGCTCATAAACTCAACAGTTTAGCGACAAAACACGTGAACAGAATGAAGCACTGAATTGCGTAGGAGCTATGGAAGACGACGAGCAATTGAAAAGCGTCACGCACTGAAATCCGAAAAGTGCCTCGGAAGGAGACTTTGAGCTGGCCGAAATATTTGCCAGCAGAAGTTCGCGTTCCATGGTTTTGCTTCCACGTGGGGGTGGAACGCGAAGGAACACACCTGATTTGAGTACAGGACAGCAACGGTACGACACTACAGGAGCACTGTAGAAGCAGCGGGGTTGGTCGTACCTGACTCCTGTTGGAAGAGCACAGAAGGCAAGCCCCTAAATGTTGGTCGCTGGTCAACCTAGGCGTTAAAAAACAGATGAAGACGCGTGACGACTATGCAACTAGGGCGAAAGAAACAGCTGCCTAGATAGAATTGTGCATACACACCCTTCTTTCGGAGACGAAATCATATGAAGTCGCGCGATAAGGCACAGTTTTCCCCAACGGGCAAAGTTTGAGAGAAGTGCACCTATGCACAACTTAATACTAATCTTCGCATGGCAGATGTAGCTCAACTAACAACCCGAAATAGTTAAGGATTGAGTCCCACCTAGGCTGGCCATACCTGTTGTTCCTTTGGAACTTGATTCGAACTTATTCATGAAGGAAAAGGGCTGGCTTGTTTATTAGATGATCATCGAAACCGTGTATCCAGGCCATTTGCGCATTTGCTGCCTCTACGATATCCATATGTAGATGTATTGACGCGTACCTCTAAGAGTGTAATTAATATCGACTTTAATTTCTTTGACTTATTTTTTGCTGGTCTTTGCGAATATAAAAATATATATTCGAAGAACATAAGTCAAAGAAATGAGTCATTCTCTTGTGGCCCTCTGAATAGAGATCGAAATGATGCTCTGGACCTGGATTTTGTTAACGATCGTAGCTGTTGTCTTCCACAGCGGCTCGTTCAAAGACTGTCAACCTCGTGGAAGTTATAACGATACCAGCAAATACTGCCGTATGGAGTGCTACTGATGCAGCTTCAGCTGTCTCTACCAGGTTCAAAACGACTGCTCTTCTGTCGACTGTTTCTATATCATGGACCACCGTCAACAGCCTTAAAAGAAAGCTGTTTTGATAAAATAAATAATAATATTATATATGTTAGTGTAAATTAAATTGTAGTTGTAACTAATAATAATTGATTTTATAATAAGTAAATAATTTAATTACATTGCCCGGTCAAACTTAACTCTGGCTTTTCAAACCAATTTTTCAGTGCAAAATACAGATGAAATAGAAAATTCTTCTACACACAAATATCGGGGTATTCAAGAGTGAAAATACTCAATATATCTTTGTCTCCGCAGTGACCGTGTCAATCCTTAGCCTGAAGCCCTCGCAGGCTCTCTTCTTTAAATGAGCATTGTCCATATTTGTGAACGATGCTTCAATAGCGGTGCGAAGGGAAGTGACGCTAGGATGCCTCGGCTTGTCATCAAATCTTTCGACTACGCTCCAAACATAATGGTCCAGGGATCCTGGCGATTCAGGTGCTACAACTCCATAGATCGTGCCTCATGGTCACTAGCAGATGGCAGCGGGCAACCGGCTTGGTTTGTCCACTCACAGACACCAACCGCTGACGCCAATTTCCTCAACAGTTGTCACGGGTCCTCCAGAATCAGCGCCTGAGCCTTTTCCACGATTGCCACGGTTCTCGTGAAAGGGTTTTCCTTGTCGGGTTTGCGGAAGCTTCCTCAGACTCCTCAGAAGTATTGTACCTGGGCACAACATCGTGAACGGCCGGTCTGTCTGGTACCTGAAGAATCGAGTTATTTCAACGGGCGAACGCCCAGCGGGAATGCTTTCGATAATCGCGGCTTTTCGGGTGTACTCTGCACTTGTATGCAATATCGAGGTCATTCTGAAGTTACGACTGTTTACTAGAGGCTTCTGACTTTCACGTACGCAAGACGCGACAGCTGGCTGAGCTACGGTATGGCGGGACATTTAAATCTAAATTTGTGCGGAGTTAAGCGCCTCACCCTACTCCCGTATTCCCGCTGGGCGTTCGCCCGTTGAAATAACTGCATAGTATGCATAATCACTGAGTTAAATGCCGATGCAACTGAAATGGCCCCTGATCTCTACAACGCCTGCAGAGCTTTTCGCTGCTCTACAAGCAGGTAGCGGTTCTATTCAGCGTGACAATGCTGCCTCTCAGCGGGTGGTCTCCTAAAAAAGAGCTGCTAATCGTTCTAGCGTGCCTGTGGACTCGGTGGCGAACATGTCAGCTCACAGAGCATCGAACCGATTCTCAATAGTATGCTGGGCCACTCTGCACCTGTTCTTCGCAGCTGCTGTGAAGTACTGAAGTGAAGACACCACTCATGACGAGTTCCTTCGACTTCCAACGTCTCGAACCCTATAACAGCTCCTGCGGCACTACTCGCAGAATGATTCTTCAAAAACTGGACGCTCTCCCAATCGTTGGGGAAGTGCGAACGCGTTTGCAAGTTCCTATTCAGTACGACGTCATATTTCTAAACAGCTACCACCTGTAGACCTCTTACGTTCCGCAGCGAAGGAAGGCTGCTTCTATGCAGATAACTTTAGCCCTCTATCCCTCCCCGAACTCAAAATGGAAATCGACATTGACCTGCGAAGCATAGTCTTCCATTGTGCACTCCATGTGCAGCATAACCGTCAGGCTCCGCGCTACCCTAATTGTGTCACTAGGAAAAGGCTCAAATCTTCAGCAACGCTCGAGTTGTCGGCTTGGCTCCTCCTCCAACCACATTGGCCTAGCTACGGAAATTGATTGACTAGTTTTTTTAAGTCAGTAGATCTTATAAGATTAATCACTAGATGATGGGTGATTCTTCCCACAGGATAGTGCGACATGTGCGTATTATACAGGGTGTCTCGAAAGAAATGTATACACTTTTTGAAAGGTGGTAAATTTGCTCACAGTAAAAGTTTTAAAGAAGCTAAAAATTCATATAAAAGCTTTGAAAATAGAAATTTTCTGATATATGAGAGGAATGGAATGCGCCATGCAATCGTCTGAATTATCGCATTCTAACGTCGATTGATTGTGTTTCGCTTGATTACTCGTTATAGTTTCTTCACAAAGTGACCGTTTTAATTCATTTTTGCTTTTTTAAGGTTTAAAACTTAAAACACACTATGGCTTGCAAATAGTGTAGGCTATCCTTAAAAAATGCAGGTGCAATTTGAAAGGTTCTCGAATTGCTGCTAGTGAACCTTTTGACTATATTTAAAAGTTATATGAAAGCTCAGAATAACGAGAATTTTGCATCATGTAAATGGCCAAGATTGCGCCATGCCCTCGCCTGAAACCCTGGACTCGATTGACTGTGCATTGGCCGAACGTTTGTTACAGTCTTGTTGCTACTTGGTCACTTTAACCTGTGATGTGCTTCTTTTAACGTTTTCCATCGAGCAGTAGCTGAAATTATGCCGATCAACCTCTCCATTCAGCCTGAATGTTGCTTCATCAGCTCTCAGAATTCTTATTGGAAAATGTGGCTCCCGCAAATTGCGTATTCAACAAAATCGCATTCCACGTGTCTTTCACGTAGTTTTTAAGTTTAAAACGGCAAAAGAAGCACAGGACTGGTCAATCTAGGCAAGTAATAACAAGATTGTAGCAAACATTCAACCCATGCACAATCAATCGGGTCTGAAATGCACGGTTTCAAGAAGGGCATGGCGCGATCTTAACTACTTACACGTCACAAAAATATAAGGCTTTGCTTAACAAAATTTGTTTTTGCGCATAGCCGATCACTAAGTCATGCAAATCGTTTGTCTCAATATCTTTATGAGCTACCTTGTGACAAGCGGCTCTATGTTATCTACAACGTGTTGTGACGAAAATGAGAAGAGGGCTTCGCAGAATATACTAATATTAGCTTCTAAATGAGAGATATTTCACCAAGCTCACATGGATGGACTGCTTGCGTTGTCGGCACGTGGAAGCCCGAATGATGAACCTCAATTCCAAATGAGCGCTACAGCCAATGGCGCCCCTGACTATGGATCCAGATACCACGGTTTAACCGCTGCTACAAGAATGCAACTATTTGTTTCCATCATAAATTAAAATTGGGTAAGTAAAGTTGTTTAAGGCAAAACATTTAGTTCCTCCTTTTCAAAAATCGATAACACACACCTACTTAAGAGCGTACCTTAATGCAGCAAAGATGCAATGAGTTCAAACATGCATAATTGAGGTTTACGCAAGGGGGAACATTGTCCGTTCAAATTTCACGGTGAAAACTGAATAAGGAAACACGTTGGGATGCACAGCTCTACTTCTCCTCTTCGCAATACAGCGTCAATAGTCAACAAACCTGTTAGTCATTTATTCGCTAGGAGGCAAAACGGATAAGATTTCATTCCAGCATCAGGTGTTTTTCTAAAGACCTAACAGACCTTAAGGTGCTTTGGGAAGGTTTGAATGGCATAAACAGTGAATTGAAATAGAACTGTACTTCTCATTCCTAGTGGAAGTGTCCCAACGAGCGCAGAAATAAAACCGTATCAAATTTGAAAGCAACAAACGATAGGTTGAAAACAATGGGATAGGTCGAACAAAGAGCAAAGAGGGATTCGCTGGGGAGACAAGCGGCCGCAATCTTTCTTCAAGGCATGTCAGGTCTACACAATTACTACGCATATCGCTACGTCAGCGCCCGAACTGTTGCAACAAATAAACGGTGTCGCGGTTGGTTGAAAATTTTAAGTGAAAAATCGCGGAGTTTTGTTGTTCAGCAGGCAGGAATTATTTCGCGAAAATTGGGCAGCAAACGTATAGGACATCTTTCACAATTCTGAAGAAAGCTGTCTCTTTAAGTAGTCGTGATTTGGCCACCTGACCTCTTGGCCTCTTTATGCTTCTTGCTCAGAGTCTCTACTTCGTGTCCAACTTGCTGACCCATCTTCAAGCTATAGCTTTAAGTTTAAACATGGATCTCCATCTCTGAATTCGCTAAAAGAGCGTACGGAATGTCTGCTTGCTTGCGAATTTGACAGTTGGCAACCGGCCAGAAAATGGGTGAAATGAGCTGCAAACGTGGATTTCTTATGTTCTCTCTTCTGCCAACGACGTGAAAAAATGAGAGGCTTCAATAACAGCTGAAAGACTGATAATTTCTTTCCTGAGATGAAAGAAAATGACGATTGTGATGCAGCAGCAAGTTCAATTTGGATACCGTACGGTCAAATTGGATACCAAATAAATTGTCGTAGAGAGAAAAATCCTAAAAATATCAAGAAAACTAAATTTGAGCGCAGTCAATGATTTTAAAATTTGATTGAGGAAGTCCTGTTTTACCTGAGGGCCCAATTAAGCGAGACGCAACGACGGATGTCGGTCAGGTCAACGCAATTAAGTGGCTCCTTAATTTCGCTTCTGCCTTTAAGGCTTCCACTTGTTCTAAAATAGCAATCACATGCCATATGATAGAGCAGGCTATCGCATAAGCCGCTGCAAATTTTTGTTGGAAAACCTTCATTTTGAAAAAAGGTTATCATGTTGCGACGCAAAAAACGCGTTTTTGCATCGCAAACGCCATTTGGTTGAATGTTTAGCGGCGGTACTGTACAAAGCAGAAAACACTAACTGTAAGAGCATACAGTTAGTACTTTCTGCTTTGTATACGTGGAAGTCACCACAAAGTGCCTTAAAGAGAGGATTAGAGAACAAATTTACCCTATTAATAACAAGAAGAAATTTACTGCTTTGTATCAGCACTTTCACAAATGTAAACCAATTCCACAATTTACAGTTCTCGACTCAATGGAAGAAAAGCAGATTCAGCAAGAAATTGTTTTGGATTAAATTTTTGAATAGCGCATATACATTTGGTTTAAATGATAACATAAAAGTATATGGAAATATTTCTATTATTATTAACCCGCCAGACTACAAAACAAATCACCCTTTTTATTCTCTTCAAATGATAAAAGAAAGAACTAATAGAGAAAACAAAAAAGAAACACAAATAGAATCCGTTATAATATACATGAATTTATAAACTACATTAACACTGAAGAAAATGTAAATATTATGGATTATATAACAAGATTACACGGATCTCCCTCGATAGAGAGCCTTCGGGCTCTCTTGTTAAGAGGGATCTCGAGCCGCTTGTCGCAGCCATGTGGCTGTCTCCCGATGGTGGATAGGGGAACGAAAACGCGAACCAAATGCAACCGTGTACTGCCCAGAGACGCAGGTGGGATGCAGGGGATGGACTCCTTGCTCCTGCTGTGTCGTGCCGACGCGTTCCTTGTGCGTGGGAGCAGCATGTTCATGCACAGTGTGCGTGGATGTGTTCGCGCCTGTGCGGATTGTAACTGTGTCGACCCGTACAAAAGCTTGCACTCGGTAGACTGGGAGTACATGTAAGGCGATTCGAGGCCGCCTTAAATCTCGCCCGTCCCTTCGGGCAGTCTGGCGGGCTGCCCGGAGTTCTTCGCCCGCACGACAGAGCAGCAATAAAGGGCCTCATTCCCCTGACCCCGAGAGAGCCCCCATTTCTGCAGCGATGGGAAGGACGAGTACGGAGAGGCTGCTAAAATCTCAGGGCCTAACCAGGCTGCGCAAATTGAGGACTAGGATGACGATTTGTACTTACAACGTAGTGTGGAGGACCTGGTGATGCAAGCCAGGAAGATCAAGTACGACGACATTGGACTGACCGAGACGAGAAGACACCACCCCCTACACGCCGCCTACGAATCCGGAGAAGAACTGTTTCTTGGAACATGAGACAGCAGGGGAGTAGACGGCGTTGGTGTCCTCGTCAACACGCACTTGGCCATGAACATCGATTCGTACGAGTCTCTGACAAGCCGAATCGGACGTCTGCGACTGAAGCGATGTGACTCCATGCCAGCTTTAACTGTGTTCGTCCCCCAACATCCGACTACGACGACGAAGAGGTCGTTGCCTTCTACTAGAAACTGGAGAATTTCTACGAAGAAGACCGCACCTTCTACAAAGTGATCGTCGACGACTTCAACGCTATCACATCGACCAAGACCATCCATGGAAACTCGCAGTTCCAGAAGCCTCCCTCCCTACGATGGACCTGGGAATCTCCCGGTGGCCAGTTCCACAACGAGATCGACCACATCATCTTCAATCGCAAGCATTGCCTGACCGACGTCTCCGTTGTCCCCAAGTTCTACACGGGATCGGACCACCGCCTCCTTCGCGCAAGGTTCCGCTTTTCGCGTCAAGGAGAGAAGGCCGCGAAGTTCAAGAAAAGGAGTCCCAGAACGACCATCAACTGGGACCTCTACACCTCTCTTGCCGGTCTTTGGGAAGATGCCGTCACGGACAATGTCGACGAGGAATACGACCGCTTCGTGCACCATCTCCACGATAGTGCTAGGGGAGCCGAGAGCTTGAAGACCACCAAGAGACGTCTGTCTCCGGAAACTCTCGAGCTGATACGCCAGCGTGGAGCAGCACGAGCGTCAGGCAACTACCAACTGACGTCCGAGCTTGCGAAGGTATGCAGAGCGGCGATAAAGGAAGATCTCAAGGAGAGAAGGGCGGAAGTGTTGGCTGAAGCTGCAGAGGCAGGGTTGAGCATCCGCAATGCCCGCCAGAACTTCGCCAACTTCAAGACCAAGATGACAGCTCTCCGACTTCCCGACGGAACCGTCACCTTTTCCAGAAGGACCATGGAGAGGGTCATCCACGACTTTTACTCCGATCTCTTCGATAGCCACGTCCACCTACCTCCATGCCATCTTTCGTAGGATGGATACGTCGTTTCCTCTGCTCTCCCTTCCGAGATCCGATACGCCATCTCGTCGGTGAAAAAACGTAAAGCACCCGGTCCCGACAGGATCAGACCCGAACACCTGAAGAATTTTCCGCCAAGGCTCACCAACACCCTGGCGCGGCTCTTCTCGCGCTACCTGTCGGAGTGCAAGGTTCCATTTCAGTGGAAGACCAGCAGGACCGTCTTGCTGTACAAGAAGGGAGACGTGCTCAACATTGGCAACTATCGCCCGATCTGCCTGCTGTCCGTAGTCTACAAGCTGTTCATTCGAGTAACCCTGAATAGGATCAACAGAACGCTGGACGAAGGACAGCCATGTGAGCAAGCAGGATTTCGGAGAGGATTCAGCACGATCGACCACATACACACCATTACGATGCTCATCGAAGTCTCGCGAAAGTACAAGCTGCCGCTGTACCTTACGTTCATCGACCTGAAGAAGGCATTCGACTCCGTCGAAACTGAAGCGGTCATCGACGCCCTGCTCACTCAGCTTGTCCCTACTCAGTACATCAGAGTCCTTCGTGAGCTGTACAAAGGATTCACGACCAAGATCTCATCATTCTACAACGACGTCGTCATCGACGTGAAGAGAAGGGTTCGGCAGGGGATACCATATCCACGAAGCTCTTCAGCGTCACCCTCGAAAACGTCATGCGCGAACTAGAATGGGAAGACATGGGAGTGAAGGTCGACGGCCGGCAACTATATCATCTTCGCTTCGCTGACGATATCGTGCTCATAACACCGAGCATCAGTCAGGCGGAGCGAATGCTGGCCGACTTCGATCGAGTATGTGGGAACGTGGGACTGCAGCTGAATCTTACGAAGGCGATGTTCATGAGGAACGGACAAGGTTCTGATGTCCCATTCCCGCTCAACGGAACGAACATCTCCGAATGCTCTAGCTACGTGTATCTGGGTGGCGAAGTCAATATGGCCAACGACCTAGCGCCGGAGCTAAGCACGAGGAAACGAGCGGCTTAGGAGCTTTCAAGAGCGTCGAAGAAGTCGCGAAGAAGACGAAGAACGTCCGACTCCGTGCCCACCTATTCGACTCCACTGCTCTTCCTGCCCTAACATACGCCTCAGAGACCTGGCCTATACGAAAGCAGGATGAACACGCGATCAGTGCCGCGCTGCGTGGAATCGAGAGGACGATGCTCGGAGTGAAACGACTCACGCAAGTGAGAGAAGGCCTCCGGAGTCCCGAGCTTCGCCGACGCTCGATGATCAGAGACGCTGTCGCACGGGCCAAGTTGTCGAAAATTAGGTGGGCCGGCCACGTAATGCGCTTCGCAGACACCCGCTGGACGAGAGCCATCACCGACTGGATTCCGCGGGATGTCAGGAGAGCAACAGGACGCCCACCAACGTCTTGGTTGGACTTCCTCGTGAAAGCCCTGAACGACCGGTATGACGCTCTTCGTGTCCCTCGAGCGAGGAGGATCCATTGGACCACTCTGGCACGCGACAGGGACGAATGGAGACGCTGCTGGCACCCGCTCGAGCAATTCGATGATCAACGGGACGACAGGTGATACAGGTGAATACACCTTATGGAATAATTCGATAGCTTCAAAATGGTTTTATATTTTGCCCATTAGACAAAGCCAGTAACAACTGTGGAATCTTTTTTTTTCACTCTGCAAAGAATTTTACCTCCTTAATTTAATGGAAGAAATACAGATACAAAAGAAGGAAGAACGATTTATTAATAGCAATACAAATGTCACATTAATTTAGGTATAACTAGTAAAATGGTATTTATACAAAAGCATCAACACTTTTCAGTCAGCAATAAACTTAAAATAAAAATGGATGCCGATTTGCCAATTATTTACTCATTGCCAAAACCTCATAAAACCCAATCAAATTTAGATTCATTGCAGGAGCACACAATAGCAGCATAAAATCACTTGCCTTAGAACATGGTTGTATTTTCAATCACTTGAAAAAAAACATTTTATTATCTACACAAGTAATCGATCCAATATTTCTAGAACTGTTAAATCCCACTTAGCCATTACAAATTCTAACATAATACAAGAAATTACAGGTATAAACTCAGATAATATTAAATTATACTCTGCAGATTTTATCGTTTACCAACCTACCCCATACTGTTATAATAGAGAAAATGAGAAACCTCGCTAATATCTGCTTCAAAAACTCTGGAGAAAACTTTATTGCTTATAATAAGCTACACAGATCACCGTGCTAAAAATATTAAGTATAGATACTATAACATGATGGATCTCCTACTCTTTATAAATTATTTACTCAAGAACAGCTATTGTTTATTTGCCGGCATGATTTATATGCAAAACAAAGGCGTTCCTCAAGGTGGCAACTTCAGTCCATTACTTGTTGATCTAGCAGTTGACAGTTCGAATTTGAATACTCTTAAAATATTAGTTCAAACGACTAACAATTATTCAAACCATTTAGATACATGGACGATTTGCTCATAGTGCATAATAACGACGAAAGTTTCGTCGGTTACACTTGGTTTAGTGTACAGAAACACCCTTGATGTTAAGAAAACACAATAGTGGATACACTTGCAGCTATTTAGACCTGTGAATAATAATATAGAAAGCAACTTGTATAACAAGACAGATTTCAAAGTTAACAGATTTCCACATGCTGATTCTGAGGTCTCCATAAAAATTAAACGTAGCGTGATTTACACAAAAACCTTGGGAATAGTCAGTGTTTGCTCCAAATTTGAATACTTTTAGTGCAAAATTTGTTTATAGTCAACGGATTTAATAAAGAAATCATTATTAATAACATAAAAATGCTTTTATAAAAACATGTAAATATTTTACAAATACACATTGAAAAGTTATCCATGTTATCCAACATAACATTTTCAATGTTATGTTGGATAACATTGAAAAGCAATAAAATTTACAAAATCATTTTAATAGCGTTGATGGTTTAATTTTACTTAATGTGTGATATACTCTTTAAGTATTTGTGGATGTAGAAGTTCCTGTGGTATTTCTATGTGTAAGCATTTAAAAAGGCATATTCGTAGACTATTTCTTGCTGGAATTCGAAAGATGTTAAGTACAACGGATTAGTACGATTACGCAAATAAGCAACACCACTCGAGCAACAATGCAAAATAAACTGCATTAGATATGATAGCTTGTGCCAAGTTATTAATTCTGAAGTGGTAGTGATACATGGTAGTAATTCATTTTTGAAAACTGATAACAGGATCGCTTCATTTGCTAAGCGGATATGTTACTATAATTGATAGAACGTACGAGAGACTTAGCAAAGCGTCTTGCACGTTTCTAAAGCAGCTATACAGTAGAAAGTTCATAATGCCACCGAACAAAAACTCGGGATATACAGATGACTTGCGCCGTAGTATGATAAGAGCTATCCTTTCCGATAACAAACGGATGTACTACTATACTACACTACAGTTATATATATAGTATACAGTTTTGTATATATGTATGTACATATAGTTATATTTATAATATATATATATATATATATATATATATATATACTACAGTTGCAGTATGATATGAGCTATCCTTTCTGATAACTGTATACTACAGTTGGGTTATTTGAGGGAAGGCGAAGGCTGCAGTCAGCTGATCACCGTCACCTGATCACCATTTTGTTTGTATGTTCAATTCTATAATGTTCAATTCTATAATTAAACTTAATTAGAAAACTAATGATAACTAACAATAAATAGATAAATATATTGTACAATATATTATTTAATATAAATTTTAAAAAAGTGGTAATAAAAACTAATAAATACAATATTCGAGTGAACCAAAATTAAACCTAAAGTTTTAATGCATTTTCCTTTAAAATTTTGTAAAATATAATTTTAAAAAATTTAATTTAAACATTTTGTTTAAATAATTAGTGATTTTACAAATTCAGAAAATGTTATATTACCTCCCTCTTCACTGATGAGACACCGGGGAGGTGGTATAACAAAAAAGGTTCGTCTGAAGAAAGGTGGTGAAACGAACCTAACATTTAGTTGACATTTATTCATATTATTCATTTTAACTCTAACTTTTGTTTATTTGAAAATGGTGAGAACTTCTGCAACAACCTAATATTTTGAATAGTCATGTGTAGCACAGTTGGAGGAGGCGCCACCTGTCGCGTGAACCCGAGTCCTGTTCCACGGTTCGGATTTCCGGCCTAGGCCAATCAAGCAAGAAAGCGTAATAACAACAAACTAGTATGTGCAAAAATATCGGGAGCACGCGGACTCGAACTGAAAACCCCGCAATACTTAAGGCCGCGCACACTTCTGCGGCAACGCCGCGGCCTTATCCTTTACCATAAGGCAGAGTTCGCCGCCAGCAGCGTTCCTGCCCTATCCTTAAGCGGCGTTGCCGCAGAAGTGTGTGGGGCCCTTTATGCACCGATATGTTCATAGTATTCAACCGTAAGGTACGCGTATTTGTGTGCATCTACCGTATTATTGGTGATATGGTATGACATGGTGGTGGTGCACATAGGCATTGTTGATAAACTAGCACATATGAAGGCGCAAATAGTCAGCCTTGATTTGTTTTAAGCATTAATGGTCTAAAGTTAGCTCCTGTGACCATGAGAAGGCGCAATAGTAACGAACCAATCTGTGCGAAAACGCCGGCATCACGCGGACTCTAACTGAAAAACCTGCCGATGTGCTCCTACCAACTGCGCCGCCGAGGCACATCTTGGGTGTCGTAGGAGTTGATGATAGTTGCGCTCACGCTTTCAGACCTCCTTTTTAGGTCTTTGGAAAAGCGTTCATCAAAAACTGACTGTGGTTCTGGACTTCGCTCACAGGGCCCTACATCCTATCAAAATAGCATGGCAAAAGCCCACCTTTAGTTGAGAATCTTTCCTTGTTATGCTCTGAAGGGTCCAGTAAGATTTGCTAGATGTTGATCTTTTCTCACATCACGCAGCAGCTGCTTTCGTGTAGGAAAAGGGATTTTCTTAAAAGTGGTCCTTCGTTGTGTAATGCGGTCAAAATACGTTACCAGAATGGTTCAAAATTTAATTTGTTTTCAATTCTTTTAAATATGGCTTTTGAAATTAAATTAAATAATTTTAGTACGGACCTATAGCCATGATACAAACTGTTTGCTATGTACTCAGGTCTTTTGCTGAAGAAAGTATAGTTGTGCTCAAATGAATATTTGAACATTCGAATTCGAATAATTCTATTCTAAATCGAATATTCGTATTCGAACGTTCGTAAAAACGCGATTTTCGAATGTATTCGAATTCGAATGCTCGAAACACTCGTGTTCGAATGCTCAAATTCGAATGAAACATTTGCATGCGAACGTTCGAACGCTACGAAATCTGTGATCCAACAAAATAATCTATCTTTCTTGCTTCAAGCACCCGCGAGCAAATAATTTACGGTCCAATCAGAAAACTGCGCGCCCTCGTCGGGCACTCAGGGGCCGTATGTTCTTCGTGCACAGAACCAAGCCAAGGAAGGGGCATCAGGGTGTGTGCCATCCAAGCTGCTCGTGTGGAAACAGCCTTCGTTGCTCGATGGGAGTTCGCAGCTGGGTTCGCAGAAACGCATGCAGCTGGAAAAAGCGCAGAAAACGTCAGCGACTTATTTATTTATTTATTTATTTGTACGTCAAGAAGACGTGCTCCAAATTCAAAAAAAGAAAGGCTAAAAACTATGTGCAGAAAACAAAAATAAAGAAATAGAGTTAGCACATAAAAAACATTAACAAAAAATGACAGTGACACCTCTTCAGTATCCAAAAAATGCGTTGGAAACTTACCCATGTAGGTCCCTGGCGGCATGTAATTTTAGGACAGGCTCTGATAATCAGGAAGGTGGACAGATATCAGTGCGTGGCAAGGAAGTTTGTTGTCCGCGCCAGCCAGCTATGACGCCTTTGTGGTAGTTACCGGAACTTCGGCACATTGGTACGCTGGCCGCCCCATGGAACCAGCAACTAGGACAAACCACTTGTGGCACGCAAAAAGGTTGTGGAGAGATTTTACATAAAAGAGGATTTATTACTAAAAATAAAAGCCAGGATGAAGCCGGCCTAGAGACCAACATGAATGAGTGACAAAGAAATTCTAAGAATAGGAAGCTGAAGAAAAGTCACTGCCCGTGCTACAGAGGAAGGAAAAGTTATACATAAAACTAATCATCTCGTCAGCAACGAAATTCTAAAAAAAGCATCTTCAAGATCTCAGAGAAGCAGGATCCACGATGTGGTTAAGTGGTACACAGTTCCGAGCAGCGAGAAAGCATTCATCGAGAATCAGTGATCCCCAACATCTGCAATACGTTAATTTTTTCCAAACGCTCCATAAAAATACGACTGTTTTCTGAGTTCAAAACATCAGCTGGTAAGCGTCTAAACCATCTTGCTACCCGAAAGAAAAGGCAATTATATAACTGCATGTAATTCTTTTTTTGAATAGGGAGGTAGTGAAGATTGAATGAACCAGCCACAAGGTCTGAAAATCCAGAACTTGCTGGCCGGGGGTTTCAACTCTCCACGAAGTAACTTAGAGCAGAAGGTCAAATCAAGAATAATCCTCCTGTTCAACAAAGATCTTAATCCTAACAGTTTCAGACGTTCATCGTAACTGGGTAAATCTCCCCAAGAAACACCTTGGTGCAATCGACAATAGGCAAGTTTAGTAAAGGTTTTCTGAACCATTTCGAATTTAATTATATGTTTTCTAGCCGAGGGGTTCCATATCTGAGAGCAGTACTCTAAATGAGGAAGAACGTATGATTTATACAAATTTGTATAAATCATACACGAGAATCTTGGGATTATTACTGCACACATTGCGAAAAATGGAGTAGAGGGTAGCGTAGGCTTTCTGTGTAGCTTTTTCGATGTGGTGTGAAAAATCAAGCCTGGAGTCAACGATTACACCAAGGTCTTTCACAGTCTCACAGTTGCATAGCGGCATATCACCGATACTGTAACGACCGGCTTGTCCTTCCCCGATGTGAAGCACGAAACACTTTTCCGGATTAATTCTCAAGTTGAATTCCGATGCCCATCGGCATATGTTCGTCAAAGCAGCGTTTAAAGCTGAAAATGTTGCATCACAACTTTCTCGATCGTAAATACCATATAACTTAATGTCGTCAGCATATGCTTGAACCTTGACATTTACAGACCTTGTTATGACATCAAAGACATCTGCCGTGTACAAGAGAAAGAGAAGAGGTGACAACACTCCACCTTGTGGCACTCCACTAGTGCACATACGCGTATCAGAATACTCAAACCCCACTCAAACGGTCATAAGTCTGTGCTCCAAATAAGAAACAAGCCAGTTTAGAAGGTTTCCTTTAACACCCAGACAACGCAGCTTATCGAGCAATTTCGAATGCGAAACCTTGTCGAAGGCTTTAGACAAGTCTATGTAGACAACATCTATCATTTTGCCTTGGTTTAGAGCTAACCTCCAATCAAATAAGCTGTCTGCAAGATTCGTAGCAGTTGAGAGCCCAGGAACGAAACCATGTTGCCCACTTGGAATAGCATGAACTCTTTCTAACCAAATCAAAAAATTTTCTCTGTTAATTTTTTCCATAATTTTAATTAGAGCAGGTGTTATGCTAATAGGGCGAAACTGAGAGACAGACTGAGTAGCTTCAGTTTTTGGAATTGCTGTCACTATTGGGTGTTTCCATGCCTGCGGAACCTCTCCTAGCATCATGGAAATGTTAAAGATCATCGCGAGAGGTTTAGATAACTCGCTGGCGCATTTTCTGAAAATAATGGGAGGAATTCCATCAGATAGTTTAGTAGTAGAAGGTTTCAAATTCTTAAGAAATTCGTAAACGTCATCAGGATGGTAAGGGCGCGCACTGCTTCTGCACCATTTCTGCTAACGTATAATTTTCCAGGCGATACAGAAAAGTCGTCATCAGAGAAAACGCCAGCAAAATAGTCGCCTAAAGCAGTGGCTTTCGTGCTGTCACAAGAGCACATTTTACCGTTGATGTCCGTGAATGCTGGGAGAGCTCCGGTCGATTTGAGCTTGCTACGTACCAATCGATGAAGCTAATTCATCGATGCTTTCCCAGCTAGTTTTCGCTCACGATTAGCCCAGAATTTCTTAAGGTAGTAATCAATATTGGCGCAATCATTTTTGTATGGAGTACTGTTCAAAGGATCAGCCGTTGTTCGAAAGAGTCGCTCTTTTTGAGCCGGTAAATTAATTATATGTCGGGGAAGACATGCACTGAACGATTTCCTGCTCTTGAAAGGAGCGAATTTGCCCAGGTTTTTATAAATAACACGACAAAATCTTTGATGTACGTCATCTGTTGTCGTATAGTGGTCGAAAATATGCAACCAGTTCACTTCCGAAACACTTTGCCCAAGCGAGACAAAATCAGTGGCGTGAAAGTCAGGCGTTGGTATAGAAATGCCTGGTACTGCCGACAAACGTAAATCAAACTGCACCACGCAGTGGTCAGAGCTAGCTAGTGGTGGCAAAGTATGTACGTTGGTTATTATAGTGGAAGTTGATAGAACTACATCCAAAATGTTGTTTTCATGTGTAGCCTCAGTAACAAATTATGTGAACCCTGCTTCCTGCAAGAATGAGAGGAACGTAACCGAATTATGACATAAAGGAATATGATTCATCCAATCAACTGCTAGGTTAAGGTCACCTAGAATTATTGTTTTGTCTCTAACCGCTGCTACTGATGAAAGAAGTTCAACAAGATCCTCGTCTTCACATTTTGTTGAGTTAGGAGGTCGGTACGCAACAACAAATCGTATGAGATTCGGCTGAGATGTTTTGCAGGAACAAATATCAACGCAAAGAACGTCGGCTTTTATGGGGAAATTATGGTGTAGCACACTAGCATTTATTGTGTTGCGGATGATGCAGCAAACTCCACCACCTCTGCCACTGCGCCGGTCAGCTCAATATACCATATAGGGCAAGTTGGCAAGGATCTCGCTGTCCTTTATCCTTCCATTTAACCAGGTTTCGGTTACAAAAACGAGGTCGGGCTTTACAGTCGAGAGGAAGTGATGAAAATGCAATAGTTTATTAACTATGCTGCGCGTGTTTAACAAATAGCATGTGAGAGTGGGAAGATCACCATGCGCCTTCAAGCGTCTCCCGAGCCCCTGTTGCTGAGCCCAGAAACATGCGTGAGCTGCCCACGATAAACCACCCACTCTCTCCTTGCTTTACCTTTGTTCCTGTCTTTAGCAACCTGCCTGCCTGCCTTCTTTCCTCTAAAGACATGCTCCTTCGCACGAACACGTTGCTATATCCTGCACTGCGAAGAAGCCGTGCATTAGCTAAGGGCCTCCGCCAGTAAAACTGGCATGGTAACACGACCTTAATTAAGCGCGGCTTCGAAGCATCTGCCCTTCCCATTCTGTACACCTCCGCAGGCTCACAGTCAACCTGCAATACGTCGAGTATCCCTAAAACTTTAGTCCCAAGTTCTGATCTGCGTTGAGATGGCGGAAGGCTCTCCTCCGGCTCCTCGACTCCCGAGATGACTATACTCCTTCCTCGCTTCTCGGCCTCAGCATGTTCCGAGAATTGCTCAGAAATTTTTTCGCTAACACATTAAGCATTTGCAAAGTGAGCTGGTCGGAAATGTGCTCAGAGATTTTTTAAGAAGCGCATCAATAGGGAGTTTCCTCAAGTCTATTCCCTGCAAGGCTTCAGGCTGCTCCACATTGGTGTTATCTAAAACAGAGGATGCCTGAGTAGCATTGTCAGCATTCTTCCTTCGGTTAGCACGAGCCATGGCAGTTTTGCTCTATTTGATTCACGATCAGCCAAAAAGGAAATCGATATCTCACAGCAGAAAACGCAATTCAAGGAAATCTGATGTGGATTAGGCTAGCAACCGAAGGAAGAAATTCTCCGAAGAACTTAACAGTAGCTAACTGCAGCGAAGAAAGATGCTAGACACTGCCGATAGAGCCTTTAAGGGAATAGGCTAAACAAATCGGGAATATCGGAGCGAGAGAGACAACAAATGCGACCGCACAGGGTGCCGGCGAGTGGGCTATTCTTTGACTTATGTAGACGTCAAAACCCCTAAATCTCAAGCACTAGTTGAGATGCGAACACCCCGCAACGCAGGGGAACTGAACCCCCCCCCCACCTTCTCGCATGAAGCAGCGCCACTATCCACTTCACCACAACCTGCGGGAGTGCCATCGCGGGCGTACAAGACATCGATCGAATGCCCACGTGAAGATCACGTTTAAAAACACCCCTCCCCGTGCAATGGACTCGGTCAGGAGTTCGCGGTGGAGCGCGCTTGCGCAACGCACAGTGCAGCATTCCTAACGGAGTGAACTATCTATAACGGCAAGTCTGAGTATCTTCGTTTCATAATTAGCGAATTGTACGGAGTCATACTTCTTGTAATACAGTCTGCAGGACAATCTTAGCTGAGGAAATCTACTCTGTTGCTCCTCTCCATTATGCTTGCCTTCCCCCTCCCCCCTACCCCCCATTGAAGTTTATTGAAACGTTAGATATGCGTCACACTGTGAAACGGCCGCTGGGCTCTCCAGGAAATGCAGGGAAAGATGGAAGGGATCTACAGAACTCATACGTAGATTAAATGAGACGAGACGTCTTCTGAATCCATGAGCATGTTATCAACATCGGCGGCAGTTCCCCATGGGTGGTTTTCTCTTATCGCTCAGTATGTGGAAAGCAACCTGATAACACATCTGGAATTATAAGCGGTAAGGGTTATGCATTAGTGGCAGGTCTTCTGACTGCGTATTATACAGGGTGTGTGAAAAAATTGTATACACTGCTTGAGAGGTGATAATTTCGTTCATAGTGGAGGTACTAAGGAGGTTAAAGAAAACTATAAAAGCATTAAAAAATAGAAATTTTCGACATATAAGTGGTGTGGATTGCGCCATGCACTCGTCTGAATTCTTCCATTTTAGTCTTGATTGATTGTGTTTCACTTAAATACTTGTTGTAGTTTCGTCTTGAAGTGGCCTCGTTGGTTAATTTGTGCTTTTTAAAGTTTAAAATTTAAAAACACACTACAGCTTGCAAAAATGGCGGGTCTTGTTAAAAAATGCAAGTACTATTAGGCTGGCTGAAAAGTCATGAAATAAAGAAATCTTTTTTATCCATCCACAGTTTTCTAAATACAAACTAGAAATCAACAATATAGACACCGTAGAGTGTTGCAACCTTTGCCGCATCTGTATGGCAAATCGCTGCTTCTTTTCGTAGAGAAATCAGCTAATTGCGACTTGAAGAAGTTGTCGATTGCCATTTTGAGGTCACTGTACCTTTTAAATTTGTTCTCTCTTAAGTGATGCTTCAGCAGTCCAATCAGATGGTAATCCAATGACACAAGATCCGCCGAATACGCAGGATGGGCTACCGAATGCCAGCCACGTTCGGCTATCTTCTCACAGGTTGTCGATGCGTGTGGGCGCGCATTGTCGTACAACAGGTGGACACCTGATTTTTTTCGCCTTTTTCTCGCATTGCATCGGCCAGTTTCTAAAGCTGATTGACGTATATGGAAGCGGGTACCATTCTGCCAGCGGCCAGCAGCTCATGGTAGATTGGCCCTTTCGCATCCCACCGAACGCAAGATAAATGTCTGCGTTGGTGCGCGTCTGGCTCCGGCTGGATTGATGGTTTTGCGTCGCGTGGAAGCCAGGCGGCGTGAGTGCGCTGTTATCGTAGACTATCCAGCTCTCACCTTCAGTCTGTAGATCCTCAAGAAATCCCTTTCGATGCAGCTGCGCGAGAATGTGTAATGGATGGTTCACTACTTACGCGACCACTACTAACGTCCGCCCACACATGCTACAGAAGATGTATCCAACCAACAGAAATAGTTCTCCATCATAAGTTTTTGGGTCGTTTGAACACTACAAAAACACCTTGATGATCATATTTTTATCACCACATTTATCAGACAACACATGAGGTGCAACATAAGGTAGATGGATGGGTAAAGAACTTGGGGGGATGTCAGGAACCGCTTAAGGCGAGTACAGGGACGAACGGCTGGGAATCAGACGGGGACCGAACGCCAGGGACAGGTCAGCGGAAGGGGAAAAATAAGCCGCTTAGGTTCAGCTCGATCCTTCTTTTATAACCAATGCCGGGCACGGCTGTCTCTGTTGTTGACCACCGAGTATCGGCAGATCTGTGTGAGAACGTGGGTATTGCGCCTTCTAAAGAAATGACCTTCCATCTGTCATTGACTTCCCTACATCCGGCCGTATTCGAGTGTTCCTGTCCCAGGGACTAAACAAAGCATTAGGGTTTGGGGAAGGCAGTTTATAACAGTTTCCACACTGCGATGGGAAGTGATAGCGTCCTTCTGCAGCACGACGAGTCCACTTGTGTTGGTTGTGCTGCTCTAATGTCAACATGCACATGCGGTGTTATCAGTCTTTCGATGTTGTGCACTGACAATGATGAACATAATGTGCTGCGGCGCGATGGCTCGTTTAAACGGCTCAATGTTGACTGCTTGTAACTCATGATACTGAAATTATTGGTATGGGTTCCCTAGTGTAGCGGTTAACACCCTGGACTTTGAATCCAGTAACGCGAGTTCGAATTTCGCCGGGTCCTCCATGTAACGGACGACTCACTACTTACGCGACCGGTACTAACGGCCGTTCACACTGCCACAGAAGATGTACCGTTTAAACACTACAAGAAACACCTTGATGATCATATTTTTATCAGCACATTTGTCAGACAACACATGAGGTGCAATATAAGGTAGATGGATGGGTAGGAAACGGGGAGGGGGAGGGTGTGCAGAAATCGCTTAAGCCCTAGTTTATACTTGCGCCGCCACGCGGCGCGGTACCACGATCGCCATAGATGTCGATTTTTCGCGCCGCACGGTCGATATCTATCCCGACCATCGTGCCGCGCCGCGCAGCGCACTTATAAACTGGGGCTAAGGCGACGAACAGCTGGGGCGCGGCAAGACTCACCAGGAAACTATCTCAACGGTAGGTCGGAATGGCACAAGTGTTGTATATGGGCAGGATCGCCTCTCTCTGGGTAGTAACAAACTGCAGGTATCTCGACCCCAATACAACTCTGCGCAGAGTTAGGGACAACAGAAGTTGGACCGTTGGCGGCGTTAGTCATATGCCTGCACGAGGAAGGCGAGCTCAAGTTGGCTGGAAACAACGATTATGGGAATTACGCCGCCCCTCTACCTACTGCGCCACCATCGCTCGCTCGTCATCGCTGTTTCCAGCCAACCTGAGCCCACCGTTCGCCTGCAGTCATAAGCCTAACGCTGCCAACGGCCCAACTTCGGTTGTCCGTAACTCTGCGCAGAGTTGTATTGGGGTCGAGATACTTGCATTTTGTTGTTTCCCAGAGAGAGGCGATTCTGCCCATATACAACACTTCGGCCGTTCCGACCTACCGTTGAGATAGTTTCCTGGTCAGACGGGAGCCGAACGCCAGAGGCGGGTCAGCGGAGGGGGAAAACAAGCCGCTTAGGTTCAGCTCGATCCTTCTTTTATAACCAGTGCCGGGCACGGCTGTCGCTGTTGTTGACCACGGAGCACCGGCAGATCTGTGTGAGAACGTGGGTATTGAGCTTCGTAAAGAAATGGCCTTCCATCTGTCATTGACTTCCCTACAAGTGACTGGCATATGTTCATTCGCACTTGCTGTTAATTTGCATTCGCACTTCGCTGTGCCTCGGTCAGCCTATGGAAGATCAATCATATCAAAACTTTTCGATAGCCGAGGTCGTGGAGGTGCTGCTCGGTCGTGGAGAGGGTGTAGCCGAGGGTTGTTGCCAGTTTCCCCGTAGTTTCTTCTGGATTGGATTTGATACGAGCTGCAATCCACCATCATCGATAACAGAAGGTCATCCACTGCGCTCTCCGTCTTCAAGGTTTATATCTCCTGAATCAAAGCATACCGGTACCTCAGTGGATAATATATCAGTGGATAATGTAGTGGATCGGTACCTCAGTGGATATGCGATCGGTACCTCAGTGGATAACTGCCACGCAGACTACTTCAAACTCAAACTTAGGCAATTAAACGTTTATTGTAATAGAAATATTAGAAAATGCACGAAAATACACCAGAAATAAATCGGACGATGATGAGTAAGAAAGTGACTCAGCTTAAGCACCTTTAATTCACCCTTACAAAAATGCACCTTCCTACCCTAAAATTACTAGATGCTACAGAAGAGAGAAATTGTTAAGGGTAAAAATAGAGAAACATAAGACGAGCAAAAAGCTCCATGCACAGCGCGGTGCCGAGCAGGCGACATATTAGGTTGTCCCATAAGTCTTCGCCGTTTTTTTCAACGATTCACTGCAGATTCCGCCGGAGGTCTCTATCATAGCGCTGCATAGTTTTCGAAAGAGAATGATCTGCCTTATCAGACCAGGTATTGCATTTCTTTTTAAATTATGAACTTTGTCAATTTTTAGGTCGTTGAAGTGAAAAGTGAAAAAGTGAAAAAGCAGCCATTTGCCACTTGTTCTCTCCGCTTAGGTTTGTAATTTTTTGCGTAATTTTTTACAGTACTTGGAAGACAATGTTCTGTATTACAAGAAAATGTGTTGGTACTATTTTCTCACTTGCCCTTTATTGATTTTTATGCAATCAAATTGGGAATTCCGACTTTTCCGTCCGAATTTTTACCAAAACTCCGGTTTTGTGGTTGGACTTTTTTGCTTGGTGTTATATGTCGTTTGGAAGAAGATGTCTTGCTCAGTAAGAATTTGTGTCGCTTTTATTGGCTCACGCTGATTTCTGTCGAATATCAACAACTGAACAAGGAGAAAGAGTTGTTGGTGAAGACGATTTTTCTCTTTTTGGCATTTTGTTGATATTCAATAGAAATTAATAAACGCAGCACATATTCTTATAGAGCAATGCACTTTCTTTCGAAAGACATATAACACCAACCCAAAAAGTCCAACCACAGAGCAGGAGCTGTCGGCAAAAATAAGGATCCTCCTTCGGACGTCCCAATTTGATGACCTAAAAATCAATAAAGGACAAATGAGCAAATCGCACTAACACATATTCTTGTAGTACATAACATTGTCTTCCAAATGCCATAAAAACTGCGCAAAAAATCACAAACCTAAGCGGAGGGAACAAGCGGCAAATGGCTGCTTTTTCACTTTTTCACTTTTCACTTCAACGACCTAAAAATTGACAAAATTCATGAAGAAAAAAAAACGCAACACACGTTCTGATAGAGTAGATTATTTTCTCTTGAAAGCTATGCAGCGCTATGATAGAGACCTCCGGCGAAATCTGCAGTGAATCGTTGAAAAAAAACGGCGAAGACTTATGGGACAACCTAATATATACGCGGTCCCAGCCGCCGTCTCACACATTCCTGCCTTGTCGGCGTCAACATCTCAAGCCTATGGGAAACACAGCAAATTCTTGTATAAGAAAATGTGTTCTAGAGCAGGAATTATCCTACATGAGCTTAAAGAAACCTAAAGAGCTACGGAAGTCCACTTTTTCTCTACTCGCGTTCGCGATACGAGTGAACCAACGATGCACTGTGGTACGGCTTACAGTACATTCTCCAAATCCATCGGTCATATTGGAGACCTTGTGCTTGCGTCGGAGCCTCGGCACCATTCGTAGAAGATGATCATTCGAAGCTGTTGTTGGCTGATCATGATCGACATGTCACCAAAATGATGCGCGCGGGCCCTTATGTACTCATATGGGAAAGCTTCTATAACCTTCTACACGATCCCTACTGACCCAGGATATTTGAATCTCTTCCAGAAAATTCTGAAGTACTCAAATTTTTGTTTCAAGACTTTTTGGATAGCCTAATATTTCAAGGGTTCTAACATTGCTGCTAGTGAATCATTTAAAGCTGTCTGAGGCTCATAATTAAGCACAGGGCAGCAAATATTCTGCAAATTGTCAAGATTCATTCGAGGAGAAGAAGTTTATCCTGAAGTGTCAAAAAATCAAAAGCATCGTCGAAGTGCGAGACGATTCGGCGACTACTTCTCCAAAGCACCACCTACTCGCGTCATCATACACAATCAATCGAGTCTGAAATGCAAGGTTTTATGAGGGGCATGGTGCGATCTTGATTATTTGCACGCCACAGAAATCTCCTTGCTTTAATTTGAGTTTTAAACAGCTCCATAAGCCTTCCTACAAGCAATGTTAGAAGCGCAGCACCAAACTTGTTTCGGCGGCCGAAGAGGTGAAAATGGTTTTCAGTTTGAATGCGGACAATATTACATCTGTGGAAAGCTCGCAACGAGCTGAGAAATGCTGTCCAGTTGGTTTTTCGAATAAACTCATCCATAAAGAGGTAAGCGACTGAAACAAAATTTTCTGTTGTTTTCGTCAAATTTTGGCCGCATAGAAATCTACTTTGAACGACCAAAATCTTTTCGTTCTTTTTAGATTCGAATGTGCTTGTGGTCTACTGTAGACCACAAAAACCCGGCTTTCGTACTTATCTTGTACAGGAGCAACCGAAGTTCCAAGATAGGAGAAATCCTACGCCGCATATTGAAATTGGACCAATCCCTTATTGGAAAAAAGAAAATCTAGTCATTTCAGTCCATTTCTCAAAGCCATTTTACACGTTTTATAAATACCATCGCTCCCACAATGAAATAGTAGAATACTGTCTTCTGTAGCAGGCTACTAGTTGGGTAATTCTTAACTGAATCTTAGGTTTCCGCGCGTTATCCGAGATCGCTTATCCGAAATCGGGCCTATGTTATTCAAACTTGGCATTATTTAGTACCACAATGACACCTGATGCGTAACAAATATAGATCTGCTGAAACAATAGAGGATTTCAGAGTTTCGATGAACCTCGTCAAGGAAAAGCCTTAAGGACATGCCACTGGGGATCTCGGAGGGGTCGTAAATCAATTAACGGAGCCGAGGAAGCAAAAGCTTCATAACTAGGTCACTGTGCAATCGTTTTAGATGGTGTTTAGATCGCTGGATAGAAAATGAAACGGGGCTTCTAATGGTGTTAATTGGATTTTGGGCAAATAACTTTGAAAAGAGTTATGGCAATGCGACGCTTTGTGACGGATTAATCCGTCGCAAAGCCTCTTTTTTGCAAAGAATTTGAGCGGTATTGTACATTTTTTGAGACACCGTGTAGTATTCCCTTTGACGAAATGATGTTCTCTCCCAAAACGCTAGTTGCGCCCGAATGAATACTCGAAAATCCGAATTCGAATGTTTGAAAAACGCGATTTTCGAATGCATTCGAACTCGAATGCTTGAAAAACGCGATTTATGAATGTACTCGAATTCGAATGCTCGAAAAATCGCGATTTTTGAACGTATTCCATTTTCGAATATTCGAAAATAGTCGCTATTCGAATATATTCGGTTATTCGACATTTTTGGGAGAGCACAACTATAGAAGAAATAAAGGGAGAACAAATGGAAAAGCCTCACTTCCTCATTCTCCATGACAGGTTCGTCATCGTCTATAACGACTTCGGGTGAGCTCTGCAGTTTCCTTGACGTGCGGAGGCCACATCGCACTCAGTGCTCGTACCTCCAGCTGTAATTTCGAGAACCGCAGTCGAACACTCCATGGATGGCGCTTCGCTGATTGCCTGCAAAAAGTACCTCTGTGGAATGCATTCGCAAGCCCCTGCTCTTGCTGCCCTTCATTTCCAACTCGGTTTCTCTCAAGCAGAGGAGCTCTAGCAGCCAAAAGGATGCCTTTCTTCTTTGCAAGTATTTATAACACTACACTCTGACTGCTTTATCAACATGCTTGCCTGAGCGTCCTCATCAGGGCGCAGCTGCCGTCCCTACCTCTTATCCAGGGCCCATAACTCACTTCCATAGAGAACGGCAAGTCTGACAACAGTTCTGTAAGGTCTTTTAGTTTTCTGGAGGCATTTAACGTCGCAGT
Organism: Heligmosomoides polygyrus bakeri; assembly: GCA_947359475.1. Lineage (NCBI taxonomy): Eukaryota > Metazoa > Nematoda > Chromadorea > Rhabditida > Heligmosomidae > Heligmosomoides > Heligmosomoides polygyrus. Next base: position 52,779,159 of record OX375868.1, on the reverse strand, counting down.
GGTTCCCTGTGAGCACTCTCCCCTTTAGTGTGGGTGCGTTTATCCGTTCTCTGACCACTTGACCGATACTGTCTCAGGATAAGTAACGTACGAGGTAGCGGAATTCCTTTATCTTAATGGTCGGCTCCGCTTGGCAGTCTCTAATGGTCCAGCGCACTTCTCAGAGCTGACGAACTTCGTCTTCTCTACGTTCAGCCGCAGGTCGTTGTTCGCGAGAGCTCTGAAACAGCTGCATGTCCTCCTCCAGCTCGTTCAGAATTTAGGTAATCACGGCGATGTCGTCGAGGATTGTCTTGAACGGGGCTCTCCCAGGTGGCTCTCTATGCAGTAGTACGCCAGCAGGAAGAGGAACGAGCCGGTTCTTGGTGAATCGTCTCGGTGGAGTCACCTTGTTACCCGTCCCGAGTTCGCATCACCAATTTCGAGCCTTCGAACACAATGTTTAGGGAAAAATCAAGTGTTCCGGGACACCTCTCTCTCGAAGAGTCTTTCTCTTTATGAAGTGGGGTAGCCTATTGCATCTTTTCTCCACGTTTTTTTTTTCTCCGCAAGAATCCCAGGTGCAAAGCTCTTGTTTTCCCCGATTTTTCATCTTAAGCTACCCTATCACGGAGAAATAAGTGAGGCCTTGACTTGCCAGAGAAACAAATTGCTTTCTACCTGAAAGAGATTTTTGAATTTGAATTTTAAAAAATATTTTAAACAATTTTAAATGTTTTCCAACATGTAGTAAAATTCTAAGTTTTACAATGCGGGTGATGGGATTAGGGATCGATTTCGAACCGTTTGCCGAGATAAAATCGATTCAAAAATCGAACCATGCTCTCATATTCATGATTGCAGTAGAAGCGCATGGCTTTTTATTCTAAATAAGTTTTGCTTGAAAGTTTGTAAAATGCATTTCGTCTTCATATGATGTCTCCTGCAGGTGGAGCCTTTTTTATTTCTGTGAGAACTCAAATTTCGTGTGCAACTGTCAAAGTTAGAGAACGCAATAGTCTCCACCTGAACAGTTACTATAACTCGTGGAGTTTTCGAGTTTCTAAAAACTAAATGCGCGCAGAAAACTAATTCCTTTAAGTAGAGAACTAAAGGTAGCATCTTCTTTGTGGGCCAGGACAATTCGATAATTCGTCGGTGTTTGGCAAAAATCGAGCAAAAAACGAATCCCCACGGCCCACACTAAAAATGCTATCCTTATATGTTAATTTAGGAAATAAGTGTCTTTTTTCTAACACGCAATTAACTTTTCAGGCACTCCGAAAACGCAGAGTAATACCCAATTAAGTCGTTATCTGCAATTTCGTTACCTTACTTCGCCGGTCGCATGTGAAGGCTGCGTTAAGAAAGTCAAGAAGTTGTGTACAGCTTCTAGACTTTCTTCTTCTGCACTGCGATCTATGCTCCTTTTCATTCCAGAGCCCGCTTTGTTTGCTCTGGTTCAACCCTTTTTTACACCGGCCTCTCCTTGGCACATAGCAGGATCGTTTTGGCCACCCTGCACCCTGTACCAGTCGAATCAGGGAGGGCTGCTTCTAGCGCTGTCCCCTTGTAGCTTTGCTCTCCCACAGTTGCCACCACCGAATTTGGAGCTTGGTCGCCATCTTGGATTCGCTGGCTATAGGTGTAAAAAGGTCGACAACCAAGGGCTTGTGAAGTGCGTGGGTGTATTCGTATCTTCGTCTGCATCTTACACATCTGCCATGAAAAAAGCTTGCACGTGGTGAACCAAGTGTAGATTGAGAGGCGATTCGAGACCGTATGACAAGTCTCGTTCTGTCCCTACAGGCTGGTTGGCCGTCGCCCACACAACAGAGCCTGACTGGCTATCTGTGCTTCTGTAAACAACAGCAGCACTAAAGAGCCTCATTCCTCTGACCCCGAAGGAGTCCCAATTATGCAGCGATGGTTAGCACGAGTAAGAGGCTGCTAAAATCGGATGGCCTAACCAGACCGCGCAAATTGAAAATTGGATAAGGATCTGCTCTTTCAACGCCCGCACGCTTGTATCGGACGCATCCGTTAGGAACTTAATGATACAAGCCACGAAGGTCATGTGCGACGTCAATGAACTGAGCAAGACGAAGGCATATTACTCGTCACCTGCGTTTCCGAAGAAGAGTGTTCCTCGGGGCACGCACTTGGTCATGAATATCCATTCGTATGAGCCTTTCACAAGCGGAATCGAACGTCTGCGAATGACACGATGTGACCATGGACCATCATTGACAGCATTCACATCCGACAGCGATGACGAAGGGGTTGACGGTTTCTACGTGGGAACATGGTTCTATAAGGAAGCCAATACCTTCCACCTGGTGATCGTAGGAGACTTCAACGCCAAAATCGGGCCGTGAAAATTTTTCGTCTCCTAAAAATTACAAATACCGGTCCACGGACTGGAGTTGAGTGAGCAAGGTGAAAGAATGTCGGAATTTGTTACGTCACGGCGACCAAGACGTGCTATGAATCTGCGCGACAGTGCTAAGGGAGCAGAGAGCTTGAAGACCACCAAGAGACGTCTGTCTCTGGAAATTCTCGACGACGTGTTGAGCGCGAGGTTGTAATAAACCTGTCCCTCTCAGGTTTATTTACGTGTAGATCATACGGCCTCTTAGGCCCTTACATAACAAAACATAGCGATAACTCGAAGGTTTTATTAACAGTAGGAACACATGTGGACAGAATTGAAGTCGCAGATATAAGGCCTCAGGGGGGGGGGGGGAAGGGAATGGGAGGATCGGGGCTCAGAAGCTCCTCAAGGGCGGGGAGGCGCCGCAGCTGAAACCACACGGCCGGCGATCGGACTAGGACGAACTCCGCAGCATTCGTAGGGGTGCTTTTATATCCTTCAGCCAGTGGGATGAAACAACGGCTGTCACTGTTACAACATGCTGAAGACACTCGAGAGTTGATTCCGAATAAATGCCTACGCTCATTACATCCTACCCTATTTGGAAGTCCCTGTCCCCAGTGACTGAAAGGTGGAGAGAATTTTGTGAATTCTGCCATACGGAGCGCACTGTAGCGAGCACTTTTCTTCCGATCACATGTTGGCATTCGTGGCAGCTTTCCGTTCCAGTCTAGAGTGAGAAGATGCATAATAGATACCTGTCGTAAATGTCGTTCCTCACTCGTTTGGAAGAGCTTGATGAATATCATCGTCAGGAATAGCAGATCAATCGATGTAGTTGAGGTGAAGAACGGATAGGTGATTATGATAATTATTATCTTCAGCCATGAGTGAGTAGACAGGGGAGGTATGTGGAAGAGAAATGTTTCGGAGGGAGTGGGGGAGGGGGAACGGGCGGTACTATTGGTAAAAGTGTAACTTGAAGCAGTTGCCTCCAGTGGGGTGGTGGTCGATCGGTGGAGCTATAGTTTGCGACCGGAGCGACTTCGTTGATTGATGTGAGACTGAGTATCGGGGATGGCAAAAATAGCAGAGAAAAATGGAGAACAGGAGCGGCTCTCTGCGGGCGCGCGCCTGTCTATTCAAAAATTTCTTATTGTAATGCTACGAGGTTGGGAGAGTGACATTCTATTATTGGGTGCAAAGCAGTTGGCCGGTGGAAAAGATTAATTGCACGTAGGGCACGATGTGGAGTTACGCAAGTATTGGGCTGTAACACGGCAATGTGAATGTTCGCAGGATCTATTCCTAGGATAAAAAACTGGGCTTACGAAGGCAGCTGCCGTTAAAAACGATTGCGAAAGACGCACGGAAGAAGAGATATTAATAGAACATAGACTATAGCGCTATGAGGAACTAAAAACATGATGCTGCATTTTCTCGTTAGTAATTAGTTTTTTAATATGTGGCATTCCTTGAAAATCCAAACTTTTTCTGCATCAATACTTGAACAGAATTTGAACATTACAGCGCTTATTCGGACACCATCATTATTCATTGAATAATTTTATTGCACGAGGTGTGGTGCGACCTGGCCAGGATTTCACTTGTTGCTCAGAGATATGTAAGAATATATGCAATTTCTAGTTGGCCTCGTGCTAGAGGGAGCAATTCATGCGCTTCGACTTCGTATAAGACGAAGGAAATAGAAGAGAAGATCAATTTGGCATATCAAAAACAGGAATGTCATAAATTTGAATTTCGCATGAAATATTGTGATTTTGCAGCATCACGAAATTATATAGGAGATTTTAATCTACAGAAATGGAGGGGGTACTATGAAAGAGCTCGTTCATTGAGGCTTTTACTAAAAACCCTAGCCGGGACCTCCATGTAATAAACCTGTCCCCTGAGGTTTATTCGCTTGTAGATCGCACGGCCTCTCGGGCCCTTACATAAGAAAACACCGGTAACATAACAATTTTATTAGCAATAAAGGCGCATATGGACGGTAACTAGGGGCTACGGATGTATGGCCGGGGTTGGGGGGGGGGAGGAGAGAAGGAACTTCTCAGGGGCGGGGAGGCGCCGGAGCCGACACCACACGGCCTCCGATCAGACTAGGACGAACCCCGCAGCATTCGTAGGGGTGCTTTTATATCCTTCAGCCAGTGGGATGAAACAACGGCTGTCACTGTTACAACATGCTGAAGACACTCGAGAGTTGATTCCGAATAAATGCCTACGCTCATTACAAGGTAATTGCTTACAACTGGCGTTCGAGCTTACCAAGTGATACTCAGTTGATAAAGGAGGATTTTAAGAAGGGGAGAGCGCAAGTGTTACCGGAGGCAGGCATGAACATTCCATGTCGCGACTTCGACACCGCCGAGAGTTAGCCAGGCGGAACGAAGGCTTTCCGATTTCGCCAGTATACATGGGAAACTTTGATTACAGCTGAGAAAACGATGCCCGTGAGAAACAAACGAGTTTCTGATGTCGCTTCACGCTCAGAGAACCGTACTTCTCCAAATCCTCTAGCTGTATGTATCTATAGGGTGTCCAGAAAGTATCTGCAGAAAAAACTCCATCTTCCTTGCCTATTTTACTGTACGATGGCCTAACTGTCTACCCATAATAGACACGTACTCCTTTACGAGTTTGAATCTGGGCGCCCCGCTGCAGAAGCCTATCGAAACTTGTGTCGTGTATTTGGCTCAGAAGCTCCTTCTGTACGGTCTGTGCATAGTTGGTTCGAACGCTTCAGAAGCGGGAATAGGAGTCTCGAAGATGAGCGTCGCTCTGGTCGACCGACAACGATATCTCTAGATGATCTGAGGAAACTGGTGGAGCAGCATCCATATGAAGGTGTGCGTTATTTTGTTGCTGCTCTTGACTGTTCCCGGTCCATCGTGGCAATGGACTGCGATCTCCTGGAATGGTTAAAAAGCTCGGTCAGTGGCTCCCACACGAACTGACCGACGACAACCGGCGAAGACGTCTGAACATATGCACTCAGCCCTCCCAAAGTCGCACCTTCAACTGGCTGGACACATCGTTAGAGGAGACGAAAAATTGATTTCTACCGCAACCACGCTGTAAACGTGTTGGTGCCAACGCGAAGAAGTACCATAATCTTTCGTGAAAGGTGAAATTCATGCGAGGAAAGTCATGCTGAGCGTCTGGTGAGGAGTTTATGGGATCTACCACTTCGAGCTGCTGCCTGACAGCACGACTTCCACTGCCGAGGTCTTCGCTACCCAACTGCAGAGACTAGCCGACAAGATGCTCAAGGAACAGCCCAGGCTCGACAAAGTTCTCTTGCTGCACGGTAACGCGCGCCTACACATCGCGAAAACGACTTCTCAAAGGACTCTGGAACTCGGATGAGAAGTTCTGCCACATCCACCGTACAGTCCAGATCTGGCCCCAAGTGACTACCACCTGTTTCGATCATTTCAGCATCACCTGGAAGGGAAGCGTTATGAAGATCGTGACCACCTCGAAAATGACCTACGAGCTCTTTTCGCCTCCAAGTCCCCGGATTTCTAGGCCAGAAGAATTCGAAGACCTTTATAACGTTGGCGGAGAGTAGTCGATGTTGATGGAAATGATTTGGTTGTTTAATAAAATGTTGATAAATAATTGTGTTATTTTGAAAAAATTGTCGTATTGCTGCAGATACTTTCTGGACACCCAGTCGCGAAGTCAACATGACCAACGACCTAGTGTCCGAGCTGCGCAGAAACGAGCGGCTTGGGGAGATGTCAAGAGCGTCGAAGAAGTCGTGAGGAAGACTATGAACGTCCAGCTCTCGTGGATTCCACAATTCTTTCTGCGGTACTGTAGAGACTTTTCGTCATTGTTTGAGACGACTTTGGCCATCATCCAGGGGTCAGCTTGACGCTTACCTAACGCCGGGCCGTTGCCACTTTTACAATTTTCGCAGTTTATGGAGCGCGGGAACTTGGGGTCGATTCTCTACCGTTTGTGCATGAAACTGCACCACTAGCTCTTCGGCAGACCCGCCCATTGTGCAACGCTCTCTACCTCAACCAGTTATTTATCTCCAGCATCCTAGTTCAGTCGCTACGTAAAGCATATCAACATTATTCGCCAGGGGCCGGATTCATCAACGACTTACCCGTGGGTATAGGGGTAGAGATACCCACGATGAAGCCTGCGTCTCTGACTCTTGCCTTATCTCTACCTGATTCTTATCTTATCTCTACCCTTCATACCCCGCATACCCACGGATTTAATTGCTGATGAATCCGGCCCCAGTACTGCCTCCGCTATCCCAAGTGGGTTATCAAATCCAAAGCAATGATTTACCTGAGGAACATCAAATGAAGCCTACTGTCCTCTGAAAGATCGTCTACAGCACGTATCGCTATCCTTGCCATGTCTCTACAAGCTTGTGATTCAATCCTTCGCATGCTATCATATTACCTTTGTATTACCACTGTTTAACTTACAGATTTCCACCACTTTCAGCTTATCATCCTTCTTCCACTTTGTTGCAGCGAAGGGCGGAACTGACGGCCATACAATGGCGCCCATCTGTTCAGGTCAGAGGCTCAAGAATCGAAGATCTGCTCGAGGTGTTTGTAATGGCATGACAATAGCACGTTGTTATGTCAATAGTGGCTGTTGCTGGAGTTTTCCTTTCCTTGCCTCGTCTCTGCGCCGTGCACTATCAGCGCGACCTTGAAGCAATGAAATGGGCTCGTTCGAATGCCATCCGGAAAAGAAACGAATCTCCATAACAACGGCGAGAACACATCAACATTCACTGCCTTTCGTTTACCTCTCTTATTTTTCATTGTAATAAAGGGCCGTTAACTGCCCTCCGAAAAATGCTGCAGAGCATCATCTCCCAATGTAGAACATTTCGTATACTAGTCTGATCAGGAGAGGAGTGAACTTACCGCCGGACTTTTCAGTAGAAAATATGCATCTTTTCCTGGACTTTCTAGGACTGCACTCATGTTTGCAGTCCAGGTTACCGAGTTGTGATTCTTCACTAAGCGTGCTTTAAAAAATAGGGACAGACAGGTGTCCACGTGGTGTTTCGGCACGAATACATTATTCGGATCGGTGTTGTGCACACTGCTACGAACCATGCATCCGTCTTTCAAGCAGTGGCTGCGGCTTGATGACGCCCTCACACGAAGAAATCTGCTCGAAGTACTTTTCAACTGTCACTTTCAACCGAAAATGGTGTATGCGACATCCGCACCAGTCCATGGCGTTGGTGCATATCGCGTCGTCAACAAGCGGCATTTGCTTCGTTTGTCTGCCACGCTTGTCTCCACCACATAACTCCTCCGGGTGACGACATTGGGCGAATGTCTCCAAACTGTGTCACGTCACTGTCCTCCTTCGTCGGGCACGGTAGCGGATAAGCGCATACTTCGCCGCGGCGGCGGAGGCGTTAGGGCAAGGCCTATGTGCTCTAAAAACTCGTCCGTTCTTCCCTACGCTCGTTAACGGCTATCCTAGTTGTGGTTGCCTTTTGCTAATTTTCTTTCCATCCTGGAAGTAGATAATTCCCTCTTCCCACCACGCATGTCTCAGAACGCTCTTCTCCACCAGTATTTCTCAATGCCTGAATTTCCTCACTTAACAACCATTTAGTGCTACAATTGCAATTGGTTCACATTTGATGGAGAGGTTTCAGTGTCTCGTTCTATACAGGCTTCTCCCGACGAATCCGGACTGTGCAGTTGCTCACCGGCGGTAGAGACCAGAGGAAGAGCTGTAATGTGAGCGCTGCGTCCGCCGATCGAGGGCCGATCTCCTTGCGAAGCGGTGAGGCGCTCTCTTCCCAGAAATTGCGTCCTCTCGTGCGTAATCGAGAACGTGCTCGAGTGGATGTTTCAGCGGCAGGTCTCCCTCGCTCCACTCCGGCGTCATCTTCTGTGGCCGAATGTTTCCTGCACTTCTCCTGCTCACAGCCATCGCCAGCGCAGACGTGATCTGCCCTCTCTACAGGTGCGGAGGTCGAGCTTTGGGTTTCAGCGAACTGTGGGGAAACGCCTTCAGTTGACGGGGATCGTATTCTCGATGACATGTAGAGAATTCGAGAGCGTAACTGAGATGAAATAGTTAAGGAAATGTGCCGTGCCATCCGCGGAAGCATTGATAATGAACCAAATCGTCATCGATGCCTAATGCAGATGCATAGACCTCTTCAAGCAAAAAGCGGTTTCATGAGCGTACGTAACAGGACCGAAAATGGGTACTACCTACTAAGAGTGCCTGCAAAGGTTTTAAAAGCGCGAACTGAAGAGCTTGAGTTGGTGACTCTGTTAAGGGAACATCTAGGTTTTTTTGTTAGGATGCTAACGGAAACAGTCGGACCATGAGGGATGTTTATCAATGTAATGAATATTTTCACAGCGCACCAAAGTACCCGCTACAGCTTCAGTTTCTCTTCAAAAAGCTGTCGAACTTGTCAGATGGCTGACTATTTGCTATCTAGGTTGCTAGACGCAAAAGGGCCAAGTCTCAAGACTTTTCCGAGCTGAAACAATCAATTTTTGTCCCGCTTGCTATTTCTTTGCGCAAAAAAAATTGTAGCAAGATTTGCAGACATTTATTAGGTGAGGACCCACGCCACAGATTAGGCTCATTTGAATGGGAGCTAAAGCTACATTGTCGTCATTTAAAGGTTGTTAGTAAACTGTTGAAGAAGCAACCAACGACCTAATCTCATCTTCAACTTTTTTCTGCTGTAATGTGGAATTTGAAAAAGGAACTACCGCCTCGTCCGACTGTACTACCGCACGCCAAAACGAAGGTTAAGAGAGGCAGATCGAAGCCCAGTGTGTGGCACTCAAACTTTGTTTGTCCGAGGCCGGTTTATCCAGAGTTTTTTACCTACAGGATTTTCCAATGATTCCAATACTAGTGCAAAATGAATAGAGAAAATTGTTGGGCTTACGAAATAAGGAGACTTTTATATAATTGTATGAAATCTTTCTGTGGTAACATTAGATGTCAAAAGCAGCCTTTCCTATTTCTTGAAAGAGGGCTAAAAGGCTAAATGCCATGCGTTAGAACCCGACGAGTTCTGTCCCTGCTGTATCAATCATTGTGATGTTTTTCCAATTCTGGAAAAGTTAGCGGGATACGAGTCAAGTGCGCAGAAGCTCGAATACACTGCAAACGACATTTGACCACTCTCTAAGCCTTCATTTCACCGTTTCCTTAGAAATCGAGGTAAGCAGACGTATTGGAGCTCACCTGGCGCACAACATAGGGATCCGTGCCTGTTGCTCTATGCGACGTCAATTCTGATGCGCAGTTCCAACTGCAGGCTATGCTATCTGGCGTTAGGAAATGATTCTCGGCACCCTTGCCACAATACAGGAGGAATGGACAGTCAATCAACACCTTATCCAGATTGGCATCATTTTCACTAGCGTCTGTCCCGCTTGGTGACGGGGTCCGCTCTTTTGGTGTAGGGACGCCAATTCTTCCGATCAGATGCTGGACCGGGATGTACATCAGCTATTTTTATGTCCAAATGCAACGTATCTAGCCAACGTTGCTTCGGGCGTCCTCTGAACCGCTTTCCAGGGACCTGAAGGTTCTGGCCAATATTACGGGCGGCGTCGCCGTCAGCGCGAAGGACATGGCCGTACCAACGAAGGCCAGTTTCGCCCAGCTTTTCGGCTATCGGGGCGACACTGAACCTCTGTCGTATGTATGGTGTCGTTGCGAACGCGATCCAAACGCGTAACTGCAGCCGTCCACCGTATCATTTTCGTTTCCATTACCTTGAGGCGGCTCTCAATTTCCTTCGCCACGGGCCAGCCCTCAGCACCGTACGTCGCTACTGGGCGGACAACTGTTCTATGAACCTTCGATTGAGGTGCTCACTCAAGAATTGTCCTACCGCAAAGCACCCCAGTCAGCGAGCGCCAATTGGACCAAGCTGCACTCACGCGTGCGTTCACCTCCAACTTTAGGCTGCCATCGGACGTGATCGGTGATCCGAGATACTTGAAAGATGTCACTCGTGAGAGCTCAGTAGTATTGATCTTGATAGATCCGAGCTCATTAACATCCGTCGTCAAGTACTCCGTTTTTTACGTTTAGCTTGAGACCGAACAATGCCAAGCGATCGCACCACGCCTGCGCTTGTCGCTCGAGTTCGGCTTTATCTTCACATGCAAGCATGAGGTTATCGGCTACAGCAACGTCAAAGGTGGGGTGCCACTTGAGGATTTCGTGAGATTGCATCCATCACGACCACACAGTGGGGATAACCTAGATCCTTGGTGCACCCCTACAGAAAAGGGAATTCCATCGAGGTGTCTTCTGGCGCGCGTACTCGACTCCTTGTGCAAGAGTACAGAATGCGCACCCACTCAATAAGCCCTTGTGGGATACCATGTTGCCGCAACACGTACCATACAACTCTATCTGACTCTATCTCGCTGAACGAGGTCGAGGGCCTTCTCCAAGTCCAGGAATGCAAAATGCATCGGTTTTTTATTCTCGCGGTGGTTTTCTAGCAGAAGACGTACGGCGTGAGTGGCATCTGCCACAGCAAGAGACTAAAACATACTGATTCGTGGGAAGCTGGACGACATCACGGATACGTCCATCAACAATTCGCTCGAAGATTTTCATGGTGTGCGAAAGAAGGCGAGTTGGACGGTAACCTGCGCAGTCCGCAGGGTTGCCTTTCTTCTTCCAAATCGGGATCGTCGTGCTTTGCTGCCAGCTCTTGAGCACCTTCTTCTCAGCAACAACCTGATTGAAAAACTCTGTCAGCCACTCAACAGCCTTCCACAGGTCGGCTGGCTGGTCATCGGGACCACTGGTTTTGCCTGATTCATCTTCCTCAGGGCTGCTTCGGTTTCGCTCACTGTGATCTTCTGAGCGGGACCGCATACAGGAGACATAAAAGGAGTAGCAGGATAGGCAAATTCAACACTCGAGATTTCCTCGATGTCGTTGTGCCATCGCTTCACAGCCCTCTTACGATCCATGAGAAGATGACCGTTCTTGTCGTTAATGCCCAAGAACTTCTTGATGTCTTTTGCTTAGCGAGCTTTGGCAAGTCGATAAAGATAACGCTCATCGTGTGTATCCAGTTTTTCGCTCACATCAGTGTAGTGTGCGGTTTTAGCAGCGGTCACTGCCTTCTTTGTCGCTTTCTTCGCTTGTCGATAATTCCGCCACTTATGGACTGTTGTATCACCAATAAACACGTGATAGAGCCGTTTCTTTTCTTGAACCTTTTCTATGACATCGTCAGTCCACAGCCATGCCTGTTTGTCGGCCCAGCGCCTTCCAGGTTCCGTTGTGCCGAGTTCGGAGCGGTGCAGCCCGAACTATCGCTTCTGTTGCCTCTTTTCAAATTTCGTCGACAGTTGCTACCGTCGGCCACCGAATGCGAGGAATAAGAGCTGCATCTTTTTCATTCAATCGCCACGACTTGATTCTTCCTGGACCATATCGCTCGACCTGCCTCAGCCTCGGATGGGCAAACTTAAGGGTGCAGATTAGCGGACGGTGTTGTGTGGCAACCGTCTCATACGGCACGGTCTTCGCGTCTGTGACAAGGCCTTGGTCGTTACGCCTAACAAGGACGTAGCCAATCTGCGTTTTGGCGTTTCTGCTGTAAAACGAGGGGGTCACGTTCTCGAAATATGGTGTTCACGATGATGAGGTGGTGCGTTTCTGCATACTCAAGTGCAGGGTGGACCATAAGTCCTGCAACAAAAACTTTGTCGGATAAAAAGGCTGAATGCTCCAAATTTCGTACAATTTGAAACGCTAGCTGCCGCCCATGGCTGTCCATAGCTTGAAGATTATGAGGGAGCAGTTTCATTCATAAGGGTCCGCTCCTGATTGAGCCCCCAGCCTTCAGATCGTGTGAGTAGCTTTGCAACCCGCATCAGAGCGCCTCTTATGGAATTTTTTCCTAATTTTTTCCAAAGAAGACATTGAAAAATAATGTTTCTATGCTATGTAGAGCAAACTTTTTCTCTAAAATGGCAAATGAAGGAAGATCAATAAATTTCATGGCTAGTCTTTTGCCGATACGATGTGGGCAAATGGGTGGAGAACCGTTACCAGGTCTTCTTTTTGCTATCATCCTACTGTTCGGAATTAGGCGAAGCCATGCTTATGATACCGCCGACTCGACGACCACAGCCTTTGCAATGTAATTCTTCAAAAATTTCCAAATGGAATGGCGAATGGCATTAGTGACTCCTCACTTCTGCATGATTTGGAAAACTCAAATTTCGTTGCTGTTGCTGACCGTGGGGGCATTTATTTTGTTAAATCAGCAAAAGACAAATACTAGCATTTACGACGTCTTTTTTCCGAATTCTTAGTTCTTATAAAAACCTATTTTCTCTCTTTTACTATAATGGGCTATTTTGCATAAAGTACATATATCGTTTCATAAGGCTTAGATTCGTGCATAAACGTGGAGTTTTTTGAAGTATGTATTCAGACGATATCCTGGTTAATATCACACCACAGCACCAAGATTTCAAAGGTGAGGATGGGTTTGCGTCTTCGAAGGTTGGACCAAAATCCTCGAAAAGGCATCAGCTTAAACGGTCAGTGCAAAAACAAATCCACCACCAGCTGCTTAAAATCGTCAAATGGGCAACTTTGACAGCTAGCAAGAGTCGAAATTTTCCACCCCAAACATTCTTCCTTCGTAGGGCGTATTAATCTAGTCTGCTAAGCCGAGCGAACAAGTGTCTACGAAAGCCCTCAAATTTGGTATGTCTAAAAGTCTTCGAAAAGCGAGAACCTTCCTAAAATTGAGGATGAAAGCGGCGAATCCTTCAGAAATCTATTTCGCCGTGACCGCAAAAAAAAAAAATACGGAATGCAAAGTAGGCGTTGTGTCAGATATGAACTTGAGATAAGCCTAAGATCAAACTGCAGGGTGTCTCAAAAAATGTATACACTGTTTGCAAAGCGTAACTTTGCTCACAGTAAAGGTACTAAAAAAGTTAAGGATTTATATAAAAGCTGAGGAAAATAGAAATTTTTTGCTTATGAGCGGTATGGCTTGCGCCATGCACTCGCCTGGAAATTTGCATTTTACACTCGACTGATTGTGTTCCGCTTGAATACATGTTATAATTTCTTCACAAAGTGGCCGTTTTGATTGATTTGTGCTTCTTTTAAAGTTTGAAACTTAAAAACACACTATGGCTTGCGGAAAATGCAGGATATCCTAAAAAATGAAGGTAGTGCTTTTTTTATTTCAAACATTCTGACATTGCTGCTAACAATAAAGGTTATATCAAAACATTTTGGGCTATCAACGATATCAACATATCATGTTCAATTTGCTCCATTCACAACAATAATTTGAAGCTCTATACAGCTGATTTTGTCGATATGTTTACAAATATTCCACACAACATAGTTATTGCAAACATATCCGAAATTATTAACATTTGCTTTAAAAATTCGAATAAAAAATTTCTGACGGTCAACCGTTACAGATGTTTTTATAGCGACGAAGCCTCACATTCTGGTAACTACAGATCATATGCTAAGCAAGACATAATATACATGTTAGGTTACTTGTTAAACAACTCCTATTGTAGAGTAGGTAGATCCGTTTATAAACAGATAAAAGGTGTTCCACAAGGTGGAAATGCAAGCCCAATTATTGCCGACTTAACAATTTCATTTTTTGAATACAAATATTCAATTAATAAATTCCTTCCCAGTAGGGAGTTTACTCCTTTCAAGTACATGGTCGACATATTAATTATTCATAATTTAGAAGATAATTGTATAAATGGTATTATATCAAATACTAAAAAATTGTCTAGAAATCAGTAGAACTAATGAATATTCTGCTGAATGTAATTTCTTAGATTTAGCAATTAATATTTCCGAAGGAGTATTATATACCAAACAATATAATAAAACAGATTGCTTTAACTTTAAAGTGATAAGGTTTCCACACTACGATTCATATTTAAGCTATCCCCTTAGAAAAGCTATAATTTGTACGGAAATCCTTCGCATATCACGTAATTGCACCAAAAAAGATGATTTCATAAACAGGCTTAGTAGCTTGGTATCCTCCCTTATTGAACTAAACTATAATAAAAAATTATTTTGCAAGGTGTACTGAAGTGCATTCTTCATTTAAAAAAAGCGTCAGATACAAATATGGTTTTTAGACTCATATAAAGAAACTCGCAAATTCATACAAACGCTGCTAGATCAATTCTAGCCCCTTAGTGATCAACCACGTTGTTTACTCGCCGCAAAGATCACCTCTGGCCCAATAAACAGTGACCTTTACTGTCTCCTGCCACACTTGTCCTAGTTAGGGGTGTATAAAAACCCGGGTCTCTGCGCCTAGGACGTACGCTCCCTGCCCTACTGATGATCCTCGGGAAGATACCTTTAGTACCACTATACCATACTCCATTGCAGTAATGAATCCTGTATAGGGCTAAGAGGTGAAACAGGATATCGTCTGCACATTCCCTGAATAAAACAGCATGCAGGCTTACTTAATGTTATAATTTCTTCACAAAGTGACCGTTTTGATTGATTTGTGCTTCTTTTAAAGTTTGAAACTTAAAAACACACTATGGCTTACGGAAAATGCAGGGTATCCTAAAAAATGAAGGTAGTGCTTTTTTATTTCAAACATTCTGACATTGCTGCTAGTGAAGCTTTTGGAGCTTTTTCAGAGATGAAAGCACAGGGCAAAGAGATTGCTGCGGCGTGCGAACAGTCAGGATTGCGCAATGCTCCCGCCTGAAACCTTGAATTTCAGACTCGATTGATTATGCTTGGGCTGAATGCGCATTACAACCTAATAATAATAAATACTTAAAAAAT
The DNA here is from genome assembly GCA_947359475.1 of Heligmosomoides polygyrus bakeri. Taxonomy (NCBI): domain Eukaryota; kingdom Metazoa; phylum Nematoda; class Chromadorea; order Rhabditida; family Heligmosomidae; genus Heligmosomoides; species Heligmosomoides polygyrus. Next base: position 52,763,939 of record OX375868.1, on the reverse strand, counting down.
ATTTAAGAATAATTAACTAATTAATACTTGGCCAGATTATTGTTACAATCGTGTTTTTACTTGCCTAGGTTGACCTATCCTGTGCTTCTTTTAACGCATTAAGCTTGAAAATTACGTAAAAACAGGTGACATGCGAGTTTATTGATGGCACGATTTAAATGTGAGCAAGAGCCCCATTTTACAAGATTCTGTGGACTGATGAAGCAACATTGTGGAGAGGTTAACTGCAGCTGCAGCTACTGGGCGACGGAAAACGTTAAAAGCTGCACAGCTCAGGTTAATCTGGCCAAGTATTATCAAGATTGTAACCCATGCACAATCAATCGAGTCTGATATGCAGGGGTTCATTCGGGAGCATGGCGCAATCCTGACTGTTGACTGTGACACGCCGCAGTAATTTCCTTGTCCTGTGCATACATCTCTGAAAAATCTTCAAAAGCTTCACTAGCAGCAATGTTAGAGTCTTTCACATAGTGCCTTCATTTTGTCGCATCCCCTGCATTTTTCGCAACCATTAGGGTGCTTTTGAGTGAAGGCTCAAAATAAGCAGAAATCAATCGAAGCGGCCACTTGGTGAAGAAATTATAACATGTATTCAAGCGGAACACATTCAATAGGGTGTAAAAAGCAAACTTTTAGAAGAGTGCTCTCACGCCGCTCATGTCAGAAAACTTATATTTTCCTCAGCTTTCATATGAGTCCTTAACTTCGTTACTATCTTTACTGTAAGCAAAGTTATAACCTTTCAAACAGTATATGCATTTTTTTGAGACACCCTATATATCTAGTTCTCTGGCAATTAGGAGCATACATCCTATGGGTGTAATTATCTCCCGCCAGGGAGATAGACCACAGCTTCTTCTTCTCCTGAGCGTTTAGTCCCGCGCAGTCGCAGGCTCCGCTGTTCTTATGATCTGTCGCCACCTCATCCTATAAAGGGCGTCATCTGCCGTGGCGCCGACTTCGGCGAGATCTCTCTTGATGGCGTCCTTCCATCTTTTCCTTGGGGCTCCTCTCGGACGCTCTCCGGGTGCCTTGAAATCTAGGGCCAACCTTGTGGTGTGATCCTCTGGTCTTCTGAGAACGTGTCCATACCACCTCAGGCGCTGCTCTCTCATCTTCAGCTGGATCGGGGCTGTCTTCATCACTTCCCTAACATCCTCGTTTCGCACCCTGTCCCGACGGGTTCATCCACATGCCCACCTCAGCATCCTCATCTCCGCCGCGTGCAGTTGCCGCTCCTGCGCCTTACCCAGGAGGAGGGCAGGTCTCACAACTCTTCTATAGAGCTTGCCTTTGAACGTCTTGGAGCATCTACGGTTGCAGAGGATCCCTGTGGACTCCCTCTACTTGAGCCAAGCTGCGTTTATCCGTCCCCTGACCGCCTGGTCCACACTTCCTTCCTCGGATAGGTCACTTCCGAGGTAGCGGAATTCTTCCACCTTCTCGATCGTTTCCTCTTGGCAGTCTAGGATCGATCCAGCGCACTGCTCAGAACTGATGAACTTCGTCTTCTTCACGTTCAGCCGTAGGCCGTTGTCTGCGAGGGCTCTCTGCCACAGCCGCACCTTCTCCTCCATCTCCTCCTGGTTGTCGGCTACTAGGGCGATGTCGTCCGCGTAGAGAATCGTTCTGAGAGGGCCTTCCTCAAGGTGGTTCACTATAGAGTCAAGCGTCAGCAGGAAGGGGAACGGGCTCAGAGCCGACCCTTGATGTCCCCCACTATGATGTCCACTTTCCTTGTCACCCCGTGTGCAGTTCGTATCGCCGCTTTCAAGCCCTCGCACATGTCCCTTGTCCCTGATCGTGATCAGACGTTCCGGGACACCCCTCCCTCGAAGGGTATTCCAGATTACGGCCCGAGCTAGCCTGTCGTACGCCTTCTCCAGGTCCAGGAGATAGACCACAGCGACGGGCAGAATATAGGTCACTGAAGTGATTTTTAGGCGGTATTTTACCTCACCTGCAGGAGAGCTCCATGCTGATCTCGAATGTCTGATTCGGTTTATGCAACCAATTAGAGTAGGGGTATTGAGATGTGACTGATAAAGCGTTATTTTGCGCTTTCCAGAAGATTTCCTAGTGACGAAAGATGCGACCCGTATTGCAGCTGTAATTCAAATGAGCATAGTCTGTGATATGGAATCTTGTCAGAATTTCTAAATTCCTCCTTTTTCTTTACTGTGAATTGAGGTGGAAGGATGATCTTTGTGCAGAAAAAATCATTCCGTAATAAAAACATATGCAAAGGTTTATCGGCGACGTCACACGTCATCATTAGCCCGCCAACAAAGTAGTGTTGGAGAGCTGGGCTCATGTGCTCACGGTCTTAAAGCACTAAACGTGGAATTGCGTCGTGATTCAGATAGTCCTCAGCACAGCTCGTGTCATCGTTAAGAGGCTAAGAGCTTACGGGTCTATATCAGCTGCGGTATCATTCTCACATAGGGTCACGTCGCTGTGGTAAGGCGGTGCTGTGCTACGGGGGGAGCAGTCGTTGAGTACACCGTGCTGCCCGCCGCCCACTTCCCGCCCTTCCCGCGCCGCCCTATTTGGACAAGTTTGCTATGCGCGAAACCGTTGTTAATTGGCGTGACGTCGTCCAAAAACCTAACAGCTTGTAGGAAACGATTGGGAAGGCATCTCGGGGAACTCTGAAGTCGTTTTCCAGTCGGTTCGGTTATGGAGGAAGTTGAGGAAAGGAGAGCGTCACTCTTCTCTCCAGATTCTTTCAGTTTTCTTAAATTTTCGTCTCAACTAGAGACTATGGGTGATTCCGGTAAGGAGTTCTACATTGAAGGCTTATCCGTAATTGTGCGCAAAACCGGCTCACCGTCCTCTCTCCAATGATCAGAAAATTTTTCTTGTATTGAAGGACTTTCTAGTGGATGGTCGCGTTGTTGTCATGGCATAAGACGTTCCTGTACTTGTCAGAAAATGCGGACGACGCCTTAGTACCGAGCAATATGGGGATCTGAAGAAAGCCTTGGCGCTGCAGCTGAAAACTCTTTTCCTCCAAATATTGTGAACAAGATTCTGACTCTTGTCTCAAGAACAAAATCAGTTCGGGTAGACCTGCAGGGCCAAGGGAAGTGGTTAGAAATGCGATACCTCCATGCGAAGGCAGGGACCCGGACATCTTGTCCTCGGCGGCCCCCTCGCCGCGCGCCTTTCTGAAGGCGGTGTATCCAACGACTCTCCGCCGTGCTACGGTATGGAAAGCTGTCATCTGCCTGTTCGGAGGTGCAGTTCCACACACGGCCGCGGTTTTTGATCTCTGCTCAGGGTTGTTCGTCTACGTTGGGCACCCCGCGATCATGATTGCTGTTGGAGAGCTTCAGGAAATATCGATTGCTTGCCATCCTTCCTTTCCTTTTTCTTCTTCTTTCCTTCCTTCAACGTTTGTCTCCTTCGTGGCGGGGTGATGCCATCTTCCTCGATTTAGCACTTGATCAGGGTGGATCCCAACTGTTTTCAAGAGCACATGTAACACGTCGGGCTAGCGCTGCCTCAGGCGCGGTTTCGGCGCAGTTCCTCGCTGACATCTTCACGAAGAATGGCCTTTACAACCACCGCTTTTCAGACAGCTTTCTTCGCTTCCTGTTAGCTCTGCAGTTATCGACTGTTTTGCGCTGACAAACAATATCATATAGAGACTTCTTTTCTAAAAACTTTGATTTCAAGTCGTCTGTCCACATCCATGCCTGCCTTCCGATTTTGTGTCGACCAGACATCGTGGTGGCAAGTACAGATCGTGTGGCTTGACATATCGCATCGCTAATCCTCTTCCAAGTTGCATTCGCACTTGTCGTTGTCGGTAATCGGATCCGAGTAATCACAGCTGCTTCCTTCTCTTTCATACGTCACCTCCTAATTCTTTTGACGCCGTAGCCCTCGACTTCGGAACGTCTTCAGAACTCCAATGGTCGGTGCCATGTGCTGACCGCCTCACACGACTTCCGCGCCTGTGGCAAGCCTTCGGTCACAGCCCTTTACAAGGAGAATGTCAATTTGGGCTTTGATATTTCCTCTATGTATAGTGTGAGATTAGAGAAGAGTCACGTTTGCGGAACTTTGCATTCACTATGGAGAGGTTGTCGGATTCTGAGTGCTTCAAAAGTGGGTTATGTATAAACGCGATTCGAAACTTCTCGAGTCGTAGCAAGTGCTTGAGAGATCTAGATTCGTAGGAGAGGCAAGAGGTGGCCAACAACGCGTGTAGTGCTGTGAATCTGTGAATCGTTCCCTCACGGTGGCGACCGAAGGAAGAACATCATTTCTCCGAAAAGGGTGTATTATTGGCAATCCATCAGGGAATAATAAAAAAGCTAGTTGAGGATTGGCTATTAGGTGACATCCAGCCAAACGGCAAAAAATCCATATGAGGTGCGAATCTTATATACCCTTTTATCTCAAATTGTACACTTTTACGCCAAATTAGACACTCGGGCAGGTGGACTAAAAAATTTCAAAGAAAGTTATGCTTTATTTTCCCTGAACAAATATTAATCAAATTGTCTTAGAGAGTTTCTATCATAATATTTAAGAAACTTGATTTGGTTTGAAAGATTTCAGAAACGTCAGCCTGGAAGAAAACGTGAACGTGAAAATAAGTCACCCTAAGGATTAGCACAGTGCATGAAGATATGTGAATTGTTCACTCTTCTAGAGAGCCAGGGATCACCTCTTAATTAACATTTCATACATGAGGCTTTTTTTAGAGGAAGTAAAAATTTAAGACGTTTCCAAACACTGCGTTCACCTTCTCGTTGCAGGTGAGCTGTAAATTATCTATCTATCTCCCACACCTATCTTCAAGCTTTGATCCCTGCACAACACTTTAGGTGCTATGATTCTCCGTTATAGGGCTTTAAACTTTCCACGGTCGTAATACCTTTCCACCCGTTTTGATTCTTTCGCCAAAAAGAGTCATGAAAAAGATCACTAAGAAGGGGTCCGAGCTTAACAAAAGGGAAATTGGTCCAGCTAGCCACAATGAACCAAATTTAAACAAACCAGCAACAGTGAATGGAGACACCTTCCAGACCGTAGTAGCAGGTCTTGAGACTCAAATTCCTGAACATGAGCCAAGGAACAAGTTATTACGATGGTGCAGGTTCAGAGTTCAGCGACAGACACCTACGCACATATGGAACCATGGAGTCTTATAGACATAAAGTGGAACTCGACCAATTCGAGTCATGTTCATCCGCACATTCGCTCCTGCACTAAACATGCAAATAGGTGAAGAGCAGGATTTCTTAAGCACTGCCTTCACAGCGAGGTAACGAAAGATCTCTGAAGCCTAAAATGTCCACACGTCGCGCAACGCTAGAACGTGCTTGATGTAGTCAGCCACCGAATGAAAGTCAAGTTTGCAAAAATTTACGATTTACACCCAAACCGTTGTAATCCTAAATCGTCCTAGCAATCCTAACAAATAAGTCCAACATCTCCGTAGATCTTAAATCCTATTTATGCACATCGCTGCTCCGGAATGCACTCTCTATCTTCGCTGCGCGACCCATAACCAGCCGCATGACAGTCGTATCGTAGTTCCCAACAGGGGTGTGCGTTAAATTTTTTTCGGTAAATTTTTAACGACCATTTTTTAACGAAAAAGTTTTCCGTTAAAATCGGTAAATCCGGTAAATTCGTTAAATGAAATTTCGCTTAGCCGCAGTCAATTTGGCTGTATTTTAGCGTGTAAAAAGCCATATCCTTTTCTTTATTTTTTTCGACTCCATCTCCATGACAATTATATGACTATGTCTTCATCTACACAATAAGTAACATCAATCTATCTATATTAGGCTGAGTCATAGATTTTGCAACAAAATTTCTCTTCCAGCAAGAATAAAATTGTACCACAAAAGAAAAACTATTGACTTAAACGAAGAAATTGCCGTTATTCTCAATGAGTTTCTTCCGCTTTTCAGGAACTGAGTGGATTACGTTTCTGTAGAATTTGGTCGGTTTCGACCTAAGAAGTCGTATATCACCGACATCATCGACTTCGGCGAAGCGCGTCTCTTGGAGGAAGTGATCCATCGATCGAAGCTGATGGCAGTCAGATGGCGCAATGACCGGGGTTTATGGTGTTTGCTTGATTTTTGTCTAGCCCGATTCCTAGATTCTTGCAAGCGTCTGAAGTGCCCTAAGCGGTTGGCCGTTGCCCTGGTGGATGAAACAGTGGCTCGAATTGACTTCTTTCTCCACAAATTTTTGCTGGATCTGATTGAGTTGTTGGCAGAAGCAATAGTCCAGGAAGGTTTGACTGTCTGGAGCAGCTCCCGGTGCACTGGACCACTACACATCCATCAAACGTCCATCCATCAAACGCAAAAGAGGACCTTTCGGTGGAACTCCGGTTTTGACGTCAAAACCCGGGCTCCCTGCGTTCCAGCCGTTGCTTTTTGGCTTAGCAGTTGTAAAGCATCCGCTTTTTAACTCTGGCAAAGATTCGATCCAGACCGCCTCGCTTGAACTGGTACAGGAGCTCTCGGCAGTCGGAAGCACAGCGATTTACTTGGGTTTCCGTCAAAGCATGAGGCACTGACGAAGCCAATTTTGGCGACTTTCCAGTCTTCTGCAGCCACCGAGCGGTGGTTCACAGGGAGGTGTGGAGATCAGTGGCCAGTCCTAGGCCTGAGTTATACTCCCGCGGGTGTGGTTCGAAAAGTATTCGACTTGGTGGATTTGCGCAGGCGCCCTTTGTTTACAGCAGATGATCTTCCCGGGAGTGGTTCGTCATTGTTGCCCCTCTGGGCGGAAAGGACTTCTGATACCATTTCCAATAAATTGTTCAGTTAGGAGTGAACTTACCGGTGGCTTCTTGAATGTACTTCACCCCTGTCGGCTGGGTTCCTACCGAGCTTGAACTAACCGAAAATGAAATCACACGCTCTTCCACTTTAAGTGGTCATCGTTCTAGAGAATACAACTTTTCAACAACGCAAGTAAGGTTAGCGATTTACGACTCAAAATAGTTGCTAGGAAACAGGCATTCAAACAAGGTCTAATACTTTAGCAGGTTTAATTTGAATTCTAGAAAAAAACAGAAATGTTGCAAAATTTATGACTCAACTTAATATCATCAACAAAATTGCCAAACGAGAAAATCGTTAAGATCACGAAACCAAACAGTAGCAATTGGGCTTTTAAAATAAGATTTTTTTTGTAGCGTAATTTGTGCTTCGTAGCGTTTTCCTCGCGTTTTGTATGTCTTTTCAGCCACATTTATGAAACAAATATCACAAAAAACGCTGAACAAACTGAATGGGTGGTAAGTATGAGGAACTAATATGTAGCAATCAAACGCAAAAAAAACGGACAATGGCAACAACAGCGGATTAAAGTGGGACGCACTAGATATATTTGTCAAGGAGCAAGGAATATGCCAAGAATTCTCAAAACACGAGGACAATATCGATAGCCTACACTGACTCGAGTAAAGGTTTGTCGGTGACGCAACGATACTGCTTTAGCTCATGCAAAAAATTCGTCCAAAATGCATTTATATGAAAAAGAAATAAAATGTCGAAAATGGTCACAAAATTTCGTTAATACAATTTCACGGAATTTTTTATCGTTAAGTTTCGTTAAGACGTTTTAACGAAAAATGCCGGTAAATCCGGTAAATCGGTAAATCGTTAATCGTTAAATGCACACCCCTGGTTTCCAACGTAGCCGTCGAGGTCACCTGCCACAATAATGACTTTCTTGGACAGAACTTCTGCTGTCTTCTCATCAAGCAGGCTCCAGAACTCATCCTTGGCTCGATCGGAGCAGCCAGTCTGCGCAGAGAAGAAGTGATGGAGTCGCTCCTTAGCGGCGACCAGATATTTATCAAACGATCGTTAAAGCGTTCGTCGCTTACAATAGAGTCTCGTATACGTTCGGATGTGATTATTCCGATCAGGGGTGTCCGCTGACTTGCCACCGGCAAGTTTTTACCGCAAATTTTCTAACGCGGAAATTCGCCGGTAAAGTAAATTTGGTAAATCCGTTAATTTTTTGGAAATTCAATGTTCCCCAAAAACAGCTAGTTTTAAGCGGCGGTGATGTAAAAAGCGTAAACCTTTTCACCGAAACATCATTACCTTCAGAAAAGCCATATCTTCTTCATTTTATCATGCATACGTCATCCAAAGGAAACGATGCCCTGGAAGCAACGAGCATCCTACAACAAACAAAGCAAGCGGAAACTTAACAACGAACAAGTATAACGATCTGTGTTGTGGGTGCTTTTGAAAAGAGATGAAAGCTTAATTGAAACTCTAGAAAAACATTTCTGTAACATCCGACATTCAATCGAATATGGCTATATTTCTTTTGGATTAATATTCAAACTGCTTTTTGAAATTATCACAATTATCATAATTTCATTCGACGAAGGAAAAGAAACACACCTTACATTACTACTTTTTCGAACTATGATGCTGTACTTTGGAGCAAAGTGAGACACTTCAGAAAAAACAACGAAATGTGACATGATTACGAACTTGTTTCTTTTCTTATACGGGAAAACAGCTAAGGAGTCCACCAGGACATCAGGTGGACTAGCAGAGTACCTTCTGATGCTTTACATTTTGGACTAAACGGGAACAAACCACGAGCGTGTCTCCTCCTTATTCCTCTGGCGGTCGTCTCTTCTGAGAGCTTCTATACGTCTAGTTCAAACTGTCTTATGTCGTGTGGGGAATATCAGCGGGAGGTACTATCCCGGTGGAGCGCGTTTTGCGCCTCGTGATCTGGACATGAATGTTTTAATGAGGTTGAGGACCACGAACGCCTCCTGGCCTGGCAGCGCAACAGGAGGTACACCCCCCCCCCTTGCTGGGAGTCTTTGCGTCAGGAAGTACACCGCTGTTCTGCGGACCGGAAACTTTTGTTTTGCGTGTCAAAGGTTTCCTAAGGCAACCGTTAGACTCTCGGTGAAGCCTTGGGGGTTGGGGGTGGGTGAGCAAAGGGAATGCATACCCCAGGCCTAATAGCAAGTTATCGGAGAAGGCAGAAGGAATCACTTCTAAACTGATTGTGAGATCGGTAGTATGTTTCCTTGTTTTCGATAGATAGAAACATGATTTTGTATGAAAAATCGTTAAAGTTCCCGGTAAATTTGGGAGTTTACCGAAAAATTTTCTTAAAAGAATTTATCGCGAAAATGCCGGTAAATTCGTTAAATCAATAAATCGTTAACCGTTAAACGCACACCTCTGATCCCGACGTATCCGATGGTCCTCGGACTTCCACATAGAACGATTTTGAAACCTCTTCCTTTGTCCCATGCTTTGCAGCGGTATGTTCTTTCCCTGTAATTCCGCATTTTATTAGACTCTATCTTTGATATTTACTTTATTCAATCATAACGTGATATTAGCCACTATGTTGGGCCAAATGTTATGAGGGAATTCATCCAGTTCAGGAAAGCTGTTCCACCGAAATCTCTTCTTTTCTAAAACAATATTTTCTTACACAATTATGTACGTAGTATACTAGCATACGCAAACACATAGGAACGAGGGACGTACGCACACATACATATCATCTACACTACACCAAGTCGGCCACCCCAACCCTCATCCTAACCCAGCTCATCTCATCTTCTGTAAAATAGGATCAATTTTTTCTCCCCAATTTTAGTGTACAGGGTGGCCCATAAGTCCTGCAACAAAATTAGGAGACCTTACTGGTTGTCTTTTTCCAATTGCAAAAAAACCACATACCAACAGTTATATAGCATATACTTAGTGCTATACTTCTGGAAAGTATCATGGTTGTAGCTGCTCTTATTACAAAGTAATGCGCTCTCACGTAAAACTACCGAAAATTCTTCTCTGGCCCGTGGTGGGGCGCTTTCGTTCCGATGTGACTAAATTTCGGAAGATTGGTTGTTGAACATGCAGTATGATGGTATTGTGTAGGGCAGTGCAAGGCTTCTCAAGAGTGAACATTGGATGAACGGATCTGAACTACAGTAGAAGAACGCTATTAATTTTCTGATCATACACAATGCAGCAACCAGCTGGAACAAATTCAATATTCAGCAGTGTGCGTAATCTATTACTAAGCAATATGTTGTTTCTAGGAAACTACAAGGAAAGCTCTACAAGCCCACATGTGAGACGAAGACTCAGCTATGAGGAGAAGAGAGTAGAAGGAAAATTTTGTAAGCGCAGTTGGAGGGCGTCGTTCGAAATGGGTATTCAGCCTCTGCCTCATTTGATGAAAAATTTCTCAAAGTTGAGCGATCCCAGAAAGGTCAAAATAATAGTGCGTTTAATGCTACCTTTGCGGGAACCTGATGATATAAAAACAACGGCCACGTTTTTGTCATACACGATTTTCCAAAATGTCTTCCCGCGCTCCATAGGTTTTTGTGTAAAAATAGTGAAAATCAATAAAAATGTTCGTTTGATAGGAACAAAAACTTAACACCATATATTAGAGACTCAATCGCGCTGTTTAAGGACAAAATGCACATTCTGGTAAAGCGATTCATGTAACAGCAAAAGAAAAGGACATGGTAGCGGTTCTCAGTCCATCTGCAAAATATTGCACCTGCGAAAGACTAGCTGTGAAATTCCTAAATCTTTAGATTTTCAATCTTTGTTTATTAGCCATCTTAAAGAAAATGTCTTGCTCTATAAAGCCTGGGAAAACTATTGTTCAATATCTTCTTTGGAACGAATAAGAAGTAAAACTCCGTAAGAGGGGCTGCGACGTGAGCTGCAAAGCAACCCACACGATCTGAAGGCTCTTATCAATCCAGGAGTGGTCCCTTATGAATAATACCGCTCCACCATAATCTTCAAACCGTGGGCAAACATGTTTTAAAAATGTACCAAATTTAGTGCATTCTTAGCCTTTTTATACGCCTATGTTTTTGTTGCAGGACTTATGGGCCACCCTGTAGACTGGCTCCGTTAACCAGTGGGAAGACAAGCCGTCGCTTGCTTTCAAGAGGTGTTCACTTTGTCAGCTGGTAGGTAATGAATATCTCCACGCTAATAGTTTACCATCTTCCGCTCTATACTTCAGTGTGTTTAACTGGGTGAGGTGGTATGAGCGTCTACAAACTGGGTGGTTCACAACTGGAACTCCCCTTAATCGAGAATTTCCCTTAAATTGAGGGCACTGAAAGCATCGAATTCTTGAGTGTTTATGCCACAGGGATTGCTAAACTTATCGGGAAAGACTTGGCGTCTCAACAAAATTCGCGGCGTATCCCACACAGGGTTTGAATAATGGTGTCCCTGATTTCACTGAGCACCTTTTATTGTACAGGAGAGACTATTGATGCTGATTCCGAATATGGGACGTATTGTTTAAAGCTTTTGAACAACGCTGCTCAAAGGCGGCAGGGAGGTGCTTTTCACATCTTTTCCAACGAGCGGCCGAAAGATATTAGATACCCGGTATTATGTGCTTAAAACATCAAAAACGAACGCGAAACTGAATTGTGGTGCTCTTTGTTGCATGCCTTTCCCATGATTCGTTGAGCAGCATCCGTTTGGTGATTTCCTGAAGACAACTGGGTAACTGATGCAGTGTCACTTCCTTGATCACGAACTACGTAAGGAGACATAATCGGGGCTCAGCTAGCGAACTGCAGTTAGAACATCCTGTCACTTCCATCGGTGCATCAACACCGCGTCGAAAATTGTGTCACTTCCCTGTGTTTTGTTACGTATGTAGTTAGCAGTCGAATAATTTCTCTCGGATTAAGGTGTTCTGCTCGTAATCGGCGGCCAGAAATAGTCGCGCTTAGAAGCCCATTTCTCCTACATCATGAGTTACGGCTAACACGGATTATTACCTCATAATGCTCTCCTACGTAGTGTTGTCTCAAGCTTCACGCCGACAGCGTCGAAAGCTGCTCTCAATCACAGGAAAAATTCACCCGGGGTCGTATCTACATAGTTTACTCTGTCAGGGTACTGGATCGTTTATGGAAACTCGGGTCCCTGTTTGAAGAGTTTTTTTGCCAAGATCGAATTAGGTGAAATGCGCACTTCTATCACGTCCCACTGATGATCGAAACGCTCAAGCGGACGACAACAATGTCTTCTTTCGCCTTTGTTGCATGTCAGAATGGTCCAATGGATCCTCCTAGCTAGACGATATGAATAGCGTATCTTTTGCCAAAGAATTTAACGAGAAAGCCTGACCAACGCGTAAGTGAGCATCTTTTGACATCCACCGAACTCCAGACGGTTACGTGTTACGGCTCCCGCGCAGTGGGTGACTGCTATACGCAGTGCGTGGCCGGCCCATTTACTTTTCGACGGCTTGACTCATGAGACAGCGTCTTCAATTTTCGAACTTCGACGGAGCTTAGAACTCCGTAGGCCCTCTCACTTACGCGAACCATCACTCCTATCACTCACGCCGTCCTTGTTCATCCTGTTTTCGTATGGCCCAGGTCTCTGAGGCGTACGCTATCGCAGGGAGAGAAGTCGAGCCGAATATGTGGGCACGGAGCCAGACGTTCTTCGTCTTCTTTATGACTTCCTCGACGTTCTTTTAAGCTCCCAAGCCGCTCGTTTTCTCCTGCCCTTCTTCGGCGCTAGGTCGTTGGACATGTTGACTTCGCGCTTCGCGCCCAGATACACTAGCTGGAGCACTAGGATAGATTCGTCTTGTTGAGCGAGAATGGAACATCAGATGCTCGTTCGTTTCTCGTGAACATCGCCTTCGTAGGACTCAGCTGCAGTCCAACGTTTCCACATGCACGATCGAAGTCAGCGAGCAGTGAATAGAAGGGCACTGTGTCACCACGACTTCGATAACGGCTTCAGCTCCGACAGGTTCGGCTTGGCACTACCAGCTTATTGATATGTTTACATCTTCTTGTTGGAACAAACACGGCTGCCTATCTCCACCCTGCTTTCTGCGCTTCCAATTTGGAGCCTTTTGACGGAAAACCAATTCTGTTTTCAATAAAGAAAGGAGAAAGCGTACGACTTTCCCACAATCTAGCTCACGGTGTATGCTAACTTTTTCTGTTTCTTATTTTTCCCCTCTGTTTCTTGATAGTCTTGTCATGTTTGTGCTGCCTCTTTTTCAGTTGGGATAGGATTTTGGTTACATAGCTGTTATTGCTGGTCGTTGACTTTTACGAACTTTCATAGTGTGTACGTTTCATTTCAAAGGCTATTGTTAGCACGCCATAGTGCGTACACTAGATAAATAAATAAGTAAATAAACAACTAAGATGCCTTCGATAATATTTAGTATCAGGTTCTTCAAATAAACTAGTCAAAGTTAAAGTGAACAATATTAGTAAACTTCAACCAAATGTTAGGTTCGTTTCGCCATCCCTCTTCAGACGAGCCTTTTTTGGTATACCACCCCCGGTGGCTCATCAGTGAAGAGGGAAGTGGTATAACATTTTTTGGATTTGTGAAATCACCTAAACAATTCAACAAAGTGTTTTAATTAAGTTTTTTTAAATTCATCTAATTTTTTGAAGAATGCACTGAAACAACAAGTTTAATTATTGTTATTTTTAACACTGTATTTACTAGTTCTTATTACTACGATATTATTTGATATTTTAAAAATTTACTATACATTATATTATACAACATGTTTATCTATTTATTCTTAGTTTTCAATCAAGTATAATCACTATTAAAGAACTGAACTCACATACAAAACGGTGATCGGCTGACTGCAGCCTTTGTTTTCCCTCAAATCACCCAACTGTACGTACCGCCACTAAACGTTCAACCAACTGACGCTCGGGACTCAAAAACGCGTTTTTTGCCTCCCATCATGACAACTTCTTTCAAAATAAAAATTTTCTTGCAAAACTTTAAGCGATTCTTGCCATAGTACGTTCTATCATGTGGCATGTGATCTTCATTTAGGAATGGGTGCAAGCCTTAAAAGCAAAAGCGAAATTAGGGACCACTTAATTGGGTTGACCTGGCCAACATGCGTCGCTGCGTTTCAGTTAATTGGGCCCACAGGCAAAACTGGTCTCCTTCAGTCAATTTTTAAAATTATTGACTGTTCTTAAATTTCGTTTTCTCTGTGCTTTTAGGGTTCGTTTCCCCACGACAATTCATTTGATACCAAATTCTATAGAAAGATATCCATTTTGAACCTGGTGATGTTTCACAACCGTCATTTTCTTTTATTTCAGCGAAAGAATTATCAATATTTCAGTGGCCATTGAAGTCTGTCATTCATTCACTTTGCAGGCAAAGAAGAGCACATAAGATGTCCGCGCTTACAGTTCATTTTATCCGCTTTCCGGCCGGCTGCCAACTGTCGAATTCGCAAGCAATCAAACCTTCCGTGGGCAGTACACTCTGCTAGCAATTTCAGACCCGGATATCTGTGCCTCAACATAGCGGCATAGTGCAAAAGCTCGCCAGCGCATAGTGCATAAAGCGGAGACACTGGGCAGGAGGCACCAAACTGCCAGGTGATCAGGTGGCCGAATTTCGACATTTCAAAGTGCCACTTTCCTCAGGAATGTGAACGACGTTCCACAGCGTTTGTCGCTGAGACTTCGCGGAATAAACCCTGGCATGCTGAACAATGAAATGCCGTGATTTTGCACTTAAAATTTTCAACCAATTGCGACCCTGTCCATTTGTTGCAGCAGTTCGAGAGCCGCAGTGGCGATACTGTGTCGTAATTGCGCTGACCTGACGTGCCCTCTAGAAACACTGCGACCACCTGGCTGTCCAGTGATTCTCTTCTTGCTCTTTTTCACAGTTGTGCACCCATTCGATTGTATTCAATCTGTGATCCTTGAAATCAACTTTGATAAGGTTTTATTTTTTATTTTTATTTTTTATTTAGGAGACCAGCTTTGCCTGTGGACCCAATTAACTGAGACGCAGCGACGCATGTTGGTCAGCTCAACCCAATTAAGTGGCCCCTAATTTCGCTTTTGCTTTTCAGGCTTGCACCCATTCCTAAATGCCATATGATAGAACGTACTATGACAAGGACCGCTGTAAATTTTTGTTAGCAAATTTTTATTTTGAAAGAAGTTATCATGATGCGAAGCAAAAAACGCGTTTTTGCGTCGCAAACGTCAATTGGTTGAATGTTTAGCGGCGGTACTGTATTATATCGTTTTCAGAAAGAATAACTCATATCGTACTATAACTGTAGTATACCGTTGATTATCGGAAAGGATAACTCTTACCATACTGCAGCGCAAGTCGTTTGTTTATATAAATTTTCTTCTCTGTGTGTTATGTACTTTCTACTGTACAGATATTCTAGAAATGTGCAAAACGTTTTGATAAGTTTGTAGTACTTCTTACCATTTATAACTCAAACACGAAAACAACTAACACATCCGTTAGCAAACGAACCGATCCTATTATCACTTTTTTACAAATGAAATACCACTATATATTATCTACTATCAGAATCAATAACTTAGTACAGGCTGTTACATCTAACGTACTTCTTATTGTTGTACGGGTGGTGATCTTTATTTTTCTACGTAATTGTATTAATCCGTTATACTGAGCAATCTTCCAAATTCCATCAAGAAATAGTCAATAAAGATGTATATTTAAATGCAATATATAGAAATCACATAGGCACTTCTACATACATCCAAAAATACTTAAAGAGTATGTCACACAATTCAGTAGAATTAAACCATCAACACTAAAATGTTAAAATGTTATAATAAATTTTATCGCTTTTTCAATGTTGTCCAAAATGCCGTATTTGTGAAATATTTCCATGTTTTTATAAGAGCATTTTATGTTGTATGTTATCATCAATGATTTCTTCATTAAATCCGTTGACTATAAACAAATTATACATCTCTTTGACTTTGCAGCAAAGTATTCAAATTTGGAGCAAACATTGGCTATTCTTGAAGTTTCTGTGTAAATCACATTACGCTTAATTTTTATAGAGATCTCAGAATCAGCATGTGGAAATCTGTTAACTTTGAAATCTGTCTTGTTATACAAGTTCTTTCTAATTAATAAAGTTTAAGTACAAGTTTAAATAGCTGCAAGTGTATTCATTTTTGTGTTTTCTTAAAATCAAGGGGTTTTTGTATACTAAACCAAGTGTGCAATCAACGAACCTTTCGTCGTAATTATGTACTATTGGAATATCTCCGCATTCTAGGTGGTTTGAATAATTGACAGTTGTTTAAACTTACAGTTTTAGAGTATTCATATTCAAACAAAAACATTGTTAGGTCAACAAATAGTATGCTGAAGTTGCCACCTTGAGGAACACCTTTGTTTTGCATATAAAGCATACCGGCAAATAAACAATAGCTGTTTTTGAGTAAATAATTTATAAAGAGTAGGAGATCCATCATGTTATAGTATCTATACTTAATATTTTCAGCACGGTGATCTGTGTAGTTCATTACAAGCAATAAAGTTTTTCCAGAGTTTCTAAAGCAAATATTAATGAGGTTTCTTATTTTTTCTATTATAACAGTATGGGGTAGGTTGGTAAACATATCGGTAAAATTTGCATAGTATAATTCAATATTGTCTGCGTTTATACCTGTAGTTTCTTGTACTACGTTGGCATTTGTAATGGTCCAGTAGGACTTAATAGTTCTAGAGTTATTCGTTAGATTACTATGTAGTTGATAAAATGTTTTTTAAGTTATTGAAAATTCAACAGAGTTTTAAGGCAAGTGGTTTTATGCTGCTGCTGTATGCTTCTGCGATATATCTAAATTTGATTGGGTTTTTATTAAGTTTTCGCATTGAGTAAATAATTGGCCAATCACCATCCACATTTAAATCTATTGTTAACTAAGAAGTGTTGATGTTTTTGCATAGTTACCATTTTATTAATTATACCTAAATTAATGTATGTGTTATTTGTGTTGCTATTAATAAATCCTTCTTATCTTTCATATCTGACTCCCATTTCTTCCATTAAACTAAAAAGGCGGAATTTTTTATAAATGATTCCATAATTCATACTGGCATTGTCTAAAGGGCAGAATATAAAATCATTTTGAAGCCTTCGAATTATACCATAGCAGGAGTGTGCGTAAATGAAATTTGAAATTTCGTAAATCGCAAATCGTAATTACGAAAAAACCGTAAATCGTAAATTGTAAGAGTCACCTGAACTGTAGTGCAGTACAACTAAATTTTCAGAGCCTTTCTGCTAATATTAACCAGATGTGATTCAATATTTATTTAACTGTCGTGTTGCTTTCAGCTTTCAGCTCAATCGGAACAGCTCTCTTACCAAACTGTTTTTTTTTTGTCACTGCTTCCTGATAGTAAAACATCGTTCAAACCAAACTTTACACCTTTCAGGAAAGTCGAAAAAACTGTAAATTTAAAAACTTTACTTAAGCCTATGCATGGCATTTAAATAAAAAGCCTACATCGTTTAAATATTCATTAAATTCCTAACTTACTACCAATCCTTTAGCTTGAAGATTTAGCAGAAACAACAGCGGAAAAATCGCTCTCACAACTAAAAATAAAAATAAAACGTTTCACTACTGATTAATGCGCCGGTTTCCTGCTCTAGCCTGCACTTGTAAGATTTCGAAACTTCATAACGCTTTCACGACACGCGCGATTTTCAGGTGTCTGCCGCGTGGCACAGCGCGCATTTTCCCGCGGGCTGAATATTTCTATTATTTTGTTTGTATTATTTGTTAGGTATGAAAAAACAGTAACAAATGAAGTTTCCCATGGACCATCTTGACTGTAGCTATTAGCGGACTGATTGATTAAAGTTGTTTTATAGAATGAGCGACAATTTTCCATGAACTTTTTTACGATGGTATCCGACGACATCGTCGAACAATGTCATGAAAGGGATAATATTGCTCTACCACTTAATAACTCCCAGCACTCGCGCCTTCGCCAGCTCTCTAACAAAAGTTTGCTCTCCGAGAGTCTGCAGCATCGTAAGCGGATTAGATAGAGTGAATACGATAAACTCAATCACACCACCGAAATTGGAGATCAAGACTGTCAGAACCAAGTCGACCTTTTATAGAAATGCTACGCGCTCGATTTTACTTCACCTTTTATATCAATTTGCTCAACCCTATAAAGCACAATGCAAACCGGTAGAACCATTGGAACATGTCGCAAAGGTGAGCAGCATTGCTAGGTGGTAGCGCGCCAGCCAATAATAACCAGAGCACAAACCAAACACATGCCAGCCGATCAGGATTCTAACTGTTCATACATACCCTCTCTGAATGACATGCCCGTTTAATACGGTCTGATTCAATGGGTAGTTCCCATCTCACAATGCTCTCCGTCCTCGCGACATATAACGAAACGTTAGTAGTCTATCCTTTCAACATGAATGTAGCAACCCTCCATGCCTCGCTTGCAATCACGAATGATGTTCGATCGTGGATTTGCGTCAATTCTATTCGATGGGATTTCGATGGGCTGGAATGAAACAACCTTCGCTAGTAGGAATGCGATGCGCCTTGCTATTAGGTTGTAACGAAATAAATGGCACTGAACCACTGTAAATTTAAACAGTTAATATCTCGGCTTGTAGGCAAGTTTATTAATCGAAATAAAAACCTTCTGATTCTACACATCTTTGCCAACGTGACACAAGCTTTTTTATCCCAGTAGCATAAAAATCAGAAGTTCTGGAATTGAGGAAATCTTCGAAGGCACTTTCGGCATCCTGTTGGTATTTGAATATTTTCCCTACCAAGAAGTCGCCAAGATGCTTGAAGAAATGGTTGTCTGTTGGGGAGAGGTCGGGAGAAAACGGAGGATGTGGTAGAGTTTCAATGCTCAGCTCATTCAATTTCTGCAACGCCATTCGTGCTACATGGGGGCGAGCATTGTCGTGCAGAAGGAGAACTCGCCTTCGGTTTACCAATGCCGGCCGGATATCCTTCAACTTTTTCATCATTTCTTCAATTTCAATGCAGTACTTCTCTGCCGTGATGGATTCACCGGGAGGGAGGAAGCTGTGGTGAATAATTCCCAGCGAACACCACCATATCCTCACCATTACTTTCTTTTGGTGCAACTCCGGCTTCGCAAAAACCTTGGGGCTCTCATCGCTGTCCACCCACTGTGCCGATCGTCGCCTGTTGTCGTACATTATCCATTTCTCGTCACAAGTTACGATGCGATCAAGAAATGGGTCCGTTTCGTTCCGTAGAAGCAGTGCGGACGAGATCTCATATCGTCGGTTTCTTTGCTCCTCAGACAGCTCGTGAGGCACCCATCTTTCCAGCTTTTTGGTCTTTCCAATTTCCTTCAAATGCCGGGCAGCTGTGTTGTGACTGACGCCAAGAACCTTCGCTATCTCCCTGGTACCTTTGTGTGGATCCTCCTCTACCCCATCTCCCAGCTTGTCCTCATCAACATCACTATGCCTCCCACCACCTTCATGTTCTTCCAAGCTCTCATCTCCATTCCGGAACTTCTGATACCAACGATACGCCGTCCGAATTGTGGACCATCCTTGGCCGAATGCGGCGTTGATCTTCTCGTCCGCCTCCTTAGCTGTAGTGCCCAGCTTGAATTCATACAAGTAAATGCCTCGGATTACCCTTTTGCCCATCTGCAAAAAAGTCAATAAAACTCTAAAGTTTTCCCACTTTTAAATAAAAAATTTGGTACTCACCGGTAGAGCAAAGTTTGCGCTTCTAAATGATATGCCACATGTTACGGTTTGTTCTTGATCAAACGCGTAAAGGCGCGCCAAAAAATGGCGCGGGCCAGTGCCATTTAATTCGTTACAACCTAATAGCTCCGGACCAACAACGGAGAACCGCGGCCTCCCCTGGCTTCTAGACTTGAGCTTATCATATTATACTATACAATAATCCGCTAACCGATGACTCATAAATTAGTTATAAAACCGAGAGGGGAGTAATTACGGATTGCGAAAATAGCGAGAAATAAACAGACGACTTCTGCGTGTCATGGGAACTTCAGTCCTGGATGTAATCGAGGTTATTGAACACGAATCTGAAGTTCGTTTTTGGAGCGTCGATCACCATCAATCGATATTGATCAAATTATCAATCAATACCAGTAATGAGAAACCATGTCAGGGGTGCCAGTAGTGCTGGACCAGTACATGGGGAGGGGAGCTCCAGTAAAGGGGACAAGGGGGACAATGCTGTAGCGGTCCCACGTGGAAAAAATTTCAGTTCAACATAACGTTAGAAGCGGTGGGAATCCTCGGTTCTGACAAAGGCCAAAACCAAAATCGATCAGCTCTATCGAAAATGCCTATTTTTGCCTGAAGTGAAGGAAGTGAAGGTGTCCGTAGTCAACCTGGAACTAAAGTATTCGAATATTGCCTTTCGTACTTTGAGTGGGGGAAGAAAGCTGGATAAGCAGAGCAGCTAGCTTGATCTGATTCTCCTCAGCTTAGTGATACTGCAACATTGCGCGAGGCACGCTGATTGGCGTGACGAAGCACCTGTTTTCTAATATTGTATTGCACTTGTTTCTCCTCTTGAACCTGTTCGGTTCCAAACGGGAGCCCTTACAATGTCGGTGAAATGGGAAAGTTAGTTAAGCGGAGAGAAAAGTCGGATTCGAGAAGCCTGCGCACAGGACGATATTGTCTACCACTGTAATACATTAGATCATCAGAATTCAACTCTAAATGGAAGTGGGAAGTGAGCTAAATATAAGAGGGAACCATTAGGGTGGGCACATCTTTAAACCCACTCCACATAAATTTGGTCGCCAGTTGATTGATGATCAAAGATCACATTAACGAAAATTTACGATTTACGAACCAAAATGTTGTAAATCGTAAAAAAATTTGCAAGAAATCGCCGTAAATCGTAAAATCGTAAATCGTAAGTCGTAATTACGCACACCCCTGTTAGGGTATGTTAACTTTATTATTAAAGTTGTTATTATCAAGCAATGGTTTTATTTTATCTCTATATTGTAAACTAAAATAACGGTTCAGTTCAATCATATAGTTCTGTGAAATTTCGTGAAATCTACCTATATGGGTAACTACGTTTTCGACCGTAACTTTATATGCGTTATGTATTAATTATAACATATAGATGGCCTACATTTAGCGCCTTTTCTTAATATTTCCTCAACCTTCTGGTTTTCAATGATATTCATGTCACCTGTAATGATGTGATTGTGGGTGGAGACAACAAACTGGTTGTATTCAGAATGTTCTCTGATACGAACGCATTCTCTGTTAAGGATTTCTTGGCAGTTTTCGAGATTTGCGTTTTTAAGAAATTTGTTGAAGTTAAAGTTAATACTAGATATGGGTCGGTCACGCGTAAAACTACTCTATAAGGAATGAATTTCTTAGTTGAGTTACAGTTAATAAGTTCTTAACCTTAATATGATTAAATATTTTATTAAAGTCATCAACGACTCAATACGACAGAGGATCTATGTCGCCCCGATAACCGATAAGCTGCGCGAAGCTCGTCTTCGATGGTACGTCCACGTCCTTCGCACTAACGCTGACACCGTCTGGAAGACAGGCCTGAACCTTGAGGACCCTGGGAAGCGGCCCAGGGGACGCCCGAAGCAACGTTGGCTAGATACGTTGCATTTGGAGTTAAAGATGGCTGGTGTGCACCCTGATCAAGCATTTGATCGGGAGAATTGGCGTCACCACACCAGAAGAGCGGACCCCGACACCAAGCGGGAACAACGCTAATGAAAATGATGATGATGATGATTTTATTAAAGTTAACACGATAAAAATGTTGCTCTTATATTCCATGATTATGTATTTAAATGACTTGTCATTCACGTCGTTACTTTAGTAGTTTGTTTTGTATTTAACATGTGCCAGTAAACAAAGGTCTGTTAGCTTGGTTTTTTGGTTAATGTTGTTAAAAAATTCTGCACTTAACCGAAGATTTCAAGTTTCAAATTTCAGGGAGTGATTTCAAATTTTGTTTATTAACATCTTAATCTTATTATATAAGCCCATAATATTTACATTTTCTTCAAGGTTAATGTGGTTCATAATACCGCCTATATTATAACGGATTCTGTTTATGTTTCTTTTTTTTGTATCCTCTTTTGGTTCTTCCCTTTACAATTTGAAGAGAATAAAAAGTGTGATTGGTTTTGTAGTTAAGCGAGTTGATAGTATTAGATATATTCCCATATCCTTTTATGTT
Source organism: Heligmosomoides polygyrus bakeri (assembly GCA_947359475.1). Taxonomy (NCBI): domain Eukaryota; kingdom Metazoa; phylum Nematoda; class Chromadorea; order Rhabditida; family Heligmosomidae; genus Heligmosomoides; species Heligmosomoides polygyrus. The sequence goes on along the minus strand of OX375868.1, from coordinate 52,741,822 downwards.
GTCATTTGAACCAAATAGATATGCGCTATTCAAAAGTTAAATCCAAAACAATTACTTGTTTAATCCTATATTTTTTATCTGTATTTTCTTCTAGTGAGTCGAGAACTGTAAATTGTGGGGTTGATTTGCGTTTGTGAAAATGTTGATACAAAGGAGTAAATTTCTTCTTGTTATTAATATAATCCACGGATCTCCCTCGATAGAGAGCCTTCGGGCTCTCTAGTTAAGAGGGCCGCTTGTCGCAGGGTCATGTGGCGCGTCCCCGAGTGGTGGATAGGGGAACGAAAACGCGAACCAAATGCTACTGTGTACTGCCCAGAGACGCAGGTGTGATGCAGGGGATGGACTCCTTGCTCCTGCTGTGTCGTGCCGACGCGTTCCTTGTGCGTGGGAGCGGCATGTTCATGCACAGTGTACGTGGATGTGTTCGCGCCTGTACGGATTGTAACTGTGTCGGGCTAGCCAAAAACTTCACTCGGTAAACTGGGAGTACATTTGAGGCGATTTGGGGCCGCCTCAAAAGTCTCGTCCCGTCCCTTCTGGCAGTCTGGCTGGCTGCCTGGAGTTCTTCGCCCGCACGACAGAGCCTGACTAGTTACCCATGTTGTATTGCAGTCAAGTCACAGCAGCACTAAAGGGCCTCATTCCCCTGACCCCGAAAGAGCCCCCATTTCTGCAGCGATGGGAAGGACGAGTACGGAGAAGCTGCTAGAATCTCAGTACCTAACCAGGCTGCGCAAATTGAGGACTAGGATGACGATCTGTACTTTCAATGCCTGCACGCTTGCATAGGAAGCATCCATCGAGGACCTGATGATGCAAGCCAAGAAGATCAAGTACGACGGCATCGGACTGACCGAGACGACTCCCCGCTGTCGCATGTTCCGAGGAACAGTTCTTCTCCGGATTCGTAGGCGGCGTGTAGGGGGTGGTGTCTTCAAGCCAGGAAGACGACGTCATCGGACTGACAGAAGAAGACACCACCCCCTACACGCCGCCTACGAATCCGGAGAAGAACTGTTCCTCGGAACATGCGACAGCGGGGAGTAGGCGGCGTTGGTGTCCTCGTCAAAACGCACTTGGCCATGAACATCGATTCGTAGGAGTCTCTGACAACCCGAATCGGACGTCTGCGACTGAAACGATGTGGCTCCATGCCAGCCTTGACTGTGTTCGTCGCGTACGTTGTGTTCCTCAACATCCGACTACGACGACGAAGAGGTCGAAGCCTTCTACGTGGAGCGGGGGAAGTTCTATAAGAAAGATCACACTTTCTACAAGGTGATCGTCGGTGACTTCAGCGCCAAGATCGGGCCACGAAGGCTGCCGGAAGAACTTCACATCGGAACCCACGGTTTGGAGTGGAACGAGCAAGGTGAAAGGCTGTCTGAGTTTATCATGTCGACCAAGACCATCCATGGAAACTCACAGCTCCAGAAGCCTCCCTCCCTACGATGGACGTGGGAATCCCCCGGTGGCCAGTTCCACAACGAGATCGACCACATCATCTTCAATCGCAAGTATTGCCTAACCGACGTTTCCGTTGTTCCCAAGTTCCTAACCGCATCGGACCACCGCCTCCCTTGCGCGAGGTTCCGTTTTTCGCGTCAATGAGAGAAGGCCGTAAAGTTTAAGAAGATGAGTCCCAGAACGACCATCAAATGGCGGACCTTTACACATCTTTCGCCGGCCTACCGTCATGGGCCTATGTTATGCCATCTCTCTCCCCGAGCGAAATCTAAGGATAAGTTCTCATATCGATCGCGCGACGCGATGAATCTATATGAAAGCTTATCATTAGTCTTCCCTCATAGTGAGTGATGGTACAACATTGGTCAAGACTACGACTGTTTCGTGACCATCTCCACGATAGTGCTAGGGGAGCCGAGAGCTTGAAGACCACCAAGAGACGTCTGTCTCCGGAAACTATCGAGCTGATACGCCAACGTGGAGCATCACGAGCGTCAGTCAACCACCAACTGAAGTTTGAGCTTACGAAGCTATGCAGAGCGGCGATAAAGGAAGATCTTAAGGAGAGAAAGGCGCAAGTATTGGCTGAAGCTGCAGGGGCAAGGTTAAGCATCCACAAGGCTCCTGGGAACTTCACCTACTTCAATACCAAGACGTCCGCTCTCCGATATCATGACGGAACCGTCACCTCTTCCAGAAGGACCACGAAGAAGGTCATCCACGACTTCTACTCCGATCTCTTCGATAGCCACGTCCACCTGCCCCATGCCATCTTCCGCAGGATAGATACGTGTTCTCTCTGATCTCCCTTCCGAGATCAGAAACGCCATCTCGTCGGTGAAGAAACTTACAGCACCGGGTCCTGACAGGATCATACCCGAGCAGCTGAAGAGCCTCCCGCCAGCGCTCATCAACACTTTGGCGAGGCTCTTCACACGCTACCTGTCGGAGTGCAAGGTTCCATCTCAGTGGAGGAACAGCAAGAGCGTCTTGTTGCAGAAGAAGGGAGACGTTCACGACATTGGCAACTATCGCCCGATTGCCTGCTGTCCGTAGTCTACAAGCTGTTCACTCGAGTCATCCTGAATAGCATGGGCAGAACTCTGAACGACGATGCGAACAAGCAGGATTTCGGAGAGGATTCAGCACGATCGACTACATACACACCATTACGAAGCTCATCGAAGTGTCGCGAGAGTACAAGCTGCCGCAGATCATCGACCTGAAGAAGGCATTCGACTCCGTCGAAACTGAAGCGGTCCTCGAAGCCCTGCTCACTCAGGGCGTTCCTACTTAGTACATCAGAGTTCTTCGAGAGCTGTACAATAGATTCACGACCAAGATCTCTCTATTCTACAACGACGTCGCCATCGACGTGAAGAGAGGGGTTCGGCAAGGGGATACCATATCTCCGAAGCTCTTCAGCGCCATCCTCGAAAACGTCATGCGCGAACTAGAATGGAAAGACATGGGAGTGAAGGTCGACGGCCGGCAGATGCACCATCTGCGCTTCGCTGACAACATCGTGCTCATAACACCGAGCATCAGCCAGGCGGATCGGATGCTGGTCGATTTCGATCGTGTATGTGGGAACGTTGGACTACAGCTGAATCTTACAAAGACGATGTTAATGAAGTTTCTGATGCCCAATTCTCGCTCAACGAAACGAACATCTTCGAATGCTCCAGCTATGTGTATCTGGGTCGCGAAGTCAACATGGCCAACGAGCTAGCACCAGAGCTGAGCAGGAGGAAAAGACCGGCTTGGGGAGCTTTCAAGAGCGTCGAAGAAGTCGTGAAGAAGACGAAGAACGTCCGACTCCGTGCCTACCTATTCGACTCCACTGTTCTTTCTGTCCTAAAATAAGCCTCAGAAAACTGGGCTATACGAAAGCAGGATGAACACCCGATCAGCGTCGCACAGCGTGGAATCGAGAGGACGATGATTGGAGTGACACGAATCACGCAAGTGAGAGAAGGCCGGAGTTCCGAGCTTCGCCGAGCTTCGAAGATCAGAGACGCTGTAGCATGTGCCAAGTCGTCGAAATTTAGGTGGGCCGGCCACTTAAGGCGATTTGTAGACACCCGCTGGACGAGAGCCATCACCGACTGGATTCCGCGGGATGTCATGAGAACATCAGGACGTCCACCAACGCCTTGGTTGGACTTCCTCGTGAAAGCCCTGAACGACCGGTATCATCATCGTCATTTATTACACAGGGAGGTATCCCCATGTGGATGAGAGTAATGAAAGTAGTAAAACAAAAGATACACACACTACCAGTCGAAATGCCGGCCAGAAGATAGTGATGCAGAGGTAGGAAAAAATAAAGACAAAAAACAAGTGACAAACCAAGGAAATAGCAAGTAAATTTAAAACAAATGACGACATTAATTAACTGATAATTAGGCAAACAGGAGGGCGTCAAACAGGAGGCATTCACTAGGCGTCCAGGTGAGACTTTATAAGTTTTTTATAAAGAGGGGTAACTGGAGGGGATGTTGACATTCGGTATGACGCTCTTCATGTCCCTCGAGCGAGGAGGAACCATTGGACCACGCACATTGGCACGCGACAGGGACGAATGGAGACCCTGCTGGCGCCCGCTCGAGCAAATCGATGATCAACGGGACGAAAGGTGATACAGGTGATTAATGTAGTAAATGTGCTCTCTTATCCTCTCTTTAAGGCACCTTGTGGTGACTCCCACGTATTGTACCTTAAAGTGTTACAGTCTATGCAGTAAACTGCAGACTTGTTCTTACAATTAGTGTTTTCTGCTTTGTAGATATTAATACAAGTATTTGTAACAGTTGAAATTACGTGATTCTAAAATTGAGTTTTTCGCAGTAGTTACAAATATTACCACATGAGAACCTTTCATTTGAGTTACCAAAGCCTTTATTGGTATATTGATTGCTCCGATCTCTACATTTGATGAATTTGTTACTGGTAAAATAATTACTTGAATAAATTGGTGCTTGATTTATAGACCTTGAATCAAATCAAGGCACATGGGAGGTCTAACCCAAGTACAGTGAGCAGTTTCACAACGGGGTTCTAGGAGGCTGCCCTACGGGGTTGTCAGACCCGCTTTGTACCTAAAGGGTACGACTAGCACTTGCGGCGCCAAAACAAACTGCTCACGACTGTTTTGGCTTTTGTGAATCCCATCAGCACCCCCTGTTTTAAGTAAGAGGGTAGGTCCTCTTTCTTGTAGTTAAACGTATGGTTTTTATTAATATGTCAGAGGAAAAAACAACAAGGACAAAACAGCAAATATTGTAAAAAAGTAAAAAAAAGGGGAAGAGAATCAATTTGTTAAACATGGAGCACATCACTTAACAATATTCTGGACCTTTTCGGAAAGCAAAGCAGAACTCAGAATATTAAATAAATATCAGTGAGCGCTTGATTTATTGTACGCAAAGACAATATGTATTGTTTATGTTAAGTAAACAGCTACTATAAACGTAGAACTAACATGTGGTATAAGTTGAAATATCACGTGTACTTCTAAACCTCAGTTGAAAAGCGAAAACAGCATCAACTTCACGCATACAGACCACTGGTCCTGTAACTAATTCACCACTGGTGACTGAGGCAGGTACCCTCATAACATGACATTTGTAAACGACATTTGTAAAATTCATTAAAGATCCGAAAAGGTGCTAAACTCTTCACGTCGATGAAGGTAAGGCCCATCGGCAATTGCATCTGCGATGCCTCGATGAGCTTCGTAACGGCGAGGATGTTGTCGATCGTGCTGAATCGAAATGCTGTTTGTTTGCATGGCTAGTCTGTTGATCCTATCGTGCCAAATGATGAATGATTGGGTTGCTAAAAAAGCAGTTTAGTTGTAGACAAAATAGCACTTATTAGCTCCATCTTAAGTCCTCGATGGCGGCGCATGAAGTGAAATCCTGTTTTCTATGACATCACATAGGGCTTGATAAAATTGCACAGATCTACCGAATATTTGCACATCGCGGTTCGGGCTACAAGCCGAGGTATTTTATGAATGTGTGTTTTTATGATGCAATCGATGGTAGGTGTCAATCTAGTTCTACATCGGTCTACATCACGAACGGATAACGGTCCAAGCCATCGGTTTTCAATTTGTCTTAAACAAACAAACAAAATCTTTCCTTCTTCACTCTTTCTCATCTTTCTTCATCTGTTCTCTCTTCCATTTTCGTTTTCCTATCTCTTTTCTCTTATAGACAGATTTTAAAGTAATCTTAAAATATACTCCTCTTCTTCACTGAAGAGCCACGGGAGGAGTATAACAAAAAGGTTCGTCTGAAGGCAGTGGCGAAACGAACCTTTTTACATGTTTTCTATTTTGTGACATACCATTCTTTTAATTAATTATAATTTTGAAAATTCTATTATTTTACACCTTTCTTCACTTCTTCGAATTTTACATTTTCTTATGTTTTATATTAAGTAGATGACTACTGGTCATCCTGTCTGAGAAGTCTTTGCAACACCTGATCACCGCCTGCTATTACGGCGCTATTCACCACTCCACGGGTCCTCACCTTGATACTTGCCAGTATTAGAAATCCAGGCGCGTCCCAGAAGAAGTAGGCTAACGTCGATCTTCATCCTTTATCCACAGGCAGTGTACGCATGAGTGTGTGAATGTCGTAGAAACTATCGAAAAGATTTCAAGGTCTGTGGTGGTCGAGACCTCTCTGGTGTTCTCTTCTGACCAGTACCGCGGGTTGCCGCCCTCGTCTCCTCCGTGCTCGTTTACCGTGCAGAGTGCCACGGGATCAAATCTGTTGGGTGAGTTCCTGCTTCTGTTTATCCTGCTCCCAGCCATGACGTACCAACACAGAGTTCCTCTTTTGATGAGTGATAGTTGCTAAGCCGAGTAGCAGACAGAGATGCACCGCTGGCCTGTTAATCTAGACAGGGCATGTGGCCGGTGAAAATCATATTGTTCTGCCCGAATGAATATTCGAATTCGAATATTCGTATTCGAACTTCGAAAAAACGCGATTTTCGAATGTATTCGAATGCGAATGCTTGAAAAAACGCGATTTTCGAATGTACTCGAATTCGAATGCTCGAAAATTGTCGCTATTCGAATATGTTCGGTTATTCGAAATTTTTGTGAGAGCACAACTCTGGAAAACAGAAAGAAAAAAGCTCAGTCCAAGCTGAGCTCGCTGCCACCACACTGATTAGAGGCACTGCTGCACAACAAGCGACTCTCTTCCCCTTCGCCGCTGTCACCTAGTGATCTGGCTTCTGATCGTCTCTGCTCTAGATGTGCACCACCTCACACAGTGTGCCCATGTCAATGCGTCACCGAAGCCCAGACTTTCTACGAGCGCCTACGCACAAGGCACAGCCGGTTTTAATTGCCGGCCTCTATAGCGAGTCTCTGCAGGTGCTATTCGAATCTGCCTGCAGATCAGCAGTTTCAGTGTCGGTGAGCACGTCGACGTCATTCTCGCTGCGTCAGCCGATGAGCAGAAGCGACCTCATCATCCGAGATAGTTACGATGTACTTGTTGTCGAACGTGTACCTCAGGTATGAAGACGACTACAGCAAATGCTCCTCCTTTTACGTGAACAAGAGAAGTTCCGTTCATTTTTCTCAACTTTATACTGTCCCATCAAATTTCCCCAAATCTATCAAACAAGCAAGAAATCGAATGTTGGTCAAAATCGGTGGTCGAAAATCGTCTGTCAGTATATTCTCGAACTAATTTGTTCAATCGATCCTTTATTCGAGAATTCGGAGAATTAGTCTACTGATTCGCGCGATTACTCTGAATTTTGAAAAACAACTTGTTCGTGCGGTCCGGCGTCCAGAATGGGTCAAAACGCTTAGCTCCAGTGATTTATACGGCATGTGAGGGCGCATAGATCAATGAATTCACTCCTTGCAGCTACTGAACAAATGGTGGCGTAGTGGGTTTGATTTTATTCGAATGATTCATGGACACCGATTTTTATATTTGCGCTTCATCAAATTTTTAGAGTTCTGATGGCTCCGCACAAGACGGCAGTTTTTGTAGATGTAAGGGTAATCGGTGACTCTGGCTCTCCTGTCGTTAGACAGCTTGTGACTAACTGGACGATCTGCTCCATATATGTGATACGTGGCTATGAAGGAAGCCACACCTGGACTGAAAATTCGCAACTAAAGGCCAACGATAGAACGTATCCATTCAACCTAAAGCCCATTCGAGTCAGATAATGTTTATAAGTAGAAGACTTGGGTAAAAACCATGCGTACACGGAATCGAAAAGCTGTCCATCTATACAATTCCATGCTACTGAATAAGAAGCGAAGTTGGAGGCAAACGACTCGAACTGAATGATCCTCTCCATATATGTGTTGCCTAGATGCAGCAAGAGCTGAACTGTTTCAGATGTATCGACTGCTGTCAAGTCGCGTCTTCGTCGAGATTCCGACGAGCCTGAGCTTCCGAGCCGTCGTGGTTATTTCAGCCACCGTCGACTGCCAGGGCGATTCGTATCGATGCTCTGGAACATGCGACCGCCCAGCAGCTCAGAGTTCGTTCTAGCAACCATGCTTTCCAAATCTTCAGCTGCCCTCCGGCTCCTGAATCGCATGCACAAACGACTACCTTCTAAGAGTGCCACAATGGAAGGCCATTTAGTTCTTAGTCCACCGGTAGAACAGGTCACTGAATATTTTAGATACCTCTAACGCCGAGGACACAGGAGTTTATGCAAGATAGGAACCGTGGTTTGGACATTCCCTACGAGGACCCTGTGGGCTATTGTATCACAAAACCAATTCCAGACTGCTCATCTGTTTGCCTTCCAAGCTCGGTCCGGTGCGATTCTGTTTACAATTGCGGCGGCGACGAAGAGGGTTGTGGAAACGACACGGAGAAGGTATAGCACTGCTTAGACATATTCAGCTGCTTGTCAGCGCCCAGGTTTCAGCTGGTTCCTTTCAAGAACTCGTTCCGTTATCACACAATTCTGAGGTCCAGCCAGTTGATGCTCGTTGGCTTTTTCGTCCTCAACGGCGCATTCATTCGTAAGTCACTTTAGGTTTGTAATGTTAGCCCTAAATAGAGGCAACACTCCACCGCACCTGCCCAAGCCCTTTAAGATTAAAGAAAAAGTCTGGCTGAACAACCAAAAAATGTCTTCAGGCTAGTGAACGTTTCAGGCGTATTAAAACTAAGTTTGACCGCCTTCTTAAAAAGTACAATAGCTACGTCGAACGGAAACATTTGGACAACCCAAAGAATGCTGAACTCAAGGCTGAAGCAGTCAACTAAGATCCCTACGCTAGTTGATGATGCAGGGAACTCAGCTGTAAGTGATTTTGAAAAGGCCTCCATGCTAGCCTTACATTTAAAAAAAATCATACTCCGTTGATGGAGATAATGAAAGTAGGTCTGACTAGGAAACTATCTGAACGGTAGGTCGGAACGTCCCAAGTGTTGCATATGGGAAGAATCGCCTTACTCTGGGAAACAACAAAATACAGGTATCTCGACCCCAATACAACTCTGCGCAGAGTTAGGGACGACGGAAGTTGGGCAGTTGGCGGCGTAATTCCCGTAATAATTTAATCGCTGTTTCCAGCCAACTTGAGCCCGCCCTCCGGCTGCAGGCATAGGGCTAACGCCGCCAACTGCCCAACTTCCATCGTCCCTAAAGGCTCCCACAGAGTTCTGCGGCAACGTCGCTCGCCGCTATGGTTAAGGATAGGGCAGGGACGCCGCCGGCGGCGAGCTCTGCGTCTCTGCTCTATGGTTAAGCATAGGGCCGCGGCGCTGCCGCAGAACTCTGTGGGAGCCTTAACTCTGCGCAGAGTTGTATTGGGGTCGAGATATCTGTACTTTATTGTTTCCCAGAGAGAGAGGCGATTCTGCCCATATACAACGGGCCATTCCAACCTACCGTTGAGATAGTTTCCTGGTGAGTTAGCCTTTTCCACTCAAAGTGCCTCACCTGATAGCTTAGTTTGGTTTTACAAAGACGACATTTTCAAGCATCTGAGTAACTTACCGCTGTCGTATATCACTCACTATTCCTGATGAAATACTTGCCTATTTCATCAAGAAGGTAGCTGTAGCCTTAGTAGCTCCTCTTGAGCATATTTTCAAATTTAGTTACGTGCATAGCGAAGGTGGCGATGTCCGTTCCTCCACGTGGTGCCACTAGAAACTGCTCGCTCTGCGAGCTAAGTTATGCACGGACACTCGAATGCAGGCGACAGGCCCTTGTGACAGGCCGGCCTACGAAGACCCATGTCACATCACATGGTTGATGACGTTACATGAGTATCGAGATAGTGCTACGGCGTCCTCGGGAGCCGACGCGCACTCGCAAAGCTCGGTGAGTGTGAAAAATATGCGAGGGTCCCTGATGCGAAGACGACATGGGGGGGGGCAACTGAGCTAGTCCGAAAGTCCCGTAACGTAAGCAGGACCCGCGCGGCAACGCTGAACGTGGGTACGTTGACGGGCCGCTCGTGCGAGTTGGTAGAGGCACTGGAGCGTAGAAGACTTGATCTCTGTGCGGTGCAGGAGACGAGGTGGTCCTGCCGCAAGTCAAGGGACATAGGACGAGGCTTCAAGGCCGTTCTATGTGGAAGTCCCAGGACCACCATTGGAGTTGGAGTCATCGTCTCCGAACGATTTTGTGACTCGATTGTAAGCGTCGAGCGCTTTGACGATCGATTGATGAAGATCGTTGTCGCCGCTAAGGAGCGACTCTTCCACTTCTTCTCTGCGTATGCTCCGCAGACTGGCTGTTCCGATCAAGCCAAGGATGAGATTTGGAGCCTGCTTGATGAGAAGACAGCAGAGGTGCCGTCGAAAGATGTCATCATAGTCGCTGGTGACCTTAATGGGCACGTCGGCACGACGAAAGACGGGTACAGCTGTCATGGTGGATTCGGTTACGGGTCGCGTAACGCCGATGGTGAGCGTATCCTTGAATATGCGGAATCGCATAGCCTCACCATAGTGAACACCGTATTTCGTAAACGCGACTCTCATCTCATACTATAGTGGGAACACCAAGACGCAGATAGACTTCGTCCTTGTGAGAGATCGTGACCGAAATCTCGTCACAGACGCGAAGATCATGCCGTATGAAACGGTCGCCCTACAGCATCGTCCGCTGATCTGTACATTGAAGATCGCTCTTCCGAGGCTGAAGCACGTCGAGCGATGCGGTGCACCGAGAATCGAGTGGTGGCGAATGAGAGAGAAGGAAGCAGCTGTGATCTCCCGCGTGCGGTCACCGACAGTCACAACTGTCGACGAAACTTGGAAGAAGGCGACCGACGCGATTCGTCAAGCTGCACAGTCGGAATTCGGCATTACGAAGCATGGACGACGGAAGGTCGACAAGGAGGCATGGCTGTGGACAGATGACGTGAAAGCAAAAGTTCGAGAGAAGAAGTCGCTCTATGACGTGTTTCTCAGCGACAAGACAGCCGATAACTGGCGGAAGTACCAAGAAGCGAGGAAAGCTGCAAAGAAGGCCGTGGTTGTTGCGAAATCCACTCATTATGGAGATGTCAACGAGAAGCTCGAATCGCGCGATGGTGAGCGGTATTTATACCTACTTGCTAAGAGCCGCCCTCGCCAAACCGAGGATATTGAAAAGTTTTTTGGCATCAATGTTGAGAGCGGCCATCTTCTGACAGACCGCAAAAAGGCGTTGAAACGATGGCGTGATTACTTCGAGGAAATCTCTACGGTAGAATTCCCTCATCCAGCCATCCCTTCAACGGCTGCAACCCACGGCTCCGTTCACAAGATCACCGTGGAGGAGACGGATGCGGCTCTGAGGAAGATGAGCCCAGGCAAAGCGACTGAGCCCGACGACGTGGCAGTTGATCTGTGGAAGTCAAAGCTGTGGTACCCTGCTGAGTGGTTGGCGAAGTTCTTTAACCAGGCTGTGGCGGAGAAGAAGGTGCCTGAGTGTTGGAGCCAAAGCACGACGATTCCGATTTGGAAGAAGAAGGCAGTCCTGCAGACTGCTCCATTTACCGTCCGATTCGCTTGCTCTCGCACAGCATGAAGATCTTTGAGCGAATTGTCGATGGTCGAATTCGTGACATCGTCCAGCTCTCCAGCAATCAGTGCGGTTTCGTAGCTGGCTGTGGCACCATTGATGCGATACATGCCACTCGCCTCCTGATAGAGAAGCATCGCGAGAAACAGAAGGCAGTGCATATTGCCTTCCTCGACTTAGAGAAGGCCTTTGACCGCGTACCGCGTGAAGTGATATGGTACGCCTTGCGACATCATGGAGTTCCCGAAGAGCTCATAGAGTGGGTGCGAATCCTCTACTCTTCCCCAAAGAGTTTCAAGCTGCAGCCGGAACCTCGATGGAGTTCCCCATCTCTGTCGGGGTGCACCAGGGTTCTGCGCTTTCTCCACTCCTTTCTGTTGTCGTGATGGACGCCATTACACGTGATCTTCAGAAGCCAGTCCCCTGGACACTGCTTTATGCTGATAACGTAATGCTCGCTAGCGAAAATAAAGGTGAACTCGAGCGATAGGTGCAAGCTTGGTGTGATCGCTTGGAGTGTTTTGGACTCAGATTGAACGTGAAGAAGACCGAGTATCTAACGACGGACGTTAATGAGTCCAGCTCCATCAAAGTTAACGGCATCGAGCTCCCACGCACTTCGGTTTTTAAGTACCTGGGATCAGCAGTAGCATCTGATGGCAATCTGATGATTGAAGTGAACTCACGCGTGAGTGCAGCTTGGTCCAAGTGGCGCTCGTTGACTGGCGTGCTCTGCGATGGGAAGATACCAGAGCATCTGAAGTCGAAGATCTACAGAGCAGTCGTCCGGCCGGTAGCGATGTACGGTGCTGAGTGTTGGCCTGCGATCAAGGAGGTTGAAACGCGCCTCAGCGTCATGGAGACGAAGATGCTGCGCTGGACGGCTGGAGTCACGTGCCTGGACCGCATCCGAAACGATGTCATTCGGCAGAAGTTCGGTGTCGCGCCGATAGCGGACAAGATGCGCGAAGCTCGCTTACGATGGTACGGCCACGTTCTGTGTGGAAAGGAGGATAGCGTCCGCAAGATAGGCCTTAAGTTTGAGGTGATAGGAAAACGGCCTAGAGGGCGTCCGAAGCAGCGCTGGTCTGACACGTTACATATCGACTTGAAGGTTGCTGGTGTCCACCCTGATCTAGCGCTGGATCGGGAGAGGTGGCGCCATAACACCAGAATAGCGGACCCCGCTACGAAGCGGGACAGACTCTGAAGAAGAAGAAGAAGATACATGCATAGCGAAATTCCAAATCGACAGAAGCATGCATTTGTCACACCTATCCCCAAAAAACCACTACACGGCTTAGTATCTAATTGTCGTCCTATTAGTATCACATCAGTGTTTTCCAGAATAAGGATAAGGATAAAGGATAAAGGACGGCGTTAGTCAATCCTTTCTGGGATGCGCCAGCGCATTCTACTTCTACGGGATGTCGTGGAGGCGTGTTGAATGCGTATTTGGCCATACAATGACTTGCGGTGGCCAGCCGATGAACAATTCAGCGCTTTATCCTTCCCAGACAAGTCTGGTACCAATTCACCGACCCCGGACGGATGGAAGGCTTGGTTGGCCTGGGTGTGAAATCCGAACCAGGAACCTAGCATCGGGTGCTCGCGACAGTCGCGCCTCCTCCGACTGCGCTACACTCGTCCTTTTGCAGAATGTTCGAGAAAATTTTGAAAGTGGCTGTTGTAAATCGTATAGAAGCACATGAGGTTATACCAAAGAACCAATGGCTTCAGAGTCGGAAGATCGACTCAGACCTTGATGCTGTCTACCTTAGATGAATGGACCAAGTCACTGGATGATAACACTGACGTTGATGTGGTCTTTTTTGATTTTAGCAAGGCTTTTGATAAGGTGCCTTTCAAAGAACTTATTTACAAACTTCAAATTTCTGGAAATCATACCAGAATTGTTATGTGGGTAAAGAACTTCATCACAAATAGATTCTTCCAAGTCAATTTCTCGCACGCACTCAATAACAAGTAGCGTACCCCAGGTGGGGGGGGGGGAGGTGTATTGTCACCGACTCTTTTCATCATTTGCAATTCTGGTTTACCTGTCTTGGTTGAAAGACGCAGCGTTAAGTGCAAAATGTTTGCCGATGATGTAAAATTATACAGGAATATTACCAGTGAAGAGGATCACTTTGCCCTCCAATGTGCAGTTTCAGATGTTGCCGATTGGTCGGACAGGTGGAAATTACCTATCTCAGCTCAAAAATCTAGGGTTTTTCTTCTCGGAAATTCAAATTCGGTTAAACGCATTTACAGCCTTGGTGGTTGCAACCTGCTCAGTGAAAACAGTCTGCGAGATCGGGGCTTCATCTTAGACAACAAACTTAGTTTTTCAGAACATGCGAGACGATTGCAAAGAATGCGGAAAGAGTTACTTACAACATTTTTAGAGCGTTGTCTACCAATTTAAAAAATTCACTTGCATCTTGCATACAAATCATATGTTCGCCCAATATTGGAGTATGGCACCACTGTGTTCAGTTCTCACCCTAAGCGCTGAATACAGAGGCTTGAATCCGTTCATAATAGCTACACTAGAGAGCTATGGTTACGCTTAAATGGTTATCACAACACATTCATTCCATCAGCGCCTGATCGTAATAAAATATTTGTGCCTGAATCGCTCGCTATTCCTAGGAAGCGAAACGATCTAATTATGATTTTCAAGATGATGACTGGAAAATTTTCACTTCCATTTACTCAGCTTTACACAGTCCACCATTCTACCACTAGGGGTTGTAGATCTAAAACTCATTATCCTGCAGCCAAAAGTTCTGATCGCACATCCTTTTTTACTCAATGGGCCGGTTCTGAATTCTTGATTTCTTGACAATGCTTACCAAAAAACATACTTTGCCATCTTCGCTTAACCAATATAAAGAGCTCGCTGGTAGTTATCTTAAAACTCGCTAATTCGCCGTTTCTTGTATTTTTGTGTTAATTACCAATGTGTCGTATAGTGGTGCTTGTTTCGCCGCGTGTTGTCGTACACGTATAAATAAATAAATAAATGCTCCCGTAGTTCACCATGCCCCATCACCTCGAACAGCTTCCAGATTCTCTAACGTCGGTAGTGGCTCGTTATGCTTTGCCCTTGATTCTCTCACCACCTTCCAGATACGCTCAAATGATATCTTAAACAGGCAGAGCAGATAGCCAATTACACTTGAAAGGAGTGTGATGGTCATTAATCTCATGTGCGGTTGTGCAGAACCGAGCTTTCCAGTCTTCTTCTTGATGCTGTCGGTGTGCTCCGTGAGTGCGTGCTTCTCGCGGAAACTCTTCAGAGAAAAATCAAGGGCCTCAAGAATGACATTCATCAAATATCTCAGGTGAGCCACTCCGAAGTCGTGATTGCCTGTCAACGTTCGTTGTCTCCAGCTTCTCGCTTATTGAAGAGTCCGTTGTGCTTACTGTATACTAGGTTGAGAAACAACTTTTTTCTCACGCTGTTTTACTTCGACTAGAGTTTTAAAGTCATTTAACAGGTCGTTTTTGCCCCTAATACCTTTTCAAAAACAAAATATTTCCGTCTTTTCGGATTTCGTTAATCCGACAGTCTACTTTACTAAAGAACTTCCCGAATTATGGAGTGCTAATATCCACCCAAAAATTCTGGAAGCACATTTGGCGAAGCGCTCAGAGGTTATCACTGGCTTTTTCAAAGCTCAAGAGGGAGCAACGTTTCTTGCTGTTTCCTTCTTGTCAAACTTAGCAAGATGGTGATTTTCAACTCTTCTACCACTTTAGCTCTTCCATACCTGAATATACTTTGGTGCGGAGCTTAACATCTTTTACGCAGAAGGTTTTCTTTAGAAAGAAGGCAGAAAGTGCTTTGAGGAGCAGTTCGCAAGGCACCCCCTTCGTTTTGCCATAGTAATTCGCCTGTAGTACACGTTGGTAGTTGCTTCGAATTTGCAGTCATAGATTTCGGGGAGTGTGTAAGAACGCAGGTGTGAATAACGCTCCGTAGCCCGTGGCCCCTTGCTTGTCGTCTAGTAAAATGTGATGAATCAAGGTATTTTGTCTGGATCCGTTTTGGGCAGCCAACGTACCATGCACTTCTGCTCGTCATATAGGCGAATTCATCCTGCCTTCTAACGGACCAATGAAAATTAAGTTGGCATATGTGTCAGGCTTTATGGTTATTTCGCTTTAGTACACCGCTAATACGGAAGTCACGTCGTCGTTTGTACGAATCATGTCGAGTCCTTTACTGGATTTTTTCTTCCGCTAGTAGTTCCTATCCAGATCTTTTTCAGAGAAGCGAGTGCTACAGGTGGAGGTGCTTCTTCACCAAAGAGGAATCCACCTTCAGTGGCCGATCGTCGGCCTGTTGAGCCCGTTTTTTCGAGAATCAATTTTGCTCCGTCTCCAGCTCTCCGCGAGCTCGAACCAGGTAGGCAGGTGTAATAATTTGCACTGACTATAGAGCTCAGCATGTCGAATTTCAAGCTTGCTAAACTTTCACAACCTGGCAGACCTACCCATTCATGAAGGGGACGCAATCCTCATTTCAGAGGACCAACTCAAGCTTGGGAGAGGTGCTTTCTTTATGGTCCACCTTTCCCTCCCTTAACTTTACCCAAAATGCTTCATATCAGAAGGCTGCCATTGAAGACTCTAGAAAATTCAAGACCGGTATAAAACCCTAGAGGTCATCCTATCGGAGACAATTGAAAAAGTCAAATAGAATATTGATGCCTTTAGATTGACCATCGCGCCTCTAAAAACGAAAGCCCAAAGCCCTAACGAAGCTAGCCCTAATTTCTGGCGAGCTTTCTAGGCGGATGTCCGAAGATCTGTGACATGCAAGTCTGTGCTTATCGAGAGCCCTTAGGTGTACCAGTTTGCTTTAGTGGCCTCACTCGGTACACATATGTCAGGGTTATCTGCAGTTCTCTCTCACTAAAACAACGATCTCTCCTTGCGGACACAGAAGATACCCGATAGATGGAATATCCGATGTCAAAGAACGCGGCATTTATGATCCAAGTGGTTCCAAGCCCATACTCTGCCCTCGTTCTAGAAGCCGTTTTAAGCTTATGGTTAGGATTACAGAGGACTGCATCAGATTGAACAAAATCTATAGCAGTTTCTATGGTGGTGTAACCAATTTGTGGTGGGCAATTAGACGAGACAGTTCTTCTCCAGACAGGGTAGAACGTCCTGACATCTTAAGAGTCTGTACGAGGCATTTCCCTCCTTGATGATAGTCATCGACCAATTTGATCCTGGATCAGTTCTCTCTATTCATCCAGATTCTTCCAAAGGATTTTTAATTATGGTCAAAATAATCGTCAGAGTTCAATGAATGCTAGGGGCTCAATTTTCAAACAATATGTACTAAGGTTTTCCCTATGACAAGTATGACGGATGAAAGAAATTGGAAACTTTAAGCTTGGTACAGACTAAATATAGGACGGATCTCTAGTTATGATATGCTCCGTAGTCGAATTCCTTGGACGTAAAAATAACTTCATAAGGATAAGGTTGTTCTTAATCTTTTGGTTCATGTGGACATTTACTCTACAGGTGTGTATTAGAGTTACCCTGTGCCGGCCTTCCGGAACAGGAAGGTTTCATCCTGATAGCCTTTTTATGCAGCAGCTGATGCAGTTCTCTTTCACATGACCCTAGCCGTGCAATAGATATCACAGCCTAAAAAGTTCATGAGTAGGGTTTGCGAAGACCTCCATTTGACCGGTGCTACTCGGTGAACGAGAAGTAGCCTGGAGACTTGTACAATAGCTCCTGACAACGAACGAAACTTGCTGATATTTAGAAACGTGGAGCAGAGTGCTTACAAGGAAGGGTTCCCAACTCACGGTGAGCTTTTGCGATGTTATTTTGAGACGGTGTAGGACCCTGTGAGCAGAGTCCAGAGCCACAGTTAGTTTTTGCTGAACGCCTTTTTAGGGGCTGGAAAAAGAGGTGTGAAAACGTGTGCGGAACAGCCATCAACTCCTATTACGCCCCACGAGATTTGCCTTGGTGGCGCAGTCGGCAGGAGTGCCGCCTCATAGAAACACACCCATGGGTTTTGAGTTCGAGTCCGCGTACTGCCAATACTTCTGCAGAGAGTGCGTAGGCGGGAGCTACGCGCAACTAGTGGAGGGCTGGGGAATGAGAGCTCCATACAAGCAACTCAGCCTCGTGAGGACTGTCAGTCCCCAGCACCTTCCACAAATCTTCCCGCTAATCGCGCTACATCGACGCCGTGCAACAGTAGCCCTACGGGAAACTGTTGAGCGGTCGGCGGTGTAGATCCTGTTCTTGCTTAGTGACGAATGTACGCTCACTTATAAGGAATTGTAATGCCCTTGTTATGAATTTGAGCCTATATAGTTATGATTTGGTCGTGCTAACAGAAACATGGCTAAGCAGTCAAAACGATCTGAAACCTCTGTTGGGTAATGTGGGAAGCCAGTACCTGGGGGTTAGGTGTGATCGCCGATCGAAAAAAGGAGGAGGTGTTCTGCTTTTGCTGAAGAAGTCGTTCTCTTACAACGTAGTGTTTAAAGAGTCGGTAGCGAACAGTTACGAGATTCTAGAATGTGACCTAAGAATACATCTTTCTGAATTTCGTGCTATATGTGTATACAGAACTCCGGATTGCAATACCTCAGGTTCACATCAATTGGCCAAAGCTATAAGTGACTTTTCAACAACCAGTTTGACCAGCGTTTTGCTTGGGGACTTCAATCTGCCTGATCTTATGTCTTATCGTCCCAGCGGTGCCTCTAAGAGTTTTTCTGAGGTTGTTGAAACCCACGGTTTCCAGCACCTGTTCAAGGTTCCAACAAGGCGGAACTCAATATTAGATCTCGTTCTGTGCAACAATGTTGGCTTCATCGGTAACGTAGTCACTGGTCCTCCTCTAGGCAGCAGTGACCACGCTACAGTCACATTCCAGTTGGGTATAATGCCTGAAAGAGAACAATTTAAATGGGCTCGCGACTTCAATAGGGCCGATTATAACGAAATTGGAAGTTACTTAACTGCCATAGATTGGATAGGTATATTGAGTTCATCAAGCAACGTTGATCAATTGTATGAGACGTTTCTCGCAATTTTACATCATGCAATTGATATGTACGTTCCTATGCGAAAAACTGGAGACGATGCAAAGGGGTTTCCTGAATATCTTATACGGATGAATCGTCGCTGTGTTTTCCAGTGGAAACAGGCATGTGCCAGCGGTCGAAAAGAAGACTGGGCTTTGTACGAGGCACTGTCTAGTAAGGCTAATAAAGCTCTTTATCGATACAATGTGTTTCAAGAAAAGAAGATAGCTAAGTCTAAAGATAGAACAGCATTCTACAGGTACGTAAGCTCTCGGATTGGAAAGGATAATGGGATCCCTAGTTTGACAAAGGATGATGGTGAGCTGGCCTCTACGGAAAGTGACAAAGCTGACTTGTTGGGCGAGGTTTTCCTCAAAGCATACAACAAGGATCACATCTGGGGAAGGGATCCTTTGGGTGAGATAGGTAAGGATCTGCCCCATTTTCCTCAGATGAGTAGCACGGTATGGTTTCTAAGGGAGGAGATAATTGATGTGTTGAGTAAGTGGCCCAAATCGTTTTCATTAACTCCAGATTTGGTTCCTTTGAGCTTTATAAAAAATGTTGTTTTATAGCCTATCCTCTGGAACACATATTTAATCTGAGTTTTATGAGAGCCGAGGTCCCGGTTAGGTGGAAACACGCTTTTGTAACACCCATTCATAAAAAGGGATCCCGCAATGATGCAAAGAATTACAGGCCAGTTAGCATCACTTCAATATTCGCTAGGACTTTTGAAAAGATTCTCAAGAAGCACGTTCTGGCACATCTAGAAAGGCACCAAATAATTTCTGATTACCAGTACGGTTTCCTCAAAGGGAGATCCGTAGAAACTGTGCTCCTCACCTCTCTTAACGACTGGTCCAAAGCTCTTGAAGAGAAAAAATGCACGGATGTGGTGTACTTTGATTTCTCAAAAGCCTTCGATAAAGTCCCTCTTGAGAAATTGCTCATAAAAATGGGAGCTGTGGGAATCCATCCCATGATAATGGATTGGACTCGGCAGTTCCTGTCTGGAAGAACGTACCAAGTGAAGATCAAGTGTGAGTTCTCTAAAGTCTTCCCTGCATTAAGTGGTGTTCCGCAAGGCGGAGTGCTCTCTCCACTCTTGTTCTTGTTGTATACTTATGAACTTCCGGGACTCATCAACAATTGGAGCGTCAAATGCAACATGTATGCCGATGACGTTAAAATTTACAAAAGAATTGATGGGCCTGAAGACTCTAACCAGGATACTATCTCAACGGTAGGTCGGAACGGCGCAAGTGTTGTATATGGGCAGAACCGCCTCTCTCTGGGTAGTAACAAACTGCAGGTATCTCGACCCCAATACAACTCTGCGCAGAGTTAGGGACGACGGAAGTCGCGGGTTGGCGCCCTGTTGATTCACGTGCTCCACAGCTGACGGGCGCGCGCGGGATGACGGCTCGTATCGCGGCTAAGCGCAGTGCTCAGGGGTCGTAGTAGGGAAGAGCTCGGGCTCGTAAACGCGGGGTCGGGGTTTGGATCCTGCAGACTGCGTTCGTTTTGCACTTTTGCAAAATCCATGTTTATCATATAGGTAATCCACCTAGGGGTATTATAGTGTGTTATAGAGCATGTTTACATATAACATACCACTCATACCGTTAAGAAGGGTGGTCCAAGCAGGTTCACCGATTTCATATACATACATACATATACATATACATTACATACATACATATATACATATACAGTACCGGACGCGTCTTTTGAATAGACGCCGAAAAAACCGCACTTTTGCGGTTTTTGCGTCTTTTTGCTATAACTCGCCAAAAATTCATCCTTTTGAAAAACGAAGAGTATATTTGAGCTCAGGAGATCGAGCTCTATCGTTTGGTATATACAGTTCATATGAAATATCAAAAATGGCCAAAATTGAAAACTTGCGCTCCATTGAGAAGGCCGGCCGCGGACGAGTTGTCGGCCGCAAGGCGCCAAAACAGTTGCATGCTCACAATTCCTCTAATTTAAGGTTCTTTGAAAAACAGTTGGTACCGTTCGATTCGTCTCCTCGAGATCTACACAACCATATATACATCTTCGCCAAACCACCGCATTTTCGCAGTGGGTGGTCAAAGATGACGGAAGGAGACTTTTTGCCATTGGAGAAGATTATATTCCAGGACTTGCATGTTCTCGGAGCATTTCAAGCATGGCGTAAGGTGTTTTTTCATGCCAGGAATCGTCTGAGAGTGCGCCGTGCACAATGCATATAGGACCGAACCTATCAATCGAGGGGGTACAGTTTGCAGAGCATTTAGGGAGTTTTATGAGAAATTCTCAGTCGCCCTACTCAGAAATTGCTGTACTCTGCTCCAGCGAGACTATGGAGTGCGCTATGCATAATGTATATAGGATCGAATCTATCAATCGACTGGGCGCGACAGCTCGCAAATTGCACGCGCGGGCGTGTGCGGAGCGCGATAACTCTGTCAGCTTCCAACCTTTATGGCTGGAACGTGTGGGTTCCGTAGGCAGTGATATGCTCTAGTAAAGCAGCAAAGCATAGCAAATTATCTTACGAATTGGCAACGTTACGGCGGTGCGAAAATGCAGGTTGGGCATGTGTGACACGATTTTCTCAGAGTTCGGTCGACCGCTGCGGGTACACGAGGCGAGCTAACAGCATGCAAACTCGCGGATGAGCAAAGCGCTGAAGGCGCTTTACGACGATCTGCTCCTAACTCTCCGGCTGCCTAAACTGCCTTAACCCCATCTTCCATTTTAGAGCGGCGGAGGGCAGCGGTGAAGCTGCTTCCGCCCTTACTCGCCCACGTTCGAACTTTCGAGCACCAGCCAGAGTACCATTCTGTTCAGCTCGAAAAGTTCTATCGAACGGTATCAATTCCGACCAATTTTGAAAATATCGATTTTTTGACAGCTTCTCATCGAAGACGGCCTCTAGGCCGCGCCAGATGGACGATGACGTCATCGAAAACCGACTTTTCCGGAATTGGTCGAGTTTGATACCGTTTCGTAGAGCTTTTCGTGCTGAATTGAACGTTGTTACTATGATTGGCGAGAACCGTGTCTGGGCGTGCAAGAGCAAGGAGAACATAGACCGTTGCTGTGCTGAATTGCACGCGCGGGCGTGTTCGGAGCGCGATAACTCTGTCAGCTTCCAATCTTTCTGGCCGGAACGTGTGGATTCCGTAGGCAGAAATATGCTCTAGTAAATCGCCAAAGCACAGCAAATTATCTTACGAATTGGCAAGGTTACGCCCATGCGAAAATGCGGGTTGGACATGTGTGACACGATTTTCTCAGAGTTCGGTCGACCGCTGCAGGTGCACGAGGCGAGCTAACGGCATGCAAACTCACGGACGAGTAAAGCACCGAAGGCTTTTTACGATGACATGCTCGCAGCTCTCCAGATGGCTTAACTGCTTTAGCACAATCTGCCATTTTGGAGCCTCGGAGGGCGACGGCGCGAATTCCTTCCGCGCTCTTACTCGCCCACATTCGAGTTCTCGACGCTCTCAATGGTACCACTCTGTTCAGCTCGAGAGGCTCTATCGAATGGTATTAATCTCGACCAATTCTGGGAATATCGACTTTTTGACAATTTCCCATCGAGGACGAGGGCGCTCTTCGACGAGCCTGCGCGAACGATGACGTCATTGAAAATCGATGCTTTTGAAATTTGCCGAATTTTTTTGTCCAGGCTTCGTCCAGAATCGTCATGAGGGTTATTTGAAGCGCCTATTACGAATCCGATTTCCATTTTTAAAAACTCTACCGATTTTGGCACGTTACAGCCATTTGAGGTTGGTAGGGTCAGGATCACTGACCACTCTCAGTTATCGGTATGGGTGGTTTCCTGTCATAATCGGCCAAATGGATTTCGGCATCGTATTCGGCACCCTGAACTAACCCTGCCCTTTGACTAAGTTTGAGCAAAATCGGTGTTCCTGACCCGACCACCCTCAGTTATCCAGAAGGAAATCCAAAACCTGTCGAAATCGGCGCAATTTTCAAAAACGAACATCGGATTCGTAATCAGCGCACCAAATAACCCCCTAGATGAATTTGAATGAAGTTTGGACAAGAACATTTGGCAATTTTCGAAATCGTCGACTTTCGATGACGTCATCGTCCGGGCAGGCTCGGCGAAGAGCGCCCTCGTCCTCGAGTGAAATTGTCAACAAAAAAAAACAGTTTTCCCGGAATTGCCCGAAATTAATACCGTTCGATAGAGCTTTTCGAGTTGAACAAAATGGTGCTATCTGTTGTGTCAAAAACTCAAATGTGGGGGAGTAAGGGCGGAAGAATCTTCACCGCTGCCCTCCGCAGCTCTAAAATGGCAGCTGGGACTAAAGCAGTTTCGGCAGCTGGAGTTCCGGCTTCATCGAAAAGTACCTTAGCTAATTTGCTAGCCTACGCATTCGTAGGCCGCTAGCTGATCGCGTGTTCCTACAGTGGTCGACTGAAATCGGAAAAAATCGCGTCACACAAGGTTTACCAGCATATTCGCACCGTCGTAACTTTGTCCACTCGTAGGCTAAATTGCTGTGTTTCAGCGCACCTATTGAGCTTTCTACTGCTTATAAAATGCACAAGTTGCTGCCCGAAAGATTCAAACATGACGGAGTTATCGCTCAGAACACGCCCGTGCGTCAAATTTAGCACACCAACGGTCGATGTTCTCCGCGCTCTTAATCGCCCAGATTACAGTTCTTGCTGCTCGCAGTAACACCATTCAATTCACCACCAAAATCTCTATCGAACGGTATCAGACTTGGCCCGGCTCAAAATATCGATTTTCAATGACGTCATCGTTCGCGCAGGCTCGTCGAAGAGCGCCCTCGTCCTCGATGGGAAATTGTCAAAAAGTCGATATTCCCAGAATTGGTCGAGATTAATACCATTCGATAGAGCCTCTCGAGCTGAACAGAGTGGTACCATTGAGAGCGTCGAGAACTCGAATGTGGGCGCGTAAGGGCGCGGAAGGAATTCGCGCCATCGCCCTCCGAGGCTCCAAAATGGCAGATTGTGCTAAAGCAGTTAAGCCATCTGGAGAGCTGCGAGCATGTCATCGTAAAAAGCCTTCGGTGCTTTACTCGTCCGCGAGTTTGCATGCCGTTAGCTCGCCTCGTGCACCTGCAGCGGTCGACCGAACTCTGAGAAAATCGTGTCACACATGCCCAACCCGCATTTTCGCAATGGGCGTAACCTTGCCAATTCGTAAGATAATTTGCTGTGCTTTGGCGCTTTACTAGAGCATATTTCTGCCTACGGAATCCACACGTTCCGGCCAGAAAGATTGGAAGCTGACAGAGTTATCGCGCTCCGCACACGCCCGCGCGTGCAATTTGCGAGCTGTCGCGCCCAGTCGATTGATAGATTCGATCCTATATACATTGTGCATAGCGCACTCCATAGTCTCGCTGGAGCAGAGTACAGCAATTTCTGAGTAGGGCGACTGAGAATTTCTCATAAAACTCCCTAAATGCTCTGCAAACTGTACCCCCTCGATTGATAGGTTCGGTCCTATATGCATTGTGCACGGCGCACTCTCAGACGATTCCTGGCATGAAAAAACACCTTACGCCATGCTTGAAATGCTCCGAGAACATGCAAGTCCTGGAATATAATCTTCTCCAATGGCAAAAAGTCTCCTTCCGTCATCTTTGACCACCCACTGCGAAAGTGCGGTGGTTTGGCGAAGATGTATATATGGTTGTGTAGATCTCGAGGAGACGAATCGAACGGTACCAACTGTTTTTCAAAGAACCTTAAATTAGAGGAATTGTGAGCATGCAACGGTTTTGGCGCCTTGCGGCCGACAACTCGTCCGCGGCCGGCCATCCCAATGGAGCGCAAGCTTCCAATTTTGGCCATTTTTGATACTTCATATGAACTGTATATACCAAACGATAGAGCTCGATCTCCTGAGCTCAAATATACTCTTCGTTTTTCAAAAGGATGAATTTTGGGCGAGTTATAGCAAAGAGACGCAAAAACCGCAAAAGTGCGGTTTTTTCGGCGTCTATTCAAAAGGCGCGTCCGGTACTGTACATTACATATAGCATATGCTTACAAGCACGATTCCGCCATACGGCCACAAAATCTACACCGTAACTTTAAACGTCGGGTGAGACGTGCTTTGTGCAATCGCAGAACCAGGCCAGGGAAGGGACTCCAGGGCGTGTGCAATCCAAGCTGCCAGTGTTGTGACTGCTTTCGTCGCTCAGGGGGAGTTGGCGGCCGGGTTCTGCGCTCGAAGAGCGCAGAATCAAGCTAGGGGAGGGACTCCAGGGTGGGTGCCATCCAAGCTGCCGGTGTGGAGAATGCTTTCGTCGCTCAGGGGAGTCGGCGGCTGGGTTTTGCGCTCTTCGAGCGCAGAATCAAGCTAGGGAAGGGACTCCAGGGTGGGTGCCATCCAAGCTGCCGGTGTGGAGACTGCTTTCGTCGCTTGGGGGGAGTCGGCGGCTGGGTTCTACGCTCTTCGAGCGCAGAATCAAGCTAGGGGAGGGACTCCAGGGTGGGTGCCATCCAAGCTACCGGTGTGGAGACTGCTTTCGTCGCTCAGGGGAGTTGGCGGCTGGGTTCTGCACTCTTCGTGCGGCGATGCGCATACGGCTGGAAAATGTGCAAAAAACGCACCAAGACCACGTGCTCGACAAGAAACCTAAATCCCGTGTAGTCACCTGGAATGCAAGTATGCCACAACACAGGAGAGCCGAACCCCCGACCTTCTTCGCAAGAAGCGACCGCTTAAGCCACTCCACCACGACCCGTTTGCGTGCAGAGAGCCATCGCGTGCACACAAGACATCGATCGAATTCCAACGCCGACGCCGACGCGCGATCTCTATGCTAGGAGGCGCAGACAGTAAGGGATTACGGTGTAGAAATTGTGGCCGTATGGCGAAATCATTTCTCTCATATGCTTCAAACTACAGATTAGCTAAAATGTTCACTTCTGTGTGTCACTTATTTTAAGCCTATTTTGTATGAAGCTATAGTTATGTAACGATAGATATTTGGTGGCACTAGTAAAAAGTTCCGACTCCACCGACAAGACTTCGGTCAAAAAAATTTTTCGCTGAAACTTCGTTTAGGGGGGTTATTTGGGGTGCTGATCACGAATCTGACATTCGTTTTTCACGATTCTGTCTCTACCTGCCGTCATCGGCAGAAACTTTAAGAATGTAATCCTGTGCCTTCCTGTATTTATAATATTCAGCCGAATCGTGAAAAACGGATGTCAGATTCGTGATCAGCACCCCAAATAACCCCCCTAAACGAAGTTTCAGCGAAATCGGTGACTCTGCCTGGATCACCCTTGTTAAAGCTATGGGTGGTCTCGGACCGCATCGTGAAAAACGGATGTCAGATTCGTGATCAGCACCCCAGATAACCCCCTAGACGAAGTTTCAGCGGAATTTTTTTGACCGAAGCCTTGCGGTGGAGTCAGAACTTTTAACTAGTGCCACAAAATATCTATCGTTACATAACTACGGTCACACAGAATAAGCTTCAAACAAGTGACACACAGAAGTGAACATTCTAGCTAATCTGTAGTTTGAAGCATATGTTATACGTAAACATGCTCTATAACACACTATAATGCCCCTAGGTGGATTACCTATATGATAAACATGGATTTTGCAAAAGTGCAAAACAAAGTCAGTCTGCAGGATCCAAACCCCCGACCCCGCGTTTACGAGCCCGAGCTCTTCCCTACTACGCCACCTGAGCACTGCGCTTGCCGCGATACGAGCCCTCATCCCGCGCGCCCGTCAGCTGTGGAGCACGTGAATCAACAGGGCGCCAACCCGCGACTTCCTTCGCCGCTAACTCTGCGCAGAGTTGTATTGGGGTCGAGATACCTGCAGTTTGTTATTACTCAGAGAGAGGCGGTTCTGCCCATATACAACACTTGCGCCGTTCCGACCTACCGTTGAGATAGTATCCTGGTAAGACTCTTCAGGCAGCGATTGACTTTGTTAGTAGTTGGGCCGAATTATGGGAACTACCACTTTCAACTGAAAAAACTCGTCTTTTAATGATTGGACCCAAAAACCAGACTCGGACGCCGACGTACACAATTAACGGCGACCAGCTCAACAGAGTGAATGAAGCTCGAGATTTAGGCTACAATGTTACCAGTGACCTATGTTTTTCTCAACATTGCAGAATTTTGGTGAAAAAAGCCAATTGTCGTATATACAATCTTTTCAGGGCTTTGAAATCAAAGCTCCCTGAAGTCTATATTCGTGCTTATAAAACCTATGTGCGACCTATTGTGGAATCGGGCACTACTGTATTTAATCCAACGAAGAAGAAGGACATTGATCTTTTGGAAAGTGTTCAAAACAACTTCACCAGGAAACTCATGATGAGGTGTTATTCGATGAACTACAGCCTAATACCTCGTGGCCCTCAACGATCTGTGTTTTTTGGTCTTTCGTCACTGAGAACGAGAAGAAAAACCGCTGACCTTCTCATGATGTACAAAATCCTTGCCAACAAGCTTTCCATTAACGCACAAGAATTTTTTGAAGGAACGCTGACTAGATCCGTAAGGGGGAAGCTCAAACTTCGAACCTCCATAGCAAGGACGCGAGTTAGGTCAGACTTCTTAACGTACAGGATCTTGAAGGATTTTAATTTGCTGCTTGGTAGGTACGATGATCTGGCGAGTCTGTCTGCGCGTACCTGTAGAACGTATCTTGCTTGACAAATATTTCAATGCTGTGTCATATGAGATGTGTTGATAACGTTGCACAAGAATTGATACCTAATTGAGTTGTTCACGTATTTTAGTTGTCTTGTTCAGTTCTTTTGTTAGTTTGTAACGCGTGGAGTCATGTCTACGCCTTGAATAAATAAATAAATAAATAAATAAATAAATAAATAAATACTTTACGGTTGAATATTATGAAATCGGGCCATATCTTTACATAAGTATACTAAGAAGTCGTTCTCACCTGAACGTGCTGCGGCTGAGTACTTTCCACCTTCGCACCGGATTTCAAAGGTAAAAATGGGACCTTGGAGAAGATGGAGAAGATTGTTCCTCACTGGCTTTTGTAAGATGCTGCTGGTGTAACAAACGCTTGTGTTTACTTGTTTCATAGTTTTGCCCCATAGCTGTTGACTAAAAAGGAAGAGCAATCATACTTTTTATTTCAAGAGAAATGATATGGTACCCATATCATTTCTCCATCGTTGAAAAACTAGCATATATGAAAGCGCAAATAGACAGCTCCGGTTTGTTGTAAGCATAGATGATCTAAAATTGACTTCTGTATTCATGGGAAAGCGTAATAACAACAAAGTAATATGTGCAAAAATAACGGCAGCTCGCCAACTCGAACTCGAAAACCCGTCGGCATCTGTGAGGCGGCACTCCTACCGACTGCGCCACCGAGGCGCACATCGTGGGTGTCATAGGGATGGATGACTGTTGTGCACGCGTTTTCACACCTCCTTTTCCAGTTTTTAAAAATGTAGGGCCGCTCACAGTGCCCTATATCCTGTCAAAATAGCATCGCAAAAGCTCACCATGAGTTGGGAACCTCTTGTTGTTAGATCCGAATCTGTCCTTGTTTCGCCTTGATCTGCAAGAACTGACGTCATTTGTCACCACACTGAGAAGAAGACTGAAGAACGTCCATTATTCGATTTGATGGGTTAACTGTCAGCACCCCTGACACAGCAGCTATTATAGATTCACTCCATTCGACTTGTTTGCGTTCAAGGATTGAACTAACCATAAACAAAGCTTATTGCAGAAGTAGAAGATCGAAGTGTGAGAGCTCCAAAGGAGGAGATCTGCAGTATACCTTCCTATCAACCTCAGGTGAGCACTATCGCTGTGATAAACACCATCCTAACCTTATCACATAGTTGGTCTCAGTCAGTTAGCAGGCTAGTTAGCAGGGCTAGGAGTGGAAGACCTCCACTTGAAGGCGACAAATTTGACTCCGACTACGTGAACCTGCCTTCTCATTGGTTTACTATGATTGTCGTCTTTCTTCTTGCCAAAAACCGTGAGCAGCGTTTGGCAAGAAGAAAGACGACTATGTGGTTACTAAGCGTACTAGAACTCCACTGACGAGAGCACAACTCATTGCTCATGCGTCCCAGATTTCAGCGAAACAGGTGGAAGAATTTTTCAAAAGATTCTACCGTTAGTGCGTAGCCCTTTAACAATTATAGCAGAAATTGTTTTCAAGTCATAGGAACTGGAGGGGAGCGACACAAGAGTTGGCAAATTGTACCGAAAAGTTGAGCAAACGACAGGTAATGCTTTATAAAAAAAAACTTAAGCTGAGGGAGAATATGAGTATATATTCTCTCAGGTTGGCTATTGCTTTGAAAATAACGGTTTTTCTTTAGCTCCATACCCTTATTGTATTTTATGAGTTTTTTTTTCGCAAGGGTGTTGCTGAAACTGTTTTCTTCTTCTTCTTCTTCTTCTTCTTCTTCTTCTTCAGCGCTTATTCCGCTTAGCGGCGGGATCCGCTTTCTGGTGTAATGACGTCACTTCGCACGATCAGATGCTTGATCGGGGTGGATACCAGCTACCTTTAAGTCCATGTACAACGTATCAAGACAGCGCTGCTTAGGCCGTCCTTTGGGCTGTTTTCCGGGCACGTCTATGTTGAGGCCAATATTCCGAACGGTGTCATCATTCGCACGAAGAACATGGCCACACCACCGTAGGCGAGCTTCACGTAGCTTATCGGCAACTGGAGCGACGCCAAACCTTTGACATATGGAGACATTGCGAATATGATCCAAACGCGTGACACCAGCCGTCCAACGCAGCATTTTCGTCTCAATTACGCTGAGGCGGCTCTCAGCCTCCTTTGTTGCAGGCCAGCACTCAGCGCCGTACATCGCTTCTGGTCGGACGACGGTTCTATAGATCTTTGATTTAAGGCGCTCTGGTATCTTCTTGTCGCACAAAACGCCAGCCATTGAGCGCCATTTGGACCACGCTACGATAGTTCACCTCGAACGTCAGACTACCATCAGACGCAATTGCAGATCCAAGGTACTCGAAATGTGTCGCTTGTACGAGCGTAGTGCCATTGATCTCAATAGACCCAGTCTCTTTACATCTGTCGTCAAGAACTCAGATTTTTGAACGTTTAGCTTGAGGCCGAACGCCGCCAAGCTTTCACACCAAGCCTGCACTTGTCGCGCAAGTTCGGCCTTGTCATCACTGGCAAGCATTACGTCATCTGCATACAGCAGCGTCCAAGGAGCAGGCTTCTGAAAGTCTCACGAAATAGCATCCATTACGACAATAAAATAGAGTGGGAAAGCGCGGAACCTTGGTGAACACCGAAGGAGATTGGAAACTCCGTCGATGTGCCGACCGGCGCTCGTACTTGACTCTTAGGACAAGAGTAAAGAATGCGCCCCAACTCAATAAGATCTTCGGGAACACCGTGCTGTCGTAAGGCGTACCATATAGCCTCACGTGGTACACGATCGAATGCTTTCTCCAAGTCGAGAAAAGCAAAATGTAGTGGTTTTTGTTTCTCGCAATGTCTTTCTACAAGAAGATGAACAGCATGAATGGCATCGATTGTGCCGCATCCGGCTACGAAGCCACACTGGTTCGCGGAGAGCCGGACGATCTCTCGAATACGTCCATCCACAATTCGCTCGAAAATTTTCATGCTATGCGAAAACAATCGGTTTCGACGATACTTTGTGCAGTCCGCGGGACTGCCTACTTTCTTCCATCGTGCTCGGGATCGTCGTGCTTTGCTGCCAACTACCAGGAACCTTCTTCTCCGCAACAACCTGGTTGGAAAACTTCGTCAGCCACTCAGCGTGATGTCAGCACCTCGACTTCCATAGATCTGCCACAAAATCGTCAGGACCTGTTGCTTTACCTGGCTTCATTTTCTTCAAAGCCGCCTCCGTTCCCTCCACAGTGATCTTCTGCACAGGACTGTGCGTTGGAGGGAGCAAGGGATAGGCCGATGGGCAAACTCTACTGTTAAAGTATTCTCAAAGTAGTCATGCCATCGTTCCATGGCCCTTTTACGAATCATCAGTAGATGACCATTCTCATCTTTGATGCCAAAGAAATTCTCAATATCCTCGCTCTGGCGATGGCGCGCTTTAGCAAGCCGATAAAGTTGTCGTTCACCATCGCGTGTCTCGAGTTTCTCGTTGACATCATCATAATGAGAGGCTTTTGCAACGGTCACAGCCTTCTTAGCCACTCCCTTCGCTTATTGGTATATACGCCAATTGTCGGCTGTCTTGTCGCCGAGAAAAGCGTGATATAGTATTTTCTTCTCTTTGTCCTTTTCCTTGACGTCGTCACTCCACAGCTATGCCTGCTTCTCGATCTTACGCCGCCCAGGCTTAGTCATGCCCAGTTCGGAACCTGCAGCTTGTAATATCGAATCGGTTGTACGTTTCCATGTCTCCTCAAAAGGGGTAACCGTCGGCAACCGAATACGAGCAACAACAGCTGCGTCCTTCTCTTTCATCCGTCTCCACTTGATCCTTGCCGGACCGCATCGCTCGACCTTCCTCAACATCGGAGGGGCGAACTTAAGTGTGCAGATCAGCGGACGTGTGAATCTGCATACTCAAGAATTCGTTCACAATAAGCATCGCGCCCCATAACCGAAACCGCCATGACAGCTGTGACCATCTTCCGCAGTCCCAACGTGGCCGTTCAGATCACCTGCAACAACGACAGCGTCTTCTGGCTGCACCTCTGCTGTCTTCTCATCAAGCAAGGTCCAAAACTCGTCCTTGGCTCGCTCGGAGCAGCCTGTCTGCGGAGCGTGCGCAGAGAAGAAATGATACATTTGCTGTTCAGCAGCAACAATAACCTTCATCAAATGATCACCGAAACGATCCACGATTGCAATCGCATCTCGGAAACGTTCGGAGACGATCACACTAACACCGCTGGTGGTCCTGGGACACAGAATGGCCTTAAAGCCTCGTCCCCTCGACTTGCAACAGGACCACCTGGCTCCTGTACCGCACATAAGTTGATGCGTCTTCGCTTCAGTGCTTCCATGAACTCACTCGAGCGGCCCGTCATCGTACCCACATTCAGCGTAGCTACGCGGGTTTTGCTTACGTTGCGGGATTTTTGGACTAGCCCAGTTGCCCCCCGATACCGTCCTCGCATCAGGGACCCTCGCATACTTTCCACACTTGCCGGGCTTTGCAAGTGCGCGTCGGCTCCCGCGGACTCCGTAGCACTATCTCGATACTCATATAACGTCATCAACCATGTGATATCACATGGGATCTCCATAGGCCGGTCTGTCACAAGGGCCTGTCGCCTGCACAATCGAGTGTCCGTGTTCAGCTCGGCTCGCAAAAGCGAACAGCTTCCAGTGGCACCAGGTGGAGGAACGGACATTGCCACCGTTGCTGAAGCTGTTTTGACCATGTAGAATTGAAACTTCACTTATTAAGCCCTCCATGAGCCACACGTTTGGTTCCGTACCTTTGCTCAAAGTTTTGGATGAAAAAGCAAATATAGAAATCTAGTAATTTTTCATATTCGACTCTCGATGAACCTTGGCATCTTTGATGTTGCAATAGTCGAGTAGTTTGTTCAGCGTAGCCAAGATTGGTAAAAGACTTTATTTCGGCTGACGTTTCGGCGTTGTCGCCTTCTTCAGAGCCTGGAAAAGTCGAAGCCAATTGAGAGACTACCCTCCCAAATCCATTTCATTCTGCAGGAAACCACCCAGTAGGCAAAAAGAACAAGAGAGCGACAACGTAGAAAGTCAGTAAAAAGCTAACCTTTATGAGTGGACCAGTGAGCCTACTGACACCCTAACTGAACGGAAGGTGGGTGAATGACATAGAGCCCTTAGCACCACACGCCTTAGGGACCTAACCCAGAGGTGAAAACCCATACAGGGCGACGTACGGCGCCAGCTCCTGGGTCACAACCAAGCATTCGTCCCTCCTATTGATTTGGGGGGGGGGGGAAGTCGCCGCAATGTACAGTGCCTCGGGAGGTCAGGCGCGCCGAAATCTCACTTTCACACGCAAGGATCTTGACCTCCACCCAAAAAAAACTGTTCGAATACCGCCGCACCCGGTGGTCGCCCAAGGGAGTGGAGACGTGGAACCTGCGCAATCCATCCATGTGTTCTTTGACCCTTACACACAAGGGTCTACCTGTTCCCCCACATACTCTTCCCTGCATCCCAAACATGTAATGAGGTAAACTACCCCAGACGTAAGGCAGTCCCTTTCCTTCCGAAAGGGCAAATAAAGCACGATAGTGTTGTGCACACTCGGTACAGACGAGTGTACACAACACTATCGTGATTCGGATTCGGATTAGCTGCTCTTTCAGATTTGTAGGAGGTACTGCTATGATTCTTAGTTCGTCTTGAAGGTCTGCATTTTGAATGAGGCCACGTATTGCTGCAGTCACTTGGTCCGAAATGAAAGGGACGCAGAATGTCGATTTCGACCGGTCGTCCTGTTGGTCTCTTGCAGTGGCTGATAGCCGGTACCTCCCACTAGCCCCGCCATTAGGAGTGTATCCGTTTTGTATCGCAATGCTGTGAGCAAAATCCATCGAACAGGACCTTTCAGCGCCTTCA
Organism: Heligmosomoides polygyrus bakeri; assembly: GCA_947359475.1. Classification (NCBI taxonomy): domain Eukaryota; kingdom Metazoa; phylum Nematoda; class Chromadorea; order Rhabditida; family Heligmosomidae; genus Heligmosomoides; species Heligmosomoides polygyrus. The sequence continues at coordinate 52,708,627 of OX375868.1, read as the reverse complement.
GACGAGATCATGCGAGCAGTATGGAACATGTTTTGGACGACCGCCTTTTTCATGCTGGATGGGTGAGCCGATGTACAATGAACAATGATGTTCCTGTTTGTCGGCCTTCGGTACCACCTGGTCCTGTATATCCCATCAGATAGATGAACCTGCGCATTGAGGAATGCGAGCTAGTTCTAGGCCTTTCACGTGTGAACATAATGCGTTGTGACTGCCTGTTTAGTAAGTCAAAGCACGTGTCTATCTCAATCTGAGTTGAACAGATGACGAAACAGTCGTCATTGTACCTGCAGTAAATGGTAGGCATTTGTTCTAGAACGGGACCTTCCATTTGGACATGAATGCTACTGCAAGAACTGGAGCAACTCCTTGGCCCATGGCGGGACCTCTAACCTGTTTGTAGTACTCACCCGCCCACCGGAATATCTTGCACTGCAAACACTCCTTAAGGAGCTCCAAGGCGTGGTAGTGTTCTTTCCCCCAGCATGCGGAGGGGCGGCGCTAACTGCGCGAGGAGCGCCCATCGCGGACGAGTCCACGCAGCAGGTTGGGGGAAGAACGGGCCCCTCCCCATTGAGTGCCCACTCGAAGGCCTTGTACCATCTTGCTTATCATGAAGGGTCCTTGTAGCCAGAATCACAAGGAAACCTTCATGAAGTAGCAAGTGAGTACAAAGCAGACGACGAAAATGGTAGAAATAGAAAGAACACAGCGCAGTACGGCCTACTGACAATCCCATCGATGGTAACAGCTTATGGCTGGGGAGGGAAGGGTCCCGTTCTTCCCCAGCTCGCCGAGTGCGTGAACTTGTCCGCGATGGACGCTCCTCGCGCAATTAGCCCCGCCCCTCCGCATGATGGGGGAAGAACGGGCCCTCTCCGAGCTCCATCACATGCGTGACGGTTAATTCGTGTATGTTAACACTGGTGTGGCGTTCATTGAGGATTTCCAGTACTGCTTCCAATGCGCACTCCTTCGACACATTACAGTACCGGACATGTCTTTTGGTCATTGGCCGAAAAAGCCGCGCCGGCCAACATAGGCTGCTTTGGAGCGTTCCAAAGCGGCCTTTTTGAATAACTTCTTTATAAATTGAGTAATTGCGAAAATAAACATATATTTGAACTCAGCAGCTCGAGCTCTATCTTTTGGTATATAAATCTCAGTAGAATTGAACAATGCATATAGGCCCGACAGAATCAATCGAGTCGGCGCGACAGCTTGTAGAGTGGGCGTTTAGGGATTTTTTTTCAGGAATTCCCAGCCGTCTTACTGAGGAATTATTTTAAAACTGTTCAGCTTGCCTTTGGAGTGGGCCGTGAACAATGCATATAGAATCGGACCTACCAATCGAGTGGGCGCGACAGCCTGTAGAACGAGCGTTTGGGGAGTTTTATCGGAAAATTCCAGCCGTCCTAATCAGAAATTGCTCTAAGACTGTTTAGCTTGCATTTGGAGTGCGCCGTGAACAATGTACACAGAATCGGACCTATCAATCGAGTGGGCGCGACAGCTCGCAAATTGCATGCGCGGGCGTGTTTGGAGCGCAATAACTTTGTGAAGATCGAATCGTTCCTGGTGCGGCTCGTGTGTTTTGTAGGCAGTAGAATGGTTTTGCAGTCCGCAAAAGTACACCGTGGTAGCTTCTAAAAGGACAAAGTTACAGCGGTGCGAAGATGCAGGTTGGCCTTGTGTGACACGATTTTTTCCAAATTCAGTCGACCACTGTGAGAAGACGTGACGAGCTAACGGTCTAGGAATGCGTAATCGAGCAAATCAGTTAAGGCGCTTTGCGAAGAGGTGCCCAGAGCTCCTCAGCTTCCTAACCCGCCTCGCTCCCGGCAGCCATTTTAGAGCGGCGGAGGACAGCGGTGAAGTTTCTTCCGCGCTTAGTCGCCCTCATTTCAGTTCTCGACATTTCTAATGGTGTCGTTCTGTTCAGCTCGGAAAGCTCTATCGAACGGTGTCACTCTCAATCAATTCCGAAAACATCGATTTTTTGACAATTTCGCATTAAAGGTGGGGCGGCCCAAGGCCGCGGCAGAAGGACAATGGCGTCATCGAATAACGATAGTTTTGAGCCGGGCCAAGTTGGATACCATTCGATAGTGGATACCATTCGATAGATCATTCGACCAACCCAAAACCGTGAAAGAGCATGAAAATTTTACCATAAACATTAGCTACAAAACTTTAAGGGAAGGGAAGAATCGGGCTTCGAGGGAAGAATCGGTCCAGATACGATTCATCATAAGCCAGCTGCAATTACTCATCTACGAAGACTACCGCACATAACTAGTTGAACACCTCACCTGCAGCTTAGCACTGATCCAGGTAATAAGTTCACCTCAGGTTCGAATGAACTCGTTGCACTTCTTGCTATCACACAGAAGACCTCGACGTCGAGACGCAGACTCGAGCATGGGGGCATGACGCTGCAGAACCTCTTCGCACCTCGCCTCAACGTCTCCACGATACTCGTTGTCGCTGGCGATGAGCTTAAAGGCGTCAGCCTTCAGATGCTCCAGCTTCTCACTCTGCCTCTTGACAGTTTCTTCGAACGCATCATGCGACTTGATGAGCATTTGAACCAATCTGGATCATCGCCAATGTCCCTCTGTTTCAGATGGTTCTCCTTGTCCGCGAGCCATCGCTCACACACCGACGCCTGATTGCACCAGCGCTCGCTGAAGGGAGGCCTCGGACTCCCAAGTCTGTCTGGGTGCGCACGAATGCTCACGATTTTGGGGGCAGGGTCGCCCGTTGCGGCATTTTTGCCCCACATGCTGGAGTCCCTTCCCTCCAACTGCGGACCTCACCTAAGCGAAGAAAGTAGTTTTCAGACGAGCAGATTGGATCGCGCCCATCCTGGAGTCCCTTCCTAGCTTGGTTCTCCGCTCGAAGAGCGCAGAACCCACCTGCGGACCTCACCTAAGCGACGAAAGTAGTTTTCAGACGATCAGATTGGATCGCACCCATCCTGGAGTCCCTTTCCTAGCCCGGACAGTAGTTTATCTATTTCTCTCATCCCTACAACAGCAGACCAGTCCTCAGCCCCAAGTAATCCTCCTACGCATGTTTGCTGGAGGTGAGACGTCGAATAAGGCCTTGACCGTACTTGCACACCTTACACCCAATTTGACGGTGCCAATTTGATATGCGTTCTACCGAAAAAGTCTTGCCTCACCCTCAACGCCATCCTGGTCCCAGGACAACAGTGACTTGATGAGGATGAGTGGGTGTAGTGTCGACGTGGTGGAAGAGAGGTCCATATTGTAAATGGAACGATTTGAGCAGGATGGGAAATTAGCAAGCTGACGGGAACACCACCAAATCTTTATGAAAAACCTGGAAACCACAGCTTAAACAGAAGAGTTCATAACATATGGTATAACGTGAGCTGGGGTGGGGGAGGGGGGGGGAGACACCATGTAGGTCAGCCCTACACGTTTTGTTTTGACTAAGAATTCTATGCAGCACTGGTGTGTTGAACAGCTATGGTGAACTGAGCTGGGTCATTTCTGATGTAATTGGACATGTGTGTGCCTTCCTGCCAATGCGAATACCCACTGAGTACACGGTGATTCCCCCCCCCCCCGAGCCTATGCTGTGCAGACAACGATGTATGAAGTGCGTCTTTGAAGGCAAATGCAATCAACAAATTAGGACAACATAGGGGTACTAGCGAAGACGGCGTGCTTGACACGACGACATAAAAAAGGCCTGCCGCTGATAACGTCCATGTTCTACACGTGTGCACGATTACTGAGCATAGAATACTGTCGGACAGCAGTTCTTGTATGTGGTTCCACTTGAAATAAAGCATACACTGCTACTTATATGTAGAATATAACTTACACATGGGCAACGAGACGGGCTAGGTTTAGGCTGTAGTGCCTGCACACTACGCATGGTACAAAAGGTCCGAACAGACAGGCTGCCTAAAAACTAATCTGCTTCAAAACACTCTTTCCGTTCCTCCATTTCCAGTATAAATCCACTTAACAAAATTAGGCGTCGAGGATATAGCGCGCTGAATGCAATGACACGGACCCTGCTCTTTTGCAGGGTCTGTTCATACTTCGCGCCGGGAGCGTTTGCAGATCAGGCGTTGCCTCTTGGACATTTACGTGGTAAATAATGAAGCCCATATTGAAATATCCCCCTACCTTACCTTCGTGCGGCGTTTTTCTATAAGGTTTTAAACTCCAGCATGGTAAAACAACGGTTTGTACATATCTGTTTTCCTACCTCATTGAGTTCCAAGTTTCCTTGAAAAGCAGAAGGAGTGAAACGTACGACAAAATAACCGTCAAATAAGATGTAGAACCGAAGAAAAAGTATCGCTGAACAGTAAGCGTGATAATGATAAGCGTCAATAAACGGTCTCTAAGGCCTATGGCATACCACCAGCGACGAGGCCGGCGACGGCACTGCCAACGGACAAGTAATCGACTATTCGTGTTAGGACCTGCCAGAAACAATGGAGAGAGAGCGCGCGCTTGCCGGTTGTCGCTGCCACGTCGGCACTACGTGTCGTTGGAGAGAGGGCATACCGCCAGCGACCAGCGACCGGTCGTCGCTGCGCTTTGCACGGCGACCGACTGTCGCCCGACCCTTTGCACCACGCATGCACTCACGCAGGCGTCACCACCCAGCGCGAACTCTCGCTCCCGCCCAACACCGTCGCTGCTCTCGTCGCTGAACTCCAGCGCTCTCCCGTCGCTCCGCTCCTCTCGTCGCCGGCCTCGTCGCCGGTGGTATGCCATAGGCCTTCAGTCGACCACTGTGAGAAGAGAGCAGTCGACCACTGTGAGAAGAGAGCTTTAAATAGGAGTTTCCTTTTGTCCCTATTGTAACGCATCTAATATAGAAGACAGTGACACCACTCTATCGAAGAGATCCCATCGAGTGATCTCTCAAAACCCTCAACACCACCTTTCGTGGAGTGGTGAAAAAAAAGAGGGAAACAACATGAAAATCCAATGTGTCTGCGACGGCTCTATCAAGCTTGCAGGACGACCTAGCCTCAAAGAGATACTTTAGCGCAGGCCACTTCTCCTACCTAATCAGAAAACCTTAATTTCCAGTGCATCGAAAAAGCCTTCTCGGTGGTCGGACTAAACGCAGAATATACTCTGGGTGAGAGATTCTTCTAGACACCTCAGAAGCGATAACATCGTCACCTGCAGGTTTACACAACGAGTCGATGAGAAGAATCTTTTAAAAAAATATTAGGAAAAGGGCGACCTCCGACGAACGATGCGACCGCTTAATGCGCGAAAATTGAAATTTGTGGCGTGGCGTATGAATCTTTTTCCGTGATCACGGACAATGCTTCCTCCCCTACGCCGATGGAGATCCCCATGCGTGCCGGGAGCCATACGCACTATACTTCGGACCGAATCGAATAATTTCGAATGAATATTCGAATAAATTCGAATATTCGAATATTCATTATTCGAATATTCGGTGAGGCCCAAAATTCGAAAATATTCATTATTCGAATATTCGATGAGGCCCAAAATTCGAAAATATTCATTATTCGAATATTCGATGAGGCCCAAAATTCGAAAATATTCATTATTCGAATATTCGACGAGGCCCAAAATTCGAATATATTCGTTATTCGAATATTCGACAAGGTCCAAAATTCGAATATATTCGTTATTCGTCTATTCGACGTGCCCCAAAATTCGAATATATTCGAATATATTCGACGCTACTGAGATAGCCACGGATCTCCCTCGATAGAGAGCCTTCGGGCTCTCTTGTTAAGAAGGATCTCGGGCCGCTCGTCGCAGGGCCACGTGGCACGTCCCCGGGTGGTGGATAAGGGAATTAAACGCGAACCAAATGCGACCGTGTACTGCCCAGAGACGCAGGTGGGATGCAGGGGATGGACTCTTTGCTCCTGCTGTGTCGGGTCGACGCGTTCCTTGTGCGTGGGAGCGGCATGTTCGTGCACAGTGTGCGCGGATGTGTCCATGACTGTGCGGATTGTAACAGTGTCGGCCCGGCCAAAAGCTTGCACTCGGTAGACAGGGAGTACATCGTAAGGCGATTCGGGGCCGCCTCAAAAGTCTCGCCCCGTCCCTTCGGGCAGTCTGGCTGGCTGCCCGGAGTTCTTCGCCCGCACGACAGAGCCTGACTAGCTACCCGTGTTGTATGGAAGTCAAACACAGCAGCACTAAAGGGCCTCATTCCCCTGACCCCGAAAGAGCCCCCATTTCTGCAGCGATGGGAAGGACGAGTACGGAGAGGCTGCTAAAACCTCAGGGCCTAACCAGGCTGCGCAAATTGAGAAGGACTAGGATGACGATCTGTACTTACAACGCCCGCACACTTGCATCGGAAGCAACCGTCGAGGACCTGATGATGCAAGCCAAGAAGATCAAGTACAACGTCATCGGACTGACCGAGACGAGAAGACACCACCCCCTACACGCCGCCTACGACTCCGGAGAAGAACTGTTCCTCGGAACATGCGACAGCAGGGGAGTAGGCGGCGTTGGTGTCCTCGTCAACACGCACTTGGCCATGAACATCGATTCGTACGAGTCTCTGACAACCCGAATCGGACGTCTGCGACTGAGGCAATGTGCTCCGTGCCAGCTTTGACCGTATTCGTCGTGTATGGCCTATGGCATACCACCGACGACGAGGCCGGCGACGAGAGGAGCGGAGCGACGAGAGATCGCTGTGGTTCAGCGACGAGAGCAGCGACGGTGTTGGACGGGGGCGAGAATTGGCGTTAGAGCGCGGTTGGTGACCCTTGCGTGCGTGCATGCGGGGTGTAAAGGGTCGAGCGACAACTGGTCGCCGTGCAAAGCGCAGCGACGACCGGTCGCTGGCGGTATGCCCCCTCTCCAACGAGACGTAGTGCCGACGTGGCAGCGACAACCGGCAAGCGCGCGCTCTCTCCCCATTGTTTCTGGCAGGTCCTAACACGAATAGTCGATTACTTGTCCGTTGGCAGTGCCGTCGCTGGACTCGTCGCTGGTGGTATGCCATAGGCCTATGCCCCAACATCCGACTACGACGACGAAGAGGTCGAAGCCTTCTACGTGGAGCTGGAGAAGTTCTATAAGGAGGATCACACCTTCTACAAGGTGATCGTCGGCGACTTCAACGCCAAGGTCGGACCGCGAAGGTCGCCAGAAGAACTTCACATCGGAATCCACGGTTTGGAGTGGAACGAGCAAGGTGAAAGGCTGTCTGAGCTTATCATGTCGACCAAGACCATCCATGGAAACTCGCAGTTCCAGAAGCCTCCCTCCCTACGATGGACCTGGGAATCTCCCGGTGGCCAGTTCCACAACGAGATCGACCACATCATCTTCAATCGCAAGTATTGCCTGACCGACGTCTCCGTTGTTCCCAATTTCTACACGGGATCGGACCACCGCCTCCTTCGCGCGAGGTTCCGCTTTTCGCGTCAAGGAGAGAAGGCCGCGAAGTTCAAGAAGAGGAATCCCAGAACGACCATCAACTGGGACCTTTACACCTCTCTTGCCGGCCTTTGGGAAGATGCCGTCATGGACAACGTCGATGAGGAATACGACCGCTTCGTGCACCATCTCCACGATAGTGCTAAGGGAGCCGAGAGCTTGAAGACCACCAAGAGGCGCCTGTCTCCGGAAACTCTCGAGCTTATACGCCAGCGTGGAGCAGCACGAGAGACAGGCAACTATCAGCTGACGTCCGAGCTTGCGAAGCTATGCAGAGCGGCGATAAAGGAAGATCTCAAGGAGAGAAGGGCGGAAGTGTTGGCTGAAGCAGCAGAGGCAGGGTTGAGCATCCGCAATGCCCGCCGAAACTTCGCCAACTTCAAGACCAAGATGACCGCTCTCCGACGTCCTGACGGAACCGTCACCTCTTCCAGAAGGACCATGGAGAAGGTCATCCACGACTTCTACTCCGATCTCTTCGATAGCCACGTCCACCTGCCCCCATGCCATCTTCCGCAGGATGGATACGTCGTTCCCTCTGTTCTCCCTTCCGAGATCCGACACGCCATCTCGTCGGTGAAGAAATGTACAGCACCCGGCCCTGACAGGATCAGACCCGAACACCTGAAGAACCTCCCGCCAGCGCTCATCAACACCCTGGCGCGGCTCTTCACACGATACCTGTCGGAGTGCAAGGTTCCATCTCAGTGGAAGACCAGCAAGACCGTCTTGCTGTACAAGAAGGGAGACGTGCATGACATTGGCAACTATCGCCCGATCTGCCTGCTGTCCGTAGTCTACAAGCTCTTCACTCGAGTCATCCTGAATAGGATTAGTAGAACGCTGGATGAAGGACAGCCACGCGAACAAGCAGGATTTCGGAGATGATTCAGCACGATCGACCACATACACACCATTACGAAGCTCATCGAAGTGTCGCGGGAGTACAAGCTGTCGCTGTGCCTTACGTTCATCGACCTGAAGAAGGCATTCGACTCCGTCGAGACTGAAGCGGTCCTCGACGCCCTGCTCACTCAGGGCGTTCCTACTCAGTACATCAGAGTCCTTCGAGAGCTGTACAGTGGATTCACGACCAAGATCTCTCCATTCTACAACGACGTCGTCATCGACGTAAGGAGAGGGGTTCGGCAAGGGGATACCATATCCCCGAAGCTCTTCAGCGCCACCCTCGAAAACGTCATGCGCGAACTAGAATGGGAAGACATGGGAGTGAAGGTCGACGGCCACCAGCTGCACCATATTCGTTTCGCTGACGACATCGTGCTCATAACACCAAGCATAAGCCAGGCGGAGCGAATGCTGGCCGACTTCGATCGTGTATGTGGGTACGTTGGACTGCAGCTTAATCTTACGAAGACGAGTTCATGAGGAACGGACAAGTTTCTGGTGCCCCATTCTCGCTCAGCGGAACGAACATCTCCGAATGCTCCAGCTACGTGTATCTGGGTCGCGAAGTCAATATGGCCAACGACCTAGCGCCGGAGCTGAGCAGGAGGAAACGAGCGGCTTGGGGAGCTTTCAAGAGCGTCGAAGAAGTCGCGAAGAAGACGAAGAACGTCCGACTCCGTGCCCACCTATTCGACTCCACTGTTCCTCCTGCCCTAACATACGCCTCAGAGACCTGCGCTATACGAAAGCAGGATGAACACACGATGAGCGTCGCGCAGCGTGGAATCGAGAGGACGATGCTCGGAGTGACACGACTCACGCAAGTGAGAGAAAGCCTCCGGAGTTCCGAGCTTCACCGACGCTCGAAGATCAGAGACGCTGTCGCGTGGGCCAAGTTGTCGAAAATTAGGTGGGCCGGCCACGTAATGCGCTTCGCAGACACCCGCTGGACGAGAGCCGTCACCGACTGGATTCCGCGGGATGTCAAGAGAACACCGGGACGCCCACCAACGCGTTGGTCGGACTTCTTCGTGAAAGCCCTGAACGACCGATATGACGCTCTTCGTGTCCCTCGAGCGAGGAGGATCCATTGGACCACTCTGGCACGCGACAGGGACGAATGGAGACGCTGCTGGCGCCCGCTCGAGCAAGTCGATGTTCAACGGGACGACAGGTGATACAGGTGATACTGTGGAGTCAATTTTTGCGCATTCTGGATATAACTCGCCTGAAGTCAAGTATATGAAAAACCAAGGTTTGAGCTCAGCAGCTCGAGCTCTATCGTTTGGTATACATATTTCATATGGAGCCATGAAAATGTTCGAAATGGGAAACATGTTTAATTACCCAAGCGAAGGCCGACCAATGGACTTGAGAAACATGAACGATGCGGCCAAGGTCGACCTCTGTCGAAAGTACTTCATCGTCTGTTTGTTTGGTCTATCGTTGGTGTGGCTTAGGAACACATCCTGGTTCTTTGGTTGAGGCTTTCTTCGACCGCAATCACCAGCCACCAATACCAATCGGAAGTATGTCACGCTGAGTGCCAAGGAGCGATCTTCTGGTTAATAGTAATATGTGTTTGGGAGACCATCTTCCAGTCGTACCGTTCGAGAAGTGTCGCATGGGCAGACTATTTGACATTCATTTTCTCAGTCGGAAGGGTATAGATTGGCTGCGATCTCACCCCAAATTGCCACAGCATCATTCATCCTTCTCAAAGTCCTTTTCTGTGATTCACTTGTAGGAGACCTTATTTCTCAGCTTAACGGCGAGGTGTTTCCTCACTCAATTGTTGTTTTTTCTTGTCCGGGTTTGCAACATAAAACATCATATACATATTAACATAATGCCTTTAAATAACATGTCGTGTTTGAGATTACGTTTATTTCTGTATTTGCTTTACGAGGGTCATCAGAAGCCGTAGAATATCTACAATTTCAACCAAAGTATTCCTTATTGATAAATTTTGTGGCTAGAAGCCGTAGAATGTTTACAATTTCAACCAAAGTATTCGCTATTGATAAATTTTGTGGCACTATGCCAGTTGTGCGTTACGGTCGAAATTCATTAAGATTAGAAGAGTTTGGATTTGAAAATTGAAGACACGATCTTACAGAAGAATTTAGAAAAGGCATTTAGCCTAGGGCTCAATTTGACTTTCATTTCAAATACTTCTGTCGTATACTTCAGGCCGAATCGAATAATTTCGAACGAATAATCGAATAAATTAAATATTCGAATGTTCATTGTTCGAATATTCGGTGAGGCCCAAAATTCGAAAATATTCATTATTCGAATATTCGACGAGGCCCAAAATTCGAATATATTCATTATTCGAATATTCGACAAGGTCCAAAATTCGAATATATTCATTATTCGAATATTCGACAAGGTCCAAAATTCGAAAATATTCATTATTCGAATATTCGATGAGGCCCAAAATTCGAAAATATTCATTATTCGAATATTCGATGAGGCCCAAAATTCGAAAATATTCATTATTCGAATATTCGACGAGGCCCAAAATTCGAATATATTCATTATTCGAATATTCGACAAGGTCCAAAATTCGAAAATATTCATTATTCGAATATTCGATGAGGCCCAAAATTCGAAAATATTCATTATTCGAATATTCGATGAGGCCCAAAATTCGAAAATATTCATTATTCGAATATTCGACGAGGCCCAAAATTCGAATATATTCATTATTCGAATATTCGACAAGGTCCAAAATTCGAATATATTCATTATTCGAATATTCGACAAGGTCCAAAATTCGAATATATTCATTATTCGAATATTCGGTTTTTCGTGAAACCGAATATATTCGATTATTCGTTTATTCGAAAAATTTTTGGAAGGACACAAGTATAATACGCACCTCGAGCTGAGCCCCCGAACCGGCCGGGTACGACCTGCAGTAGGCCCAGCACGCACTTCAGGGCCCGTTTGCATATATGGATACGGGCCATGTAGGGCGTGATGGGGACTACTCGGTACCAACGGCTGCGACGCGGTCTTGCCGCGGCAGAGCTCCGCTGGCTCGGTCTTGATCTGAAGGAGGAAACGGGAAAGAAAATAAAAAGGAGAAAAAGGAAAGGAAACGGAAAAGAAAAGAGAAAAGGAAAGAGCTGCCTTCGTCAATAAACGAGTATCTGGGAATTCCCGGTAAAACTCCCCAAACGACCGCTCTACAAGCTGTCGCGCCCACTCGATTGGTAGGTCCGATTCTGTGTACATTGTTCACGGCGCACTCCAAAGGCAAGCTAGACAGTCTTAGAGCAATTTCTGATTAGGACGGCTGGAATTTTCCGATAAAACTCCCCAAACGCTCGTTCTACAGGCTGTCGCGCCCACTCGATTGGTAGGTCCGATTCTATATGCATTGTTCACGGCCCACTCCAAAGGCAAGCTGAACAGTCTTAAAATAATTCCTCAGTAAGACGGCTGGGAATTCCTGAAAAAAAATCCCTAAACGCCCACTCTACAAGCTGTCGCGCCGACTCGATTGATTCTGTCGGGCCTATATGCATTGTTCAATTCTACTGAGATTTATATACCAAAAGATAGAGCTCGAGCTGCTGAGTTCAAATATATGTTTATTTTCGCAATTACTCAATTTCTAAAGAAGTTATTCAAAAAGGCCGCTTTGGAACGCTCCAAAGCGGCCTATGTTGGCCGGCGCGGCTTTTTCGGCCAATGACCAAAAGACATGTCCGGTACTGTAGTGTACAGTGATTTGACGTCAAACGACTCCATCACGTACCTCTTTTTTAGTCTAGCTCTCCTCAGCGTTTCGAGGAATTTGCTAGCATTAGGCAGGTGGCCTAGTATAAATTGGAGCAATTGTACAAGCACAAGGTTGAGGAACCAGGTAATACGGTCAGTGGGGCCATCAGCATTGCTAATGATGGGTGAAAAGTGAAGGATCGTCAGCCGAGATGCCCCATCTTGTGGAAGTTTATGGGAGTTTATAAGGGTGTACAGTACCGGACAAATAGGAAGGTCGCAACGAAGTCTTGATGTTATACCTTTAGGTAGATTAGCTGAGCGTGCCACCTCTACCCATTTCCTGTTAAGCTTCCGGTACTGTCGCCTAAACTCCTTAGGGCTAGAGCGGCTGTAGACAGATGCCTCTCTTGATGTAATCGAGTAATGGCTCTGTCCTGCTCCTGTGACAGCACGACGAAATCCCCACTTTTGACACTTATCCCGATTTTTATGGCGCGTGATGAAGGCAGGTCCGAATTTCCCGAAGCCCCCGCCTTTGTGCGGCTGAGAGGTTTGAAGGCACACGCTTTCCAACAATGCCACGCAGAACGATGAAAAGAAAGCTTGCAAGCACGCGAAACCTGGAGTCCACGGCGATGTTGGGCTCCTGAGACCGTAGATACGTGGATGGGAAGGATGGGGCGCAATACCAGCTAAATCAGGACCAGTAGCCCGCGCATCGATCTTTGCTTTGCACCGCAGACGATCATGTGGAGACTGCAGGCTACCCACGACTCTACGTGCCATAGCGTGACACATAGAACGGGCAGGCGCGAAACTGGGACCAAAGTCCAACAGCGACAACCGCCAGAAGATAGTGTTAGGTCGCCTATAACAGTGACTCGCGGGCTACGTAAGTCATCACCTCTTCCATTACCGCATAGGAAATTACTTGTAAATTGGTTAGCGACTGATATCTGCTCTCTACGACGTCGTTCTTGATCTCGCCTTGTGAATTTCTCCCGCAGTTTACTTTGGCATTAAAGCCCGTTAGGTCCTAAGGCGTGTGGTCCCAAGGGCTCTATGTCATCCACCCATCTTCCGTTCAGCTAGGGTGTCAGTGGGCTCACTTGTCCACTGACTTTCTACGTTATCTTTCTCTTGGCTTTTTTGCCTACTGGGTGGTTTCCTGCAGAACGAAATGGCATTTGGGAGGGTAGTTTCTCAAATGACTTCGACTTTACCAGGCTCTGAAGAAGGCGACAACGAAATTAAGCCTTGTACCAATTTTGGCTACGCTGAACAAACTACTCGACTATTGCAACATCTAGTAATTTTTATTTATTTTGCTTGGATGCGGACATAACTGGGATAAATCCGACGCCGTAGAACGAAAGTATTTTCCCTCGCATACACCCTTGTTAGCGGTTCAGTGACCGGGAATAGAATTAGCCTTGCAACGCTAAGTGAAGTAGTATTTCGATGAATTCTGGCGCTCTGCCATCACGACACTTTTCGCCTCCACCTGGCTGGCCCTCTTACTGGCAATGCTTAGAGTAGAAGGTGTTCCTGTTTTGAGCAGGATCGCGACCTTATCACAGCTACTGTCCGTCTTGTTCACTCCTTATCGCACTGCTGTTCAGCTCTACATTCGACGACAAAGTCTACCAGCTGCACACAATCCGAGACACGTCGCTGTGAAATGGAAGAGGACGTCCGTGGCTCACTAGTGCAAGAAAGAGAGCACAAAAGACAATTTATTTCTGCACGCACCCTTAACACATCATAAACAGACAACGGGGCCGAATTCGACGCAAAGCCGACCATAGAAAATGTAGGAGAGATTCAAAGCACTCATACGCCAGCTCTTAGCAAACTCAGCGCATAAAGAGCGAGGGGGAAAAACGGTGGGCATGAGGAAACCTCCAGCTGCACACGCTTTCCATGCGGCACAGGTTCATCGTTTCGTGGTGACAACCGGAGGACTGTTTGTCCCGCGAACGCCAGCGGGCCTGGAATGATGTCGGGCGGCTGGCCTCCGTTACAGTAGTCACCGTTGCAGACGCAAAGCAGGTACTCCAAAGTGAAGTTGTTCGGATATCGTGAGGGGAGCGAGCGCACCATGTAGCACCTGCAACAGTGGAAGTTAAGGCGGCTCCATACTGACTGTGCTGAACAAAATTCCGTACCACTCTCGTCTCCCGGGAAGGAGAGACTATGCCTTTTTCGTAGAGCAGTTTACGCTTAGATTGCGTATACCTAGCGCATTCCAACACTTTATGGACAATCCCCCTCAATTTTAGACCAACAATGCCTACAACAAACCAAGGCTGTCTATTTGCGCCATATGTGCTGTTTTTTTCATGGGTGGCAGTTGGTTACGTCGATGTTCGGCCAGGACTCCTCTATACATCCGCGGATTTTGCGTTCAACGAGAAGAAGTGGTCATTCCTTGTCATGGAGACGATTGTTCCTCACTGGCTTTTGTAAGATGCTGCTGGAGTGATAAACGCTTGTGTTTACTTGCTTCATAGTTTTCCCCATTGCTGATGACTAAAAGGGAAGAGCATTAAGACCTTTCGTTTCCAAAGATAAAGTATGGTGCAGATGCGCACCGTTGAAAAACTAGCACATTGAAGGCGCAAATAGACAGCCCTGGTCTGTTGTAAGCATTGATGGTCTAAAGTTGACTTCTGTGATCTTGAGAAAGCGTGACAGCAACAACCTAATATGTGCAAAAATATTGACAGTACGTAGACTCGAACTCAAAAGCCAAACGGTGTCCTTCTACGAGGTGACACTCCTACTGCCCGCGCCATCGATGCACACCTCGTGGGCGCCTAATGATATGCTCCATATCGATCGGACGGCGCGATGGAATCGATATGGGTGCATATCATCATGCATTCATATTAGGCGTCGCTCGGGGTGAGCGATGGTATGACAAAGGCCCTACGCATGCGTCGCGTCGCGCATCGCGTGCACACTAAACAAAGCCCGGCCAATTGATTCGCACTTAGGCCTCTGTTATACTCCCGCGGGAGCATCCGCGGAAGGGCGGAAATCGCGCCGAGATCCCTCACCTGGCCAATCGCCGCGCTTCGCCACGCCCGCCGTCCGCGGTGCACCCTTAGTCCGCGGACGTTCCGCGGATGCTCCCGCGGGAGTATAACAGAGGCCTTACTCTCAGCTATCCATTTCAGCTGTTTTGAAAAATGCTTAAAAAATTATTATCTAATGCAATAAATCTGCATATCCAAATGACATCTGCTTTCCGTAGATCCGGCCAGTATCATGGTTTGTGCATTCATCACAAGCGCCTCTCGTTTTCTTGGATACAGGAGTGAAGATAAATCAGTAGAACTATCTGTATTGATGTCCTAAAGAAGCAATGATGCTCCCGCGGGAGTACAACTCAGGCCTTAGCGAAATACAACACGTTTTCTGAAAATCATTGTAAGAAAGAGGCTGTTTTATGCCTAGAAGGAGAGTATGCATGGCGTTAGCGGCCATAATCAGTTCGCAGGCCCATGCACTCATGTTATAGAATAATTAGAGTAAAATCTGATCCCTTTGTCATGATCTAGGAAACAAAACCTTCAAAATGAAGAAGTAGCTGCCTTGTCTGAACACATGCAGTAGTTGGAAAGTCGTGTCAAAATAGCGTCGCAAAAGCTCACCTTAAGTTGGGGAAATTTTCCTTATGAGAACGAATTCAGTATCACACATTATGCTCGTACAAGACCGTGCCATGTTAGCGTGTGGCTGTACAGTTTAGTCCTAGTGCTAACCGAGAAATTACCCAATTGGAATTGATGCCAAATAGCTTTACAAGAAAGCTTTCGGTCAAACTACGTAGATGTGACTATACCAGCATTCCTTCGGCATCCGTAAGGCAAAAAATCTTCAGTTTACGTACACTTCCTTGTCGTCGGAAAAGGTTTCGAACTTGCACATTTAGTTTTGGATTTAAAAGAATATAATGAAAAATGGTACATTGTGTCGTTTACGTTGTGGCTAATTTCACAAATCATGCTGGCATGGAATTTCTAGAATTCTCGAGGAAAAATGCTTTACCAGATCCAATAAGAAAGTAGAGAAGCCATATTTACTGGTACACATCTGCCGGAAAAGCCAAAGTAGTCAACCTTGATTGGCTAATATTCTGTCGCAAAATTAATCTCCGTCTCAAGGTATGTATAAATAAATAAGTTTTTTACCCTAATTCATCCCACCTCAGGGAACGCCACACATACCGTTCGGCGGGCTTCTTTTCTTCTCTTTCAAAAAACGTATGTGGTTTCGGTCCAATTTTCCTAGTCGACGTTTTCCAGGGTTCCGTGAAATAATGAACCGACGCGACTATCGAGTCATCATGCTTTTCAATTTTAAACTGGAACGTTCTGCGGTAGAGGCATCTCGTAACCTTAGCAGCGCTATTAGAACAAACTTCCCTTGCGAATGAACGATGAGCCCCTGCTTCGAAAAATTCCATTTTGGCGATTTTGGCCTCGAAGAAAAACTGGGTCGCGAGCGCAGATCGACGCTTGACGATGAACTTTTGAGGAGAGATGTTGAAGCAAATCTGGAGACGAGTACGCATTCGTTAGCAGAAGACCTTGGCGTACATCACGGTACGGTAGGAACACATTTAGCGAGAATCGGCAAAGTGAAGAAGATGTCGAAATCAGTGCCACATGAGCTGATCGATGAGCAGCGCCTGGCACGTCTCAACACTTGCTCAAACCTGCTAGTTCGCCTTAAAATGAGCTTTTTGTGAGCCGTATTATAACCGAGGGCGCGTGTGGCGCAGTCGGAGGAGGCGCGACTGTCGCGTGCACCCGATACCAGGTTACTGGTTCGGATTTCCCGCCCAGGCCAACCAAGCCTTCCATCCCTCTGGGGTCGGTGAATTGGTACCAGACTCGTCTGGGAAGGATAGAGCGCTGACTTGTTCATCGGCTGGCCACCGCAAGTCATTGTATGGCCAAATACGCATTCATGTCGCCTCCACGACATCCCGTAGAAGTAGAATGCGCTGGCGCATCCCAGAAGGGATTGAGTAACGCCGTCCTTTATCCTTTATTATAACCGCAGATTAAAAATGGATCATTTACGATAAGAGGAAGCGGGGATTTGTCTAGGTAGATAAGGATGCCCCTCCAACATCCTTTCCTAAACCCGATCTTCACCCTAAAAAAGTTATGCTTACTTTGTGGTGGTGTTGTAAAGGTGCAATACATTACAGCTTTTCGCATCCTGATCAGGCAGTCATAGCAGAGTTTTGCTGCTGTGATTTAGGCCAAACGTATGAGAAGTTGTAAAAATTGTGGCCGGCAGTGGTGAATAGAGGAGGGCCGCTCCTGTTGCAGGACAACGCAAGAACTCACACCACACAGATCAACTGGCTAAAATTGACCAATTTAGGTGTCGAAATTCTCCTTCACGCACCATATTCTCCCGACCTTCCTCCACTTGCTATCCCTTTTTCCGAGCTCTTGATTCTCATTTGCGTCAGAAACAATTACCAAATTTGGCTGATGTTGAACGTGCCCTCCTTGATTTCGTTAATTCCGGTGATCTCAGTTTTTTTGTAAAGGATTGGTTTCATTACCTGTTCGTTGGCAACAATGTATAGATTCTGGTAGTTTTTACTTCGATTAATAAACTTGTGCTTAAACTGAGTTATAGCAGGTTGAAGTATGCGGTCCGTTTCGACAATTAATTTTGTGACAGCCTAATACATTATTGTACTGACTGCTACTAGTAATGTTTACTCTGTTGTTTCATTTTTTGTATTGTGTTGTTTTGGGTGAATTGTCACGTTCTATAAACAAGCAATAATATAAAATATCAATGTCTAATACAAAATTGCAAAAAATAGTATTAAGGTGTGCCTCGTCGTTAGCTTCACAGGAATTTTTGCTGTAGCAGCTTCTCGGTGCAGTAAATCGACATCGTTTCTGCTTCTCTCTCAGTCATTTACAATGTGCAAGGAACTGCAGGTGTTAAAACAACATTCAAAAGCTTTTGTTCGATTTGCGAATTAAATCAGAGACAGAAGGAGTACTAGGGCTTGCCGAAGGAAGAAATAGGCGCCTTCAACTCACCCCTCCGCGTGTATGTCTTCCGACTTCAAACTGTGGCGTAAAATGTACTCCATACAGCCTCGAACGACGAATGTTGTGTCTGAAGCGAGTACATTGCAAGTATATCGGTTTCATGCGATTCAGAGCAGTGAACTGCAGAAACACCCGGATGGCGATATTTAGATCGTAAGGAAAGCTCTGGCACTTTTCGTGCCTCTTTGGTATAAGCTTGCCCTAATTTGGACTGCTGGTCAAGTAGTCGATAAGTTGTGCTTCTCAGGTGAGGAAATAGTTCTCCTTCTTGCTGAAGTGCTTTTCATATAACACTTCAACAGTTCTGATTTCTGACAGAACCTTAATTACAGTATGGACAAGACTGCTTTCCGAACTGTTCTACTTCACGAATTCGAACTTGGTCGGACGGTAATGGAAACAGTTGCGAATGTAAACACCGCTGGAAAGAAAGTACCGCCTTGAGCGAACTGTTTTTTATGGTTCAGTAAGATTCGGGATGGAAGAGAATTGACTGAAGACGAGGCACGAACTGGAAGACCATCGCTCGTCGATCACGATCCCTTGAAGGAAGTAGACGAAAAGGACTCTCGGCAACCAGGGAGATAGCAAGAAACCTAGGGGCCTCCCAAACAGTTGCTGGTGATCACCTCAAGCAACTGGGCATGGTGACAGAACAGGATGTGCCCCACAACCTCACCGAAGCGCAGCACCTGAGGCGAATGGAGGTCGCGAGTCCCCTGATCAGAAGAAATTCTACGGAGCCGTTCGTCCATCGTCTTGTCATCTGCGATGAGAAGTGGATCCTATATGATAATAAGAAGCAGTCTGCTCAATGGGTAAATGCCAACGAGTCTTCGAAAACGTTTCCGAAGACAGATTTGCATTGCAAGAAGACAATGATTACGGTCTGGTGAACTGCAGCTGGAATAGCCCACTTTTCCTTTCTTCCTCCTGGCCAAACGATAACAGCCGAGCTGCACTGCAAAATTGAAGAAAACGCAGCCTTCACTGGTGAATCGACTCGGCGTGCTACTTCTGCACGACAACGCACGACCAGATGTTTCGCGGATGGTTCTCCAGAAATTGAACGCAGGTCGAAACTCTCCCTCACCCGTCATATTTGCCAGACCTAGCGCCAACTGACTTTCACCTCTTCAAGCATCTAGATAGCTTTTAAAAGATAGAGTGTTTAAAAACCAACGTGATGTAGAATCTATATTCCCAGAACTTATTCAGTCTAGATAGTCAGATTTTTACGAAAGCCCTAAGCTAGTATCAGCTGGCAAAGTTGTATTGATTCTAACGGTGCGTATATTGAATAAAACGGTGCAATTTGAGCTGAGTAAAAGCTTTTCAAAAATAACATGGAAAAACTGCCAGAACTTTCCTCACAACCACAGTTGTTTTCAAGATGGAGTGTAAATGTGCAGGGATGCTGCCGTTTACGTGCAAAGGAACAGCTTTACCGATCCCAGCCTCACCAAGGCTTCTTCGTTTCCCACACGAGCCTCCATGCGTTCATAGGGCGGCAAACTGGTCTGCTCGCAGATAAATCGCGGTCTCAGTGGAATCCGTCAATTTGCAGCATAGGTAAGCCTGGCTTGGCAAAATGCAGTTCCGACTAATCCACAGCATTTGAGGAGCAACGCAGTCACCGATGCGCTCAAAACGATAAAGGCGACACCCGTTTCGCTGTCATGAACAGTAGTAAAAATACCACTAATAACAAAAATACCAAGTACTACGATTCACTTAATCGATTCTCGTGACAGTTCTCTTGTGTTCGGCCAAAACCTCATTGGAACCGGTGTTTCTACTGGTTCCCCTTGCCCAATAAGCGATGTGGTGGGTGGACGAGTCGAAAAGTTAGCCAGGATAAGGAATAAGGGCAATAGGCCGATTTCGAAAGTGGAGGTTCACGAAAATAGTTTCTTGTCAACTAAGTGCAGCTGGAAGCCTTCGGATATGGGTCTGATAAAGGAGACCATGGAGGACTCTCTAAGTAGCCTGTGCTTTTCACGGTTCTTCTTCGGTAGAGAACTGTGGCATAAGTGAGGGCGAGAGAGATATCGAATAGATAAAGTGAAGGACGTCGCGCTTTCTATTGCGGCTGCTTCAGTTTTTACAAAAAATTTGGCAAGAAATGGAAAAAATGGAATGGAAAAAATCTCGCTCTGGATTTTCCCGCTTTTTGTCAACCAGAGCGAGATTTTTTTCAAAACAGAATGGCGGCTATCTGCAAATAGATGAGCAAGAAGGAATAGGAACATTCTGTTCTCAAGACTATTCTATGGTCGGAGATCTAAGAAATTCGTCGTAAAAACGAACACGCGAAATAGCCATCATGCCCGTGATGATAGGACACACACTGTGGTCGTGTTCTTGTATAAGACTCGAAAGAAGCAGCCGTAAGCGACAGTAAGTGGCGTGAGAAATTGATGAAAACCGAACGGCTGCCGAGCGACACAAGGATCCTAACTAGCGTGAAAAGCGCTGAAGAATTCGCAGAAGCATGAACTCACTTTCGATATTCGGTGTCAAGGTGACACATAGCGGAGAGGAAGAGCAGATCTGTCCCTCGATGGAGGGGTGGTCCGCCTCTATGGCGACGCTAAACAGATGCTGGATTAGATCTTCTCCACCACATAAATGACATCCGCTGTTCTTCAATTCGTCAATTCGTTTAGTCTTGTGACGTAAGGTATGTTAGACCGAGCGCGTAACACGAAGTGACGCGAAACTGACCGCGTGGACTTCTCTGCCCCTTAGTGAGTACGAGCAGTAGCTTCAGAGGCCATACAAACACCGCGCAGAATTTGAATTTTGCACATTCTGGGCAAATATGGCTGGCCATGTAACGCGACATTTGCCGCTATTCGGCTCCTTTCATTTTTTGAGCCTAAGTAGGTGAAAACGCAGCACATCGCAGCAATCAGTCAGTTCAGAATAGCAACGCATTCTTCTTCTTCTTGGAGGCCCTTCGCATATTAGGCCAATACGAAGATGTGCGCTAAGTGGACAGCGCGCAAGCTAGTTCTCTCGCGCTCATAGTCAGCACAAATACATATACGGAATCCTGAAGCGGTAGTCATGCCGGGCTCGTAACAAGCAGAACTCGTTTGGTGAAAGCAGCTCTAATAGCCAACCGTGCCTTGAGTTTAGCACTACATTAGTGCTGCATATAAAGGAAAATATGGAGACTGTGCACATATGTTCTCGCAGCATTAACTTCAGTTCTCGAGCTCCACTGAGAGTAACAAAATCAGCGGAAAGGGGTTCTCCACTCACCTGCAGGCAGGAGTTCTGGAGGCGATCGGCATGAAGAATACGTCCTCTTGCGTTCCCAGATGGGTGCGCACTCGCGGATCAAGCAACGAATCCGAGGAAACGCAATGGAAGCAGGCGGCTGAAATCAAATGGAAATCGGCTCAGCTGCACATCTGCTGACTCTACGCGAATAGGAGGACAGCATCCAGCTCCAATTGCGGTGTATATCCAACCTACAAGCAGCCATTTTTAAACAGGGAATGAATTCTTCCCGATCTTTCACATATTTCACAACTTTATTTGTGTTGCAAATCAACATTCCTATTTGCCGCTGGCCGCTGTGTTCAAGGAGGCAAAGATGGATAGTTGACATCATGTTCTGCTCCTATCATCTGCTGTCGTCTTCATACGCTCCGCACCTGTGGAGCCTCCAAATGTGGTGGACCTACTCACAAAGATGGTCAACATCCCGCTGGCAGACCAGTTCTTCTGGGGTGCTGTTTCACGTGCGACTTAGACGGCGAAGAAGACGTGAAGAGCGCCCTACCGTTGGTAGATCCAGATCTCCATATCAAACTCAAAAAGTGGGAAGAAAAATACAACAGTCTTCAAGGCACTACAAAGAAATTTGTCGATGAGATCTTCGAATGTGTCACCGTAGAGACTTATTATCTGTCCAAGGCAACAACACGGTGGAACATTCTAAAGGCTCGATATGGTAACATGAGTAGATCCGCCTGCTCCGAGCTGTACAAGGCGTTCCCGGTGCCGTCGAGCACCGAATTGTGCACGCAGTAGACATGGGATCCGAATCATGCATTTTCGGATATCCGGCCGGATTTATCCGGTTTCGGATTATCCGAAATCCGGCTCGGTCGAAAATTGCCCTCATCTGAATCATCCGAAAATCCGGGGTTTCTAAAATTGCCCTCATCTGAATCATCCGAAGATCCGGGGTTTTCAAAATTGCTATCATCTGAATCATCCGAAGATCCGGGGTTTTGAAAAACGCAATGATTCGGATAAAATCGGATAAAAATCGGATAATAGGAGGTTAGCGCGCCTTGCTGGCAAACTCTGCGCCATTGATAACCTGACTTTTTCGGGCAGATTTGCAATCATTTGGCGGGAATTCTCTCACAAGGGAAGGGTCTGATAGCGTATATCTGAACGGGGAGAGGGAGTCATCCTTTTAAATAGGAATAATCGCCACCCCTCAATTAGCATAAAATGTGTTTCATTTTTGCTAAGTCGTGAAACCTAAGGAGTGGGGTTCTTGAAGTCACAATTGAACGGCGCATCACGAATTTGGGTTCTTGTACGACCACGATGCCTCTGCCGGCAAGCAGCTCGGAGCGCAACGGGTAGTGAGGATGCTTCATGGGAGGAAGGTCGGGGGTTCGATCCTCATGCGCTGCTGCATTCCTGCTTTTTAATTGATTTTAATTGATTGTTTTTATTAATAATTTTAATTGAATTTTAAATGATTTTTAAATGATTGGTTGAGGTTTGAGAGATTCTGACATCTATACCATTTTCAGATGTTTTCCGCGCACTTTCCAGCAGCATGCTGTGGTACTCAACAGAATGATGCATAAATATTCAACACCAGTGAATACACAGGTACAACGTGCATAAAGCAGCACTGGACACAATGGGCAGGGTATAAATGCTGCAGGCTCCTCTAAGTCTGTTTCCATACATCGACCAATGACCTCGGGTAAAACCATCCTGCTCGGATTTTCAAAGGAGACCATGGCGTGACGTCACATGTGGTTAAAACGAGAAAGTCTGTGGATCCCGGAAATTGACCTAAACGGCATCAATACACTCGTTCTCTCATCTTTGCCTGTCATCTGGAAATCAGAGGTGTGCTGGAGGTTCTCTAAAACCTAACACAAAGTCGCCGATGCTCGAGTGGTGATCCACTTGCTCATGCTGAAGTGTGGTCCACCTTTAGATAAGCAGCCTTCATGGGAATGACACCAACCTGACCGAACGGATGGCTAGCATACCCAAGGACTTCGAAGCACGTCAACTTGAAGTTAGCGAAGACGAACGTCTGAAAGTGGTGGAAAACCAGGAGAAGGTTGGGATCCGCAAAATGAACTGATAGACGTGGAAAGGCTGGCAAGCAGTGGGTATGATAACGTTTTCGGCTGGAACTCTTGTTTCAGAGGAAAGGGAACGTCTTCAATTGGATTTTGCCTATGGATCTCATTTGTCCATATATGGAAGCAAACTGTGAGGAGATAGCAGCCTTTATGCGCTGCTCGTATTGTGACCAATGCTTATGTTCCATGCACTAGTGTCTGTGTATCACTGATGTTAAACGTTCATACATCGTTATGTTGAACAGCTTTCCAATTGAGTTTTGGTTAAAAAACCGGTCAGTAGTAAACAAGTGGCAACAAAGTTGCTCTCACGACATACATCAGGAAACACTGCACAGCAAACATCTAAAATGGTGCAGATGTCAGAATACCTCAAATCAAACAATAAGTTGAAATGCAAAGATGCAGCAGCGCAGAAAAGTCGAACCCTCTACCTCCCTCTCATGGAGCAACGTCGCTACCCACTGCGCTACGAGCCGCTTCCCGCCGGCGGCATTACGGGCGTACAAGACTCCCGAACTCGTGAGGCGCCGATTCCACTGTAACTTCAAGGATCCTCTACTCCTCGGGCTTATCGATTTGGCAAAAAAGAAACACATTTTTATACTAATTGAGGAGTGGCGATTATTCCTATATATGGTGGGATGACTCCGTAAGGCAACCAAATACGACATTTTTTACGTAGCGCTGGTGTGTTCCATTTCCATTGGTGAACTAAGCTAGGCCAGATATAATGTAACTGGGCATTCATGTGCCTTGCTACCAGGGCATATAGACATTTAATTCAAGATGAGGCGCTCCAAGCTGCTTTGCGCGCTAGTGACTTCAATTGGTCAAGGAAATAAACGCGGAGTTACTGATGTGTTCCGTTTTTAAGAGATTGCGTGCCCCTATTATATCACTTATCCGGTTGTATCCGAATCGGATATCCGAAATCCGGCTCGACTGAAAATGGCGTTATCTGAATCATCCGAAGATCCGGGGTTTCTAAAGTTGCCTCATCTGAATCATCCGAAGATCCGGGGTTTGAAAAATGGCCTATCAGAATCATCCGATTATCCGGAAAATCGGTGTCGGATCCAATGTCTAGCACGCAGCAGACGCCGTGGAAGCTGTGACTCATGGTGACTCCCCCGTTGCTGCTTCATGCTACTGTTCCCAGCCAATGAAAGCCTTTGAATAAATGCTCATGTTGCTTTGAATAAACTTTGAATAAATGCTCATGTTGCTAAAAAAGCATTCATTTTAAAACGAGAGAACTGCTAAACAAAAGCAGGAGAACTGGAGGAAAAAGGATAGTGCTTCACAGGTCATTTATTTTGCTGAGAAAAGGTTCGTATTCATGATTTACGGATGTACAACAGATACACAATGAAAGGCAGGGTCCGCCTTGTCGTCGACCTCCATCTCTCTACTACTATCATAGAGACTGATATTTCGGAGACTGTTTGTAGTGATCGCAGCTACTCATTCTCCAGCTGCGCAGGCTCGTTCTTGGGAGCCTCGAAAATTACAGGGACTTCTACTTCTAAGCAGTAGTTAGAAGGAGGCCACCGATCGAGAACTACGATTGACCGGGCGCCATGTGGATAATGGATAGGCACCGGTATCACGACGTCACGAGGTGAGCGCATCGTGGTCGAATTTATTTGTTTATTGACGTGCAACATGAACACACGTAAAAATCAAAAAAGACAAGAAAGTTAGACAAACGGCAACACCTAGGAGAACCATATAAGGAAACTGAGAAGAACATCAGTTTTTGAACTGCATCACTGTCCAATACGATTTGGTGGTTCATAGTTGGGTTAATCATATTTATTTTCCACTTGATAACTTGGTCACGACATTATAACCGATATGATGTACATACAACGGCAATAATGTTGTTCTTTTTGTAGTTGTTTTATTGCTTGTACTGTATTGTTTGTCTTGTTAGCGGGTCCGCCAATGGAGTGAAGTCCAGTGGAGCGAGGTTGAGTGAAGTCGTCTGAAGGGTGCCTTTCAGCCGAGGGGCCCGCTATTTCTACCGACGAAAAGTGGGTGGTATTTATAGCGGTTTAGGCGGGCGGAGCATGGTTGTAAAGTGTTGTAAAGCTACTGTTGTAAACCATGACTCACGAACCACGGCCTATTTGTATGACTCATGAACCACTGTTTATGACAATCAGTTTGCCTTATGAAATAAGCAGCTGCAACTCATTGAAAACCAAATCTAAACAGAGCAGCGTTACATTAAACAAGACACACCGCGAGTAATAGGAGTTTGAGAAGCTTGAACAGATGCTCCTAGGATGTCTTGATTTTCACTGAGCAAATTGTTAAACGCTAAATGAAGAAGATTTTTTACTCAAGCACGAGCAACTTCGCTGGTGTAGGAGCAAGAAGCCGATTCACTTATTCGATTCGCGTCGCTTGTGTCTGCAGAAGCTAGACGGAAATGCTCAAAATAAATTCCAAAATTTAAAAATCGTTCGCGATCGTGTTCGCGCAAGCCCTTGCTAACAATCAAGATAAATGTGAACAGTTTAGACAGCTTGTCAGCGACGGAGAGACATCGACTCAAAATACGAACTTCAAGTTGAGATGCACCGACACTTCAGCAGAAGATGGCACTCTACGGTGTTCGCGTGCGTCAGAGACAAGAAGAAACAGGAGATACTGCCCGGAGCTGACGTCATCGAAAGCGACTACAAATGTAAGCGCAGCAAGACGAAATATGGACTCAGTATCAGAAGGACTAGAGTTATGAGATAAACACCCCACTGCTCTTGCAGCCAACTTCCCAATGTAGCAACCCCAACTGGCTACATACTTCTACCTACATATAGCAGCAGCACTTCTGAATAGAGACAAGAGGAAGAGAAGGTGTACGACTTTACGGCGAACCTCCATTTCCCACAAAAACGTTATTCTTCCTGTTCACAGATCCTCTTATTTCTCTCTTTTTTCAAGCTTACCCAATCGTATTCAATGCTCCTGTTTTTATTCCTTTAGACTTTCATTTGCTACGTCTAAACCGCCTGCTTGTCACATACGTATACAGCACGTACTGCCATGTTTCTCTTGCCCCTGTAGAATATAATAAATAAGTAAATATGCCAAAACTTGTGGAGAACAGATGGACCCTCTGTTACTGCTCTGAGCTGATGACGTGGCATTGTTCGCGTCTTCAAGAATGAAGGGAAGATCCTGCTACTTCAACAAGCGAATTCGAAGATCATGGCGACTGGAGTGGCACGGGAGAGCAGATGGTGCATTTCTCCAATCTGCTCAAGAAGCTTTCAGACTATTGCAAAGGATTTCATGTTTTTGTGTGTGCTCTATGTCGCCTCTTAACCTAGATTACCCAAAAAGAATGCTGTTGATACAACATGTCTGGAAATCACACAGAACGAGATAGAACTTTGAACTCCAATTCAAGCAGATTTAACTGACGTCCAGCGAAGATCGCCAAGCCCCACATTTTGGAGGGAGTGCGGGCCGATAAAGCAAAACAGACTTCTGGAACTGCCATGTCGTGATTGGAATCTATCCAGGAAAACGTTTGGGGCTGCAACAGTAGCGGAATTACAGCGAACTCAAAATTTGCCTGTTAGCGATTATACCTTTGTCCTTTTCGAATTTCGAATAGTCGAATTTCGAATATTCGAATATTCGACTATTCGAAAAAGTCCAATATTCGAATTATTCGTTTATTCGAATATTCGAGAAGGTCAAATATTCGAATTATTCGTTTATTCGAATATTCGAGAAGGTCAAATATTCGAATTATTCGTTTATTCGAATATTCGAAAGAGGCCAATATTCGAATAATCGAATATTCGAAGGCATCGAATATCGAATATTCGAATATCGAACATTCGAATATTTTTTATCAATCTCTTAACAAGTCAGTGGTACTCCTCTTCGAAAACCAGGGAAGTGTGACCTTATGTGGTAAAAATGATGTTTGAGTTTCGCGCCCGTTCAAAGTGCGCCGAATTGTTTGTATGCAATCTGACATGGCAACGGTCTGAAGCGCATGCCTGAACGGGAAGAGCGAGACATGTAGGTAGAATTCCCATCCCTCAATTAGTGTAAAAATGTGTTTATTTTTTTTTGCCAAGTCGTTAAACTCAATGAGTAGGGGGTCGTTGTATTTACAATGAATCGACGCCTCACGAGTTCGGGGTCTTGTACACCCG
Organism: Heligmosomoides polygyrus bakeri; assembly: GCA_947359475.1. Classification (NCBI taxonomy): domain Eukaryota; kingdom Metazoa; phylum Nematoda; class Chromadorea; order Rhabditida; family Heligmosomidae; genus Heligmosomoides; species Heligmosomoides polygyrus. The sequence goes on along the minus strand of OX375868.1, from coordinate 52,680,878 downwards.
CGATGCCTCTGCCCCAAACCGCAATGGATAGTGACGTTGCTTCACGCTTGGGAGGTTGGGGTTCGATTCTCCTGCCCTGCTGCATTTTTGCATTTCATACGATCGGTTGAGATTTGAAGGATTCTGACATCTATACCATTTTCAGTTGTTTTTGCCTAATTTTCCAGCTGTACACCGTGGAGAGTAACTTTCTTGCCACTTGTTTATTACTGACCGGTTTTTTAACCACAAGGCAATGAGAAAGCTACTCAACATAATGATGTATAAACGTTCAACACCAGTGATGCACAGGCACAAAGTGCATGAAACAGAAGCACTGGTCACAATACGGACAGCGTACAAAAATTACAGGCCCCTCACAGGTACACCAGCGACACCACCTTCAATATCATTATAATAAATCCGTTCTCCTTCAGCTACCCGCAGGCAGCTGCCTGCAGCTTCGACACTTACTTTCAGGATGTTGTCCCTTTTTTGCAGGTCAAAAGGAAGGTCGTGCACAATGACGTCGGAGTGAAATCGTTCCACCCGAAAACGCTATCATATGTCTACTGCTCGCTTGCTTCTCCACGTTCATTAGTTCATCTTGCGGATTCCAATCTTCTTCTTTTTCCACCACTTCCAGCTGTTCGTCTTCGTCAACTTCAAGTTGACGTGCTTTGAAGTCCTTGAATATGCTGGCCATCCGTTCGGCCAGCTTGATTTCTTCGCTCGAAGGCTCCTTGCCTAAAGGTGGGCCACACTTCAGCGTGAGCAGGTGGATCACCACTCGACCGTCGGCGGACAGTGTTGGTGTTAGGTTCTAGAAAACCTTTAGCAGACCTCTGATTTCCAGGTGACACGCGGCCATGAGGAAAAGAGTGTATCGATGCCGTTTAGCTTAATTTGGGGATCCACACACCTCGTTTCTCATTTTAACCACCTCCGACGTCACATCCTGGTCTCTTTTGAAAATCCGAGCAGGATGGTTTTTTACGAGGTCATTGGTCCATGTATGGAAACAAACTGTGAGGAGACTGTAGATTTTATATGCTGCCCGTATTGTGCCCAGTGTTGCTTCAAGCACTTTGCACCTGTGTACCACTGGTGTTCAACATTTATACATCATTATGTTGAATACCACAGCATGCAGTTAAAAATTGCGCAAAACCCTCTGAAAATGGTGCAGACGTCAGAATCCTTCAAATCTCAATCAATTAGTTGAAATGCAGAAGTGCAGCGTCGCAGGAGAATCGAACACTCGACCTCCCTTGCATGAAGCAACGTCTCTATCAACTGCGCTCCGATCCACTTGGGGCAGAGGCGTCACGGGTGTACAAGACCCCCGAACTCGTGAGGCGCCGATTCCATTGAAAATACAACGACCTCGCACTCCTTGGGCTTAACAACTTGGCAAAAAATAAACACATTTTTACACTAACTGAAGGATGGTGATCCTTCCGATATGCCTCGCTCTTCCCGTTCAGATATGCGCTTCAGACTTTTGTGAGTCGACGAGAGGTAAGCGCGGGAAAGCGCTGACCTCCGCTGCGTCCTTGCTTTCTTGTGAACGGCCAGTCAGTGAACAGCAAGTGAATCAGGTTATGGCTGTACAATGACGTTTTTGTCTTCGGTACACTACGGGAGAATCTCCGTTTTGTATTTCTACCCCAAGTACAGCAACGGGACGATTAAAGCCGGAAGGGGCTGCGGTGGGCAGAGGGGTAGCACTTTCTGTAGTCTAGGAAGCTCCTGCTTTCTGCCAAGAAAGACGTTAAAGAAGAGAGGAAGAGCAATGGCTATGGAGTACAAAAGGCAGTACTCATACTCCGTTTCCTATGAAAGCGAGCCATCCACATTTTCGCTATAACACTGTCCAAGTCGTGGTGTCTTATCAGTTTGTATTCCAGCCATGGACTTCGGGTCTGTTTGCTTATAAGTGACGCGAAGCTCTTCAGTGGAGACAGAAAACAGACTGAATGCCATTCATGAGCTTCCAATGTGCTTATTCTGCACCAGATCGCCTTTGCGTCGTTTCTTCGTCCATGCTAGCCCTTCGTTTACCACCTGGAAGTTTCGGTATAACCTATGGAAAAACAGTAATCTATGGAGCAAGATCTATAACAATATAGCTCTGCTTCTCCAGGGTGGTTCTCTCTTCTCGGTGCACACAATTCTTAGGGAAGCAAAGAGTGCTTCATTGCCATTATACCTTTGTCATCGCCCTTTGGTCTCGTGAAGGAAATGGATGGAGCAGCCTTCGCAGCGCTTGAACAACGGCCTCTGAACCTGAACACAGTCTTCCGCAGTCTCGGCTCGGTGCTCAGCTTGCCCTCGTCTCGCTCGTCGCCCTCAGCCTCAGTAGCGCTTATCACCACTCACTGTACTCGATACTCTCCACTCCATTAGCCCTGATTTAACATAAGAGTAGCGGTAGTATGTCGGCCACGGGACAGGAGATCCATTGATCGACATCGATCTACCACAGTTGATGATTACCGATCCCCCTTCGCAATTAACGATTTATTAGAAGAGTAATGACAATCCGAAGCCTTCGTATATGCCGCTCTGTTGAACGCAGTTTGCAGTGGGTAATGAAAATAAGTAAATGTCAATCATTGAGTGACCACAATAAATAAGAGTGTTCATTTGATTATTCGAATATTCGGCTATTCGAAATTCGATTATTCGAAATTCGAAATTTTGAGAATCGAATAATATTTGATCACTCGAAATTCGAAATTTTGAAAATCGAATATTATTCGATCATTCGAAATTCGAAATTTTGAAAATCGAATATTATTCGATCATTCGAAATTCGAAATTTTGAAAATCGAATATTATTCGATCATTCGAAATTCGAAATTTTGAAGATTGAATAATATTCGATCATTCGAAATTCGAAATTTTTTCCCAAGGACAAAGGTATATTAGCGATACATTAACCGAAGCGGAACATTGAGGTGCACCGCTCACGAGCCAGGCGGCAGCGACTGGACGGCCCAGTGGGTGCGGGGAGAACTTGCAGGAAGAGGGTCGGGGGTTCGGATCCAGGGGTTGAGGTTCTGCGTTGCTGGGCTTGCTCACCGCTCTTTTGCCGATGTAAAGTGTGTCTTGAACACTGTAGTGCACCACACTGACGTTATAACCTTATTTTAGCCCGTATTATACGATTTAACAACGATGTTGCCCATTCCCCCCCCCCATCATTCTCTGCTAATCGGATGTGTAGAGACTTGTACTTCTACTATTCTTCAGATCGAAAGCAATTTTCGTCCATACTTCGTTTTGTAGGCTAATTGAGGCGACGATCATAAACGTTTTCTCGCGATCGCCTGATCCGCATTTTCATGAGTGCTCAGGGTTATCAATGTCAGTACATAGAATCTCTTTCTTCAGCTATGTGATCAGGCTTGCTTCCCAATCTTCTATTTTGAGATGGAAAGAAATGCACGAAAAATAGACAATTCAGAAAAGGAACTCGTGTTCAGCAACTTAAATAGTTTCCATAAGCGAGGAAGTGACGAAATGATCATTGCCCCGTCATCCCTACTCACGCACCCGCAGTAACCTACCGTGGTCGAAAATGCTTACTTCCAACAGAAAGCATCTACATATGTTTTCTAATATACATTGAAAATTTATAGTTGTCGGATGAGCAGTGTTTCAGCTAACTTTACGCTCAAGCTCTAGATTCAATTGTGGGGCAGTTCACTGCCCCCCATTTTTACAATAAAAGCTTGGAAGCTGTTTCAGCCAAGATTTTTCTCAAAGCCTGCGCTCTTGTTCTGCAAGTTTACTTGGTTATTTATTTATCCAAAGACGTGGAACGTGATCGCACGAATGAAATTATCAGGGAACCCAATGAAAGTCCATTGTTGGCACGTCTGGAACTTTACATTCACCGAAACAGTCTCCGTTCATTTCTTCCGGGAACCCTGTCGTCCTTGCTGTGATGCTTTCTGCTTTCTGATTCAATTTTGGAATTTCTTCCGGAAACGGTAAACTGAGCAAAACAGTCCAAAAAGCAGAGGGCAGGAAACAGTAATTGCGCCGGTTCCTGACCGGAAAAGTGCGCGATTCCGATCTGGAGACAGGACAGCCACGTAGAACGTGTTAGCTGTGAACGTGCCATCCGACTTTATCCGAATCACCTTTTTTGATAATTGAATGATTTGAACAGCAGTATTATTACGACCTCAGTTTTCATTTTCAACTGGACACTTTTCATTTCACATTTTCATTGCGTATTAGACGCTCCTCTCCGGACATATCGCCTACACAATGCTACTTTTTCCCGTGTTCTATGAAAGCTTCCGAAGGAGAAAATAGACCGTCGGAAAAAATACAAAATGCAATGCCTTTCGACTCCAGCATCTGATTTTTTATAACTGCTAAAGTCGTCCACAGCTACTACCGTCTGAATGTAGAAGGCGAGAACTTCCCGTTCGACCTAACACACTTCTCGTGCTAAACTTTCTTCGAATACACACGACGATGTGTTCCTCTGCGAGCGCCTCCAGATGAAACAAGATCAGTCCGCCGTACAGCTCTTATGCACCTCAGACGCTTTCGCGCACTCACAGGCGATGTTTCTCTTCACGTATGTATGTGCATCATGAATGACGCTCTGCTCCATAGCTGAACGAGGGCAAGTTGGCGAAGCGTACACACGCGTATTCGGGTTTTCAGAGTTCGCTTTTCAAAGCCTTTTTGTCGCCTTTCATAACTTTGTCGCCATTTTTTCAAATCTATCGAATTTGCCGTTTACCACCATACTAACCGTTCCGCTACGCATACATGAATAAATGAGTGGAAAGCCGAAAAGTCGAAAATTTCGCTTCTGGAAGGCCTTTCTAAATTGAAAGACATGAGAAATATCGATTCGCGAAGCAAATTTGAGGAGTTCCTTGACGTGAGCAAGAGAAGTGTTCAGAGCGTTTACTGTGAATACTTTCAAAGTACTGTAATTTTCGGAGCTAAAGGTGTAAATATTATAAGCTCATAAGGAGGAAAGGAAATGAAATCCAACTAATCGCAAATAGGACGGGGTGAAAGTAGAAGTTCTCGCAGTTGCTGTTAAAGGATCTGGTCAAGATACCACTAGCACGAACCTCTGAAAAGAGTTCCTTCGTCGGGGGCGCTGCACCGCCGTAACCACCAATCAGTACTCCCGGATTCCAACTCTACTGTGGGTGGAACAAGCCCACTACTCTCAACGGGTCTTCGGTGCATGATAGCTGGGAATTTCTGAACTAACCACAGTGGTTTCTAAATACTTGACATGTATTAGGTTGTCCGGAAAGTCCTCAGCGTTTTGTGTTACTACTTCTCATTCGTCTACTATTAAGTAAAAATTCAACGTGCATTGCGCGTTAATGCCACTTCCCCTACAGAATTTTTCGCTCTATCTGACTAAATAATTAATGTTTCAACGTTGTTTTACTGTTCTTGAAGGGCTCATTAAAGTAGGTCGAAGGAGCAATTCCGAACGATATCTTATTTAAGCTTCAAATTGGGACAATCCGCAGTCGAGACAGTTCGACAAGTCAATCAAGTGTGGGGTCTAATAGTATCGGTGGGAGCACTGTGCGCCCGTGCTTCAGTAAATTTCGGACCAGAGATTTCAGCCTCGAAGATGACCTTCGTAGTGGTCGACCTACAGTACGTTTCAAAAGTATGAATGCACTCTAAAACTTGCCCATGCCTCGTTTGGCGTTAATTTCTGCAGAGCCGCACTAGCTCCTCTAGATTCCTCTAGTCGAAAATAGGTAACCACCCGCTTTCAGAGTTTTGTTTCGCCTCACACGAGAATCAGACTTTTTTAAGAAAATTGGTTGAAAATTGGCGTTTCAAAAGCATGTAACCACCAGTAAAAAACAAACATTTACTAAATTCAAAAGTCGATCGGACTACAATTATTTCTTACAACATCATGCATCGCATTGCTCAAGCTACTGACAAGGTTCTGGATTATTCTGTCTTCGTTGGTATCCCTTGTAATCAAAATTATCACGAAGTCATTGAACTGTCGGTCATTCGCGTAGGCTCGTTGAACCACGATCCCCCACATGTTCTCCATTCCGTTGTTGTCACATCAACAGACCGGACAGTCCATTGCTTGAATGTTGTGACGGTGGAGCCAATCTTTGGTCAACCTGGACACATGGACTGCAGCGCTGCCCTGCTGCAGAACATGTCTCTGATGTGTTATGCCTCTCAAGAAAGGCATAAGGCTAGTCTCCACTACACCTTGACAGTTCAGACAGTCCGTGCAACACTACGGATGCCTAAGCTTCAGCATTCCGCTGCTGAAGAAGCGGAAAACTGTCACTAATAAATGCCTCCAAACCCCCTCCAAGGTTGAGACGACGGGGCTTCTCGCATGTCTCTCCAGTAATGTCGGCATCCATCGGAAACCATTCAGATTAAATTTCTTTCATCTATACCAACGGGAAAAATCTGATCTGGATGCCCCCGATGGATACCGACATTAATGGAGAGACTTGCGAGAAGCCCCGTCGTCGAAACCTTCGCTGCGGTTTGACAGCGGTTCATTAGTGTGAGTGGTCGGCTTCTTAAGCAGCGAAATGCTGAAGCATAGGCTTCCGTAGTACAGTCTGAACTGTCAAGGTGTAGTGGAGACTAGCCTTATGCCTTTATTGAGAGGCATAACACATCAGAGACATGTTCCGCAGCAGGGAAGCGCTGCAGTCCATGTGTCCGGGTTGACCAAAGATTGGCTCCACCGTCACAACATTCAAGTAATGGACTGTCCGGTCTGTTGTTCTGACAACAACGGAATGGAGAACATGTGGGGGATCGTGGTTCAACAAGCCTACGCGAATAACTGACAGTTCAATTACGTGGTGGTAATTTTGATTATATGGGACACCAACGAAGATAGAATAATCCAAAACCTTGTCAGTACATAGCTTGAACAATGCGATGCATGATGTTATGAGAAGTAATGGTAGTCCGATCGGCTTTTGAATTTAGTAAAAAGTTTGTTTTTCACAAGTGGATACATACTTTTGAAACGCCAAATTTCAATGAATTTTCTTCAAAAAATTCTGATTCTCGTGTGAGACGAAAAAAATCTCTAAAAGTGACTGGTTACCTATTTTCGACTACGAGGAAACTAAAGGAGCTAGTGTGGCACTGCAGAAATCAGTGCGAAACGAGATATGGGAAAGTTTTAGAGTGGATACAGTTTTGAAACGCACTGTAGAGCAATCCTGGACGACGAGTTGAAGGAATTGGTGGAAGCCGAACCATCCCAAAGAGTTCGCGGGTCGCGGAAGAGCTAGACGTCAGTAAAACTGCTGTTGCAGATGCTTGAAACGCCTTGGAAAGGTGAAAAAGCTCGAAAAGTGGGTGCTCCACGAGTTGAGTGAGCGGCACAAATTGTCACGTTTCGATATTTGTTCTTCTCTACTTTTACGCGACGAAACTGACCCGTTTTTGGATAGGATCATCACTTGTGATGGAAAGTGGATTCTGTATGACCAGGCCAAACGATCACAGCAGAGTCCTACTGTAAGGAAGTCGACGAAATGCACCGAAAATTGCGTCAACTTCAGCCAGCATTGGTCACCAGAAGAGGCCCGATTCTTTTCCACGATAACGCCCGCCGACACGTTCCACAAGTCACCATTCGAAAATTGAACGAATTAAGGGTTGAAGTTCTGCCTCACCCGCCATATTCTCCAGACCTCTCACCAACCGACTACCACCTTTTCAAACACTTTCAGAACTTTCCTGCTGGTCAAACCTTCACCAATCAGGACCAAGCCATAACAGCTTTCGTGGATTTTGTCGAATCTCGACCACCTAATTTTTCTGCTGATGAAGTAAGTCGACTGTAGACCCGTTGTCTAAGTGTGCTAACTCGAACGGTGCTTATTTCAACTGAATCGGATAAGATTTGAGAAAGCTATAGTAGTTCAAAGCGAAGCAGACAAAACGCTGAGGACTTTCCGGACAGCCTAATATTAGGGGGGGGGGGGCAAAAGTAATGAGACACCCCATGCCGTGTCCATATATCTCGTGGCTGGAGTCTGGTTTCGTGCTTGTCGTATTTGTATGTTTGTATGCTACTTACTGAAACCCATCTGAGAAGTTACCACTTCTGCCCTTTCCAGAAGCATGCCAAATCCCCAGCCTGTCTCATGCCGAAACCCCAGTCTGACGAGTCGACCTGTGTCGCGCAAATCTCCCCCAATTCCCAACCCCGAGCGGCCTGGGCTCAATATTCACGCAAGATGAGAAGTACGTCTTCTACCTTAACCCTGCCAAGCAGCGAGTCTGGGTGAGGCCTGGTGACCTGTTACCGACCTTCGTTCGGCGAGATGTTCACGGCGAGAACCATCTTTGGAGCTTTTGGGTCTGCGCCCATGGACCGGTTTACCGGAAGCTGTCTCCCAAGAGCACCACGATGAACTCCAAGGCCATGGTGAACGAAATAGAAGAGATGGGCCGGCGACTCGCTCTTATTCATTCGCAGCGCTTCAAGAAGGTTCTCCTCTTCGACAACGCCGCACCCCATCGGGAACAAGTAAGCACGGATAAGCTTGGCCAGCTGGGCTACGTTCACATGCCTCACTCACCGTATTCCCTGGACATCTCTCCATGCAACTACCACTACTACTTGAGCCTACAGGACTTCCTGGTCGGAAGGGACACAAGAATCCAAGCAGTCCTTGACAACCATATCGAGCAGTTGATCAACACCAGGCCTAAGCAGTTCAGGAAGGATGGGATCAGGAAGTTGGCTGAGCGATGGCAGTCCTTGCCCTTCATGGCAAATACATTCCTCAGCATCGTTGAGTTGTAATTGAGCTATAAAGAGATAAAGATTTTTTTTTTTCATTTTGTCTCATTACTTTTGCCCCCCCCCCCTAATAGTAAACGCCCATTCTCGTCGTCCCCAACTTGCAACAAGACAGAAAATGACATGAAAGAGTGAATTGGATGTGGAGAACGACTTGCTTGATTTTGGGAACCTACGTACATAGTACTGGTAGTTCAGTTCAATGCTAGCTTAAAGCGCAACCCATCCATAGCGCAAGAACATTCCGGCGGAATCGAAAACGGCGCATCTGCGATGTTTCTCATCCCTTCTAAGCCTAGAGCAGCTGCTGTCAGAAGTTGTTTTGCGCAACAGGCATGGTGTTCTAATCGCGCGCTGCGCCGTCAAAATCGAAACCTGTTCGGGCTAAGGCGTCACGATTGCTTCACCGACCTCGCATCTCGGAAGAACGCGGTCCAGCCTGTCGCAGCTCTTTTACTTAGAACCCCACACTTTGAAATGCATCATTAGTGCCCTGCTGCCCTGCAGCTTCAGGAAGCGATTCCAACAGCCGCCTCTACACTCCATCAGTCCCGTAGCTACTGCTTCTACTCACAAATTTAGCTGGCTCAAGAGCAGTCACATCGTCGGTTTCGTTTTTTGACAGCAACAGGAATAGACTTCCACTTGGTAAACGAGATCTGACGGTTTTCAGGCGGAACTGCAACCACCATTGCCGAATCCTAATAGCGCTTGCTGCTTTTGCAGCCTGCAGTAGTCAAACTGTAGCTGACTGCAAGACCCCAAACAAATGTACTGCACTAAATCGGCTTACGGAGCGCCTAAAAGCCGCAACAATAGTAAGTTGTGTAACTGCTTTACTACACTAACGGCTAGCAGTGTTGGGATATATACGATTTTTTGCACAACTTTTCCGCTCCCGACACTTTTCAAATCAAATTGGGCACTTCTGCGAAAACTTGGCGCATTTGAAATCAAGTTGAACATCCTCCAAATCAAAGTGAGCATCCTCCAGATTAAACTATTGACTCTCCGACAGGGCTAGAATAATTTTTTCAAGGGCACTTTTGTGTGAGTTTTTTGAAAATATTCGATTTTCTTGCCCCAATGAGTGAACACACAGCTTCAAAATTTATAAAAACGTTTTTCAAGGAAACATAGTCAAATAAGTTGTTACAGGATGTTTTGTTGCGATCAAAACTCTTGCGCCAGGCGGGACTCGAACCCGCATCTTCTGCTTTCCGGGCAGCGATGTTCGCCTTACACCACCGGCGCTGTTTGAACGCACGTAACATCCGCGATATCCTCCAGGTCTGTCAGCACCCACCCGTGATACGGGGATGGGCCGGCCGCTGATATCAGCATCGGTTAAGCTGAAGACCTTACTAGTAACAATGCTTTAACACATTTGCTTAAGCCTGGAGCGGCTGGTAGAGAGGCTATATGTTGTTACAGGATGTTTTGTTGCGTTCAAACAGCGCCGGTGGTGTAAGGCGAACATCGCTGCCCGGAAAGCAGAAGATGCGGGTTCGAGTCCCGCCTGGCGCAAGAGTTTGATCGCAACAAAACATCCTGTAACAACATATAGCCTCTCTACCAGCCGCTCCAGGCTTAAGCAAATGTGTTAAAGCATAGTCAAATAAATTCCTTGTGTTGATGCGCACGAAAGCACCAGTCATTTAGTGAATTAGGTGAAAAGATCCGCCATCACTCGATCAGATTGTCGGGAATTTCACTCGATTGATGGCAACAATTCTGTCTACGTGAGTAACACAGATGTAAACCGCATAACAAAAACAGCTCTAAAGAACACATATTCTCAGCGCCTAAAGGTCGCAACAATATTAAGCTGTGCAACTGCTCTCAACTGATCGAGTTCATGGCGCGTCCCTCCTACCTCTTCTTTTAGGTCTCTAAACGACTGCTGCCTTTGTGCGCTTTAAAACACAATTACTCCATTATTTTTCCTTTAAAAAATAAAATTTTTACAAAATTTCAAAAGATGTGTTCAGTTATTGGTTCTGATGAATAAAAAATTTCAAAAAAAAAAACTAAATCTTCGTCATGCAAAATATATTATAACCGTGATATATGAAGGGAAAGAAATGGCGACTTCCTGCAATATGTCGGGTTGCTCTTCACCCATCCGTGAGACGCTCGCACCAAGGTTCCGCGACAGCTCCGACAAGGAACGCGAGTGGGACCTCATAAACGTGCTCACTACATAGAGTTGATATCAGGAGCCCTGCTCCCCTTCGGGAAATGTCAAGTGAATCCCTTCCAAACAAAAGCAATTGATGTACAGCAGCAGTATACGGCGCACTAGCTACACCATCAGCACTTCGCCCTACACATTTGATTTTCAGATGAAGTCTAAGAGCACCTCCACATGTTAGTTTGCGAATTTCCGAGTGTCGCACGCATTGTTAGACATCGTTCGTCCTTCAGAAATGAAGACCTCGCCTCATCAGACTCGAAATTTTAAAACACGGTTGTTATGAACGCCCAAGAGCCATAAGCTGCGCGCTTTACGGTCGTAGTTTCGCTCGCAAGCCGGAAAAACCTCACGCGTCATTTTCAATTGTCCCCGGAAAATCCTCCAGTGATGGCTTCAAGGAGGGAGCTTCTATCCACAACGCTCTCAATAATGCTGGCACAGTCGCGAGAGAGGGCACTTGTCAGCAGTTCTGCGTCGATCACCCATGCTGAGCTGTTTATCTTACCTGAAGAACCCGAGGGAAACAGCGTCGTTTCAAAATAACTCAAGCCATACCAGCCTCACCTCTGAACATGAACCATTTATTGAGAGCGAACTCGTATCTACAGACACGTGCTGTTGAGAGGCACCGTGCTGCTGTAGGTTCAGATTCAAAACCTTCCACGTAATTCGAAGGCTTCGAAATTGACAGCGGGGAAAAGGCAGAGAGCTTGCAACGTAGAATCAAAAGGGCAATCAGTACCTTTGCAGAAGCTGACGATAGGTGATACGAGGAGAATATAATGGAGCGTAGTCATTAGGGTGCCGAGTCGGAGTTCAAAGGTGGTCGACGATCACAGCGACATGGAAGACCAACTGCGAGCAGACAAGTCGCGCACCAGCAATTACTAGCACGCGTCGATGGTCAATATAATAGCGAGTTATAGCTGGCGGCCTGTCGATGTTCTCATCCGAACTCCTAATGGATTCGGCCGAAAGGGCGTTATGTAGGCGATGACGTAGCGACGGGAAGTGGCGAAGTGGAATAGGTGAAGTGCAGCGAATGCGGCGTCGAGTAGACTCGGCTTGGCTCGGCGGCTGGACAAGGAGCGCGGTCACCGCTGGTCGCCCTCGGCCCTGGCTTTCCACTCCTGAAAAAAACCTTGTTGTTCTTGGGGTAGCAATACTTACAAACGTAGTTTTCGCCGTAATATGTCGGAAGCGAAAATAAGCCTCTGATCACTGTGAAAGAGAACGTGCAGAACACCTCAAACGCCGCTCGGTATGAAAGCACCCCTACTGGAGAAGAAGACATCGTATTTTCCCCAAATCGACTGACTGAAATCACGATCCGAGCACCGCAGGTTTAAGAATGATGGAACAGGGATCTTTTCATAAAGAATGACAGCAACGAAGACGCGCTTCAACACCGAGCAACTTAGGATGTAACCGAATGTAGCGGTGATATTTCCAGTCAACCAAAACTCAGTGGAAAGTTGGGCCTCGCATGCGACCAGAAATGTATTGTAGCAAATACAGAGTGCCAAGGAATGCATAAGCATCGGAACCACTATAGTAGGTTGTCAAGGAGCACCTGAAGTGATCCGAGAGTCACCCCCCGCAGGACCTTGGGAACTTTTCATGCAGGTTCCTTCGCTCCACTGCACCGCGGTCAGCAACTGTTGCTTGTTTCCGTTACTCATGATCAGATGAAGTTGTGTCAGTAGCATGCATAGTTTGTGGTTAAACTAGCGCGTCCTCAAAACCTGGTACTTGTGATTCCCATTTTTTCGTTCAATACCGCTATATTTCAAATCTTGCACTGCTCTCGAGCTGCGCTAACTCCAACTCCATCAAGTAGCGCTTTCGTCGAGCTACATACAGCGTGTCCAATCTCAAAGCTACCGTTTTGAAGAAAAAAATCAATACCACAGGCTCAATATCTCATTTATAACATTGACAACACGTCACCATCAAGAGGACATCCTATCCTTCCACAGGACTTTGACAATGCGGAGCTACTGGTACCGTACCCACCCCAAGGGAAGGGTAGAAATGTTGTGCACGTCCTCAGCACGCCGAGTTGGACCTAAGTGTCTTCTCTAATGGGATGGACCCGCATAGAAGCATGCACCGGCTCTAGTAGAGGGCCAATGCATGTTCGATAAATTGACTGCTCCGTCTACGTCTGCGGTGCTCACCTGAAGTCAACTGAACCATCAAATGCGGTGAAACGCGATCTAAATTCCCGTCTCCAGTACATTTCCCACATAATTGATCAATCGAGCGCTATGCTCTGTTTCTCATACAGTGACACTTAATGCTTTACTGAGGACATTCCGAGGCTTACAAAGAAAGGTTCCCAAAGACCTGAAAAGGTCTGAAAGTGTGCGTGCAACTATCATCAACCTCTAAGACACCCCACGAGGTATGCCTCGGCGGCGCAGTTGGTGGGAGGGACGCCTCATAGGGGCACACCGTAGGGGTTTTAAGTTCGAGTCCGCGTACTGCCGAAATCTTTGCACATATTAGTTTATTGTCATTGCGCTTTCTCATGCTCACAGGAGGCAGTTTTAGACCACCAATGCTTACAGCAAACTAAGGCTGTCTAATTGCGCCTTCATGTATGCTAGTTCTTCAACAATGCCTATCTGTACCACCACCATATCATACCATATCACGAGTAATACCGTAACTGCACACAAATACGCGTACCTCATGGTTGAATATTGTGGACCCTAGCCGTATCGGTACATAAGTGTGCAAAAAATAACGTTCTCACCTGAAGATGTTGTCGGCCGACAACTTTCCACCTTCGCGCTGGACTTCACTTCTCCGACAAGGAGAGAGATTGCGGTTGCGAATGCCATAAAACGAATCCTCTGGGACGCCATATATTGAGATATTGACTGTCAGGAAGAAGACGGGGTTCAAGTTACAGGTAGCACAGTGAAAATCTGATCTTTCTATGTCTGTCAAACGCGTGGGTGGCAGCTGGGTACGTTGATGTTTACCCAGGACCTTTCTCTGCACCCACGGATTGCATGTTCAACGAAGAAGAAGTGATCACTCGTGTCAGGGGAAAATTGTTCCTCACTGGCTTTTGTGAGATGCTGCTGTTGGTGTGACACGCGCATGTGTTTTACTTGTTTCATAGATTTATACCATAGCTGTTGACTGAAAGGGAAGAGCAAGACAGCCCTTTTTATTTTCAGAAAAATGATATGGTGCAGATAGGCACCATACCATTTTTCTGAAAATACCAACTGCGCCGCCGAGGCACATCTTGTGAAGTGTCGTAGGGATTGATGATAGTTGCACGCGCGCTTTCAGACCTCCTTTTCAGGCCTTTAAAAAAGCGTTCAGCAAAAACTGACTGTGGTTCTGGACTCCGCTGACAGGGCTCTAAATCCTGCCAATGTAGCACCGCAAAAGCTCACCTTGAGTTGCGAACCTTTACTTGTTAGGGACTTTCAGGTCAGGCTACAAAACCAAAGACCCCTCGCAATTTCTTATGACCAAGCGACGAAAGAGGCTTCTCAGCAGGGATGTGCGGAAATTTTTTCCAGAAAAGCGGAACACGGAAAACGGAACGGATGAGCTCAAAATGGGCGGAAACCGAAATAGGAAACACAGAACGGAAATGACTCAGAACTCATCCTTCACTTAATTTTTCATAAATAAATAAATGTATATCTATAACGGCAGCTCTAACCATGTTACTGTTAACGAATTTAGGAAACGGGAAAGGCAGAGTGCCACTCTTTTCCAGCAACATGTAACAATAAAAAACCTTGTATTCGTTTCGTTACTAAGATGAATTTCCAAACATTACCAGTGCGACAAATCGAAGTTGTTGCAAAATCTTTCCGTAAATAGGAAGAAAGTATTTTATACGGAATGAACCCAGCTGAGCTAAGATGTCACAGATTTCGCCCCTCATGACACTTGTGCGGTCTTATGAATTCCTAATTGCGAGAAGGAAGGGCTAAGGTTACAGTCTCGTTTAGCATCCACGACGAGACACCGACACGTTCGCATGAGTCCCATTGTATCATTTGGCAGAATCTGAAGCTCTGAAACAAACTCAGAGGAGGGTGGAGAGGAAAGACACATCATGCCCTCCTCCGACAAGAATAGATCCAATGTCCCCTATGGAGCGCATTGTTAGCAACCTAGCAACCTAAGAGTGCTCATAGAACTCTGATTTAGAGTTGGTGTTCCAGGTCAGACCTAACGAGGAAGGTCAAAGAGGTGACACGGATTCGGAGATTCTCAAAGCGACCTACATTGGATTGTAGGGCGTTGTCTGTGAAGCACCGTAATGTCCTGCGGACCTCTGGGTAGGTCAAAAATGTAAGAGAACTGTAGCGCTTCAGTGAGAGCCAATAACGCAAAACTGACGCCTTGAATACCCTTGTCGTGATCAGAAATAGTCCAACAAAAGGTTTTGAGATTCACCCATTACAGAACGTAAGATTTGGCAAATTCCTAATAGAAGCGAGAAGGCCACTCACGGGCGGCATCCACCAGCAACGCAGCAGCGACTGGATGCCCCAGTGGATAACGCAGTGGACTTGCAGAAGGGTGGTCAAGGGATCGGTTCCGGGATTGGGGCTTGTGCATTGGGAGTGAAGTTTTTTGCATTCTTATCTACTTAACGTGCATTTTGGCCTCTGCAGGGTTCAGTGTTCGCTCTTCAACCTCTTTAACCCCTTGCAGAATATGAACCAATCTAGCCTTCGTTGATTAGAGATATGCCGCTCGCCATTAAACCACGCTTGTCTTGTTGGGTCCCTCGTTAGATACTACCCATGTCTGATCCCTTTATAATGGTCTGTATTCGTTTTGGAAGTGTGTATCGTAGTAACCTCATTTGACCGCTCTTCGCTACTCTAGAGGGATGCAAGGAAGTGGGGATGGACTGCAGGTAGAGACACTCGGACTCTTGACACTCCAAAGGCGAAATCCCTTCGTTCAAACCTCGTTTTGGGGTTATCTAGGGTGCTTATCACATCATGGCATCTGCTTTCGGTATAACAGCAGATTACAGTGAGTTATAGTAGACGTGGATACTGTGAAAAACTGCATACGTTTTCTTCTTCTGGCTGAACTTCGTTTCCAAGGTATCTGAAACTAAAAATAGCTCTCGAGAAATTTAAAGGCCAAAAACGTAACCAAATTCGTGATCATGCCGCAAGTGAGTGCGGCTAACCTGCCTCACTTACCTACACTCTACTCATGTCCTAGCATGCTATAATCTACCGGAACAAAAAATGGATTCCAGATTCGTCGTGACTAGTATCCCAAATGCCCTGCCCTAACGAACCTTGGCGAAATTTTTTTTCGACCCTGCAGACATGAGAGTACTTCTGTTCATACCTGTAACGGAACCCACCCCCCCCCCCCCCTAGAGTACGGAAGAGTAGTTGTACAAAAACAGGCAACAATGCGACCAATGACGCACGACGGGTAAAACATTCTAGTTTTGATTTTTTTTTTTTTGATTTTTTAGTAGAATTAGTAAACGTCACAAGAAACGCGCTCTCCATAGAAATCCGAAAGGGGATCAGGAGGTCCTGATGATGAACCAAATTACCAGTGGATCATGCTCACTACAAGGTTACTATGATACACACTTCCAAAACGAATACAGACCTCATAAAGGGATCACACATGGATAGCATCTAACGAGGGGCCCCAAAGACGAGCTTGGTTTAATGGCCAGCGGTATATCTCTATTCGACGAAGACTAGCTCGGCTCACATCCTGCAAGAGGCTAGAAAGGTTGGAAAGCGAATACTGAACCCTGCAGAAGCCAAAATGCATTCTACGTTGATAGAAATGCAAAAAAAAAAACGCCACTAGTAATGCACAAGCCCCAATCCCGGAGCCGATCACCCTCCCGCAAGTCCACTGCGTTGTCCATTCGACCATCCAATCGCTGCTGCGTGGCTGGTGGATGTCTCCCGTGAGTGTGCCTTCTCGCTTCTGTTAGGAATTTGCCAAATCTTACGTTCTAGCAATGGTTGAAGCTTCCAATCTTTTGCAGGACTGAGCACAACAAGGGCATTCCAGGCGTCAGTTTTGCGTTGTTGGCCCGCACTGAAGCTCTACAGTTCTCTTCCATTTTTGACCTAAGGTGCTTCTCAGACAACGCCTTAATCCTATGTAGGTCGCCTTGAGAATCTCCACGGTCACCTCTTTGACCGTAAGATTATTAGGGAAAAAGATAGGCATGCTCCGGATATGGAATTTGATTCTTAATTCAAACATTCATGAAACCTTAAATGGCCCTATACTATTCGGTAGTAAATCGTCTCAAGAAAGAAAGAAACCAATTTGGTTATCACACTTTTGACATCAGGGTGCACCACCGGTTTGAAAGCAACACAATCACAAAAAAGGGGGGACGCATAGCTGATCATGTTCTTCAGCCTTTCGTTTATGTTCAAGAGGTGAATAGGCAGTGCAAAACAATCAGTGACTGATGAGTCACCATCTCCGTTTCGTGTTCGGCCCGAAAGAGAGCGGAACACGGAACGGAACAGAAGGGCTAAAACCGGCCGAAACCGGAACATGGCACACGGAACACGTTAACTCCGCACATCAGTGCTTCTCAGTCCTCTTCCCTCGCTACATTGTGAACTCAAGACTTGCACCGCTGTTTTGCACGTATGTATGGGATAAATACACTTGTTTTTGATCTGGCAGGCTCAAGGCCCAGAATGTCGTCGATAATGTGGATTATGGCGAGCTTCGTGACTAAGAATAAGAAGACATAGTTGTAAACAAGAACCTCGAGAAGCAACTTGAGACAATTAACAACTGTTGGCATTCCTGCATGTGCACACAGCCACGAGATTATAAACTGATCAGCAAGAAAGTAAGCGCGAAACACCCAAAAGAAGGCAGGATGGCAAGAAACTCGCCGGATGCTTCACGCTGCCCCGTACACCTACACCGCGATCCTCTGTGTCGGCAGCCAAACAGCGGGCAAAAAAATAATTAAACCAACCAGCATATTGGTTCAAAGGGGGTGGCAGCCCCGAATGGATTGTGAAGTAATGCAGAACACATAATTGATGAGAACGGGAATTTCTTGTCGGTCTTCTTCGTAGATTCTGCTCTAAGTTAACCTAAGGCTTTTCAAATCAAAGCTAACTCTTCCAAGTCGAAGTCAACTTTTTCTACATTAAACTAGAGGCTCTCCAAAAATGTTCGAATAATTTTTTGTTAAAGGAAAATTTTAGCACTTTCTTTGAAGTTTTAATTCACCTACCCAATAAGTTAGCACACTGTTAGTATATTTTAAAAAATTTTGAGAAAAAAAACAATGATTCAAAGCTCGTTTTGAAGAGCAGGAAGACGGCTATTTTCTCTTGCCAAAACAGAAATTGCACCATGCCCTCGTCCGAAACTTCGAGATTTTTATTCGATTGATAGCAAAGTTTCTGTTCGCTTGCAGTTTCACGCCTGCAAACGGTGCAACGTAAACAACTGAAAAAACACGTACCCTAACTTTCTTGCTATATGTGGGCAGTATTTACACTATCAATCAGATAAACACAGTGCGACTTGGTTTTCGGGTGCATGGCGCGATCCGGTCCTTTAATGCACTACATGATTGCTGCCTTGCTGCGCTTTAAGGCAACATTCAATTTAATATTTTTTCTCAAAAAAATGTAAAATTGTTACACAACTTAAATAAATAAATAAATAAACAACTCTTTGGGCAGGTGATCTAAAAAAAATTCAAGGAAAGTTATACCGAATTTTTCTCAAACAAAACATTATTCAAACTATCTTAGTGAGTTTGTAGTTTAACCTGCCTCAAGGTCATTTCTACTTGGAATAGTTCGCTTTGATTTCAAGTCTTAGGGTACTATATATAATTATCGCAGCAAATTCGACACTTTCTTCAAACTTTAGACAATTCGCTTGGTCTGCTTTGGTTGCGAGAGACACTGCAGTACTCCCTACCGTCACCCAAACGCTCAACTTTGAACAAGGACACGATTTTTACTTTGCGAGTCTAGAATGCGTACTTTGGGATGCTTTCCAAAACATGCGCTTCTTAGAATGGTCACGAAGTTCCTTCCACCCTAACCAGAACGCGGTTCAACTGCTCATTTGTAACAGCAAGGAAGTGAAAATCTTAGGTTGGGTTAGCGAAGCGATGCGTCACTTGTTCGGTTGGATTTCGTGCACTTGACTGACACCTTAACGTAATTCAGCAGAACACGGAGTTCTTCATTTGGTGAATGGATTCTTGCTTTAGTCATCCTGAGCCCAACTTGACCCGCAGTTTTGATTTACAGAGAACCGTTCAAAAACTTTGAGCCAGCAGTAGCGCTTTCAGATCAACAGAAATACTAGCCGTTCAGGAGAGAGATTTCTTCACTGAAACTCTCAAACTCGAACTCTTGTGCTAGAACGGACGTTCTGACGGAAAAGTTAGCAGGCATGATTATGGATCTGTAGAGACAAACGGTTCTGGCTAGACAGGAGAACAGTACGATTTATCGCTCCCATCGTTAGAAAAATCTCGGTTCATGATTTTTTGAGGCACTCTGTATAATGGCTCCAGTACAAAAATCTCCTTTGACCCTCGATGAATAGCAGTGTTTTGGGCATCTTAGCGCTTATTTGTCATGGAAATTCAACAGATTTCGCTACAAAATCTTCCGCGTTTTTCTAAAACTTTGAGGAGCTGTGAACATCGAGTTCTAGAGCAGAACGAAAGGCTAGATGCTTGCACTGGAGAACCCCTTTGCTCAAGTTTCTGATGTTGCTGAAGTCGAAGTTTGACTGCTTTACTAGGGCGACATATGGGGCCGTATGCATACCTCGCCTCGGCGGGGCGGACTTCCCGCGCTCTTCCCCTAGCAGAAATTACCCGGCGGGAACGGGTGCCCCTTCCTGCGATGCACCTCGGGAAATGTACGGTCGGGAAACTTCCTAACCGTAATGAAAATGTTTCGTACGCAGGCACAGAGGAAGCGTTGCATATCACTGAGAAATTGTCAGCTGTTTCTACTCCGGGTGAAGGGACGGTAGAGGAACTACAAAAATTGTGAGAGTATGTTACCAATTGGATACTGTATTCGCTATGAAGCCTATCAAAACGCTGGGATGTCACATTATATACGCCTATCCACTCGCCTATCTATTGTTCTCCTTTGTTTCTACGGGTTTTGGGAATCATCTTGCAAAAGTGACCAAGTGAGATCCGTAGGGGTACTGAGTTAAACAAGTCATACCTATGCGTCGCATGGCATCAGGCAAAGTTTTGTTGTTAGTTAGATAAGGGCATATATGAACTAGTCAAATGAGGTGGAGCTGGGAGTAAACAAGCATTTGCAAGCGTTTTTTTTTTTCTCGGCTCCATTTGACAATTAACGATATGCCGTTTATGCCCTTTTATTTGCTGGCAGCAGGTCAGATAAACCTTTCAATCAATTTGGCATGTGTACTAGCTCTCAACATCGATGAAAATAACATCGAGAAGCCGGGTACTAAGCGGCTGATGCCCGCTGTACACCATGATGGTATGTTGAAACGGGTAAGTAAGATCAGCCACACCCTGGATTTCCATTCCTTGCTCAGTTCTGTCAGAATACGTTTTTATTTTAGTGTTCCAGGACCATGTTCTCATAACGGAGCCTGTACCAGCCTCCTTAATACCAAAAGCCGTATCTGTCTAGGAGAATCCATATCTCTACGGTAAAAGTTCGAGGATAAAACGTCCGAGCAACATTTAGCCTTAAAAGTATTAATTATTTAACCAAAGGTTTCGGAAAATGTACATTTCAGTAAATGAAAGCACTAACATAAAAACAACCTGGCTAGACTTTGTTATACCCGCATTGAATACAAACATACACACGAGTGGTCCAATCATAGCCTCTTTAGGCGTTTCTTATACCCAACAACCAACGAAATATAAAAAAATCCCAACTCTTGGACACTGCTTGAAAATTAGCTTCAGTAAGTGCCTGTTTTACGTAGTGAATGACTGAAAGGTCAAACCCCTCATACGCTAAACACTGCTGCTGAAAAATGACCTCACCATCACATAAACCAAAACATCGACGAAGTCGCCCTCTTGCCCCTCCTCTCCTGCTCTTATGTAGAGGCATTCTTCGAAAGCAGCATCTTGACAGCAGCATGTCCGCTCCAATCAGCAAAGTCTCTGCTCCAGTCCGAATTCCCCCTACCTCCGAGTAGGGGGACGCAATTTCCCGCTAGAGCCCCGGAGTACTGTATTCCCAAGTCACTGTGCATTGCGGAAGTACGGTATTTCCTCCCCATTTCCCGGCGGGGCGTGTCGGGGCGAGCTATGCATACGGCCCATGAGCTCTCCTCAGAAGCGCAGAAGCCTTCAGAACAATCAGAATTCGAGCTGAACGGTAATTGCTCTAATCCCATTGGTCAGCCCAGCACCAGCACGTAGAGGTTACATGCCTTGAAGATGCTACAGACAACGGTCTAGGACACGGCAAGGACGGTAAAAATAGCGCACAAATCGGCGAAGGCCTGATGTTGCCTGGCTGGCAGGAGGCAAAAATGGGCGGATGAAGAGCCGCCGGCTCTCGGAGCTGCGATAAATGACCGAATTTCGTTGTTTTTGCGGTCGGCGTTCCCCGAAGAGACACTTTTCGACCAAACGGAGTGCAGCGATAAACAGCAGCCACGCGGATGGCTTCAGTTTGTTGATTAAAGTAATGGAAGACGCCTGGTCAAGCCGTCGAGGAGAATCTTCTCTTAGAGAGACAACCTCAAAGAACATCCTCATTCGGACCGATAGGCACGCGAATGCGACGGCTAGTAGTGCGTAGCTCATCTTGTCCACTCGACGTCATGAATATCTAATGAAACAGCCCGTTGCAAGCTGTGCTTAAGAACATCGTTATCTCCTTCAATGACAATTTCGCTGCACTGCCTCGCATGAACTGCGGAAGGCTGGGCACAGGGGAGGTTTCAGGATCGGTTCTTCTTGGGCTGCAAGTCATCGTCAGCCAGTCTGCAAAGCCATGCTCGAGAATATCTAACAGCTCGAAATGCAGCAAGTACAAGTCAATTCCATTCCATCTTCATAAACAACGCTGCTCTCATCGGAAACAGCCTATAATGGACCCTTTTCAGTAGGTCAACACACACTTTCAAGCGGTTTGTAATCCCAGATCTCTCAGATATTCTAACCCAATGAAACTGAGTCAAGTCAGGAGTCTAAAGCGTTATCCAATTATATCTTTGATCAGTTCTTTTTCAAATCCTGTGGAATCTCTCAAAAAGCAGATGTGATCAATTCCCTCAAACTTCGCACCTTCAGTAAGGGGAACAAAACATTCGGCACGCAAAGCCTCCACGTTTTCAAGTAACTGCCCGGCAATCTCGGCACCCAATTGCTGCCAAATTTAGGGTGTGCTCAACAAAGCATTCCTGCTCTGCTGAAGCCGCAACTCGGAATCGGTTTAAAACCTTCGCCACTGCTTGAAAAGGTGCTTCCTCTTGGAAATGTAAAGCCCCTCTTTTTGTTAAATCATAGCTTTGTCCATACAAACAAATAAGTTGTCAGGAAAATTTGCAACACCATGCTCTAGACAAAATGATTGCAACTTCAATAATTTTTCTCTCAAGACCGAGTTTTATTTTTTTCATAGTTCCTGGTCGGTAGTAGAATGGTTAAGCAGACCAGGGCATCGGACCGAGAAAACGATCTGCTGGACAGGTGAGCAGTGTATGTTAGCTGTATGATATCATACCTGCTAAATGCGAGCCTCGCACTTACGTAAGCGCAGCGTTCCAAATCTAAATGGGTGTCCACTATAGTTGTGCTCTCGAAAGTTTTTCGAATATTCGAATGGTTTCGAATATATGCGAACAAGGCGGTGGGGATCCCTTGGCTGAACCTTAGCAGAAGCAACATAGGCCATCTTTCGCTCCCTACTCCGGACTTCACCTCCCGACTTGCTCGCCACTAGCTGTGACACGATTAGCGATTCCTCATTGGTAACAGCGAAGTGTTCAGCTCTCCAACTACTTATGGCAACCGATGAATTGTAGCCAGGAAAGCAGTTCAAGTCAGCGACTCCCATACGAAAAGTCCTCTGCCTAGCACTTAATAACTACTGCATTACAGCTCATTCTTCACCACAAAGTTGTGGCATAAAATGGAAAGAAAGCGAGTAACTACCGCAGGAAACACTGAGACTGAAAAACAACTATGGGATGAAGACGAAGAGCAAGGAGGGACCGATAATGGGGGAGCAAACCTCAACAGCTCTTTATATACCGGGAAAATTTCAATTGCTCTGTTTAATACTGACCCTTCTTCGGGGCAGCTAAGGGTGAAGTGTAGTTGGACACCTCGAACTCGCCTTCTTTGGTTGTGCGCAAGTGCCCGTCAGTTGCGTCCGCTCACTTTCAGTAAACACATCCGAGACACAGCATCAAAGCGCGCCCCTGAAATTTAGTGGGGAAGCTGGGAAACTACGAACCGAGTGTGGGTGGACGAGCAATGCCCTCAAGCTTCCAAAGAAGCCCCAATAAGTCAGAGCACTGCTACCTTCGCGGCGTGTACTCACTTTATGTGAGCAAAGAAACACAAGCCCCGTTAACCAAGAGTGAGAGAGCTGAAAGGGAGCAAAGTTTTTGAGCGCAATCAGGTGAAGGTTGTCGTCGGATCACGTTAGAGCGAAAGCGAGCCATAAGACATCGGAGTAAGCAGCGGAAGTCCTTGGGGAGATGGAGCCGCCGCCCAAACAACACAGTGGAGCCTGAGCAATTCGTGTGGTGGGCGGCAATATCATGGACGCCGGGCGGGCAGCAGCTTATTCAACGAGCGCAAGAGGCGAAAACATGACAAGTGAAGAAGGCTTTCCGGAGATGTGGGAGAAGTTCTCCCTCACCCAAAAAGAAATGTTTGAACTGATGTATTAGGTTGGAAAAAAGTCCTTTCATTTTTTCAAATATTTATTGCTTCACAACTACAGAATCAAATCAGTTGAGATAATCTCCATTTCGTCCCACTACACTTCTCCAAGGACTGGGTACTTTTCTAATTCCTCTCGCGTAAAAGACTGCAGTTCTGGAGTCGATTCTAATTCCTCTCGCGTAAAAGACTGCAGTTCTGGAGTCGAACCAACGCTGAATCCAATTTTTGAGGTCTTCGTCCGTTTCAAAATACTTCTCTCCAATTTTTTCCTTGAGAGCATGGAAGAGATGGTAGTCGGTAGGGGCGAGGTCAGGGCTACATGGTGGATGTGGCATTACCTCCCACCCAGCTCCTCTGTTGTTTCTCCTGTGAGTCTTGCAACATGTGGTTTTGGCCTCTTTTCTTGGAGAGCTGCGGCAACTTTGTGGAGTTGGCCACTGAATGTGGCAGCAGTAAGTGTCTCTCCACTTCTGAGAGTTTCCCAGTAAATCACTCCTCTGATATCCACCAAACACTCAAGAGAATCTTCCTTTCGTGAACATTGGACTTGAGATCAGGCTTAGGGCTCTCTCCTTTTTTACGCATTGTCTTTTTCTTCGGAAGTTGGCATACAGAACCCAGGACTCATCGCCTGTCACAATACGCGGCAGAAACGATTTTCTTTCGTCTCTGAACAGAAGACAAGCAACGATGGAGAGCCGTTGACCTTTCTGAGTGTCTGACAGGGCATGTGGAATCCAAGCTCCAAATTTCCATGAAAGCCAAGATTCTTCAGATGGACTCCCACTGTCCTATGAGACACTTCGAGCTTTTCTGCCAGTTGACGTGTCGCCTGCCTACTATCGGCACGAAGAAGATGGAGTTGTTCAGTGTCGTCCAATTCAGATGGCCTTCCTGACCTTGCTTTGTCCTCGAGTGAATAATCTCCCTTTAAAAACTTTCCGAACCATTCATAACATGTGCGATGAGTAATAGATCCCAAACCATATATCGTTAATTTGGTCGGCTGCCTCACGTGCCGTAGATCCTCTAATGAATTCATGAAGAATGAAGTGCCGAAAATGGCCCTGAGGTAGATCTGGCGTTGAGTCCGGAAGAATGGGTAGATAATGAAATACAAGAAGGGTCTTGACCTATGTCCGTGTGCGAACGGCAGACAGGTGTGATAGGATTACGAAATTAGCTATCAATACTGGCTAGTGTGTTTACAAGGAGAACGGTAAAAAAAATTCGAAGTGTGAAGAGACTTTTTTCCAACCTAATAATACCCTCCTAAGCTCACTCCAAACACAGTCAAAGTGATTACGCCAGCAAAGCTGCGTGGCATCGAGTTTTTATCCAACAGTTTTTGGGCTCGTCCTAAATATTACGCTGAAATAGACGAACATGTTTGAAAACAGAATACAAAGAGCGCTCTTGCGCTACTTATATCGTTCTGGTAGTTTAGAGGAGCGAAGCCCGTGAAATAGAATCCTTAATTCCATGTTGAGGTCCATTTGGAATTTTCGCTCTCATGAAGTTGGTAATCGAAATGTAGTCCTATTGAGTGCGCGCCAATCTTACCAGGAAACTACCTCAACGGTAGCTCGGAACGACCCAACTGTTATGGGCAGAATCGCCTCTCTCTGGGAAGCAGCAAATGCAAATATATCAATCCCAATACAACTCTGCGCAGAGTTAGGGGCGACGGAAGTTGGGCCGTTGGCGGTGTTAGCCCTATGTCTGCAGGCGGAGGGCGGGCTCAAGTTGGCTGGAAACAGCGATGACGAGCGAGCGGTGGTGGCGCAGTGAGTAGAGGGGCGGCGTAATCCCCATAATCGCTGTTTCTAGCCAACTTGAGCTCGCCCTCCTCGTGCAGCTAGGGCTAACGCCGCCAACGGCTCAACTTCCGTCGTCACTAACTCTGCGCAGAGTTGTACTGGGGTCGAGATATTTGCATTTTGTTGTTTCCCAGAGAAAGGCGATTCTGCCCATCCATATATAACACATAGGTCGTTCCGACCTACCGTTGAGACAGTTTCCTGGTTAGTCAAAAGCGGCGAACGAACTTCAAGACATCAGTAATAGCAAAAACGCGAGATCTATGAAAAGTCCGATCCGTACAATCCTGCTCCCTTTTTCCCCGTGTTATCCACAGGCACAAAAAAGGAACTTTTGGCTTGAAAAAAGTTTATCCTTTATCTGGCTTTATAGATTTATTATTTTCACTACCTGCGCCTGATGTCCGCAGTTCAGTCACCTTTGTGAAAGAAGGCCAAAAAACCCAGCCAGTCATGTATTGGGTGCCATTCGCCTTCAAGTAAAGGCAAACTTATCTCCAGCTTCAAAAACTGTGTGGGTTCTTGGCAGTTTCCCTTAACAGTTTCAATAGACCAACATCATACTCTGCGCCGCCTGCTTCGGATACTCGGATGGTGAAGTCTCTCTTCGGCAGAGAACGAAATGAAAACGGTACCGCCCCGCACAACCTTCCACCGCACCTTACCCACGCATGTTTCTAGTCCAATAAATCCCAGTTGCCGGCCGTTAGGCATCACAAAACCTCCAAAGAGGAGACTCCCACCCCCTCGCGCTTCTATTGGCGTATTTATATTCGAGCGGAGTTCTGAGAGCTCGTGCTAGAGCAGCAATGATAAGCGCTACTCTTCATAAGTGCTGCCACGAGGCTAAATGCGGGCCTCGCACTTACGCGCAGCTTTCGTAAACCACTAAGATTACATGTGTTTTTTGCGCCGTCCTTTTCACTGCACACGAAAACAAGTCGTCTTTGCGAATCACGAACTTCTCTAGCCTTGGCCTATTCTTCTAGGTTACTACCTTTACGGAACAACGTAGTTCAACTGGCCTTTCTCTCCGCTGCGGGCAGCAATCGAAACTGTTGGGCACAGAATTTCGGAAAGTCTTCCGGATTTCCACAGAACATGCTGCGAAGTGATTCCTCGCTGTCCTCCAACCAAACGGAGTATGCCGTCCTGAAAATGAACCGTTATCGTCAAAGCGAATAATTTCCTCTCCTTCAATCTTGATTTTCCGCAAGTGATGCACACGCTTCGATATCCACTTATTCAGCGACCCTAATTAGGTCGAAAATTTCGGTACTATTGTACTTTTGGTACCCCATTTAATCTTCTTCAAAATAGGTCTACTAGGGGTAATCTGCCATGGGAAGAACGAATATCATAGTCGTTTTTTGCGGAAATGTCTTATAAGCCCGCTATATTAAGTTGGAATCGCTCAAGGCCTTGCGAAATAGTGCGCGCTGGTAAGAGACGCAGAGACTCCGCCCCCTACCAGCACGCATTCTCGGCCGCCTCCGGGGAGGGGGGGGGGGGGGTTACCATAGCATGCCGTGGCGCGCAGGCGTAGCGGCTAGATACTTGCAGCGAATTAAATGCAGTCTTATCTCCTCGATTCGATTACAGATTCGGATCTTATTTTCTTCCGAATAGGGCAGGAAAGGGACCTCTAGGATGAATGCGATTTTACCACGGGTGTCCTAGGGGACCCACACCCCGGAGTCCCTTCCCCTGTCCAATTATGCGCTCTCCTCCACGTGAGCGAAAGAGAGCACACAACAGAGTTTTCAAGCCTTTTCGAGATTTCAAGGCTTATGCCCTGGCTAACCTCTGCTGCAGGCTAGGGACGGCGAAGTAGTTTGCATGGATAGGAGGCGGAGTCTCTGCGTCTCTTACCAGCGCGCGCTATTTCGCAAGGCCTTAGGCAAATAGAACTTAATATAACGGGCTTATAAAGCATTTCCGCAAAAAACGACTATGATATTCGTTCTTTCCATGGCAGACTACCCCTAGTAGACCTATTTTAAACAAGATTAAGTGGGGTACCAAAAGTACAATAGTACCAAAATTTCTGACCAGGGAATGCCGTCAGCTTCCCATGGAACTTCGGATTGAGACCTATATCACGTGAAAGAGCTCGAGACGCTGATCACAGATATGTAGACCAAACTTGCTAAATGGATCTCACAAGCGAGTTATGGCCGGCGGAAACCGCGATGTCTTCCATGTGTTAGGCGCGCTCAATCAGCGTTGGGCGCAGTATTGCGCGTAAATCAGCGGTTCGGCTATCAGCGCCGTCAGCAGGGGCGGCGGCGCAGTGGTAGGGTGCTCGCTTCACAGGATTGAGGTCATTGGTTCGGTTCCCGTCGATGACGGGTTTTTTGCATTTTGTAACTTATCTTCGACGAGGACCTATAATTCCATTTTTAGCACATTTTTGACTGAACGGCTGATGGCGACTTGCATTTACGTCTATTTGAAGACGGAAACGTGCTTCAGGTAAAATGTTTTATTCGTGACGTGAAGCAAGTCAAAAATTCAAAGCAAAGCAAAAATAAAAAGTAAAAATGAAATCAAAAATCAGCTTAATGAACATAATAAATAAAAAGTAAAGGCACTAGTTAAAAGTTCCGACTCCACCGACACGACATCGGTCGAGAAAAAATTGCGCTGAAACTTCGTCTAGGGGGCTATTTGGGGTGCTAATCACGAATCTGACATCGGTTTTTCACGATTCGGTCGGAGACCACCCATTCCGTTAACAAGGGTGGTCCGGGCAGGGTCACCGATTTCGCTGAAACTTCGTCGAGGAGGGTTATTTGGGGTGCTGATCACGAATCTGACATCCGTTTTTCACGATTCGGTCGGAGACTACCCATATCGTTAACAAGGGTGGTCCAGGCAGATAAGGTTTGAACAGATATAATTAATTTTTGATATGTATAGAAGTAGTTCATTTTCAATATATTAAATTATGTTGATTAAGTATTGTTGATTCTTCGTTTTATTTTACTTTTTATTTATTATGTTTTTTAAGTTTGGTTGATTTTTAATTTTGTTATGTATGTGAGTGTCGCCAGCGATTGCCATTGGGCGATGAGACCGGGGGGTACAGTGCGCCGCGAGACCTCCGGATACGAGGTGCGACGGCCTCGCCTCCCGCCTGTCCTGTGGGCCCGTTGGCCACCTCAGCGGACGACACGCCTCCCATTCCCCCCATATAAGCAGCCCGCAGTGGCTATTGTTCGTTCTTGTTTTATTCATATAATTTGTTGTTGTGGCTCATTTTGGGCTCAAATAAATCTACTCTCTTGAGCTCTCCTGTTCTCGTCTATTTGGTATAGGAATTGTCATAAGCCGGCTCGGATCGAAGCCGCGTATAGATAGCATCGTGCTATCATCGCCTCGTCGAGAAACGACAATTTTAATTTTATTTTTTATTTTGTTTTGATTTGAATTTCTGACTTGCTTCACGACATGAATAAAACATTTTACCTGAAACACGTTTCCGTCTTCAGATAGACGTAAATGCAAGTCGCCATCAGCCGTTCGCTCAAAAATGTGCTAAAAATGGAATTATAGGTCCTCTCGAAGATAAGTTACAAAATGCAAAAAAGCCGTCAGCGACGGGAACCGAACCAATGACCTCAATCCTGCGAAGGGAGCACCCTACCACTGCGCCGCCGCCGCTGCTGACGGCGCTAATAGCCGAACCGCTGATTACCGCGCAATACTGCGCCCAATGCTGATTGAGCGCGCCTAACACATGGAAGACATGGCGGCTTCCGCCGGCCATAACTCGCTTAGGAGATCCATTTAGCAAATTTGGTCTACATATCTGTGATCAGCGTCTCGAGCTCTTTCACGTGATATAGGTCTCATCTCGAAGTTCCATGGGAAGCTGACGGCATTCCCTGGTGAGAGGCTTGAAGGGTAGATAGTCGGGAGGGGAGAAGATGCGCGAGTTCAGTCGGTGTTTCGATGCAGAAAGGGCGTCCGTTGGGTAATTCACTTCAACTGAATGACGTGTAAGATTCGCGGAGTTAGATCGAACATTATCTTAAGAAAGGTGAACAAACGTGCAGTGCCCTCCCATTATAACGCCTCCGGATAAGATAGGCGACTCTGCTATAAAATAGGTTTTCTCGGGAGCCGGCCAGCTTACATTTACGCCAATTCAAACCAACTCCGGTTAAGACGCCTCGGATACAACGCTATTCTCATTACAGCGCGGTTCTGAGAGGAACTCTGCGTTCAAAACGACTCTCATTACAACGCGAACAGGTTCAGTTCCGATACCACAGAAAACGAAGACATGTAAGAGACAGACTGCGTTTATGATCGGTCCTAACCTCCCACTGCCTCGTTCATAGTCAAAAGCGGCTACAGCGCGAAAATGTGTAAGATTCACATCGACGGTTTTCCCGCGTGCGCGACCCACGAAAGTGTTCATACTCAGTAATATGTCCAGCACAGTGTAAGACATCCGGTAGTCATTAGAGGCAGACGCGTACTGGAAGATTTCTTCAACCAGAAAATTCAAGATATCGGTTCAGTAGGTTAGAATACTCAAAATAAAACTACGTTATCACATTTATTTTAAAGGTGGCGATGTCCATTCCTCCTCTTGGTGCCACTGGAAACTGCTCGCTTCTGCGAACTAAGCCAAGCACGGTCATTCGAATGCAGGCGACAAGCCCTAGTGACAGGCCGGCCTACGAACAACACAATGTCACATCGTATGAGTGTATGTCAGTTCATGTTTTTTGAGAATAGTGCTACGGCGTCCGCGGGAGCCGACGCGCACTCTCAAAGCCCGGCGAGTGTGAGAAGTATGTGAGGATCCCTGGTGCGAGGACGGCATCGGGGGGCAACTGAGCTAATCCGAAAATCCCGTAACGTAAGCAGACCCACGTGGCTACGCTGAATGTGGGTACGTTGACGGGCCGCTCGTGCGAGTTGGTAGAAGCACTGGAGCGTAGAAGAGTTGATTTCTGTGCGGTGCAGGAGACGAGGTGGTCCTGCCGCAAGTCAAGGGACATAGGACGTGGCTTCAAGGCCGTTCTATGTGGAAGTCACAGGACCACCAGTGGTGTTGGTATAATCGTCTCCGGGCGTTTCCGAGACTCGATTGTAAGCGTCGAGCGCTTTGGCGATCGATTGATGAATATCGTTGTCGCCGCTAAGGAGCGACTCTTCCACTTCTTCTCTGCGTATGCTCCTCAGACTGGCTGTTCCGATCAAGCCAAGGATGAGTTTTGGAGCCTGCTTGATGAGAAGACAGCAGAGGTACCGTGGAAGGACTTCATCATCGTCGCTGGTGACCTCAATGGGCACGTAGGCGCTACGAAAGACGAGTACAGCTGTCATGGTGGATTCGGCTATGGGTTGCGTAACACAGATGGTGAGCGTATCCTTGAATATGCGGATTCGCATAACCTCACCATAATGAACACCGTGTTTCGCAAACGCAACTCCCACCTTATCTCGTTCTATAATGGGAACACCAAGACGCAGATAGACTTCGTCCTTGTGAGAGATCGTGACCGAAATCTCGTCACAGACGCGAAGATCGTGCCGTATGAAACGGTCGCCCCACAGCATCGTCCGCTGATCTGTACTTTAAAGATCGCCCCTCCGAGGCTGAAGCAGGTCGAGCGATGCGGTGCAGCAAGAATCAAGTGGTGGCGAATGAGAGAGAAGGAAGCAGCTGTGATTTCTCGCGTGCGGTTACCGACAGTCACGACTGTCGACGAAACTTGGAAGAAAGCGACCGACGAGATACTTCAGGCTGCGAGGTCAGAACTTGGCACTACGAAGCCTGGACGACGAAAGGTCGACGTGCAGGCATGGCTGTGGACGAACGAGGTGAAAGAAAAGGTTCGAGAGAAGAAAGCGCTTTATCATGTGTTTCTCGGCGACAAGGCCGCCAATAATTGGCAAAAGTACCACGAAGCGAAAAAGCTGCCAAGAAGGCTGTGGCCGTAGCAAAAGCCGCTCATTACAATGATGTCTACGAAAAGCTTGAGTCGCGCGATGGTGAGCGGTATTTGTACCTACTTGCGAAAAACCGTCATCGCCAATCCGAGGATATAGAGAAGTTCTTTGGCATCAATGATGAGAAGACCATCTTCTGATAGAGCGCAAAAAGGCCTTGAAGCGATGGTGCGATTATTTCGAGGGAATTTCGACTGAAGAGTTCCCTCATCCGGCCGTCCCTTCTGTGGCTCCTATCCACGGTCCCGTCCACAAAATCACTGTGGAGGAAACTGACGCGGCTCTGAGGTTGATGAGACCGAGCAAGGCGACTGGTCCAGATGACTTGCCAGTTGACTTATGGAAGTCGAAGTTCTGGCACTCTGCTGAGTGGTTGGCCAAGTTTTTCAACCAGGTTGTAGCGGAGAAGAAGGTGCCTGATGTTTGGCAGAAAAGTACGACGATCCCGATTTGGAAGAAGAAGGGCAGCACTGCGGACTGCTCAAATTACTGTCCGATTCGGTTGCTCTCGCACAGCATGAAGATCTTCGAGCGAATCATCGATAGCCGAATTCGCGAAATCGTCAAGCTTTCCAGCAATCAGTGCGGCTTCGTGGCTGGTTGTGGCACTATCGATGCCAGAGAAGCATCGCGAGAAACAGAGGCCAGTGCATCTTGCCTTCCTCGACTTGGAGAAGGCCTTCGATCGCGTACCGCGTGAGGTTATATGGTACGCCCTACGACAGCACGGTGTTCCCGAAGAACTTGTTGAGTGGGTGCGAATGCTATACTCTTGTCCAAGTCCGAGTCGTGTGCAAGCTGCAGCTGGAACCTCGATGGAGTTCCCCATCTCTGTCGGGGTGCACCAAGGATCTGCGCTTTCCCCACTCCTCTTGCTATATGCTGATGACGTGATGCTCGCCTGCGAAGACAAAGGTGAGCTCGAGCGAGAAGCGGGACAAACGCTGAAGAAGAAGAAGAGGAAGATCACATTTATTTTAAAATTAGAGCGGCCGATATAGAGATTATATGCTGTTGCAGGTATTGCTGCGAACCAAAGATGCAGGCGGGGAACCCGTACCGTACCACCTGCATTCCGGGCAGGATAGACTAG
Source organism: Heligmosomoides polygyrus bakeri (assembly GCA_947359475.1). Classification (NCBI taxonomy): domain Eukaryota; kingdom Metazoa; phylum Nematoda; class Chromadorea; order Rhabditida; family Heligmosomidae; genus Heligmosomoides; species Heligmosomoides polygyrus. The sequence goes on along the minus strand of OX375868.1, from coordinate 52,648,064 downwards.
CACCAACATCGCTGCTTCATCGCACGAAATATCATGGATACATCCCTTTAACGTCCCAGATATTTTCGCGGGCGTTATGTGCTGTTAAAGAGACTTGGGATGCTTTGGGAAACGGAAAAGGAGAGAGTGGGACCGAGAGTCCGTCCTGGTGCACGAGTTCTAGTAGTACCATCCCCTAACATCAGGTTACATGGTCATAATGTTGATCGCGTCTAACTTACTTTTGGTATCATTTATCATTACACATTTTTATTATACTTTTGACCATTGCAGAGAGTACCTCTCAAGACAGGGTAGCATTAACCATCTTCTTCTTCAGCGTTTGTCCCGCTTCGTCGCGGGTTCCGTACTTCTGTAGCCATATTCATAACGTGGCGGGAGCGGGAAAGCAGGCGATGCCTTCCCCCTCCCGCCGCATCCCGCTCCCGGCTTCCTGCAACCCGGAAGGTATTCATAAACCGCCGGGAAGCGGGAGCGACCGCGACGCGCGAGTAAGATTCGCAGCGGAGGCGGGAAATGCAAGATTTCAAAAACCAAATTCTCAAATTGTCTGGGTTTCAACCAGGGATGAGCGATTAACGAAATTTTAAGACCCGGCTAACGGACAATTTTGCCTAAAAATCGCCGGATAACGGAAAACGAATAACGAACAAGCAACAAAAATTAAAACTGGCTTGAAATTGTTCGAATCTCAACAGAATATCAGAAATTCATGAGCTGTTAAGTTATGTGCCATCTCTTACCATTTTAAAAGTATTTTGAAGAACTTGTCGGGGACAAAAGTGGCACGATCCCCAATAGAGAAACCAAGATTATTTTGTAATACAATCTCTTGCCACTCCACTCGACTGATGTTCCGGCAGAACCTTCTTCAGTGCCTGGAGAGGACAAGGAGAGCTTAAGAAGCTACTCGTTTATAGATCATTTTAGATTTAGATCAGTTTATAGATTTGCACAAATTGCATTTTAAAACTTTTCCTTTTTTTGAAGAGGCCAAACACGAGGATGGATGCGTAAAGCAACTTAAATGACCTTATAGAAGCAATTGAAATGCTGATATTCCACTCTTGCAGGTAGACAAGATTCATTCAATTCCTATTCACCTACATTTGTCCCTACCCTAGGGTATTCTAAGAATAATCTTAGCAAAAGCTCTTTGAATCTGCATGTTTTGCAATACGCGCCATGGGAAGTTAATTGGATGTAATTTATAGCTGCGCCATTTAAATGTTTAATAAAGAAGACCCAAGTCCTAGCATTACAAACGCACCACCATTATCAGCTGGAATCGTCTTCTCCCTTTATCCTCTATCCTATGACTAAAAGGGTACCTTTGCCGCAAGTAATTAAATGGAACACACTGCAGCCGTGGAACCTCGAAGAGTAGTAGAAAGTCAGCACTGTGCAGCATGTTAAGATTATTCTTAGGTTACCCTACACCCTCCAGCTCTCACGATCAGTAATATCATCGAAGCAGTGTGACATGATATGCGGGACAAGCCGATGGGCAGTTCATTGTTTAAAAGGTCTCATAAACGCATCGTACAAGCTTTGCCATCTGGAGGACATCCTCGATGATTTGGCCCATACGTGACCATTAGGTTAGAGTGTTCCTCCATATTCTCTAAATATGAGACGAAGACAGACTAAAAGAAAAAATGGCTGAAGGATTGAGGCTGGAGGTTGTGATAACAGTTTGCATACTTTTACTTTTACTTTACTCACTTTTTCATAATTTGAACTACTTTACTATTGAAGAAATAATTTCTAATTTTACACATGCCTTCAGTTATATTTTTATTTTGTTGTTGTTCACTACGAAGTTCAACCCTACTTCGCTGACGATGTCTTCTTTTCCACGCAGAACGTGCTCGTAAAATGTCCACCGACCGACAACGGAAAAGGATAAGAGGTGGTATCGCAATATCCCGTAGAAATAGAGTGCGTGACGCATCCGACGAAAGAGCCAGTAATTGTCAATGTTTCAGATCAATTATGTGATTTCTTTCCAATCAAGTAAGCGACAGAATCCGGACCTCCCTCCCCCACCCCCCTCCCCAGAAGATAGCCCAAGAAGACGTTAGGAGACATATGGCGAAGATAACCCCCCGTGAAAACGACTTTCGATAGCAAAATCGCCATCGAAATCCTATTGCTTGCGATTCAACGCACCACCTCATTGACGGCTTCCCGACGTTCCCGACCGGTTGAGTGCGGGTAGGCCGGGAGGCTCCCGTTGCTTCCCGGCATGTTCGTGAATACGAACTTTTGCCTCCCGGCCCGGTCGCTTCCCGCGGGAAGCTTTGAACGTTCCCGGGAACGCTCATGAATACGGCCACTGGTGTCGTGGCGCCACCTTACCCGATCCTGCGCTTGATCAAGGTGGACGCGACTCCCGTTATAACCCGAATTTTCGCCAATCCCTTCGAACGCGTTATAACGAGAAAGAACTGTAATTCTTCCCCTCTCCTCCTATCTCACGGAGGTCTCAGACGTATGTCTGAACGGCGAAAATGAATACCACTACGAAAGTCTCCACCTTTCACAGGTAGGTAAGTGGGTACCGTTTTTGCAAAGTCCTTGAGCCCAAGGAGCCAGGGGCCCTTAAACTTTACTACAGGGTCGCATGCACACGAGCTAAATTACCGTAATCGGGCGGAATTTCAAAAACGGATATCATGTTCGTGATCAGAGCACCAGATAACCCCCTAGGCAAAGTCTGGGTGAAAATGTTTTTTACCCCTTCCCGACCTCGACCAGTGAGCTAGGGGTTGCGAAAGCGAAACAGTGCCGCTTCAGATTTACCCATGACAATCGCATACTCAGGACACTCATGTCACGGCGAACCATCGTGATCAACTTTTTGAAAGATATCTCTGCACTCCCATCTTCAATTTAAAAAATCTCTCTATGTTTGACGTTTTTTAATTGCTCGGCTCACTAGATGAGTTTCAAAACCAACGTGCCGCCGTCTAACGATACGCTAGTACGGGACGGTGATCTATGCTCGCTGACTTGCTGGGATGCAGCAGCTACTGACCCGTCACCATCAGTGTGCCTAGTTGTACACCTTCGATTGGCAGTAAGGTACAAATGGACTTTTTTGCAACGATCGGCTGTCCTTCTTTGATCATGTGCGGCACATGCTAGGTGAGGTTGTCTGGACAGCCACTCTCGACTTGTGAACTGGTCCCGTCATATGCCCTTGTAATTGCTTTATTTACGTCCAGTTGGTAAGGTTCATTCCCCATTTAGCCAAGGGTCCTATTGAAAATTGTAAGCGAAGCTAGCTGAGCGTTCTGTGATTTTCATGCCTTCTCTGATCCGATTGATTCCAGCGAGCCGAGACGGGGAGCGATCATGGAGAGGCGACGAGGCGACGACGGCGGCCGGCGGCTTCGAGGACGGCGGCGAGGACGAGGAGCCGACCGACGACAAGCTGATGGCAGACTCCGGCGGTAGCATGACCGACTCCTTACCTCGAAGCTCAATGATTCACTCTACCATCATGTATTCCGTCCGCCCCATTCTGGATAAACCATATTCTGTATCCCGTGTTTCCACCCCTCATGCTTACTAAATCAATAAAACCATATCAGAAAATAAAAAGTGTCGTATATAGAGGGGCAGCTAATTTAAATCACTTACTAAACATGCACTTAGCAGCCTATAATGGAATATAGGAAAAGTTGAGAAAGTGATACATACCAAGCGGGGAATTAACATTCAAAAAAGGCAAAAATTCACACGGCCCGGTATCTTTCACCACCCCTCTATTTCCACGAAGGGCGCGCACAAACGTGTTAGGTGTGTGCTGACACTGCGACTCAATACTGGACTTTCACGGCTGCTAATTCCTTGGGTTTAATGACTTTGCAAAAATGGAACCTATCTCCCTACTATTTCAAGGGCTGAGATTCTCGAGGTGGTATTCATTTTTGTTCACTTTTCCCGCCAGACACACGGCTGAGACACTTCCCTGGCTAGATGCGCATTCTGTCAACGTGCATAACTATTCTACTTTCGGAAACTCTACTTTCAGGCAGGCTGAAACATCAGACGGCGACGACTGTCGTGTCCACTGACATCTGCATCACAACTTAACAACACCAGGTTTCAGTGGTCTCCGTGGAGGCCGCAAGATTGCATAGCAAAGTAACTTCACCACTAACAAAGCAATCTCTTGCCCAATTAATAAAGCGAATTCAATCTCCACATAATATGCCCAACAGGTTTCTTGCATGCATAAAGTGCACAGCATGGAGCAATTTTTAAACTTTTCTTGGACTCTCACATCCCTTAGGCACATTTATACTCTGGCCGAGGAGTGGCGCCACGCCTCGAATTTGACGCGCCGCTGCGCGATTACAGTTAGAAAGGAGCGTCAGAGACGCGTGGCCACAAGCTTCTGCTTACTACGGTCCGTGAGCCATGGATGACGAAGGAGACTGTCCATGAGTCATTCGAGAACCAAAACAGAAAGGATTCGTTCGGCTAATCAGCGGAATGCACCTTGCTAATTTTAGTGGAGGGTTTTCTGTGGGGAGCGACGAATCCTCTCTTAAGACTGGGGTCGAAGTAGTCCGCTCAAACTACGGTTGAAACTGTTGAGGGTGGTATTGAGTCGAATCCCCTGTTATGCAAATGGCACTAAACGACCCTTTCCTTTGCAGCACGAGTGAGTCGAAAGTAAGATTGCTGGAAGGTACTCATCGTAGAGAATCAGTCAAAATTCTCTCTTATGTGGTCATTCCGATGTCATTGTGCACTAAACATATCTTTAGCGTAGTAGGTGAGACTTCGGAAATGTCTGCAGATCTCCATTTCATTCCTTGGTTACGGCAGGAACGAGTGACTAAGGTTATGGTCACGGACTTTGCCCTAACTCCAGCTTGATTTTAAAAATGGATGTTAGATTCGTTATCTGCACCTCAAATAGCCCCCTAGGCGAAGTTCGGGCAAAATCGGTGATTATGAACTTGACAGCCTTGGTCACCCGAAAGTACCGCAATCCATTTCAAAGACGGATGTCAGATTCGTGATCAACACCCTAGAAACCCCCCCCCCCGGAGTGAAGTTTCGTAGAAAAACATTTTTTCGATCTCTCCTCTACCTCTGGAGTCCTAAAAGTACAATAGCGCCCCCATTTTGCTACACCCTTTTTGTTCAGTTGATTGGGGAACCAAAACAAAAAGGCCATAGCAAAATAGTTCATCCCGGTGTGAAATCTCCCACTCACACCGAGTCTGCGGCAGCTGATTGCGCCGCGCCGCGCCCTTCCCTCCCGCGGCACGATTCGCCGAACACCGTAACCCAAAATTCCGTCAAATATGGTGTTTTGGGGCGCGTGTAGCGCAGTCGGAGGAGGCGCGACTGCCGCGTGCACCCGATACCGGGTTCCTGGTTCGGATTTCCCGCCCAGGCCAACCAAGCCTTCCATCCCTCCGGGGTCGGTGAATTGGTACCAGACTTGTCTGGGAAGGATAAAGCGCTGACTTGTTCATCGGCTGGCCACCGCAAGTCATTGTATGGCCAAATACGCATTCATGTCGCCTCCACGACATCCCGTAGAAGTAGAATGCGCTGGCGCATCCCAGAAGGGATTGACTAACGCCGTCCTTTATCCTTTTTTATCCTTATGGTGTTTTGGGGCGGCGGAGTATGAAAGCGATGCGGCACCGCCAGGCGGCGCGAAAAATCGATAGTTATGCCAACCATCACGCCGCGCCACGCGGTGGCAAGAGTATAAAAGGCGCCTTAAACGCAACCTGTATCGAGTCCCCCTCCACCTACCATCCAAATCAAAATACAGGCAGGTGGAGCTCGCCTTACGACCTCCTGTCGAGGTTGCTTACCAGTATCCATACCATCCTCCACATTTGGTAGGGTCCTCCTCACACTGGCTGCAGCACCACATTTCGCGAAGACGCAACGCGAGGTGCGGGAACGTGCAACGAGATTACTCCTATCGAAATCACAACAGCCAATCATATGCCCTGCCAGTGGGTGATTGGCTACCGCTGTTACGCTAGGAGCAACGGCGCGTTGCCACACCCCTGCGATGTGCCTTCGCGATTTCAGGTGGACTGATTATGGTCCCCGCGAGGGGGGATGCAGCTGCCCACGAATTCTAGGGCTCCCCGGGGGGTCAAACAAACTAACTTCTGTATTTTTTCTATCATGCTTCAGTACTCAACACCTGAACAGAACACCAGTTCGCAACAAAGCAGGTGACCAGCTTTTAAGAAGATTTTCGTGAACGTTAGAAAATCAAACCTTGCATTCTCCTTTCCTTTGATGGATCCAAAGGATAGTTTCTGCTGCTTTGATGACTGCGGCTTGCAGGGCTAAAACAATTTCCAACATATGAAATCAGCAAATCGTCAGTCGTCATCTTCAGCACAGTTCTATTTTTTCTAACGAAAACATAACGTAGCGCTTCAATTTTATGAACAAATTCTTTTCCACGCCCAATAAGGCATGCTTCCTACAATTTTTTTTCGTTCAGACTTAAAGTGTCAAAAAAGCCACCTCTTCCTCCCTTACACGTTTCCGAGCAATTGAAAATGAGCTATCGGCGTCGAATACTGAAGAAGTGTCCATGGACGAAGACGGCGATCTCTTAAAACAGCGCATCAGGTTACGGAATACTTCGCTTTTTGCAAAAGGAAAAGCTGAATAGAAACGCCTTAAGCAATTGGAAGAGAGCCATACCTTGAAAGGGTTTCGTGACATGTTTCTTACTGGGAGGACAGTTTCGTTAAGCAAGGTATCGTCACTTCGTTGAGTGAAGGTGGAAGGTTGAGTGGAACCTCTTCCGCTTTGTTCCTCTTCATCATCTCCACCGTGCTCGACTTCCAAGGGTAGCATTGTAGTCGACACATAAGTCTCCTGATCCTCCATGAATGTCTGGAAGAGTGACTTTTCCGAAAAAGTTGTTGCCGCGCCACATTGAATAGGACTAACTGGCCGTTGCTGTACGGCAGCAGGCTTCTTCTTTATAGACATCGGTCGCAGGATGGGATCATGGTTTGCAACGGTGTGAAATGAGTCTGAGAATGATGGTTCGTTTACTGCTACATTCTCACGTCCCTTGGCAGCAACCTGAAAATCAATGTCTTCGTAAAGGGTCCCCAGAGAGCACAAAATATCTGTGCCAGCTTTCTGCTGCAAACCTTATCGGCAAGTGTTGACTTTTTCAGCTTCGCAGCATAGTTGCACATCATCTGAATTCCCTTTGCGGACGTGACGAGACCCGCCAATTCAGCAGCTCTTCCATCTCTTTCACTCCTACACGCCAAAGCAAACAGTTTGACGAGCGCTTGCAAATGACTTGCAGCCAGCTCCTGCAATGAATTGAAAAATAACCTTGAACAGAGACACGGGGAGAAGTGACCGAATTGTAGCGAACAACTCATCACCAATAACCACCTCTCGTCGAAATCGTTAAAGAAATAGTTTTAGCGATAAACGGAACTTAAAGGATAGAGGATGGAGGAAAGCGTTATTCATCCTTATTTTGGAATGCGCCAAGTATTCTACTTCCACTGGATGTCGTGAAAGCGATTTGAAGGCATCTTTGGCTTATACAATGACTTGCGGTGTCCAGAACACGTCAGCGCTTTATCCTTCCTAACAATTTGGTACTAATTCATCGACCCCGGAAGGATGGTATGGTTGGTTGGACTGATTGGGAAATCCAGACCAATAACATGTATTCGGTGCACGCGACAGCCGACACCTCCATCGACTGCGCTCCCTGCACCACAGGTTGCCCTTGATGTACAGTTTCAAAATTTTAGGAGTAGATAGTATCCAAGGCCTGAAGTAGCAATGACGAGGATCAGTGTTAAACAGGCCAGAAAGGGAGATACTCGCATGTATAACATTTATCACGTTAATTATGGCAGCGACTCTATGCGCCGGACTTAATTTTTGGCTTCAAATTATGGGGAGATCCTGACTCAGAGTCTTCGAATATTTGTGCAAAAATAGATTTTTTCTATCCGAACTGCAAAGCGGTTTTTGCCACTTCTTTTCTGCTTTGTGTATTTCTCTCTTTCTATTTATTTCGCCACGTCACATGGCCAATCACGGAACCGTGGCAGAGGCACAGAATCCGGGTCGTATCAGCTGATAAGGCAGGTATGTACTGACTTCATCGACAACGCGTACGGTTGTCATAGTCGAAGCATCGTCACCTCTCTTTCCTAACAAGCTAGTGCGATTGACTAATGCCAGTGCCACTGACAGGAGGGAAGACGTCAGTCAATCTCAGAGGGCAGGAGCAGGAACATTTCACTGCATCGCACCCACATCGCACGTTGCCCACCTTGAATGTATGCATAATTTTCGTCGCTACGCGCATCGATGTAGGGCATAACACGGTGAGACTTCTACACTCGCGGATCTCCATGAAAATATGACAACTATCGACTATCGATGCTTATTGAATTTTGCTGCAGTGAAAATTATTTTGTATAGTGCTTTCAACTAAAAATGGTTACTACATACGTATTCCAATCTTCCATTTTTGTGACTAGCTTCATTCTGAAGGAGAGGACGTAGAAACGTTAGCCGAACTAAAACTTGAAACAATCTTGGCCTACAATACATAAACTACGCAGGATATCTATAGTCAATCATCATCATCATCATTTTTATTAGCGTCTGTCTCGCTTGGTGGCGGGGTCCGCTCTTCTGGTGTGGTGACGCCAATTCTCCCGATCAAATGCTTGATCAGGGTGCACATCAGCCATCTTTAAGTCCAAGTGCAACGTATCTAGCCAACGTTGCTTCGGGCGTCCCCTGGGCCGCTTTCCAGGGACCTCAAGGTTCAGGCCTATCTTCCGGACGGTGTCGTCATTAGCGCGAAGGACGTGGCCGTACCATCAAAGACGAGCTTCGCGCAGCTTCTCGGCTATCGAGGCGACACCGAACCTCTGTCGTATGGCGTCGTTGCGAACGCGGTCCAAACGCGTAACTCCAGCCGTCCACAGTAGCATTTTCGTCTCCATTACATCCTTCGTCACGGGCCAGCACTCAGCACCGTACGTCGCTACTGGGCGGACTGTTCTATAAACCTTCGATTTAAGGTGCTCAGATATTGTCCTGTCGCAAAGCACCCCAGTCAATGAGCGCCACTTGGACCAGGCTGCACTCACACGCGCGTTCACCTCCAACTTTAGGCTGCCATCGGACGTGATCGCTGATCCGAGATACTTGAAAGATGTAACTCGTGAGACCTCAGTACCATTGATCTTAATAGATCCGTGCTCATTCACATCCGTCGCCAAGAACTCCGTCTTTTTGACATTTAGCTTGAGTCCGAACAATGCCAAGCGATCGCACCACGTTTGTGCCTGTCGCTCGAGTTCGGTTTTATCTTCACATGCAAGCATGACGTCGTCAGCATAGAGCAGCGTCCAAGGTGCCGCCATCTGGAGATCTCGTGAGATCGTATCCATCACGACCACGAAGAGCAGTGGGGATAGCGCAGATCCTTGGTGCACCCCTACAGAGATGGAAAATTCCATCGAGGTGCCCGCTGGCGCTTGCACTCGACTCCTTGGGCAAGAGTACAGAATGCGCACCCACTCAAGTTCTTCAGGGATACCATGTTGCCGCAACGCGTACCATATAACTTCTCGCGGAACGCGGTCAAAGGCCTTCTTCAAGTCCAGGAAGGCAAAATGCACCGGTTTCTGTTTCTCGCGGTGCTTCTCTAGCTGTTCATCGCATAGCCACTACAATTCGTTGCGTAGACCAAATAGCCATAAGACTATTTTCACGAAATCCCGTAGAATCGGAAGGGGTGACGTATGCCACAAAAGAATTGATTAACTCAGAACTTTATTCTATTTACCCTAATATCCTCAAGGGCTACAGTTCGCATACTTATACTACTCATACTGCCTTCATAAAATCGTCACACTTCGACTGCGAAGTCGCCATAAACAACACTGTCCCACCGTGGATAAAAGGATAAAGAATAAAGGACGGCGTTACTCAATCCCATTTGGGATGTATCACGCATTCTACTTATGATGCCGACTTGAATGCGTATTTGGCTACGCAGTGACTCGCCGTGTCCATCCATCCGATGAAGAAATCAGCGCTTTCCTCCCGTCATACAAGTCTGGCACTGATTCACCGACCCCGGAGTGATGGAAGGCTTGGTTGGCCTCGGCGGGAATTCCGAACCAGGAACCTGGTATCGGGTGCACGCGACCGCCGCACCTCCTCCGACTGCGCTACACGCGCCCTGCCAAAAAGTGACTGCCAGAAAAAGGACTGACAGCATCGAATTCATACGACATAGCCTCATACTACAGCAAGAAGAATTGATTTTTTTCCCTTAAGAGTTATTAACCACTGAAAAAATGAGCAGTAACTATTCTACGGATGACGAAAGGTTTGATTTTCTTTTTCAGTTTCAATAGTTGAGAACTATATAAGCACAAACCATGGCGTCAGACGGAATCGGGGAACTGCGCGCCTCACTTTGCTGTAATTCGTTGAGGAACAGCTCCTGCTCTAGCTTCGATTTGTCAGATTCCTTAAAAACACATCTCAACAAAACGTTTCGATGATGGAAAAATTGATGTTGAATGTCCTTAATTTGCCTTCTTTTAAAGCTTTAAAGATAGCTCAGCATGCCCGTTCACTGCTGGACACATCTATAACAAAGACGAAAATATACCGGAGCGCAGTATGGAAGCATCCAGGGCGCTATAAGTGGTGTCATTTTTACGGCGACCAACGGATGTTTGCTGCCCTTACAATACAGATACCTGAAACATCAGAGTATGAAAATTCCAAGCGCGGAAAGAGATGACCATAAGCATTGATGGAGAAAACGTAAGGCCACCTTATCTGTCGCTGACGTCCTTCGGTCACAGCAATTGGCCAGACAGCGTCCGACTTGTTAGCTATTTCAACGCTTCCGTCAAATATGGGAACCCAGAAACCGGCAGGTGCCAGAAGATTCACGACATCTTTAAAAGAACGTTAACCCTGACAGCAATTCTGACACATCTAAAGAAGTGCCCAAAACAAATCAAAGTCCTCAAAACCGGAAACTAATCAGTCGCATTAAAACATAGCACCTCCTAGAGGGAAATGGAAAAGATGCGTGGAAGCCAGAAGACGAGCTTGTAAGAAGTTGCACACTATTTGGAGCAGTAGCTGGCTGTCTAAAATGGCGAGCAGAAGCACGTCTGGGGCAAAATCGCCTCCAGTGCGCGATGTAAGCTCGCGATAATTGCATCCTAGCCCCTGTATATGCTTGAGGTCAATCCATAGCACAACACAATCACCTTATTATTCCCTCAAAAGCTACAGAAAACAAAATGAGGGAGGTCTGCGGGTTGGAGTCCTCAAAGAGATGAAAAAAGTTTACAAGAAGGTCCTCAAAACAAGGACGCCTAAAGCGATCAAACTACAAAGCTAGTTCGTTTGAACAACTTGTCCTACAACTTCAAGACAGGCCCTTAATTCAGAATGGAATGAAAATGCTGTCAGTTTGGAACAACCCTTAATCTGATTAGTATGACTGCCTTCTCATAAGGTTAAATGATTCCAGAAAACCTACAAGAGCTATCCATGGAAACGAGTTGCCCGTGATTTGTGTATCCTAACCAAACCAGATGTTCCTTTCTTGCTACCGGCAAGCTGACAAACTTCACACCATTCCCAGCGTTTTGGTGCCACCATTTGCTATCCACACCATAGACAGAGATTGTGTGCTAAAGTAAAGAAACTTTGGGGTGAATACTCACTAAATGCTACGACCACGTTTCGAGAGCTGACCTGATAGTTCGGCTTCTGACTTCTCCCCGTTTCATAGTAGTCACCACCTGATATTGAGCAGATCGCGATTTGACTTCCAAAACACGCACAAGTCAAAATTGGACCTAAATTCATCTGATGAGTGATGTCTACCCCAAGCAAGCCTCTAAACAAGGCCTCGGTGACCACGAACTTGGGTGTGAGATGACATGGCGCTGGGTTCCTGTCAAAGTGAAAACTCTCAAATTTCGCTTCGTCGTAACAACGCAAATAAGCTCTCGCGAGACCTGCAAAGGAAGAGACTTGAATGTGTCTGTTAATCTGCAAATTGTTAGTCCCGCTAACTCTAATATCGCTATCAGCCCGCTCCACCAATCTATAGACGTTATTATAGAAGCTTTATTTTCTAGAGTAATGAAAACCGTAGAATAAATAATTCTTAATTAGAAAAAGATGAAATAAAGCCAACAAATTCAATGAAACATTCACTTGTAACCGCGTTGTTTAATCAAAAGCACGAACCAGGACATCTAGAGCGCTCTCTTTTGGAGGAAGTTTTGTGGTCCACCGCTTCGATTCGCTGTCCCAAGAAGAGATATGAATGACAAGTAGCTCGCTGCAAAATGTATCACTTTAAAAACTAGCTGTGGCCAGAACTGCTTCGAAATTTCTAAGCTGCATTGTTTACCCCATGAGACTATAGGTTGTGAGAACAGTGGCTTTGTGAATGTGACACATAACTAATAAAAGAAATGTGTGAACGGTACGCCGGAACGGCAAGAACGAGTACTATAGGGAGAATCCCCGTCCTCCAAATAGTAACAGGACATGTTTTGTTTTTGCCGAATCCTTGAGGCAAGCGGGTACGAGGGTGTAATGGCTAAGGGTCCGCAGAGCGAGCTCTTCACGGTAGCGCAAGATCCCTCAGCCGTGCAGTGGGTGGCGCAGTGGTAGAGGGCACGCCTCATGTTCGTGAGGTCTAGGGTCCGGTTCCCATGCTACGTTGCATTTTTACACTTTTACCAAAGTATCGGATATCCATAGAGATTTCCATATCTGAACTTGTTTTTGGAATTTGCTACGGCAAGATCTTTTTATTACTTATTATTTGTCGACGTCTCGTAATTCACCAGCAATGTCCGAAATATGCCAAATGCGATTTTATATGAAACTTTTACTCGACAAATTGTTCTCGTTGTCAATGTAAGAAATTTTGACGCAGGAACAACATGAAACTGCGGCAAAAAGCCAGAAAAATGCTTCAAATGCAAGTTGTTAGTGTCGGTGAGGTGAGTGCCACCAGTGTACTCACAGTGTAGGAGGGGGCCACATGATCTTCGACTTGACCTACCACCTCAATCAATATTGTCGCCTCTGTTATGCATACAAAGTCGCGCGGTCATAAAAGCTGCTGCCGCCAACACAGACACTACAATGTCTGCTAACCCTCGAGTGGTCATTCACCTACTGGTACTGAAGTGCGGATCTCCACTGGATGCTGTCCCTTCGAGAGACGAGATGAAGCTGGCGGAAAGGATAGCAAGTATCCTACAGGATTTCGAACTGCGATAGCTGGAAATCGACGAAGTGGAGAAGCTGGAGGTAGTGAAAAAAGAGGACCAAGAGTTTCAACTAGAAGAGGATTGTGCCGGAGTCACGACACCACCAACCAGTGAAGGTACTATCACGTTTTCGGGACGACAGATCGTTTCAGAGAAAAAGGTTTGGCTATACTAGAATTGTTATACTACATAAGTTTGAGAACTGGGGAAAGTGGACTGTATCGGGATTCCAGGCTTGGGCTGCAGTGGAGTACCGGTGGGCAGGAACAGTGAAGCCAAAAACAAGTTCAGATATGGAAATCTCCATGGAAATCCGATACTATGGTAAAAGTGCAAAAACGCGACGTACCATGGAAACCGAACCCTAGACCTCACAAACATGAGGCGTGTCCTCTACCACTGCACCACCCAGCACACGACACAGGGATCTTGCGCTGTCGTGAAGAGCTCGCTCTGCGGACCCTTAACCATTACACCCTCGTACCCGCTTGCCTCAAGGATTCGGCAAAAACAAAACATGTCCTGTTACTATTTGGAGGACGGGGATTCTCCCTATAGTACTCGTTCTTGCCGTTCCGGCGTACCGTTCAGACAGCTCCCTTGTAAGTCGGCGACGACATGCCCTCGATACTTCTGCAGTAAGCGAAAATGTGCCTTGCGATGCAGGGAATAGTGATGCATTGTTTCTTTCTTCTTTTCATATGCACCTCCTACATCACTGGACACTTGTTGAAGACAAACATGATCACACTACAGTTCGACGGCACACTACCTTCAAATATCAGGGCTATCTATATGCACTGACTTCACGACAACGAGTGCGATGAAATAGATTGAGAACGAAAAAAATTACGACAAAACATCATATCATCCCATCATACTCTATAATAACGGGCTAAGCGATTAGCCGTGGAGCAGTCAAAAAATAGGGGCGGAAACATCAGGGGCGCGAAAATATCAGAAAATACCCAGACGCCTTCTACGTGCCTGGCGATGCCGTAGATGTACCGAACACGTCGGCAAGCATGCCTGACGATGCCGTAGACGTGGCGAATACGTCGGCAACCCTGCATGGCGAGCCGTAGACGTGCCGAACACGTCGGCAACAGTGCATGGCGAGCCGTAGACGTGCCGAACACGTCGACAACCGTGCATGGTGGGCCGTAGACGTGCCGAACACGTCGGCAACCGTGCCTGGCGATGCCGTAGATGTACCGAACACGTCGGCAAGCATGCCTGACGATGCCGTAGACGTGGCGAATACGTCGGCAACCCTGCATGGCGAGCCGTAGACGTGCCGAACACGTCGGCAACAGTGCATGGCGAGCCGTAGACGTGCCGAACACGTCGACAACCGTGCATGGTGGGCCGTAGACGTGCCGAACACGTCGGCAACCGTGCCTGGCGATGCCGTGGACGTGCCGAACACGTCGGCAACCCTGCATGGCGCGCCGTGGACGTGCTGAACACGTCGACAACCGTGCATGGCGAGCCGTAGACATGCCGAACACGTCGGCGACCGTGCCTGGGCATTTAGATGATCATCGACGGGAGGCGTTCACAGCAGGGGCAGGCAATCGATATCGATCGATATTATCGATTTTTGTGGATGTCGTCTAGGCGGTTTAAAACTTTAGCCCTGGAGGCAGTCGAGGTCACTCAACACGAATCTGAAATTCGTTTTTGAAGTACTGATTACCATCAATCGATACTGATCAAGTTACCGAGCGCGAAAATAGCGGAAAATACCCAGACGTCTTCTACGTGCCACGAATTTAGAAGATGTGCGGAATACGTCGCGTGACGTGCCTGGGACTCAAAGGACGTGCCAAAGGAGCGTGTTTGGGGATTCGGATTAGACGTGCCGAAAACGTCGTCCGCTGAGGGTGGATCAGTGAGGGGGACCAGTAGCAGTAATGGGGGACCGTTTCAATAGGGGAAGACCAGTAGCGGGGATCCAATAGATCGCCCTATCACACCATATACTATACGTACTGCGAGCCTTTTGTACTCCTAGGTAGGGAAGAAAGCTGTGCGAATAGAGCAGCTAACTTGATGTGATTCTCCTTACCATTAGTTTAGTGATACTGCAACATCACGCGAAGCGCGAAAGTGCGAGAAACGCCGATAGGCGTGACGGAGCACTTGTTTTGAATAAATCACCACAGCTATGAGAAGGTTCTGCATTAAATAACTGCCACGACGTTGTATAGACGTAAGCGATCGACATTGAAAGGAAAGGGCTCGAATACTAGTGAGGCTTCGCAAGTTTCGATCGCATCAAATGAACCCGCAATAAACTACTCAACTTCGATACTTTATCTCTGAATCTGGGCATCCTGATAGGAGACGAATCACTAACCTCTGCTCAGCCCTTCCTTCAGCTTTGCTCGCTAACGCGACGGCCTGGTCTGAAAGGTCAGCCATCGCGTATTCCGCTATTCCGTTGTCAATAACGATAGTGGGATGAAGAGAAGCGTCATGGAATGTGATCTGAATATAATGTCGGGTTGAGATAAAGGACAAATGCAACTCTCCTGGCGCACCTCTATGCTGCTCCCATCGTCTCCTGAATACGTGCGCACGACTCCGAACGAGTTCCATTTCTTCAAAAAATGGAGGTTTCTGGCTGATGTATTTCGTTTGCAAGAAAGAACTTACTAGATAACGTTGAGTAAGGTGATCGGGAGAAGCGCCCGACGCAAAGAATGTAGGAATCGTTGGGGGTTTATAGGCTTCAATCTGAGGTGGGGGAGCACTTGTGAGAGAGCTAAAAAAGATTGATCACACTAGCTAACAATTTCCAGCAACCATTTGCGAATGGCGATACGAATGTAATCGACTTGCAGACAGTAAGCAAAGTAACTGATTTCTACCATGCTCCCACTTACTAACTTTGTACTTTAGCAAAACAATAAGTGCTGAAAAACAGCAATGAATTGGATGCATTGGATCAATGATGAATTGTGAAGAGGAGTCCACGAGAAATAATTGCATCTGCCATTAGATGCAACGAAAACACTGCATAAAACTCAAGATGAAACAAAACAGCTTAGAAGGGAGGGAAAGTGGTTTGGTCAATATCACGGCCTAAGCAGAAATCAAACGAAAATAACTGACTATGGAGCTACATCGCGGACTGGTGTGCCTCTCGATGGCGCTTCGTTAGAGATGGTGAATCCAAAATCTTCGAGTTGACCGGATCCGTCATCACCAAAGCCATACCTCTTCTTTATGGCACCAATATCCGCAGACACTGAAACTCCTCAAAATATGCCTAGTACGAAGACCACTATGCATAACCCCACTTCTGAACGATTCATGCTTTACCGCGCAGCGTCAGCGTAACTTCTGCGAAATGCACAATCATTTCTCGAACGCCCCAGCAACTGGTAGCTGCCGAATTCACAACCCCGAAATTTTTTTTGTAGAAAATACAACAACTGTTTGACATCCTAATAATAGAAGAAATCCACCATACTTCTAGTGTCTCCGTCATCTTCAGCTTCATCGTTGATAAACCCTCCCACTTCTGGTCTCTCCGCATCACTGTCACTGTCGCCCTTAATCTAGTCCTTTCAAATAACCAAGGTTCGTTGTATTTGAAGCACCACCCACCTTTTCGTCATCAGACTCATCAGAGTCGTCCCCTTCAGTCGCTTTTTTAGCAGAATTAGCCTTCTTGTTGACCGACGTTTCGGAGGTGGGCGAAGGAACTGCGTTTTTCAGCATGCAAAGCCCTTCCTGCAAATTATCCGCTATTCAGATAGGTAGGATCAGGTGCATTTAAGAAAATCGGATGGCTTAGACGATGTAAAAAATCGAAACTTTCGTTTGAAGTACAGAAAACACATACCTCCACGTCAGCCAGAACAATATCCTTATCATTGAAAGGACAAAATTTTGTACTCGATATCGGTGGATTCCGCCCTCGTTTGTATTCGTGCTGTGACAGGACAGATCTGCAACAGATTGTTTGGATCTTTCGAACGCAATAAACGATTCAACTAACCGCACTTACAACATCGCGATCCCACCTTGAGAGGCGCGAATTTAAAGAATTTACTCTCAGAGCTAATCGTATACTGGGTAATCAGAATCTGACGAGGTCGGACACCAATGACGAGATGCACCCCCGTCCTCTCATAGTACTTTAGATTGCAATTAAAATCGGAAGCTTGTCCACTACAATGCGATGTATTTGCAAAAGCTTTCCACGGCTAGTTTACGTAAACCTTTACAGAATTGTTGAGCCTTCATACTATAAAGAAAAGAAGTTGCGCGACTCCGGCATGGAACTTGGTCATTAGGTTAATGCCTCAGACATATTTGTAGACAATGCTGCCCCAAATATGTATCCTATGCTCGATCCCGTTTCATAAAGAGAAGGAATGAAGGATGAAGAACGTCATCGCTCAATCCATTTAGGGATGCGCCACTTATTCTACTTCTACGTGATAGCCGAGGAGCCAATTTGAATGCTATTTGGCCACGCAATGACTTGCGGTGGCCACCCGATGGACAAGTCAGTATTTTACCGTTCCGAGACCAATCTAGCACCACTTCACCGAGTCCGAAGGGGTGGAACGCTTGGTTTGCCTAGGCGGAAAATCCGAGCCGGAATCGGGTGCACGTAACAGACAGACGCGCCTTAACGGCTTAAAGCTCTTTGAAGAAGAACAAACTCAATGACTTATGATTTATGGAAACACGGCCCATCGCAACCTGAATTGTGCATATCACGATTCTATCTAATGAATGTGTACTTGACCTATACAATAGATTGCGGTGGCCAACAAAACAAATCAGCGCTTTATCCTTCCCAGAGAAGCCTAGTACCAATTCATCTATCCCGGAGGGATAGAAGGTTTGGAAGCCTCCTCAGGGAACTCGAACCAAAAAACACGGTGTCGGGTGCGTGCGACGGCCGGTACTTTCTTCGACTGTCCCACACGCGCCTATATGCTTCAATCCTTCTATTGGAGCTTCCAAAATGTCGCAGCCTTCAACTGTTAGTCACTCAGATTCCAATCCAGCAACTTTCTTAACAATATCGTCCTCTTAGAGAGATCAAACTCAAATACTTCACTAATTCAGTGGTAATGCGGGAAATACCTGTCCGTTACTTTCCAAAGGATGATTTTGTTCGACAGAGTGGATGCACACAAGTAGCGACCGCATCGTGACAGACACGACGTTGAAAAAACATCCTGGAATTAGCCGCACTTTTAAAGAGCACTCCATCTTACGTTTATAAAAACTGCTAACCGATGTTGTTCCATCCGCCTTAAAGCTGGTGTGGGTTAGATCCCACCCTTCTCTTGAGATCACTTTGACACATCCTTGAGATGGAACAAACAGCTCTGAACCGTCCTTGGACCATGTCAATGTATGTCGAGGCTTTTCCACACTAAAGACTGGTATGGTTACAAATGCCAGCAGGCAGAATCTACGACGGTGACATTACGTCTTCTAGAGGTAAACACTCAACGACACCTTAGGTCGCCGAACGTTGTGAAGAGGTGTTCCAGGGAAGCCAGTTTTTCGTTTGTTATAATGTTATAAATGCTGACGGTCCCATCACAGCAAGCCACTGCGTACACCTTAAAGCAATGTCCACTCTTACAGAACAAGACAATGCATGATAAAGTCTCACCTCTTCTTTTGGATCTATTGCGACAGAGAGAACCTCGCCAAAGGTGTCGATCCTGTCATACTGACCGCTGTCCTTTAAGCTCACCTTTTTGACAGTAAAATCACTGAAAACATGGTAGTGAGCCCGAAAATTGCTCCACTCGTGCAATACACGGTCAACGAATCCTAGCTTTTCGGAAATCCTTTCAATTTTAAACGCGTGATTTATTCCCCGAAATAAATCTAGAAGCTGTAAACATACATTGCAACACTCAGCAATACTTTCGCATCACTGTTGCCTGGAATATGTGAAGAATAATCGCAGTTTAGGCCTTCGCCCTCTTTCCTTTTATAGATTCTTTTATAAAAATCTGACTTCATCTAATGACTTCTGCATCTCTTTCACAAATTGTATTCCATTCAGTACTGCAACCAAAAAGGCCTATTCCGAAAATTCTTCACTTTCAAGCCATGATATCTGTTTAATTGTCTCTATCATGAAGTTTGAGAGATTCTAAGCATGCCTACTACCCTTAGAAACTTCATCCTTAATATTTGGCTCCCAAAGGACAACTCGTGTTAAAATCATAGTTCATCATGTCCAAGACGTTAAAACGGAGTTGTGCAGAATCAACAACCAGAGGAAAACACCAGTGATAACCTTTTTGTCATGAAATACTTCGAGAAGTGAATGAAGCCGTATTGTTCTATCTTTATTATATGTTGAGCGCAATAAGAACCAGAAACACAGCAACTATTAGCACATTCCATCTAATGAACAATGTCATATAAAAGCAGATTCTAGAAGAAGAAGAAGAAGAAGTTAAAGAAGAGAAGACTCCACTTTTTTGCCTTTATTTCTCTACTTAGTTTCACAGGCAGCATGCGTTTGTTACTTGAAAAAAAAAGGTTGCCCGTCTAAATCACGGTATTTAGTGCACTAATAACTAGTTCCAAATCAGTCCATACCTTTCCAGGCATCTTCACAACTAACCAAGATATTTACCTATTCATTCAAAATGGATAAGCCTTCACATCAGGGATGAACGGATTAACCGTTATTCGTTATCCGGTTCCGGGGGTTTTGGCCTATCCGTTTTGTTGTTCGTTATCCGGCAATTTTGAGCCGGATAACGAACAACAAAACCTGCCTGATAACCAGGTTTGGACGTGTATTGGATAGCTGTGTAAAAGCTTCACAATCATAGGAGTGATCTCAAGCAACAATAGAGGGCATTTAAATCTAGAAGGATGAGGTGACTTCAGGCACAGGTGACATAGTTGGAAAGACGTCTAACTTCCAACCTTCCAGGGTAGTTAATGTTAATGTTTATTACGTCGCGAAAGGCAGACGCGAGATAGAGATAGAAGTAGGACAGTACAAACAAACAAACAAACATCAGAAAATGCACAATCAAGCAAGAATTGGGTGTGGTCGATCTCCATGACTAGAGTCCGTCAAACATAAGCAACATTTTTGATGCGTACCGCTTGAACTGGGGTATGGAGTAAGCATTTGACAGGTTTTTCGTGATTCTTAAGTGAGCGCTACCTGCTCTATGCGTAAAGAAGCAAGCACGAACTGATGATCTCGGACAAGGCAAGGCTATTTTCATTATGCTACCTCTAGTTCGGGAAGGCATCAAACTATATAATCTCATAATCACAGCCACACTAGGTTGGTGCAGAATTTTATGAACGAGACAAACATCAAATGCCTTTCGTCGTGATACGAGGGATGGAAGATCCAAATGTCTATTTCTGAACACTGCGTTGGGGATGTTGGAGTATAAGAAGCCTCCCATGCGAATAAATAATTTCCTAGTAAAATTGTTTTGGACCTTCTCAATTCTGGAGATATCTTTCATCCTACTAGGGTTGAATACTGTAGTGCTCGTTTAAACTAATGGGCGTATGTAAGTCTTGTAAGCCCTTATTAAAAGAGCTCTGTTCTTTGTAGAAAGGGCGTTAAATATGTGGAATGTACGCAGAAGCGCTATCCCACGACGGTTTTTCACATGTTCAGAAAAGTCAAGTTTGCTGCTGTATGTGAAACCAAGATCTCTAATGAAATCCACCGGTGTGATGTGGAGACCATCCACTTCATATGTATGCTGTGCAGTTGACGGAGTGCTGCTAATACGCATGAAACTCGTTTTGTGCGGAGCCAAGGGGAGTTGCCATTGTTTAGACCAGGAAACCAATAAGTTGATTCCTCTTTGAAGACATAATTCATCATCAACACTATCAATCATCATGTATATTTTTACATCATCAGTTCGTTTATACCATACATCTGTGAAACCCACTATGGATTGAATTGCTCATGAGCTTGTCACCACAGGCCATGTGCAGACCAAGAATGAATACAAGCTGCCTCGATGGATATTAGTGACGGTCAGAAGTGGAAGGCTTTGTGCATCCCAAGAAGAATTATTTAGTGCCGAATTTAGCGTCCGCTTCCACGATTGCAGTGTGTAGGTAGCATGCGGCAAAGGTATCTTAGTTTTTACTGATAGACTGTTGTAGCGCATCAAACGCGTATCGCCGAGCAGTGATGAACACAGGCAAAATAGGCACAGGTTCAATCTAAATGAATGGAGAAAGCGACGCTCCTACAAATTATTGAGGTGCGTTTACAGAAACGATTTTCCGCAAGCATTTTCTGTAGTGCAGTTGAACTGCACCAAATTGATTTTCCGTCGCACATGTTGGAGCTTCATTCCACAGGGTGCGGCAAAATTACCCGTGCACTAAAAATTCAATCCCATTTTGAAATCAAACTTCGTATATCATCTAACTATCAAATTTATCTACTACAAACACGACAATGCAAAGCATGCTAGCAGTTTCCAAAATGATCGCCTTCAGCCTCCACACAGTCCTTCAGAAGTTCGACAAACGCTTCGCATGAGGCCTGCAGGTACGACTCATCAATTTCGTCCCAGGATTTTAAAAGCGCTTCTCTAGAGGAGTCTAAATTTGGGTGTCTGGTAGAGCAAGCATTTTTCTCTAGGACGGCTCACACAGAGTAATCCAGCGGGTTAAGATCCGCAGAACTGGAGGCCATTCGTCGTGTGCGATGAAGTCAGGCAGCTGCTCGTCGCACCAGTCCTGGACCACCTTCGATGTGTGCTGGAGCAGAATCTTGTTGAAAGCACCACTAGGCTTCTCCGAAGTGGGAATCGACCCTTGGCTTGAGAACTTTTTCCGGGACCTCCTTGCAAACCGCTGCGTTGATTTTCAGGCCAGCTTCAAGGAAAATAAGTGCGGATTTTCCTGAAGATGTGACTCCTCCCCAAACCATAATGGACTGAGGCTTTTCGCACTTTCCTGAAGTCTTTCCTTTTTCGCACTTTCCTGAAGTCGTCCTTTGGCGATAGCATCAGCAGGCATAATGGACTGAGGCTTTTTCGCACTTTCCTGAAGTCGTCCTTTGGCGGTAGCATCAGCAGGCGAGTCCCCACTAATCCTCTCACTTTGGACGTTGAAGATTGGATTCAGCGGGAAAATCTTTTCATCGCTAAAGACGATCTCTCGAGCGCGTGCCACCGTGAATCGTTGCAGCAACCTTTTGCTTCTTTCCAATCTCCTCTTCTTCATATTGTACGTAAGAAGCTGGCATTTCAGCAGACTATAAGGGAACTTCTTAAGCTTTCCCCTGACTATCCTCCCTATTTACCTTTCGCTTATTCCTATTTTTGCCATCTGGCGCATCGATCTCCTGGGGTTCCTTCAGATTTTTTCTCTCACGACTTTCACATTTTTCCAATCAGTAGCTGTCGTGGGACACCCTCTTCTTTTTCTATCCTACCAGTCGTACGTCGGCCTAGCGGCCGCCTACGACTGGTTGGGGGCTTCGCCCCCAAACCCTGCGAATAGGACGCCATGGCCGCTACGGGTTTCCTATTCTTCCCTAGGCCTTCTGACCTTTACGTCATCCCCAAAAAATCGATAATATCGGTCGATATCGATTGTTCGACTTCAGATTCGTGTTCAGCGACCTCGATTACCCCTAAGGCCGACGTTTCGCGCCACTTGAGCGCCATCCTCAAAAAAATCGTCTGCTTTGCAGGTTCAACACGTTTTAAAGGCTCACACAGGTTTGCCGTGCGCACGCTAGTCTCCTTTACATGTTCAACACGTTTTGCAAGTTTACACACACACAGAGACAGACGGACTAACGCTTTTATATTAGTAGGATTCGGTCTTCAATTTCTTGTAGCGTTTTACTGTATCCTGAACCGTTCTTCGGGGCACGGAATGGATCTTTACAATATCTCTCGCTTGCTTGTCGGCCTTATGAAGATCAATAATAGCACTTCGTAGGTTGGAACGCCTAACCATTTTGTACACAAGTACGTATGTGTTCCACAAATTTCAGTCAACAGTTCAGCTGCTTTACGCACCCTTTGTCTCGTTCTTCCCATTCGTACTAAACGGCAAAAATATGAAAATTTTTACATTGGACTATGGAAATATGCTTGGATGAACGAATTCTCAATCTCTCCTTGTCTTTTACAGACTTTGATTAAGGTGATCATGGCGAAACATCAGCAGAGTAGAGCTTGCAAAACAGTTTTAGTTTCACAGCTTGGTGGTCTTGCTCGCGGAACCTCGTGAAGAAACAGCGGTTCTCCAATCGAACTGGGCATCGGTTTGGATGGCAATGAAGAAGCGTTCCTTTTTACTGGAGTTTTTTGAGAATCCCATAGAATCGTGAGAATCTCATAGGGTCTTGTTAAGCTGACTGCACTATGTTTCAAAAAAAAACCATTAAAGTCGTTAGAAAAGACTTTGACAGCAGTTGCCTTCCATGTCTGCTGTTGAAACTAGAGCAGTTTAAGCCCACTTTTATTTTTGTTGTTTGTTCGTTATCCGTTTTTCCGTTATCCGGCGATTTTTGGGCAAAATTATCCGTTATCCGATATCCGGGTCTCAAAATTTTGTTATCCGCTCATCCCTGCTTCGCATCCAGGTGCCAGACTCACCAATGACTTAAGGCCGCCACAGACTTCTGCGGCGCAGCTGCCCTATGCTTAACCATAGGGCAGAGACGCAGAGCTCGCCTCCAGCGGCGCCGCTGGCCGGCCGGCGGCACCGGCGGCGCCGCTGCCCTATGCTTAACCATAGGGCAGAGACGCAGAGCTCGCCTCCAGCGGCGCCGCAGAAGTCTGTGGCGGCCTTTACAGCAATCTAACGGTGAAAATACTGCCGAAATCCTTGGCGCTGCTTATCAAGCGATATGGTGAGACATTTCATTTTCACCTTTGAGTAGACACATTTCAAACGAATTTGGTATACTCTTCAAGCAAATTGTCTTGAAAAGTGTCCGAATTAGCGTAAAAATAGTATAAACCCTTTGAGCTTGTGCCGCAGTGATGATCCTTAACAAGCATAAATGCTCACGATCTCCAAACAAACTCATTACTTATTTACCTGAGTGTCACTTTGGTAAGGTTCTAGCCAGAATAAAAACAAGGTGGACACACGGGTGCTAAGTTCATGTTCCGGCCTTCGAACTGCATACTACAGCTGGGTTTTTTGAGCGAAGAGGAAGGCTGCAGTCAGCTGACCAGCGTTTAGTAGTAATTAAACTTAATTAGAAAACTAATAGTAAATGGGTAAGTATATTGTATAACATGATATTAACTATATAAACGGATAAAAATTTTCAAAAAAGTAATAAAAACTAATACATACAATAATAAAAAAACAAAAATTAATCTTGATGTTCTAATGCATTCTTCCCTTGAAAATTTTTAAATTTAAAATTTTTTAGAAAATAAAAAATAAGAATTAGTTAAAACATTTTGATTAATTAATTATGTGATTTTACAAATCAAAAAAAGTTATAGCACCTCCCTCTTCACTGATGAGCCAACGAGGAGGTGGTATAACAAAAAAGGTTCGTCTGAAGAAAGGTGGCGAAAAGGTGACATTTTTTCATATTATTCAATCAAACTTTAACTTTTATTTTATTCCAAACGGTAAAAAGTACCCATTCACTGGAAGGCGCAGAAACTGGCTCTGATGGAAATTCGAGAAAAGAATCGAGAACTTTTTCCATGTGTTGCGTGCTACATGTTGAATAGTGCGACTCTTCAACTGGCTTACCTCCCTCCAGCTACTACATAGTTTTGGCTGGCATCCACACTAGTAACCTCGAGCGAGAACGTGAACAGCTGTTTGCACGACTCGATATCATCAATTGAGCACTGTCCGACAATCCTCTTATCAACTCCGGTCAACAAATCAGACGTCGTCATCCCGATGAAGACGTCTTTACCCTGCATAGAAAACGACAGGCCTTCGCAATGAAAAATAATAAGAAATAAAAATATGCAACTCACGTTCCATGCAATACAGCTGTGCGTCGCGTCTGCAACGGTTTTCATGTCAATAGCCTCTCTTTCATTAATCGTCTTCTCGTCCCACACGTACACCGTGCCGTCAGTGCCGCAAGTAAGAAACTAAGAAAATGGCCACTTCACTTCCGAAACGGACTTCGTCTCGAACACTTGTCTCTACATTTAATGGGGTGGAGCGAGAAGAGTGTGGAGGAGGGAAGGCTGAATCTTCGATAGCATATAGTTAATACTATAAACCGGCTGAACATCGCTCAGGTTTTGTAATAAGTTAGAAGTGCTTAAAAATATGTAGGAAATCTTTGGACCCATATTTACGCAATACCTCCTACTCTTACACCCAGCACTGCAAGGAAGAAGAGGTGAGATCCCTCTATATTCACTGAAAAGACCGGAAAGACTTTCCATAAGCACGAAACCAGAGCTAATGAAAGGAAGAATCAAACCTTGTCGGATTTTGCTTCCCTGTCTGTACAGACCATTACGTGACCTTTCACGTGAACATTTCTGACGTTCGTAAAAGACATGACACCTGAACATTTCGTTAGCATTGCGATAAAGTATTACCGACGGAGCAATGAAACTTCGGTCACCGATGAATACAAAAAATAGGAACTCTCGTCATGAAAACAACGTGATCCAACATATCAGAAGCACAACAGAGGAACAAACAGAATCGGAGTAAGATTGACAGCTGCTAGGATCAAGAAGTAGAAATCATGATTTACGCGATCAGTCTCGTTGTGGTACCGCTCCCACTCCTCGACTATGTCCTCTGGCCCTGATCCGTTGACATACCATCGCAGCATAGGCGTCTCGGCGCAGCGCCGAATTCGGCGGAATCTTTCGGGGTGAATATCCTTCCACCTTCTCATTGATACGCCTCGTTTTGCGAGTACTTCACGCTTTCGGACCAACCTTATTCTTTGATCCTCTCGTCCTCGTAAGATGTGGATATACGACTGGCGTTGCACCTTGTATCGCCTCATCCCGCACCACATCATTTCAGCAGCGTGCTGCTCCAGCTCCCGCGCCTCACCCAAGGGCCAGCACTCCCGAAGCAAGAGCAACCCTGACTGCCGACTCTTGATCGAAATAAGGCGAGCAATGGTGAAGGACGGGAGGGGATATGTCATTTCACGTACGGGGCAGCCCCTTTCCCCAAATGCTCAATAGCGCCTTACTTCGTACTAGCATCGATTATTTTCGGCAACTCGTGCTGCTTTACGACGCAATTCTTCTCAGAAGTTCCCTTCACATGTTGCTAGGGTCAGCACACCAAATTTATCGCTAGATCTGCTATCCAGTGCAGGTTTTGGTAAGGTAACGGATATGAGCGTCAACACTTTTGAATGGCAGCAGTGAAGGATGCAACCTCTGTCGCCAGTTGCGATGTCGAGCAACGCAATGGGGCTGCCTCACTTGGTGGCCCCCTCCGAGCCGCGTTGCGTCCTAGGGAAAACGCTCGAGAGTTCCGTGAAGTCCTAAGGATGGATCCCAACGGAAATCGCCGTTGATCCGCAGAATCGCGAAGCCGCCGGCCGTGGGAAGCGCACCGCTGTTCGAATTCTGGCGGTTCGCGCCGGGCGGACGGCGGGGGTACGGTGGCGAGTGCCGCCGCTGCGTGGATGGCGCGCGGAGCGTGGCGGCGGGCAGCCACGCAGCGACGGCCGCCGTCGGCGCGGCCGAGTCGCCGCTCGTCATTCGAAGCGCCTTCTTCGGAAGCTCGCCCACCGTCCGCCACGATGGTCAAAGGGGTGGGTCGGGCTCTCGCCGCTGCTCGTCGGCTCCGAGCCGTAGGGGCTCGCGGGCGTCGTTGTTCCGCTCTCAGTCTCGTGCTTTTAGAAGCTCTACGGAGACAAGGACAACTTCAGGACGCAGAAGGTCTTGATCGCCGCCAAGCTCGGCAATGTGGAGCTGCAACTGGCCGGAGACGCCCCGCCAGCTGACAAGTTCCCTCTTGGTGTGGTTCGTTTTCGCGGATCTTCTGAATGCTTGCACGTCTTTCTTATTTTGGTTATTTTCCTGGATTGTGAAGCTTTTATCAAGTGGCTCTGCTCGGGTTGACGGGCTAGCATGGTTTCCAGCAAATGGTGCTGGTGTGCTTAGCAAACCGCACCTAATTTTGTTCCAAATAGGTCTCCTAGGGGTAATCTGCAATGGGAGGAGGGAATGTCATAGTCGTTTGTGCGGGAATATATTAAGCCTGTTATATTATTATTAATTATAATGCCATATAAAGTGCGCATTGCCCAAGTGCTTGCGAAGTAGCGCGCGCTGGTAAGAGACGCCAAGTCTGCGCCTCCTCGATGCGCACTAGCCTCTGCGTTTAGCCTGCAGCAGAGGTTGCCCAGGGCGCCAGCCTTGAAATCTCGAAAAGTCTTGAAAGGTTTCTTCTGTTCTCTTCTTCGGTGACAAGGAGGAGGGCACAGATGGGCAGGGGAAGGGACTGCAGGATGTGGCTGGAGTGACACACCCGAGTTAAAATTGCCGACATCCTGTGACCGGATTCATCAACGACCAACACGCGGGTATAGGGGTTAGAGAAGTCACCGGTTACCCCAACGAAAACTGCGTCTGTCTCTTCCCTTATCCCTACCGCGTTATCCCGCATACACGGGGGTTTAATGTTGATGAATCCGCCCAATGGAGTTGCCTCCCTTGTCCATTTCGGAAGAAGATAAAACGCAGATCTGTATCGGAAAGATGAGATAAGACTGCATATACAATCGCTGTATGTAGCTACTCGGCAGGCCAACACGCGGCGGCATGCTATGGGCACCGGTCTCTGGGCATCTCGCCCCCCGCGACCGCAGTCTCGGCGCATGAGCCCTGTTTTGTTTCGCGTCGTGTGACTCGCCACACCCCGGAGTCCCTTCCGTAGCCCAATCTGTGCTCTCCTCCGCTGTTGCGGAGAAGAGCACAGAAAATGCCGCACTCTTCCGTCTGGAGACTACCACGCTCGGAACCGTGCTCGCAGGGGCGAGTGGCCCCGCAACCATGGTCACCCTCTAACTACCATGGCGCCAAAAATAGACTCTCTCAGTGATTCCATTTATTTTCGTATGTTGAGTGGTGTCACCTTTTTCTATATTAGATGCATCACAAAAGGACAGTAAGGATGTGCTATTCAAAGCCCACAATAGCACGTTTGTCAGTCCGTAGGTTGCCAACGTCTGGAAACGCCGCGGTCTTCCCCTGAGCAACGAGGGCAGTTTCCACAAGAGTAGCGTAGATGCACCACATCCTGGAGTCCCTTCTTTTTCCCAACCCAGCTTCGAGCTCGCGCTGGGCGGTTGTATAATGGTACTCGCTAGTAGCGACTGCTATTTTAGGGGTGAGGTTCACCGCGCCACTGCAGATTGCGCCAGCTACGGTTTTACGCGATGCGCACTGTTACGGTGAGCCGGTCCTGATGTTCCACGTTTGTAATTGTATGTTCCCTCTCTTGCCCAATATGGAAGCAAATAAGACGCGAATCTAATCGAAACGAGGAGAAAAGACTGCATTTTCAACCGCTGTATGTTACTAATCGCCACGGCATGCTGTTGTGAATCTCGGCGGCGTGGCATTCTACCCCCTTCGCGCCCAAGGGGTGGGTCTAAAAAGGCCTGTGTCTCAACTATTTGGTAAGGCAGCCGCTAGACTCCGAGAGCCGAACGGAAACAGCTTTCATCACGTATGAGATAGGAGCCTAGCTTCAACTGTTCGCAGGAACGATTGCACAAGCAGACAAGGGGGACGAATGCCAAGAATGGAGGAAACATTCAGAAATTGGCGGGAACCAAAATACCAGGGTGGATGCAGATCAGGGATGGGCGGAAATTTTAAAAATTTTCCCAGAAAACAGAAAACAGAAAATTGCTTTCGTCAGAAAACAGAAATCAGAAAACAGAAAACCCAAAAACGCCAGAAAATCAGAAAACAGAAAATTTCGAAATTATCACACGACTTAATTATTTTACTCAAAGATCCATATTTCCAGTAGCGAATACTTTTGTACGACTAGAAATGTAGTCGTAGACCAGCGTTTTAATTTGCAAGCATTTATAAAAATTTCTAGCACACTCCAGTGTATTGCAATCAGCAAGTTGTAAATCTTGACTGATAGATTCTAGGAATCTCGACACTTGAAGTATACAGCCTTACTCATCAGCTCCGTTTCACCGCCAACGCCTCAATTAGATAATGGTCCCACTAGTAAGAAACTGGCCTTTTAGAGCACCGAACACGATGAAGGCTCAGTGATCACTGTTTGCATGTTTCAGCTCAATTGCTTGAGTTTGTAGACACACTCCCGCAGCATACTCTAAAGCTGTGCAGAGGTTCTTTGAGTAATACTGGCTGCGCCAGAATCTGTTTTCCTAATTCGTCTTGTTCATCGAGAATAATTTCCTTGCAAGTGTCCTAGTTTCCGTGCAGCTGAAAGTTTTCAGGCCAACTTACCAATGCTCTTAACTGCACCTAGTTACTACGCAGCCGACTAAAAATGTTGTGTATTGGCTTGATATTTCACAGAACAACACGAGATTGCGACTGAAGGGGCTGTCAGCACAACAGAGCTTGGGTGAAGGTGCTTTCTTGAATGCGAAGACACCATAAATGAAGTCCGAGCATATGCCCTCTCCATCACATTATTATAGGGGGTATTATTTCTCCTCATATCTACATTTCATATTACATCTCAGTGGAAGACCAGCAGAACCGACTTGCTGTACAGAGGACTGCACGACATTAGCAACAATCGTCCAATCTGTACGTAGTCTATAAGCTGTTCACTCGAGTCATCCTGAATAGGATCGGCAGAATGCTGGACGAAGGACAGCCATGCGAACAAGCAGGATTTCGGACAGGATTCAGCATGATCGTCCACACACACCATTACGAAGCTCATCGAAATGTCGCGAGAGTAAAAGCTGCCGCTGTGTATTACGTTCAACGACCTGATAATGCATTCAGCTCCGTACAGAGTCCTTCGAAAGCTGTACAGTGGATTCACGACCAAGGTCTTGCCATTCTACGACAACGTCGTTGCCAACGTGAACAGAGAGTTTCGACGAGAGGGTACTAGTTCTCTTCAGCGCCACCCTCGAAAGCGTCATTCGCGAAGTAGAATGGGAAGACATTGGAGTAAAAGTCGACGGACGGCAGCTACACACCATCTAACACCGAGCGCTAGCCAGGCGGAGCAGATGCTTGCTGGCTTCGACCGTGTATGTTGGAACGTTGAACTGCAGATGAATCTTACGAAGACGATGTTCATGAGGAACGGACAAGTTTCTGATGCCTCATCTTCGTTCAACGAAGCGAGCGTCTTCGAATGCTCCAGATACGTGTATCCGGGTCGCGAAGTCAACATGACCAACTAACTAGCGCCGGAGCTGGGCAGGAGGAAACGAGCGGTTTGAGGAGCTGTCAAGAGTGTCGAAAGAGTCGCGGAGAAGACAAAGAACGTCCGGCTCCGTACCTACCTTTTCGACTTCACTGTTCTTCCTGCCCATACATACGCATCAAAGACCTGGGCTCTACGAAAGCAGGATGAACAAGCGATCAGTGTCGCGCAGCGTGGAATCGAGAGGACAATGCTCGGAGTGACACGATTCACGCAAGTGAGAGAAGGCCTCGAGACTTCCGAGCTTCGCCGACGTTCGAAGATCGGAGACGCTGTCGCATGGGCCAAGTTGTCGAAGATTAGGTGGGCCACGTAATGCGCTTCGCAGACACCGACTGATTTCCGCGGGATGTCAAGAAAACACCAGGACATCCAACAACGTTTGTTCGGACTTCTTCGTGAAAGCCCTGAACGACCAGTATGACGCTCTTCGTGTCCCTCGAGCGAGGCGGATCCATTAGAGCACCCTGGCACGCGGCATGGACGTATTGAGGCGCTGCTGTTGCCTGCTTGAACAAGTCGATGATCAATCGGACGACAGATGACCGTGATAAATGAGAAAAATCGTGTATCACTACTGTTTCACTACAGCAGCGAAATCGGATGTAACTAAAGCTTTTCTGTCTCTTACTAATTTGTGACACCCAAAGCTGAGCAATCTTCAGAGTTAGAAAAGAAGCTTCGACAAATGCTCTGCAGTAGTCGTTATTGGGGATGATTGGCCAACAATATTCAACATTTAAACCGGAGGTGGAGTATAACCCTACCTACAGTAACTCTAGGACAAGTGGTTAGTTAATGCATAATCTAACATCCCTCAGAATACTAGTTTTGTAGTTTTAATATAAAACTTTTAGTTTAATATAAAACGTAGATGGTCCAAACTACTGTTAATATCGAAAAGAATAGGAAGCCAAATCATGAAAATCGAAAAATGTCCTATGAAGGAACTCCTTGCCAGCAGCACTTGCACAATCAATCAAGCAAACAAAGCGGCATAGTTCATGAGTACATGGCGCAATTACTACATGAGCACATCCAAAAACGCCACATGCTTGCCATTTAAGATACTCTAGAAACACTATTTTAGAATGAAGCTCACTATTCTATGACACTTTTTTGGATTCTTTTCATTTTGTTTCTGTGATAAAATTTTGTTCGCAATTCTATTTTCTGTTTTCTGGCCAATTTTGACCATTTTCCCAGAAAACAGAAAACAGAAAAAATTTGCCCAAAATGGCCAGAAAATCAGAAAACAGAAAACAGAAATTCCGCCCATCCCTGATGCAGATACTCACGATTTTGGGGCAGGGACAACGGGTGCGGCTGAGTTGCTAGCCATTACGGTGGTACGTACTCCAATCCTTTACTAATAATTAATTTCTTTGATAAATGCGACACCACACGAGGCATAATGAGTGTTTGAATGTGCCTAGATTAGGACTTGTTTTATTTTTAAAACGACGAAGTCAGTAAGGCGCAGCGGTCTTTTCGGCTAAGGAGTCAGATTACAAGTGATCTGAACCTAAATATGTTCACATAGGAGTAATTCTTGCTGCACATTGCTCCTGCACAGAAATCAGCTAAGCCCCGCCGTCACCGGAGAAGAAGCAGGCGATCGGGCTCGCGGAGATCGCTCTCGAGACGCTCACGATCGAGCCGCTCCAGATCGAGCCGCTCAACGTTAAGATCCAGCCCGCGAAGACGACGGAGGAGGTCGCGCTTGTCGAGGTCCCCATCGAGAAGGCGAGGCAGGTCGAGGAAAGTCGGGGCCAGAAAAAGCCGACGCTTACG
The DNA here is from genome assembly GCA_947359475.1 of Heligmosomoides polygyrus bakeri. Classification (NCBI taxonomy): domain Eukaryota; kingdom Metazoa; phylum Nematoda; class Chromadorea; order Rhabditida; family Heligmosomidae; genus Heligmosomoides; species Heligmosomoides polygyrus. Next base: position 52,615,524 of record OX375868.1, on the reverse strand, counting down.
CAAACAGGCGGCTGCTGGAGGTGGTCGTAAAAGGAAAAGCCATAGATCGCGCAAGCACTCCGCCAAGCCAGCTGGAGGATGGTCGCGACGTCGTAGAAGATGTGTGCGAGGATAGTTCAACGAGATGCTCTATGTGAAAAACTAACTAATAAATGTGCGACTCGTGAAAAAAAATTCACCAAAAAATATGCAGAAGAAACAAAAATGCAAGCCATTTCGTCCGATAATCACAATAATCGGCACCTTTCAAAACTTTCATTCAAACCTTTACGTGTTAGTAAGCTCCATGTTCTATTCCAGCAAAACGCCTTCGGGTGAAATTAGGCAGTGATTGCGCTTTGTAAGGCTCAGAAACATTTCCAGTTATATGGCTGGCAATAGTAGACAAGGAAATTATGCGTACCACTACAAATACCAGCATATTAGAAACATAAGCCTACTATCATTGTCTTGGAGCCTATCCCAAAACTCACATAAATCATCAAGCTACTAAAAGTGCGATGAAAACAACACCGGGATCGTAACCAGCGCTCCCGAAAACCCTAGCGCACCTACTTCTACCTTGGGAACCATCCATTTTATGCGTGAGACAAGCCTCGATCCTCTTGACTCAGCCATCACGCTGGAATCACGCGAACAGCTGCCGCGACTGCTCGTCCGCGCGAGACCCCAGCGCTGGAGACCCCACCCCCAAAATCTTGTGCATTTGTGCGCACCCAAAATATCGATGAAGGCGGAATAGGAAAAAACTACGATTCACTGAGAAACACCACCAAGATGACCAGAAGTTCGACGCTCTAGATGTTTAAACTGTTGGGATATGCATCAGCTTCTCTTATCGCCTAAGCTTGAGAAGTGTCTGTGGCTGACTCGATAAGGTATATTTGTTTTGAGGAACTATCTGCCGTACATGTGATCAGATTGCTTCGTTAATTGTGGAAATCCCATGTAAGTTGGATATGGGAGGTTTTCTTGGTCTGCTTCAACTAACCATTTCTTAAAGCAGCAATCCCTATTGTTTGAGGTTGCTCCTGCAGCTTAGTTCGAAACCTACAAGAGCAGCTGGAAATGAGATAGCTTGGTTCTCCAAACAACAGTGCAAGACTGGTTCTTTTGCGTTCTGTAGCCGTATTCATGAAGCGGCGGGAGCGGGAAGGCAGGCGATACCTTCCCGCTCCCGCCGCATCCCGCTCCCGGCTTCATACAACCCGGTCGGTATTCATGACCGCCGGGAAGCGGGAGCAACCGCGACGCGCGAGTTAGATTCGCAGCGGAGGCGGGAATTGCAAGATTTCAAAAACCAATTTCTCAAATTACCGCTGTCTCAACCAGGGATGAGCGGAGAACGAAATTTTGAGACCCGGATTACGGACAATTTTGCCTAAAAATGGCCGGATAACGGAAACACGGATAACGAACAAGCAACAAAAATCAAAACTGGCTTTAAACTGCTTGAATCTCAACGGAATATTAGATGTTCACGCACTGTCAAGTTACATGCCATCTCTCACCATTTTAAAAGTATTTTGAAGAAAAAAGGTGAACTGTTACCGAGCTTATCGGCGAGAAAAGTGGCACGATCCCAATAGAGAAACCAAGACTATTTTGTAATACAGTCTTTTGCCACTCCACTCGGCTGATGTTTCGGCACGACCACCTTCAGTGGCTGGAGATAACAAGGAGCGCTTAAGAAACTACTCATTTATAGATCATTTCACAGCACAAGTTGCAATTTAAAACTATTCCTTTTTTGAAGTTAAAGAAGCCAAACGCGAGGATGGACGCGTAAAGCACCCTAAATGACCTTTTGGAAGCAGTCGAAATGCTGATAAGCCACCCTTTCAGGTATACAATAGCGAGATTCATTCAATTCCTATTCGCCTACATTTATTTCGACCCGACGGTAACTTATTCGTCTGTCGCCTGTTTTCACATTGTCGGATGGGGAGTTTTACTCATCAGTCAACTAATTTTTCCTTCTTCAAAGCTCAATTAAAAAAATTATTATTAGGTGTGTAATTTCTTTGACTCTTCTTGCCTTTTCCACGCTATGAACAAGCAGGTTGCGCAGTCAGAACCATCAACCGAATAAGGTTTGCATAATCAGCCCAGTTCCACAGTATCGCTATATCTGAGGTAGTCGAACGCGAAACTGTCTGGAATGCACGAAATAATTTATAACAATTTAATTTATAATTTATAACAAGCATTTAAAATAATTGGATGCAATTTATAACTGCACCATTTGAATTTTTAATTTTGCCGCATGTAAATAAATCGAACACATAGATCGCCGTGTGGGAATGCGCCGTTGTTAGTGTAGTCACCTTCGTGGCGTTCTATCCTTTCACTCGTTTGTTCGATTTCTACGACACCTCTGCGTGCACGGCGCACCCAGGACGTAGCGCACAGCGTTGGACGTGCGACTATTAGGTTAAGTTAATCCTCCATATTCTCTAAAGATGAGACGAAGATAGACTACAAGAAGAAATGGCTGAAGGATTGTGATAACAATTTGTAGACTTTTTCGAAGATTTTGGAACTACTCTATTATTGAGGAAATAATTTCTAATTTTACACATACCTTCAGTTTTATTTTTATTTTATTGTTTATTACGAAGTTCAATCCTATTTCGCTGACGATCTCTTCTTTTCCACGCAGGACCTGCTCATAAAATGTCCACCGACTGGCAATGGGAATGTATAAGAAGTGGTATTGCGAGAAATAGAGTGCGTGGCGCATCCGACGAAGGAACTACTCATCGTCAGTGTTTCAGATCAATGATTTCTTTAAAATCAAGTAAGTGACAGAAGCCGTACCCCCCCCCCCCCCTCTCCTCAGAACATGGCCCAGGAACACGTTACGAGACATATAGCGAAGATAGCCCCACGTGAAGACGACTTTCGATGGCAAAATCGCCATCGAAATTCTATTTCTTGCAATTGCACACACCACCTCATTGACGGCTTCCCGGCGTTCCCGACCGGTTGAGTGCGGGTAGGCCGGGAGCCTCCCGCCATCGGCGCGGAAGGCTCCCGTTGCTTCCCGGCATGTTCGTGAATGCGATCTTTTGCCTCCCGCCTCGGTCGCTTCCCGCGGGAAGCCTTGAACGTTCCCGGGAACGTTCATGAATACGGCCACTGAAATACCGTTTTAAAGTTTTTGTAGCCAACGTGTTTGGTAAGATTTTCATGTTCTTTCACGTGGCCTTTCTTTGTGCTGGCGCCACCCACAGCGTTTTGACTGCAACGAGCACAGCAAAATAAGAAGAGCAACAAAAATCTTTGTCGATTTCAAATGAACAAGTGCCGTAAAGTAATGAACAAGTAATCGCCTAGTGACAAAGACAGCCTTTTCCGCTTCCTCCTTCAGCTTCAAAAAATTCGCAACATAAAAGATGGATGCATATGAAAACGTCGGAAACAATTCATCAGAAGTGTCGTTTTGCTTTAACCCATTTTAAAAAGCCCGTATTTCTCCCTGATGGATCGAATGGATCATGGGTCTACTTGAACCACCGACGACCGTAAATATGCCCCCGCCTGCTACAATATCTCAAACCTGCACATCACCCAAGCCGTTGGAGCTTGTTTTTGTCATTGAGCGCGCAAGGGAGTCCAGGGCAAGGAGATCCAATCCACTCGTGTGGGAACTGCTTTCGTTGCTCAGGGGGAGTCCTCAGCTGGGGTTGCGCAGGAAATGCCAGCCAGTTAGGTAAACATCAAAGTCCCTTAAAAAATCTAATCCAATCAGTAGAAATGCAAAAGTCCCGTGACACAGTAGAATCGAACCCCGACCTCTATCGCATGAAGCAACACTACTGGCCACTGCCCCACGATCTTGGAGCGTGCAAGAGACGCTCAGCGCAGGCGTATCTATCGAATGTCCACGTGGACGCTGACGCGATCCACGACGCAACGGCAGGAGGTGCACGCTACAGTATCCCGCAAACTTGCACATCTCTCGGGCAGAAGGTGGTTAGATCTAAGTAAGACGGAGACCTGATAGGTTATGAGTATTCCATTATTTATTTATTTACTTATACGTCAATTAGACGTGCACAATACGCTAGAATAAAAAAAGATCAAAACAACCATGCAATAAAAAAATATAAAAAACAACCGAGCAACAGATCACCCGGCAGTGGCAACACTTTGGCAACCAATTTCAAACAGAGGAAATAAGTGGCACAGAACTTGCAACTGAGCCGAGAGACAAGAGCATGCCCCTCCATTATTTAATTTTTTATATAATAATCCTATTATATAAAGCAGAGAGGCATGAATCACTGACGGGAGACGTCTGTCGCTTTCTGCCGACATTCTGCCGACATTTCTGCCGACATTCCATCGACATTTCTGCCGACAGCCGTCGCTAGACCCAGCCGTTCGTCGTATCGCCGCCGCCAACCGTAAACACCTCAACATGGCAGCATGGCAGGCAGCCATGACCGCCGTTGTTTACTACCCAGGCAGCCATGACCGCCGCTGTTGACTATCACGACGCCTCCACTGCCGGGTGCTCACCAAAGAACACCCACCACTGGATGAGGTTTCGCAAGGCGTCATCGCGGCTATGACGAGCCGCCGCTACCGGGTTCAGACAACACGTGCAGCGTTGCGGTAGAGGTCTGCGACGCGGCGCTACTCACACTTGCGTCCTTGGCTCACACTTCGATCTGGCAATCAATATCCTATTACCTGGATCAAGCAGTCAGTATCGCTCGGTGTTATCGATTTTTTGAACGCGATACTGAATTTCCCTCAGAAGCAGTGAAGGAAGGAAAAAGGTCCCAATTTTCTGCAGTGCTTTGACCAATTTCCATTAGCACTGTATGCAGAGGAGGACAGTACTTTTGTCCCAAGTCATCTGTTCCGAAGATCGTCACACGTCGTCGCATAAGGCACGGCGCCTAGACGGAAACGGTCAGGCGTTCGATTAGGCCTGACGAGCTGCAATAGGTTGTGAACACGACTCCAGACGAAGCAGGAGTGCTGCGGGCGTTTTCTTGAATGCTATACAGGGATGTGAGTGATGGACAGCAACGCATCAATCTGTAGCATTCGTTCGTTTCTACGTGTTCGAGTTCGGCGCTAGGGATGCTTCCTTACCCAGCGTTGGTTGCCGGCGAAGCCGGCGACGGACGCTGGGTGAGTAAGGAATCCCATCTAGGTTTGGGCTCCGTTCTCAGCGTGGCCCACCACACCCGTAGCCGGCGAAGCCGGCAAGCCTGGCGTGGCCCGCACATCCAGCGTCAGTCGCCGGCGAAGCCGGCGACGGACGCTGGGTGAGTAAGGAATCCCATCTAGGTTTGGGCTCCGTTCTCAGCGTGGCCCACCACACCCGTAGCCGGCGAAGCCGGCGACGGACGCTGGGTGAGTAAGGAATCCCATCTAGGTTTGGGCTCCGTTCTCAGCGTGGCCCACCACACCCGTAGCCGGCGAAGCCGGCAAGCCTGGCGTGGCCCGCACATCCAGCGTCAGTCGCCGGCGAAGCCGGCGACGGACGCTGGGTGAGTAAGGAATCCCATCTAGGTTTGGGCTCCGTTCTCAGCGTGGCCCACCACACCCGTAGCCGGCGAAGCCGGCAAGCCTGGCGTGGCCCGCACATCCAGCGTCAGTCGCCGGCGAAGCCGGCGACGGACGCTGGTAGGATATAAAGCGGCAAGGCATGGATCACTGACGGTCAATGGGTGCACGGCTCAGACTTCATGATCTGTGATGGAAGATGTCGATACGCCTCACCGTTCGCTTCTGCTTTATGCGTTCTTGCTGGCGTGTACTTCTTTCTTTAGTTGCCTACGCATCAGCAACGGCATATTAGGTTGGCCGAAGGTGTTTCGATCGGGCAGTCGATATATCGATCGATCGCTCGGACATCGACCGACATCATCGACCGTTTGAGCGGCGGTATAGTTTCTCTGTCACACTTAATCGATCGCGCTAGGTGATGCGTGATTACGATCGCAGTCGGAGGGTAGCGCAGGGATTCAATATCGATCCATATTCGATCGTTTGAACGGTGCTGTCGTTTCTCTTTTAGCTTCATCGATCGGGGTGGTTATTGTGATTTTGATCAGTTTTCTCTCCGACCTAAGTGATTAAGAAGGCTTATGGAAAGCCTCAATTGCATGGAGAACATTTGATCACGTAGTCAATATCGGTCGATTTTAGCGATCATTTGAGGGATTCTATCGGTTTTCTTTCACACCTAACCAATCGGGTCGGAGTTGCGTATTGAGTTGGTCGATGGAAGCGCTTCACAGCATTTGCAGTGCTTCGATCAATATTGATCGAAGCACCCCAATTGCTGTGAAGCGCTAATATCGTATTATCGATCTTTTGGACGCGATGCTGAACTTCTCTCGGATGCATGGAAGAAAGGAAAACGCTCCTTCTGATTTGGAAATTGATCACTTTAATGTTTCTCCATGCACAGGTCCTCCAAGTTTCAGCGGTGGACCAGGACAGGACAGCGAAGAAAGTTGGTGGGACCTACACTCGGTTCGACTTTCAACCAAATCTCGTCTCTAGGTCCTCAATTTTCGGCAGTGATTTGCCCATAAGCATTTCCGCAAAAAACAATTATGATACGCGTTCTTCCCATGACAGATTTCCCCTAGTGGACTTATTTTGAACAAGATTAAGTGCGGTACACTAAGTAAACTAGTACTATTGGCGCTAAATTTCGCGCTGCTCATGGAAGGGTTTAATGGGTTGTCGCAAACTCGTTTCTGTGTAGATCCCAGTCTGTTTCAGCTGCAGTTCACTCATTACCTAGTTGCAGACTCCAGCTTTCGAAGGAGACGTCAACTTGTTTGGAGCTGAGTCAATTGCGATCCATGTGGCTGGATGTGCAAATGCCTCCGCCAAGAACGTGAGTACGTTTCTTCTGCTGTTTTTGTGCAGCAGTACCAGTGTCCATCACTTAAGCTCCTTTGTTACAGTGTGCCGAGACCGTGCAGTGGATCCAGTGGGCTGAAGGGAGCTTGTTCCCGAATGTGCTTGGATACGTGCTCCCTTCGGTTTCCGCTGCTCATCTCGACAAGAAAGTGAGTTCAGTGGAGTATCCCCATATGAGATGTGGGCCTTAGAGTTTTATATTTAAGGTCGTTGACTCATACAAGGCTGAACTTCTAGCTCAACTAACGCACCTTGATGAAATCCTTCTGTCCAAAACTTTCCTCGTCGGCGAACGCCTTTCACTGGCAGATATTTCTGTTGCCCTGGATCTCCTTCCAGCTTTCCAGGTAACTGCTTAGCTTCCTACTTTTCTCCCGTGTGTACTTTATCCTAATAGCGTTCTAGCATGTTCTTGATGCCGGTCTCCGTAAGAAGTTCGGAAATGTTACGAGATGGTTCCAAACTGTTGTTCACCAACCTGTGGTCAAGGATGTTATCCATGAAGTCCAACTATGTGACAAAGTCGCGCAGTTTAACCGTAGGTGCTCAAGGATTTGTGTGGAAAATGTGTTATGAACATAGGGTGTTTGCAGAGGCCAAGTTTAACGAGCTATCTGCCAAACACACCACCAGGCATGCCGCACCAAAGGAGAAGAAGGAAGGTGAGTTGTACTTAGGCTTTCTGGGCTTTTTCTAGATTTCCTGTACGCTTTCTATTTTGGCTCCGTATATTCACGATTTCATTCCGTAGCAGTGCTGGGAGGAGATGTCACTCAAAATTTGTAGCGATCTTAGGGACTATTATAAGGTGGTATACACTTAGGGCGATTTCATTACGAATACTTTCCGGTCTTGCAATGGTTGTAGTGTCTGACCGTTTCCTGAATGTTATTGTTGTGCGTAGGTGGCGCATTTGTTCCGTGCTGGGGCAAGAGGATTATCAGTCCAATAGACATAGGATACGACGCCGATTTTCCGGATAATAGGATGATCCGGATAGGCCATTTTTTCAAACCCTGGATCTTCGGATTTCAGATGAGGGTTATTTTCGATTCCGGGTTTCGGATGATTCAGATTAACGATTTTTCATCGGATCGGATATAGGATATCTGATTCGGATAACACCCGATAATGCGTAGTAATAGAAGCAGACAATTTCTTCTGCATGGAGTGAATTAGAAGAGTACATCAGTTGTTAGAATCTTTGAGAACTGAACTGCTATATGTCCTTGAAAGAATTACTACACGACTTCAAAATTTGGTTTGTGAAAGACCCCGCGGAATCTGGAAGAAATCCACGCCAATTATTTAACTATGAAGTTTGCTCCGAGAACGTCGTACTATCCATCAGCAGTGTGCGTAACTACGATTTACCACATTTTCGGCCGTAAATCGTAAATCTTGACCTTTGATGAACAAGCACACAGATCAAGTATTCACACTTTCATTCTGTGTGCCACATATAAGAGTTCACTAATAATAATAAGAGTACTGCGTTTATGTGTCGGTTGTGAAATGGCATACATTTCACTCTCGTTTTCGTATAAATTTTTTACCAGACGTAGAGCAGCCTACTGACAGCCAACCGTCTGGTTAGGAGCTTCGCCACCAAACCACGATAATGAGCATCACGGTGCGGTTATTCTCAATCACATTTATGCGATTTATACCTCCAAGTGTGATCAAGCTCCCACTCATCATATAGGATCGTGCGATTCCCACTCGAAAGTGTCTAATCTGCAGAAAACTAGATGCAGTTAATCGATATTGGTCGGCCATTCGATACTGCTTCGTGCCCAGTGGCAGACACATGCGACCGATTCTATACTGGTAATTTCCCCCAACTGTGAATATATACATACATGAACGTGCGTTGTCGCTATTTTATAGGGTAAAGGATGACGGGGTGGCCTGTCTTCTGATTCCGTCCACGTGCTGCGTAACGCCTATAAAATCTCTTTTGAGCCAGGATACTAATTAAACAACATGCATAACATTTCCTCTGGATCCGGATGCTTGCTGCAGGAAGTGCACGTTGAACAATTTCTGCGATACGCTTTCTTAATCAAGACGTACATTGGACGAAGCCTGTTGCACATCTTTTGAATCATAGCGCTCGGCGCATGATCCTCATCCGTACCCTGATGCGCTGCCCACTGACACATCACTAACTTGGGTGGTTTGGTACCAAGGTTATGAAGTCGGCTGGCATATGCTACAGTGTCCAAGACATTCGATGTTGATCCCCCTCGCTGTGACGGAAAACGTGAAACGGATCAACTGAATTGTATGTAGTTAAGAGTGTTGGAAAATGTTTTCACGTTCTACTCACGTAATTATCTACATTAATTCAACAGAGTGAAGAAAGTATCTGTTGGATAGAACCTTCGCCTTTCATGCGACACACTAAGGAGGCAGGTAAAATCAAAAGAAGACTATTACATCAGTTCTACTGGCAATGCTAATTAACATAACTTTTACAAGGCCTCACAAGCCTCGACCAACAGACAAGCAGCGCCCTTAACATTTCTAAAAGGGTTGGAACCAACTCATATGTCTGAGCAAGTTGGAAGGCTTAACTTGCGATGGGTTGAAATCCAACCGAAATTTAAGGTTCGCTTGATTTCGTCGCATTGCAAGTTAAGTGGTTCGCATGGCATACTTCCCTTTTCGGTTCACCACTGGAGTAGAGCACACCAGTGCTGTGTAAAAGATGTCGTGTAAGGCTGCCTCACAAGCTGACCCCAACCCGAGCCACTTTGCGCCTACAGATCAAAAGACAGGATTATGACCCCATCGAGCGACTACTCATTTAAAAGTGAGTGGGGTATGCACCATGACGCCTTGTAAAGGACTATGACTCTATGACAATTCTCGTCGAATGATAGAAAAATCCACGCGAAAAACCGAGTTAGCAACGGCGTTCGGCAGCAGAGCGTACTAACATCCTGTTGTCCGATATTTATCCGAATCATTGCATTTTTCACAACCCCGGATCTTTGGATGATTCAGATGAGGGCAATTTTGAAAACGCCGGATCTTCGGATAATTCAGCGAAGCCTATTTTGGGCCGATCCGGATTTCGGATAATACGAAACCGGATAAATCCGGGCGGATATCCGAAAATGCATAATCCGGATTCCATGCCTACCGTCCAATTGTACTATGGTTGGTGACGATGCGTGCAAGGTATTGCTTAATCTAGCTGCGGGTTGCAAAATCTAACGGCCTTACAAGGGATTAACAGGTCGTCAGAGGGTATCGGGACGAAATACGGATCAGCGGATGCAGCGTCCATTGCAGCTATGTACATTTCGTATATGAAACGAAAATTGGCGAAAGCGTAGGGTGATGTGGATGAGGAGGCTTACCTTGTATCAAGAGGTTAGTCACCATGGTAATAAGGTACATGAACACCCAACAAATGTGACGGGGCTCGTTCATGATAGTGGTCGAACACAATTCCGTAAAAGTCTTAATTTGTGCAGCACGAAGCGTATACGGCTGCCATGCATTGTGGTCCCGCTGATTCAGTTAGGGCGGGAACGTCTTTGAATTCTAACTCCGCTAGCTTCCCGTCAATATTACCACTCGCAAAACATCTCCGGACTATGCTGCTAAGCATGTGAGTCGTAATGATTAAAATATGCGGTGTATTTGATGCAGTGCTTCCTTGACATTGTATTTAGAAACTGCAGCAAAAGATTTTCTTAAGTCTTATGACCCAGCTAGCTTTTTTGTGGAGGTCTTGGAGGTTGCTCGAATTAAAGTCTTACATCATTAGACGTACTGAGCTTTTCGTTTTGCCACTGCGCAGTCAGCATTCCACATTACATTTGTCGGAAGGCGTTACGGCGGTGGCATATAAACGGCTTTCGGCCACGGATAGGATTTGCTGTTTTAGTGCGTTCTTTCCGTGGTTGATGTGTCTGGAGACTTTCACCGCTTGGCCGTGTAGATCGCGCTTGTATGATCACAACACGTGTCGCTGGTGTAGCCCCCACATTTCCGCCCTCTCCGGCATCACTAATTAGACAGTTAAGTGTTGAACGCTTTGCTGACGTAATATTGTTCTTAGAGCGACTAATGCTTGATATGTGCGTATCCAAATGGTGATCCATGATTGCTAAATATACGTGTTGTTTCAGAGAAGAAAAAGGAGCATGGAAAGCCGGCGCCGAAACCAAAAGAGCCTGAAGCTGACGATGGTGAGGATGACGGCGTCGTGGCTGAGAAGTCGAAAGACCCATTCGCAGACATGCCGAAAGGAACGTTCGTGATGGACAACTTCAAGCGCGTGTACTCGAATGAGGACACTGCCACGAAAGCCATCCCCTACTTCTGGGACAACTTTGACAGCGAAGCCAACTCCATCTGGTATTGCGAATACAAGTTCCCGAAGGAGCTCACTCTCACCTTCATGAGCTGCAACCTCATATCGGGTAGGTGATTTGCTTCAGCTGTATTAGAGTGCAATGCGTAGAGGTTGTTCTTCAGGTATGTACCAACGTCTCGAGAAACTAAAGAAGAACGCCTTCGCTTCAATGATTCTCTTCGGGACGGACAATGACTCGACGATTAGCGGCGTCTGGATGTGGAGAGGTCAAGAACTCGCCTTCACGCTGTCTCCGGATTGGCAGGTAGGGATCGCCTTCTAAGTACGCCTAGGTTCGGGAGACAAGTCATTTGGGCAGTTCTCTGACTATCCGGTGTTACATTCTCCCAAAAGAAGTGCGACATCTCGTCGGTCGATGTCACTGATTGAATCGTCCTCCATTATGCTTGCAACATTAGCTTCGCATAGAAGCAAAATCGTGTTTACAACAGCCCATTATCTGAGGGTGATGTGCCGTTTCAAGGTGGACTACGAGTCGTACACATGGACGAAGCTGGACCCCAAGGACGAGAAGACGAAGAAGTTGGTGAACGAGTATCTTATGTGGGAGGGCGACTTCGACGGCAAGAAATTCAACCAAGGGAAGATTTTCAAGTAGAGTATTCCATGTTGAGATCTTTGTTGCGTTGTTGTTTCTAGAGATAAATATCTACCCGGTTTTTCCATGTTCTGTTGCTTTTGGCGTCGCTGTGAAATTTTAGGTCGGTGCAGTTGTGGAGACAGAACTGAACGCTCAAGAGCTCGGGGTGTCGTGTAAGTGGCTGCAGAGAAACGTGGTTTATAGTTATGTTCCTGGTGGAGGTGGTAGATTAGGATTTCTGTGATGTGCAAATGGTCAAAATTGCGCCATGCACCTTGTAACAAGCATTCGACCCATGCACTATCAATCGAGTCTCCAATGTTATGCCTCAGGCGGGTGCATGGCGCAATCTTGGCCATCTGGACGTCATAGAAATCTCGCTGCCTAGTGCGGCTATGTGAGTCTCAAACATCTTCAAGAGCTTCACTAGCAGCAATGTTGGAACCACTCAAATAGTAGCTGCATTTTTAGGATACCCTGCATTTTTCACAAACCGTAGTGTTTTTAAGTTTAAAACCTTCAAAGAGGCACAAATCAATCGATAGGCCCCTTTGTGGGGAAATTATAACAAGTATTCGAGCGAGAAACACTCCACTTCTTCAGTACCTTTACTCTGACCAAGGTTATCACCTCTCAAACAGCGTTTTGTAGGCCGAATATGCTAAAGTTTAACACAGGTATATCAGCGTCACGAACGCCGTTTGGACGAAAGACAGCGAAAGCGGCAAACTGAACTTTTACTCAACAAAATCGAGGCACAAGTAACGACACAACAGACAACGGAATCAAACCGAACGGGGCAAGAACAACAGGATGAGCTATAACAAATAGGGGGGAACGCAGGCCGGAGGAGGGTAGCGGTCGCGGCCCAGGGCGTCTCTCTCCGATGGCAGCCGCTCTGTCCAACGTCAACTCGGGAATGAGCAGGGGGAACTCTCGCGCGTCCCGCCGTTTCGTGTTTCGAAATCTTCACCGGATGAGTCACTTTCACAACCTAAATTTGACTGTGGAACGATAGCCCGCGGCCTACTCGAAAACATGGGGTCCTAGCGCGATTCTTACATCTTGCGCCGCTTTGGGGCCGCTCTCTCCTTCGGCCCGCCTTCCTTACCTAGGCCTGACATGCCCCCTCTCTTCAAAGTTGGCGTCCTCGCCAACCCGTGGTCCTGCTTGATATCAGGTAAGCCTAGCTGGGGGACCCTCTTTCTTATCACTTCATACAGATGCTTTGCCGCCGCCACTCCCTGGTATGCGAAGTAGAACTGACAAGCTGATTCCGGACTTCCTGCTTCGATGAACAGCTTTCCATCCAGTTCTCGAGTATTGGCCGTCAGGACCACTTGATCTACTCCTCCAACTGCCTCGATCGCGGAGTCTATCGTCTGCCACAGCTTCATCACCTTTCTCCACTGAGCCTCCTTCTCCTCAGTGATCGGGGTCCAGGCGGTCACTATCCGCCCGCCTAGCTCGACGTGTTTTCTCATGAGCTTGACAACGTCTTCGATGACAACTCTGTCCTGCGAGTCGTCAATTGGGTACACAACTACCCATACTCCAAACGGTGTCCAACTTTGGAGAACTTCCTTTAGCTCCTTGAAACTTGTCACCACTCTTGTGACCAAGTTTCCTCTGGGTCCGTCCTTATCAAGGAGAAGAGCTGACTCTGGCGCCGCGAATCCCGTTGGACCCGGCTTCGGCGGCCGAACTGCCTTGTTCTCGTCGGCAATTTCCTTCTTCAGTTGCGCAAACGCCTTCTCATAGAAGGGTAGCACACAGTTGTCCTCAATGGTGCTGTGCTTCTTAATCGCATCTGTGGTACAGACGAATTCCGTCCATTCGGTACAGACCTCGTACGCAAGCCGCAAAATAGCATGCAGGGCTCGCGCGTCCAAGCAAACGGCTCGCTCCTTGTAGAGGCGAAGCTTATCCTTCATAGTGAGATCGTCCCTCACGAAGATGCTGGCTACTTTCCACGCCGTCCAGACGTCCGATACTTTCTGCCGAGCGTAGGCACCTGGGAATTCGATCCCTTTGATGTCTCCTAGGGTCGCGTTCGCGAAGCAATCGTCCAGGCATTGAAACTGCAGATGACCTTTGTCTGCCGCACTGGTGAGAGTGACGCCTCTGAAACACGAAGAGCTAACCGAACATACTTTTACTTGAGGTTTCCTGCCTCTACGCCCTTTCACACACACTGTGTCTATTCTTTCATCGGAGATTTCTTGAGGCACTACTCTCAGCATGTCGAATTGCACTCTCACCGGCTCACAATTGTCTCCTATTCTAGTTACCAATGCTGAGTTATCGCTGACTTCTATCACTCTGAATGGTCCCGCCCACTCGCACGCAAACTTGGGGTGGGGGCTGCGACCCTTTTCATTAGGTGAAAGGACATATACTCTATCTGCCACCTTTGGGAAACGCTTTCCTTCGACCTTGTTCCCTTTGTCATACTCTTTTTTCATTTTCTCTCTGACTCGATCGTTGTACTCTCTCACCCTCTCGTGGGTTTCAGCTACCGCTTGCAGTATCTCAGCCCTGTACTCATCGAGATTCTTATCCATTGCATACCAACTTATGCCTGCGTTCGGAATGATTTCAGAGGGGAATACTGGGTCCATTCCATGCAGCAGGAAATACGGGCTTTCGCCTGTAGAACTGTGTGGAATCATGTTATACGCCATCACACAGTACGGCAGTCTTGTATCCCACTCTGTCGGTATGACTGTGCTTCTTCTTAACATGGCTAGGATGGTGCCATTATATCTTTCCGTCAAGCCATTCTCCCTTGGGTTATACCCTTTCGTCGTAATGTGGGTTATGTTCGTTATTCGTACTATTTCTTCCATCACTTTGTTGACGAACTCCCCTCCTTTATCGGACAAGATTGATTTTGGCCACCTACAGCCTTCAGCAATCCATCGGAAGAAAATCGTCCTAGCGATGGTCTCGGCAGACTTATCTGGCACCGGGTATGCTGCTCCATACTTCGAAAAATGGTCAATCACCGTAACCGCGTATCTATTACCATTTTTCGTTGGGCCTAACTCCAAGACGTCGACACCTATAAGTTCATACGGCTTTGTCGTTATTATAGGTTTCAGTGGAGGAATCGCTGCCTCCCTAGGATTGTGGACAAAGCATTTCTGGCACTCTTTTGCCCACTTAATGACGTCCTGAGCCATCCCTGGCCAGTAGACTTCTTTCTTTAGACGATTGAAGAGCTTGTGAGCGCTAAAGTTGCCCGCGAATAGTCCACTGTGCGCTTCATGGAACACTTCATACCTATATCTTTTGGGTACAACAAACACTGCGTTACCCGTTTCGGAATACATTTTTAGTTCACCTTCCTCTAGTGCAAAATCTGCAATCCTCAGTGGCCTTCTCTCTCCTGGGATTCTTACTATTTGATCCCACTTTTTTGCTTCTACTAAACGGACAATCTCACCAAGGAAAGGTTCTTCCCTTAACTCTTTTAACCACTTGGACTCCTCCTTGGGCGTGATAGTATTGACTACAGCCTCGTCTAGGCCTTCCAGTGATTCCGACTCAAAAGAGGTTGCTACTCCCCTACTTAGAGCATCGGCCACGACGTTGGCCTTACCTTTCGTGTATTGAATTTCCAGTTTGTATCGTTGCAGCTCAAGGGACCACCTCAGGACACGCGCTGAGACATTGTTCCTCTTAAAGAGTGCGACGAGGGGTTGATGGTCTGTGATCACGACAGTGGGTACTCCATAGATGAACATGTGGAAGCGTCGCACGGCGAACACCACTGCTAACGCTTCAAGATCCGTGACGTGGTATTTCCGTTCCGCCTTGCTTAAACTTTTAGAGGCGAAAAAAATCGGGTGCATCAATTTGTCATCCCCTTCCTGTGACAATACTGCGCCTAATCCATAGGTCGACGCATCTGTACAAATTACGAACGGTCGACGCCCATCCCTTGCAGCATCTAGATCGGGCTGTTTCAACACTGGCGCTGAAGTGATCATGCCCTTCAGTTCAGTGGAAGCCTCCTCGTGTTCCTTCTGCCATGTCCACTTTACTTTCGAGGAAGTGAGGCTAAACAACGGCCCTGCTCGCTTCGAAAATCCCAAACAGAATTTTCTATAGAATGACGCTAGCCCCAGAAACGTCCGCAGTTCTTTCACGTTCCTCGGCGTGGGATAGTTTCCGATTGCTTTGACCTTTTCCGGGTCCATATGTATTCCATTGCCATCTAACACGTGGCCTAGGAAAGACACCTTCTGCCTTAGCAGGTGACATTTCTTTGCTTTCAGCTTCAAACCTGCTTCCTCCAGCCTTGTGAAGACTTGTTCCAGCAATTCTAGATGACGTTCTTTGGATGCCGTACATGCCATTATATCATCGATATAACAGAACACTTCCTTTCCCAACACGTCACCGAGCACCGTGTCCATCAATCTTTGAAACACATGTGGGCTCGTGCTTAGCCCAAACGGTGTTACGCGAAATTGGAATAGTCCTTCGGGCGTTGTAAATGCTGATTTCTCCTTAGCATCGTCCGCTAAGGGTATTTTCCAGTACCCGCTGCAGAGATCCAATGTCGAGAAGAACTTTTTCCCCACCAGACTCTGTAGCACAGCTTCTATGCTTGGTAAAGGGTACGCGTCCAATTTTATGTTCTTGTTAAGCTCCCTGTAGTCTACACATAGCCGTATCGACCCATCTTTCTTCTCCACCAGGACTATAGGGAACGCCCAGTCAGATTTACTGCGCTCGATTATCTTTCTTTCTGTCAGATCCGCCAATAACTCCTTCAGCTTCGGCCTTATCCCAAGTGGAACTGGTCGTGCCTTTAGTTTTATGGGCTTGCACTCCCCTGTGTCTATGCTCATCTGTACTAAATCAGTCTGGCTGAGCTCCTGATCCGACACAGAAAATGCATTCGGGTGCCTATTGAGCAGCTCTCCTATTTCCTTACTCGCCTCCGTTGACTCCATATTTTCCATAATCATTTCATATAGCTTTCTTTCCCTTTCTTGCTCACTCAGGTCGCTGCCTTCACTTGACATAAGCGGATTGATGTCATCCCAACGTTCATGCCATTTATCCGTACCCCAGCATCCTATGCCTTCACCTTGCTTAAGTAACATGGGCTGGTCCGTATCGTTCAAGACGGGTATCTCAGTGCACCTATTCTGAATCTTATAAACTCCTGCCGATATACCCTGCCTACTTGGCCAAATGACTCTTTCACACATATCAGCCGCCTCTCCCACACATTGTACTTGCACTATTGATACCACTTTCGGTGGGATGTATGTTCTTCCTACCACAATTACATTGTTTTGTACATCTATGTCCTCTTCCTTTCTCCTGGAGAGTCCCTTAATGCACACATTGACTCCTAGTTTGGTTAATGCATTCGTCCCTAGGATTACCTCTTCGTTCTTCGATGGGCTAATGTGGAAAGCTACTCTACTCGATGTTCCTCCCTCTAGTTCCGTTTCCACATAAACCGCGCCTAGGAACTTCATCCGGTTATTGGAAGCGTCATATACTGGTCGTAACGCCGACTCCTGTATGAGTTCTAATGTGTCCAGGTGGAGTCCTCGATCTTGCGCTTTTCCCAGGACTTCTACGGGGATTATACTTATCATCGACCCAGTGTCCAAAAGAGCCGGTGTCTTGCTGCCCAGAACATTTAGGGTCGCTACGATACGATCTCCTACGAGATCCTTATTCTTATCCACGGTTCCACCTTTTACCGCCATCCCAAGACTTCTAGCCTGGCTAACAATAGTGGATAGGGACTTTTCCGGTTCTATAAGGTTCACTCTTGTAGCTTTTTGTGGGCAATCTCTTGCAAAGTGCCCGAAGTTAGAACAGTTGTAACACCGTCTACCTCCCGAAGTTAAGTCCTGCTGTGCTCCAGTACTTCTGCTCGGTCGCGGCGGCCCTGCAGCGCTCTCCTGCCCATTACGTAGCCATTCCCGTCTGGCATTTCCTCCGTCGTTAGGTGTTACTTCCCTCAAATAGCTGTGGGCCTGCCTTGGGGGGACTGTTTCTTGCTGTCGACTTCTACCCCCAACTCGATATTGTGAAGCTCTCTCTCTCCAGTTCACTGCGGTTATTCTCCTATTCGTCCCAAACATTATCTTTGACTGTTCAATACTCAACGCTAATTGTTTAATCTCGTCATAGGCTCTTCTTGGCTCCACTCGATGGAGAGCACCTACCAACTGATAATGTTCCGGCCATCCGGAGAGGTTATCGAGAAGAATCTGTGCATACTCCATTGATCTGTCCTCAATGGAGCAGTCCGGATTCGCTTCGAGGCCTAACTGCTCTAGCCTCAAACAAAAATCGGCGACCTCTTGGTTGGGGTGTATTGACAGGTTTCTGAGCTCCGTTAAGGCTCTCATTCGGCCTGCTGTGGAGTCACTTGCCAGCAGTTGTGTCATCTCAGCCGTGACGACCTCAAAGCCTCTTTCTTTTACTTCTCTTGGAAGGGCTCTAAAGATCGCCTTAGCTCTACCTGCTAGGTGGTCGTCCCCCATTATCTCCACCATCGTAGACTCGCACCCTATCACGCCTTCATACTTCCTCTTAAAACGCCTTACAAACTCAGTAAAGTTCTCATTCTTACTCCCTCTAAAGACACCTGGATCTGGTACTGACATTGATCTTAAGTATGTTACCAACTGATTAGCCAACGGACCTGGTTCTTCTGTTGTCTGGATGGTTCTCCTCGGCATCCCTGAACGTCGCCTCCAGGCCTCTGCAGAAGGTGGTCCAGTCAAAGACATCATTGGACCCTGTAACTGATTCATATTTTCGTCTTCCGAGCTTCGCTGGAAAGTAGTTTGTTGCAATTCCTCACCTTGGTGTGAAATTCCAGTCCTTTTTGCTGCGTTCTGGAGCCCTTCAATTGCGTCCTTCACCTGCAATACGTTCGTGTTGAGCATTTCACAAATCTCAGCCAGCATTTCTCCATCTCTCTCCATTGTTTTCACATAGTCCCTCCAATCCTGCACCCCCTCGATGCCTCTCTCCTTCATCATAGTCTTCACCTCCTCTAACATCTCACTGGATAATCCCAGACTTTCGGCTTCACTTAGCGCTTGCTCAACTCTCGTCATCGTTGCCAAGATCTCACTGCCTGCTTCCCTTCTCTTATCCCTATCCATTCTGGAATCTGTGAGCAGGTCCCCTATTATCTGCTGTATCTCATGCAATCTTCTCACACATTCTTGCTGTACACTCTCGCTGTTCCTCCTCTCCTCACTTACCGGTAGGTCTTGGCTGTCGTCCACACTCTCGTCGATGTCCATCCGTACTGACATCGTTTCTGCAAAATTCGGACCTTCAGATGAGCCTCTAGTAACAACCATGCACTATCACCGACTCGCGTGAGGTAAGGGTGCTCTTTTCTTTTGTTTTCCTTCTTTACGATTCAAAAATTCCTTCTTCGAACTGTTTCACCCGGGTTACCCTTTCCTCACGGTAGCCTCGGAGTGATAGCAGCGGCAGCGCTCCTTGCCCGATGCGCGCCACACCACTACGCAATTCAATCGATTGTCCGTAAAATCGATAACGTGAGTGTAAGCGGCGCCTTCCCTTCCTTTCGGCGGCTCGCCAACTCAAATCGATATTACGCGGAAAAAAATCGATAATCAGGTGTGAGCAGCGCCTTTCCTTCTTCTCGGCGGCCCTCACTAGCGAATCGATAAGATACACCCGATCAATGAGCTAGTAGTAGCGTTCGTGATACTGCTATACCTGTTCCGAGTGGTTCGGCCCCCATGTAGGCCGAATATGCTAAAGTTTAACACAGGTATATCAGCGTCACGAACGCCGTTTGGACGAAAGACAGCGAAAGCGGCAAACTGAACTTTTACTCAACAAAATCGAGGCACAAGTAACGACACAACAGACAACGGAATCAAACCGAACGGGGCAAGAACAACAGGATGAGCTATAACAAATAGGGGGGAACGCAGGCCGGAGGAGGGTAGCGGTCGCGGCCCAGGGCGCCTCTCTCCGATGGCAGCCGCTCTGTCCAACGTCAACTCGGGAATGAGCAGGGGGAACTCTCGCGCGTCCCGCCGTTTCGTGTTTCGAAATCTTCACCGGATGAGTCACTTTCACAACCTAAATTTGACTGTGGAACGATAGCCCGCGGCCTACTCGAAAACATGGGGTCCTAGCGCGATTCTTACACCTTGCGCCGCTTTGGGGCCGCTCTCTCCTTCGGCCCGCCTTCCTTACCTAGGCCTGACAGTTTACATTTTGATACACCCAGTATTCCGCTTGAAATAATCGAAGAATGGAAATTTGGAGGAATGAAGAAAAAACCGAACTTGCATTAGATGGGCTTCAAGCCAATATACAGCAATGTGGGCATTCATAAGGGTGATCCCGTATCACCGCTGATCATTGAGCCTCGATGGGCAACTGGCAACGCCTTCATTCGTCCCTGTCGTCGCTTGGTTTGGTTCGTGAGGCTTCTTGCTCTTGACGAAGCTAGGTACCGTTTCGCTCATGATTGACATTTTTAGTTCTGAGAATTTTGAAAATATTGTAGATACGGCGGTTTTGCTTTACTCGCACTTCAACCACTTCAAAGCGATCTCCACCGGCATAGTATACCGCGTCGGAGGTATCATTTCCAGTCGCCAGGACTTGAGTTTTTTCAGTGCAGAGTGGTAGGTCCCATTGCTTGGACCAGTTGTAGATAGAATCTATCGCAGCTTGCAGGCTAACTCTATCAGCTGAAGATTCGATGGTCTTATATATCTTGATGTCATCAGCGTACATGGCGCAAGCAACACCGAAGGAGGAGACAATATTTGAGATTTCATAAGTGTATCCTAAGAACAATAGTGGTGACAGGACCCCTCCTTGTGGGGCGCCACTGAAAATTTCATAGACTGGAGAAAAGCTGTCGCCTACAATACCGCCCGCGTCGCGCAGTCAAAGTGGTATTTTGTACTATTGAGAAATCCACACACCTCGGTGTGATGTCGATCACGCTGAGATGTCGCATCAGCGTGATCGCCAGTCAAGCACGGGTACAGTAACCCGTGTAACTCTAGGCTATTTCGCAAGAATGCGACCTCGTCGCTCTCAGCTCCTCCCATCCTCGGGTGGAGGATGGAGAGCCATCCAGGTTACTTGCGCTAACCGTGAGCGGTGTGCTGTATTCTACGCTCGTCCTACCGATCAGTTACGCCTACGTTTAACGGTACTTCTGGAGACGATCCGTCAGACAGTTCTGCTCCTAGTCGTCTTACTCAGTCTATGGAGCATGAAGAGATAGTTGAGACCAATGTGATTCGTCTTGATCCTCGCGATTTGAACTCTATTATTCAAGCGGTGAAAGCCGACGCTCCTTCTTCCTCGCAGCAAACCTCGGCTGCTTATTCGTTCAAGAGGGAAGGATTCGGACGTCAGTATGAGTTCAATTCATCGTTGGTTCGTAAGCTATCGAACGTGCGCTGTACTGAAGACATCGAGACCGTTATACCCGAAGTGATTCAAGAACTCAATGTCAGAAACGAGACGCTGAAAATTGCCGATTCACATCCGCAAGTTTTCCAGTTTTTGGACATAAGGACCAAATCCGAATCTCTCAAGTCATGGACCCCAGGCTTAGCGAATTCATGGAATCAATCAAAAAGAGCGAGGACGACGGCAAGAAAAGGAAACCGTCCACGCTCCCAACGCCCTTTCGGAGGCAGGAACCAGCATGGCGACCTGTTTCCTTCAGCCGTCGTTCGCCAACCGACTTTTCCAGTTGGAGTAGACCATATGAAGCTAGGCGCCCCTCCGATTATGAAAAAAGGGATTTGCCCACATTCCGAGGATCGAGAGAGCCTCGCTATTCCTACAAAGAGATCCAGAATAGACGCAAATCATCGTGCAACCTATGCGGGAGAGAGGGCCACTGGGTCAAAGATTGCCCACGGAATCAATAGTGAGTTTTCAGCTGGTTCTATCCATGATTTTCCTCAGAAATGGTTGGCTCTGAATAACGTTATGCATGCTCTTCCCGAAGGGGGTTTCCTAGGAACTTTTGATCTCAAGTCAGGTTATCATCATGTGCGCATTGCAGAGCATCATGCCATGTATCTTGGCTTCCTATGGGATAACGTTTATTACCAGTTCATATGCCTACCATTTTGACTTTCTTCTGCGCCATATATCTTCACCAAACTACTTCGTTGTTTTGTAAAGGTGTGGAGAGCCCAGGGACTAGGAGTAGCCATCTATATCGATGACGGAATAATATTCGAGATATCACAGGAAAGGTGTTCTAGATCAATCTCCATTATCAAGAACTACCTCGAACAAGCAGGCTGGCACTTCGCAGATGAAAAGTGCAGTTGGTCTCCATCCCAGCAATGCTGCTGGTTAGGATTCATAGTTAATTTGTCAGCAATTACTATTTCTGTCTCGACAGATAGAGTAGAAAGAGCTCGCGTCAGATTAGACAAAATCTGTGCCTCTTTGAAACCGTCGTTACACGAGAGATTACGTTGGTCAGGAACTATTTCGTCGCTACATATTGTGCTGAACTCGATCGACAAGAGAAATACGAGAGAGTGGCAAGACAAGTGGCTGAGGCACAACGACAAGAGTTGCCATTATCACGATCATGGCTCAAGACAAGTGAAGAGCAACGTGAGTTACAATACTGGAGGAAAAGGCTGGGAAATGTGATTCAACTTAGCCTAATACCAGTACGATCACCTAGAAATTTCCGTCAGGTTATCGATGTAGACGCCTCACAACATTCCTTGGGGGCGATTTTGAGGAATTACCAAGGCGACATCCTCTCGCGAACGTTCAGAGAACTTCCAGGACACTTACAGGGGGATTTTAGCACTGCTAGAGAGATCTTTGCAATGTGGTACGCTTTGGATTCATATAAGTCCCTATTATCAGGAGACGTTCTAATAAATACGGATAGCCAAGCAGCAGTCACAATTTGCAGCAAAGGCAGCCTAATTTTGCATTTGCACCAAATGGCGGAGAAGATCTGGGCATTAGAAAATAGTCACATGGTTTCGCTGTCAGTAAGGTGGATTCCTAGGGAAGAAAATCAAGAGGCAGATATAGCTAGTCGCCTAGTGGACTATGATGATTGGAGGATATCCGACAATATATTCGATGCTGTCGTAAACAGATGGGGAGCTCCTAATATTGATATGTTTGCAAATGACCGGAACGCGCGGTGCAGCATTTTCTTTTCTAGATATCAATGTCCAGGCACATCAGGAGTCGATGCATTCGCCCAGCACGAACCCTGGACAAGTGGACCTCTATGGTTAGTGTCACCAATCAATTTAATTACAAAGACACTCAAGTGGGCTCGCTTTCACCAATCATTTGGAATTCTTGGATGTCCATTATGGGATTCACAGCAATTTTACCCCATTGTTAAACCAACGAGTGTAAACTGGGCAGATTTCATATTAGACGGAGTATCATTTCCAACGGGCACCAAAATGTTCAAAAATCCTTCAGTGGCGGGTGCCTTCGGATCAGAATTTTCAAGATCGGATTTCGCGTTTTTCCTCATCGACTTCACACCTGGTCCGAATATAAGGAAACCACTTAGGTTCTAGTCCCCCGGCTTTGCTATTTCCAAACCTCGGTGTTATGTAACAATAGTACAAAATAGATTTTATACCAGAGTGTAACGGAGGTATAAGTGGTATTTTATACTATTGAGAAATCCACACACCTCGGTGTGATGTCGATCACGCTGAGATGTCGCAACAGCGTGATCGCCAGTCAAGCACGGGTACAGTCAGCGCTGGCTGGCAGAGTTGCCCTGAGAGGGCGGTGCCCAGGATCCCCATTCCGGCTTTTTCTTGTCTTGGTGACTGGTTGCCTTTATGTCACGTGATCGCTTTGCGATGCTATGAAAGTAGTCCTCCTTGTGATCTGACCATGTTATTCATTATGTGAGGTGCTTCGTATGGTACGAAATACAGCTTTAGATACAGTGCTTCATTCGGCGAGACGTCCTTTGTTCAGATTCTGATTAGGAAATTCGGTAATGGCTTTATCACCTGCACTAGTAAGTACTGATTCTCTGGGCAGGATTCTTCACTATCCTTAGCAAATGGTGTTATGATACTTGCCGTAATCCAGCTGTGATGACTGTATGGTTTCGCAACAAATCCCTCTGCACAGTTTTCCGTCCTCAGACTCAGTTTGAGCTGCCTATAGAGTTCACCCAGACCTTCTTGACGTCAATAAATTGAGGATCTCCGAGAGATTTTAACATATGATTATCAGTAGCTTTCCAAAAGCAGAGACGACTCAATTGTTCCCAAACGGGGAAGTCTTGGCGTAGAAGTGCTAAGCATAGTGTTTGAGTATGGCCCTCAGGTAGGGAAACACTATTGGTTAAGGGTCTACCACTGCTACTTCCTATCGTAATTGCTGATTAATTAGTATGTTAGGAAATCATCACAAAGTAGAGGCATTAGTCCTCGTCTTCCAAGGCGTGCTTCAACTGTTTTTTCGGGTAGCTAGTCAAGCCAAAGGATAAGTGCCTTTGAAATATCGGCTCGTGGTGAAGTCGCTCATGCTGTCAAGGGATATTCTGACTTGGATAATTCGGAAACTTTTGCCCAAATCTGAAAGCCACCATATTTTCCGATCAAGAGTATTTATTCACGATCCTATAACCCTGACAAAGGATTCAGTGCTCAGCGCTTGCAATATTTAATTGAGAGAAAGTGTTGAAACCCTAGCACTGGGTTTCTATCAGTCTGCTAGTGCAGAATGTTTACCGTCGTAAAGAGAATACGGTTTGACTATCTCGAAAATCGAACAGGAAATGCTAGAGTTTGAGTGCAATGGTCTGAAGCGAGGCCACAGATAAGCTGAATCCAGGTGAGGGCGGATCTCTTTCCTATGGAAGGGACTAGCAGCTTTCAGCACAATTTAGCAAATTTTAAGTATAACATGTACTAGGGTAACGAGACGTTAATGGTTTTCGCATCAAAGAGTTATCGACGAAAATCAGCTTAGAGCCATAAAATATATTGGTGCGAGAGTTGCTCCAGAAAGGAGCTGGTTCCCTAACCGTATACCTGGACCTTGCTCCAGATGAACTAATAAATCGATTATATCTCAGAAATAAAAGTGTCGATCTAACTTTCCAAATTGTGCCCAAAATTCAGCCGATTTCGGCGTTAAGAGTACTTGAGCGGAATACGCTTTTTAGCAGCTGCCATACTCAATTTGCCTGCATCTTGTTCCAGATGCCTGGATCCTGTTCCGGATGATGATTCGATTATAAAACTCGAGAACGTACAATATCCGAGTTCGTTAGGCTCTAGAGTGAGTCCGCACACCGGTGCGAGGTACATGTTCATAATGTTCGAGCAGATCTCGAATAACCTGGCTTACCAGGATCCGATCCAGATGAGGGATTCAATTGCACAAATAGAAAATGGGAATATCCCACCTCATCAACTTGATGTCGGGGCCGAGAACTAATGAGATGTACATAAGTGGTTGGAGTGTGCGAACAGTTCCTGAGTTAGCTGGCTTCCTCAGTTCCGTGATAAATGGATGTCGGTTTATATGAAATGTGGAGAGGTCACATTGTCTCGAAGTCTCTGTAGAACATTCCTACTAGGTTTTGGAACACATTTGGTCAGTGTTGCAATTTTAGAATTAATCGAGCAGATATCGAGAACGCTAGCTTCCATAACCAATGTTCCTACATGATGACCTTGGTGTTTATTGAAGCTTGTAGTTCGCGAGAATCTTGAGTTCGCATCAGCGCAGTTCTCTTGAATAGTTTATCCAGACGAAACTTATAGCGGAGAGTTGATCTTGGAAAAGCACGCTTTTCCGTAGCCAGGGCGGAAAAATCTCCTAGAATTTACTTGCGGTCAAAGGAATTGCAAAACTGTAATAGTGACGGACCGCATTCTGTCTGCTTCTTTGTGAATTCATGCAACGAGAAAACAAGGTACTTGTGAACCAATGTAGACTTCGCTCAGAAAACACTCATCGAAGAATGGAAGAAGATTCAGTTTTGCTTCTAGCCATGTGTAGGAGCTTCCCCGAGTATAGCTACGACGGCAAGGTGATACACCGTCTACAGCCGATGCTTAGGACATAGTACACGGCCAGCGTTGGACTAGTCTCACAAGGTAACAGAACAGAAACATTGTTCTTATCGTGTTGAAGTTTCCGAACCATTAGTCTGGCCTCTGCTAAGTCGTTTTAGCTATTAATGTTCGGCGTTTTAACGCCTCTAAGAGGGCGCTTTTTGAACAGGGCTCCCTTTTTCGAACTTATGGAACGTGTCGCGCAGATTCGTAACTATTTCTCTTGGCAACCCCTCGCGCTTTAATTGTTCCGCTGTTGTTTTTGGAGCAGAAATACAAAACGTAGTTTTCGCCGTAGTATACCGGAGGCGAAAGTGGTGTTTTGAATTTCTACGACTAATGCGATAGTCGAGCCGTCGCGATGCGACATCGGAGGTGCCGGTCGCAGCGCGTCGGCCTCGAAGGTCAGCGCTGGCTGGCATAGCTGCCCTGAGAGGGCGGTGCCCAGGACCCCCATTCCGGCCTTTTCTTGTCTTGGTGACTACCCACACACCCACGCATGTTAAGAACTAAAGGCTCTACAACTGGTTCTGTGTTTAAAGGGCATAGCTCGTTATTGACACACCACCATTTCCAATGTATGTAATTTGCCTCAAATTAGGTAAATAGTTCTCTATCAGAGCAGCCGGGGAGTTCTGTGGGCACATTGCCAGGGCACATCTCGGAAGCCTTAACCACCACCCGTAGTGCCTGAGGGGTAAATTTCCCACGTTTCTATAAGAAGTCCAGCAAAGGGCTTCCCGTGTCACCTTACTCTAGTCGTATGGGGCACCGCTGCTGCTCCTAGGTCTTACACAGACTCCTTGGCAAGAGAGGTAGCGAGGTACGTGGTTCATTTAGAATTTCAGCTCTTATTTAGCCTAGGGAGTTCACATCAACCATTAATGCCAGGCTTAATTCTCACTCCGGTAAGCTTGTTGCTTGTTTAGCTGCGGCAGTTGGAGCAACTTCGATGCACACTTCAACGACTTCAGACATATGCGACTTCAATGCTGATGTACGCATTGGATTCGTCACAGCTCTACCTTTGCAGCTATCGCCAGTAAGCAACGATTTGGATTCCTCACAGTCCTAATGTTCGCGGCTATGTCTGTGACATATATTACATCACAGCTAATACTGTTACCCGTGCCTTCTTAGCAGCCAAAGCTTCGATTTGTGGTATTGTATGATTTAATGATAACTATGCAGCTGCATAGTTCGCTGGATTCCGACAATTATGTTAATCTTGAGTGCATTGGTAGCATCAAGGTTGGTCGCACATAAGTAATTCACTGCTCATATTAGATCGTGAATGTCTGCGACAGTGCGTAGTGTGATTACTTCATCCTCTGATAGTGAATAACTCAAAGTCATTTTGCAGCTGTCTATAACAGCTTACACTTCACACTCGATGGCGCACTACTTTGCGGCAAAGACAAGAAATAAAGCCTTCTCCCTCCGTTGTTGTTCTTGGAGTAGAAATACAAAACGTAGTTTTTGCCGTAGTATACCCGTAGTATAGTGCGATGGTTTGCGACGGAAAATCCGTCGCAAACCATCGCATGCTCATAGCTGCTTTAATTTTGAGTTGTTTCAGGAACTGTTGGTACCATTCGATTCGTCTCCTCGAGATCTACAGGTCCATGTATAAAACGTTACCAGGCCAACGTGTTTTCGCTGTGGGTGGCCTAAAAAATAACTGCAGCAGGCTTTTGCAAGTGGAGCACCTTATTTTCCAGGACGTGCAAGTGACGAGCAGTGTTTTCGGAGTATCTCAAGCATGGCGTGCGTTGTCAGTGCTCTGGCATACCTGGAAGGTTCCGAGAGTGCGCCGTGCACAATGTATGTAGGATCGAACCTATCAATCGAGTGGGGAAAGCATGTTCACCCCGCTTCTATCTTCCCTTACTGGAAAATGTAAAGCCTTCAAGAATATTTCGAAGCGCTTGGAGAAATTTATCAGAAATTTCCAGACGCCCTACTCGGGGATTACTTCAATCTGTCCCGGTGAGACTTATGGGTGCACCGGGTGCAATGCATATAGAGATGGACCTATCAATCGAGTGGGTTCGACAACTGGTAGAGTGAGCGTTTGGAGAATTCTATCATAAATTTCCAGCAGCCCTACTAAGGAATTGCTTTAAGGCTATCCAGGTAGCCCTTAGAGTGTGCCGTGAACAATGCATCTAGAATCGAATCTTTCAATCAAGGGGGACCGCTTGCAAATTGCACGCGTGGGCGTGTTCGGAGCGCAATAACTCGTTAGAGTTCAAGTCGTTTCGGCTGCAACTCGTGAGTCTTGTAGGCAGTAAAACGTTGTAATAGCGCACTAAAGTAAAACGGTGTAGCTTGGGAAGAGGCAATGTTATAGAGGTGCGAAAATGCAGGTGAGGCTTGTGTGACGTATTTTTTTTCCGATTTCGGTGGACCACTGCGGGAAGACGCAGAGGTCCATCGAAATCATGGCCTACAAATGCACAGGCGAGCAGAACGCTTGAGGTTCTTTACGACGACGTGCTCACAACTCTCTAGCTGATTAAACTGCCTTAGCACCAGCTGCTATTTTAGGGCGGCGGAGTTTTAGTGTTGAAGTTTCCTGCGCCATTATTCGCCCAGGATAGAGCGTTCGACACTATCAGTTTCACCGTTTTGTTCGGCATGGAAAACGCTATCGAATGGTACCAATTTCGACCGATTTTGGGAACATCGATTTTCTGACAATTTCCCATCGAGGACGGGGGCGCTCCAGGCCGAGCCTGCACGGACGATGACGTCATCGAAAATCGATATTTTCGAAAATGTCCAAATTTTCTCGTCCAAAATCATCTAGGGGTTATTTGGGGCGCTGATTACGAATACGACGTCTGTATTTGAAAATTCCACCGATTTCGGTAGGTTTTCGATATTCTTCTGGATAATTGGAGGTGGTCAGGTCAGGATCACCGATTTTGATCAAACTTCGTATAGAGGCGGGAACTTATTCGGGGTGCCGAACACGATGCCAAGCTCATTCGGACTAGTACGGCAGGAGACCGCCCATACCGATTACTGAGGATGATCGGTGGTCCTGACCCGACCACCCTCAAACGGGAAGTAACTACTGAAATCGGCGGAATTTTCAAAACGGACGTCGGATTCGTAATCGGCTAGATGATTTTGGACGAAGTTCGCACGAGGAAATTTGGCCAATTTCGAAAATATCAGTTTCGATGACGTCATCGTCCGCGCCGGCTTCCAGTCGCACCCACGTCCTCGATGGGAAATTGTCAAAAAATCGATTTCTTTGAAACTAGTCGAGATCGAAATTGGTTGACACCATTCGATAGAGCTTTTTGTTGTGAACAAAATGGTGTTATTGGGAGTCGAAACCCCAAATATGGGCGAGTAAGAGGGCAGGAAAATTTAACCACCAAGTCCGCCTCCCTAAAATGGCAGATGGGGTAGGGCAGTTTAGGCAGCTGGGGAGTTGCGAGCATATCGTCTTAAAGCACCCTAGGTGTTCCACGCGCCTACACATTTGCATGCCGTTGGCTCGCCGCGTCTTCGCGCAGTGGTCGACCGAAATCGGAAAAAATTGGGTCGCACAAGCCTCACCTGCATTTTCGCAGCGCTGTAATTTAGTCCATTCATAAGCTACATCGTTGTGCTTTAGAACACGTCAAGAACATTGTACTGCCTACACAGTCCTCGAGTTGCAGCCGAAAGGATTTGGCCCTGATAGAGTTATTGCGCTACGAACTCGCCCGTACGTGCATTTGCGAGCGGTCGCCCCACAACATTGATAGGTTCTATTATATATGCATTGTTCGCAGCGTATTTTAAAGTTTCACCGGGACGGAATACAGCAATTCCTGAGTGGGGCAGGCGGAAATTTCTAATCTAATCTAATTTCAAACGGTCCTATCGTATATGCATTTTGCACGGCGCAATCTCTATTCTCGCTTCTTAAAACCTCTTTATTTGTATAAGCTGCTGTCAGTGTATGCACTAAAGCACCTAAAGAGGGTAAGCGTTGCTGTTTAGCACGACATTTATGTTAGACCAATTATGTTAGACCAATTCTAGAATGTGGTACTACAGTCTTTTCTCCCTGGAAGAAAAAAGATATAGAAGCGATCGAAAAGATTCAGAATAATTTTACAGGAAAGATTGTGATTAGATACGGTGAATTTTTCTACTCTCGCATTCCTAGATCTGGAATTAGGAATAAATTTCTTGGAATTCACACTCTAGAAAGTCGTAGGAAATTGAGGGATGTCTGCATGTTATTTAAAATAATTTCTGGACTGTGTGATGTGGACGGTACAGCTTTCTATAAAACAGTACCGTCTATAACCAGGGGTGGCAATGTAAAATTAAGCTACGGCCGGCTTAGAACTAGTATTCGAGTCTACTCATTTGCAGTAAGAGCGGGATCGGCATTTATCTCCCTGAGATCTGGGCTAAGCCACTCCTCAGCCAATTTTGTTGCTTTCAAGCGACTTGCCTCGAAAAGCATGCTAAATTTTCAAAGTCTACCTCTCGTGTTTCATCTACTTCACAGCTTTGTCTAACTTTGTTTAACTATTTTTATCCCTAGTATCTGTTCCCGTTTTTCTTTTCTCAGGTTTGTGTTTCATTGTTTCATTGTTCATTGTTAGCTTCTCTCACGACTGTCTTATACGTCGTAATAAATTATTATTATTTGAGCCGCTTCCGCCCACTCGATTGATAGGTTCGATCCTACATGCATTGTGTACGGCACACTCCAAAGGCTCGTCGGACTGACCGGGGCAACTCCTAAGTAGGACGGCCGGGAATTTCATATAAAATTCTCCAAACGGTGCAAGATAGTCTTGAAGACTTTACATTTTCCATCAAGCGAAGATAGAAACCCAGTTGACATGCTTCCGCCCATTTGATTGATAGGTTCGATCTTATATGCATTGTGCACGACGCACTGACAGAGCACTGACAACGCACGCCATGCTTGAGATACTCCGGAAACACTGCGCGTCACATGCACGTCCTGGAAAATAAGGTGCTCCAATCGCAAAAGCCTGCTGCAGTTATTTTTTAGGCCACCCACAGCGAAAACACGTTGGCCTGGTAACGTTTTATACACGGACCTGTAGATCTCGAGGAGACGAATCGAATGGTACCAACAGTTCCTGAAACAACTCAAAATTAAAGCAGCTATGAGCATGCGACGGTTTGCGACGGATTTTTCCGTCGCAAACCGTCTTTTTGACCGCGCGACGCGGGCAGTATTGTACACGTACTTGATAGTTTTTTTTAACCAGCAGTGAATTCCTTTATCTACGACCAGACGTTTGGCGGCCGAGAGGCATACCCGTTGGACGATACTGATAAAAAATCATGGTCCGCCCTTACTGGTCCCCTTCACAGGACCCCTCCTTCAGTGGTCCCATCCTCACTGGCCTCACTGGTCCCCTTTACCGTCTCTCTCCTCTCCCTCCCCCCCCCCCCCCTTATATTGGTCCCCTCTTCATTGGGCCTCCTTCACCACTCCCCCCCCCCCCTCCCCGTTACTGGTTCCACCTTTGCTGGTCCTCCCTTTTCTGGTCCCTTTTACTGATCCCCTCTTCACTGGTCCCTCCTCCCGTTACCGGTCCCCCTCACCGGACCCTTCCCTGCAGTGGTCCCTCTTAGTGGTCCCCTCTTCACTGGTCCTCCTTCTTTCCACTCCCTCCCCCATTACTGGACCCTCCCCTGCAGTGGCCCCTCTTAGTGGTCCCCTCTTCACTGGTCCTCCTTCTTTCCACTCCAACCATTACTGGACCCTCCCCTGCAGTGGTCCCCCTTAGTGGTCCCCTCTTCACTGGTCCTCCTTCTTTCCACTCCCCCCATTACTGGACCCTCGAACCGTTCGTCCTTTGCGCGACATCGGTGACACGTCGTCTGAATCCGGACACCACTTGGGCGACATCGGTGACACCTTTTCTGAACCTAGACATCCACTGCGCGACATGGGTGACACAACTCCTGAACCCCGACGTCTGTCGAGCGACGTCGGTAACATGTCTTTTCAACCCAGGATCATGATCATCGATTTTTCCCTTTCCTCGTCTACGGAAATTATTTAAGCTGCTGACCACGAATCTGTCATTCCTTTTGTAGTTTATGAGTTTTTTGTACTACTTCCGATCTCAAAGTGTGAGATTGGAAAGCAAGTCTAACATAGCTGATGAAAGCTTGGTACTGACACTGATATGCAGAGCGTAAACTACCGTAGTCGGCCGAATTTTTCAAAATGGGTACCATATTCGTGATCAGCACCCGAAAAACCGTTGCATGCGCGAATTTTTTTCGACTTCTCCCTGACTTCTGGAGTCATGATAGTACAATGGGGCCGGTTATTCTGTATCCACACCCCCTCAGTAGGTCTAATTAGAAATCTCCACGGGAAGTTCATTGACCTCCCTTGTTGGTAAAGGCAAGATCCGTTATCCGACGTAGAACTGACCCTCGAGGTGGATGACGTTGGACCACCGGACACCCGCAGCTTGGGGGAATCGTCGGTGAATGATTTTCGGTCCTAGGGAGCACTCGACTTAAGTACCCCCGTGGTCAGATCGAGAAGATCCAAACCCACAGAGCTCTAGTAAAGGTTCTGGGTCGCGATGCACTCTTCCTTGCGATTCACCTGTGTATTCTCCGCTGCAATCTGGAATGTCTCTAGTGTCCTACGTGCAGAAGTGTCACTTTCGCGGACCAGGATCGAAAAGGACACCTGAATATTTATCACATGTCGCTGCGGTGACGTCGAATCCTGTGCCCTCTCCTAGGATTTTTTGACACAGATTGGGTTTCCTAAGGTCGTCTGGATGCTCCTTGACCAGGATGCAGTGGGATCTGCCTGATTCCCCTATGTAATCCTGTCCATACATTCCACATCGCACAAGATATACTACTACTGATGTCATGCAATCCCCTCCCTCTCGCTACGATGTGCTACGCAGGACGGAATGGAGTACATACGCTCGTGGATTCGGTTGCGGATGAATGGTGTCTTCAAGACTGCAGGAGGAACATTTACAGGCCCTACCACATCTTGGAGATCGGCTCTGCGTATGCATCTGGGTATCTCTGCACCCACTTCGTCTGAGATGAAGGGTACACAGAAAGGTATCTTCCCTCGTTCTCCTTCTGGATGGACTACCGCAGTATCGTGTGTTCTCTGTCGCTTCTGTTAACTTTTGCGACCAAAACTCTTGCACGGGATTCGAACGCGCACCTTCTGCTTTCCGGGCAGCAATGCTACGCCTTACACCACTTGCGCTGTTTGATGGAACGGAACTTCTACGACATAGTGCATGGATGTGTTCTTGGTAGAAAGATACCGTGGATGTTCCGTTTGTTGATTCAGCTCTCACCTTTCTAGCCACCGGGAAAACAGCGAAAAAAGGTTCACCTAAATTGAGGTAGCGAAACGAGCCGCTCAGCTTGAGCGGCCTTTTTCATGTCGTGATCAACATATGCATCTAATTATTCTGAACTCTTCCGACCAGGTCGTCGTTTTTTGTCAAGGATCAAAAATCGAAGCGCAGTTATCCCTTATGGGTCTCACGTAACACCTATATTACACAAAAGTAGATGACCATTTGTTTTAGCACTTTGAACTTTTTGAAGCGTAGACGTACAATTTCTTTAGAAGTGATTTGTGATGCAGGAAATCACTCTTTATAAGGAAGACGCGTCTCTAGCGTCGGTACCATCCCCAAGTACTCACATCATTAAGTTTGTTAGAAGTGCTTTTCGATGCCTGACTGTATTAAGAGACAGAGTGATTTGTCAGCAGGAAGATGACAGGCAACAAAAAACGAAATAGTAGGATAATTATCAAGTCTTATTGATTAAATTGCTCAAATATTTATATTTTCCACATTGTAGCAGACACAAGTAACCCTGAAAACTGGCAGGAGGAAGTTGGTGGTAAATTCCGCAATCAGGTGAGATGAGATTTATGCGTCTGATCGAGGGCAGCTTGCTTCCCTCGGTAGTACTCGGTGAGTGCGTGCTCGACGAAGCAGTCCTTCATGCTGTCAAATCTCTCTAGGCACTGCAGGTGCGAGAGTGCCACCTGGTTGCTGTGGTCGGGGCTCTGAAAGTGTTCGCAGTACTATACGATGATCAATCAAACGTTGTGACGCTACAACTTAGGCTGGCGCAGCATCTACCACTCGTAATCACCGGCCAGCACTTCCATTCGACTGTTTGTCTGTGCTACAGAGGAACCTGCTTGAGGAATGACCACAGGGCCTCTCATGTGGTTTATGCTCTCAGTGAGAGTAACCGCTCGTTGCAAGACTACATACTTTGGTAGAATTCCACTGAGAGAGTAGAGTGTGCCCCTGCAAAGCACTCATATAGGCTTTGGAATTTCATAGAACCAGGGGTAGTAATGAACATCAAGCGTTTCTACAAGATGCAGAATCCCAACGCAAATGTCGACTTGCTGTTACGATGTGCAGAGAACACAACAGTATGGATATTTAGATAGCGGTCAATTTCTTAGCACGAGTGCAGATTCTGCCACGGATCGAGCTGAAATGGCTGTTAAGTGTTGGATTTTGTTGGATTTTATTCACAAGAAGGCTTCTGGCTGTTACCCTCCAACAGCGGAAGACATTCAGAATACTCTAGTCGTAGGTTTATTTAGTGTTTGAATGTTTCTGTTCCGAACGAGGTTGCAAGATGGATCAGTTTCGTTGGGCGACCTGATGATTCGATCTACTCGCCTTCTGGAGCCTACTGATTCTCCGTTAACTCGAAGCGACATCGCTGCGGCTGCTGCTAAATTTACTTCTAGTCTTGTTGACAGCCATACGCTGAACGCATAGCTTGGAAAGTTATGAACGCTTGGATTTAAGAACCAAGAACGGCAAACAGCTTCGCGGTGACTTACATGATATACAGGGTGCGTAAAAAGTATTGACGCACCTACTTTTTGTTTCAGCTCCAACTTTCTCTTTCTACTTTTCAAACTTTTTGTGTGTTTGTCATATATATTGTGTTCAAAAAATATTCTCATAAAAACTGAAGAAACATGATACCGTCGTGGTTACGGTGACCCTTACCTGGCTGTTACCAAAGGAAATGAATACTTCGTTAACAAGAGAATTAGGAGGTGTTCGAAACGGTCGGTGAGGAATGAGGTCAACAACCCAAACGTCAGCCACGGCTCTGTCATAACAGATGATGATTACAAGATGTTTAAGCACGATAACGTTTGATTCCAAAATTATCAACCTCTGTCCGATAACGGCAAACAGACAACGCGCGCAGGTGTGAACAGCTTCTCAGACGAGCATAGCTTAAACGTGAATCCGCTAAATTACTCCTTTTAGGCGATTTTGAAGAATGAGGTCTGTGCTACTTTCGACAGAAGTGACCGTCGCAGAAGGCTACCCTGTTCAAAGCACAGGACGAAATTCTAGCGAGGCGAGGCGCGTGCTCATGAATTTTTCCGTCGTTTTCGCTTCTGTGTTCACAGTAAAGGAGCCAATGTCGATTACGAACTATTCTATCATGTTTGTAAGATCATTTTCCTACTTCTCAAGTAAATATTTTAAAACTTACTGCGCATTACTATTTCCACAACCCCCAATTACTGCGTCAATACTTTTTACGCACCCTGTATGTCCATGGCATGGACTCCAAAATATGTTTTCGGAAGCATAGGAAGAAGCAGGGTCTGAAGTCTTAAGGTCTCATGACTCATGTCAGAACTCTTCATTCATTAACGGTTTACATGATTCTGTGCCAGGCAACGTAGGTGTTCAGGCAAGCCAGTGCACTGACAAGTGAGAGAGCTTTGGCCTCGATTGTTTCGCATTTCGTTAACTTAAGAAAGGCCGTCACCGCTGTTAGCCGAATGTGTCCAAGGTTAAGCCGCCAATAAATTGGTCCGTCCGGTGAGCTCGCTCGGCACAGAAGCATTAGGTCAACCTTTCCAAAATGTTCAGCCAATTTTTGAATTAGAAGTATACCTGATCGCAGAATACGAGACATTGGGAAGAAACTCCCGCCGCTCGACAACAGTCCGAATGATCAGCTCCTCGAGCGGCACAAAATTGGATCTGAGGGAGTGCAGTGGCCGGACAAGGGATGCCGAATGCCAGAGACGACTGTGCCTGAATCATTCAGAGACGAGTTTGCTGTTAGGCTTTGTGAAGTTCTTTACTGTGACTAGGGCGCATTGACGAAACGAGTTTTGTATTATAACCGCTGCACTGCGTGGTACAAGGAGGACTTATCTGAGTTCGAAACATTTCACAAGCTGCCAGCATTATCACTGTTGTGTCTTCTAGGTTCTAACAAGCTATGATCGCAGCTAGAATCACGTCAGGATGGACGGTGCTTCCCTAACAAGGGAAGGATACCAGGTCGCGTAGTACTTTGAAATGCTATGTACATATTTATTTATTTACATGCATGATGCGATGCAGCTTCGAACGCGGATTCCGAATGATTGCTCCATATTTGCTAATCGCATCCGCGAACGCATTTGTGAACCACTTTCCGTTTGACTCTCTAGCCCTTCACCTGTGCGCAGAGTCTTCTGATCACAGGAGGCAAGCTCAAGTAGGCTGGAGACAGCGCTAGCTGCTGGGCAGTGGTGGCGCAGCGGATGGAGGCATGGCGTGTTAGGACAGCATGGTTTGTGGTTTGACTCATCGGAATAAAGGTCGCCAGAAAGGAAATCAATTTCACTGGTGCTATTGCAGCTCCGTGACACCAGAGATGGAAAAGTTTCTTCGCCTAAACATTGGCTAGAGAGCTAGTTTAATGTGCTCGTCACCTGTGTGAGGTCGATTTTTGAAATTTCGATTTATTACGATCAGTTACTGTAGGTGACGGTTGTTGTAAGCAACTGTGACCTGAGGATTGGCGAAGGGCTGTGCTCACCACTGTCATGTTGTAGCCATCAAATGTGCACATCTGAAGACAACTCTGGGGAACACCAAGAACTGAGCAGCAGGTCGTGAAGTGCTCGTTCGGCTCCTGCAAAGGCACTTCATTCCCTGCAGGTTAACACCCTCGGCGTCCTGCCTACCTGTGTGGTGGCGCTCTGCTCTACTCCGCCTTCGTCGTGATAGGTTTTTGCCGCTCGTGCTCGAGCTGCTAAACATCCACCACCAATGCACTGAAATAACGACATGAAGGCTAAAGAATTGTCATAAACTATCGCAGGAAAGAGGCCGGCTGTCGGCGTGGCAAATCTAGAAACAACTCTTCTCGAATTAAATATTTGTAAACGCCGAGAAAAGTCCGCTATTTCCCCGTGTGGTACGGTCTGTAGGCAGAACAGCAGAGTAGAAAAAACTTATATAAAGAAGAACTTTCTCCATTTCTGTCTTCTAGTCGCAATCCATTTAACAATTTCCTTGAGCAATGCTAACTGGAGAAACACCAAGAACTTCAGGTTACTAACAACCATATGTTCTTGTAAGCTATAAAATGAGGCGGCCGCTCTGAAGACTGCCGTAAACGTATGGATCACATCGCATTTACAGATTGCCGATAGCTGTGGTTAACTCCAATCGAGTCTCGGAAGCTCCACGCATAGGTAAGTGTGCTGACCTATCGTGTGAGCGCGCCTTCCCATTGAAGGCAATGTTGTATCGCATCGAATTAACCGTAAATCAAGATACTGAACCGTCATACCTATGCGAACACCTGCGCTTTTTATACAACACCAGATATGTTAGCAAATCAGGCCGGATTGGATATATGGCCGAACAGCTTTAAAATTTCTAAAAAAGATGGCACCACAATGTTGTTGTTTTTTTGGCAGAAGTGTGCCATTGGGTGTAAAAGTTAGCTCCTCCTAATCCAAAAGGCTGTTTCCCTCAAGACTACGAGAAGCTCCTCACTTTTGGTGCCGCTGGCAGTAGAACCCACAGCAAAATATGGCAGTGCGGTTCGCGGTGGGGGGCTCCGATGGATGAGGGACTGAGCCATTCTGTCTGGCTAACGACGCTTGGACGAAATTTCGAAAGGCTCAATCAACAACGTGGGCTACCGTGCACTACGTCGAGCAGATTTCACTCTGAGTGAATCTCCAACACAAAAGTGAATTTGACTCATTGCGGGGGCTGGTAGTACGAACATACAAGTTTTTGCCGCGCGCGCGACGAACCGCCACTAACGCATCTCCCCTGGGTGGGCTGTTATGGGGGAGATGGAGCTCTAACAAACTCTCGAGTTATGCTGCATTGTATATAGATATTTGGCTTTTAGGAATGAAACTTCTTGTCATAAAGGGAGACCGAATTTTTTCACAATGGAAGCATTTGTTTACCTCTTCGATTAGGTCGTCCGATTCCCTTTCGAAATATTCATTTTCTTTGATTAAGTGCACCGGAGGACCCTCAAATAGCTGAGCAGAGGTAGCAAAAGAAGTTTATCGAGTTACAAAAGCATTAGACTTCGTGACTGTAGCAGCACACACTACGCAGATGTCGCTCTTGCCGCAGCTGTCCCAGCGATTGTCGCGCGCCTTTGTATGTTCACCTTGTTCCCCATTGCGGGTAGTCCGAAATTAGATGTAGGCCAATGGAGTGAATGTCAAAATATGCTTCAAAATTCATTCCAATTGAGCAACTTTTTAGAAAGCTCAAAAGATACCCAATCGACTAAAAACTCCAACACATAACGGAGAAGCAATCTACATGGAGCACACACTGTTTCCAAGAGATAGCAGGCCGTGGTCAGAGCAGAGGGCTACTTATCATGTTGTTGGTGACACTTACCTATGATGGATACCATGGTGTTTATTATTAGTGTTTTGGCCGTGGTAGAGGCAGACAGCTTGTAAAACTAGGAGGTGAAGTGAAAAGCTCACGAAAATGCTGGACATTTGCAAGAAGTTGTAGCTCTGTGGGTTCTGGCTTTTCTAGCCGTGCTGAAGCTGCTTCCTAGGATATGTGAGTTGCACCACCTGTACTCACGTGTGACTGAGGTATCAACCCCATCCCAACGCTAAGCTTAGCGCTGCGGGTGTGTGGGATCCTCTCTTTATGCTCTCTTGTGGATCCTCTCCTGTGAGATGAAAACGAGTTCGGGCGAAACGTTTCTAAATGTGGTGCCGGCTTGCCCAGGCCATTTTTGTCGAAACGTGAGCCTGTAGAGGCCAATACCAATTGCTGCGAACTAACTCTAAGCATAGGTGAAATATCTTACCATCGGCAGGCAAAGGCCCATTGGACACGGGGGCGCACAACCGAAACCTCCAAAGCATCCGAAGGAGAGGCACTGCAAATAAAGGAGACACTTGTGAATGGGCTCAAAAAACTAAGCCTTTTTCGCTACTGTGTTGACCTGGAAACCAGTGCGATGACCAAGACCACTTCATCGATGAAGGTAGTGCCTTTGGGAAAAAATTGCGTGTCGGAAAGGTTGGCCCACTTATTTATACCATGCACTGTACACTATTATATTTCTTTTTGTTCACGTTAAGGTGTTTCAATGTGAAGAAAGGGCTCAAAGCTGCTTCAATGCCCTTGCTTTCGCAGCGCCTATGGTAGAAATACTCCTTCAGGTCGAGTCCACGTACTCTTCTCAGCATTTATGGTTTCATCGTCACAAAACCTCACAATGAGTAGTTATTAAGTCCGTCGCTGATACAGTCTTTTAGCAGACAAAGTTCACAATGCAGAGATTCACAAACACCATCTGCGAATGAAGCTACACATTTCCGTTGGCAGGAGGGGAAATGCGTCATGGGTAGACCGAGACAACGGCTGTCTTTTGCGAGATCCTAACGATGGTTCCTACATCGCTGTTATAGAACTTCAAGACGACTACTTGGGAAAGTCCTCCTGACAAGAGGGATCCCTGGGCCAGTTCTCGAAAAATGGTATTGCTGCTCCTTCAGAGCTGCTCCCAACGGGCAACAGAGAGGTGAACGGCTCGGAAGAGTCTTTCGGGTGCAAGTCTAGAGAGAGCGTGGTCCACCCTCACGCTTCTTCATAACATTCAGAAACTTGTCCGATTGTGTGGGCTTCCGTTGCCTCTAACACAAAATTAATTAATAATCCGTTTATTCGTAATTGTACAATAAAAGCGGTCTACCAGAGCGAAGGAACTCAACAAGACTGCGACCGTGAGGGCGGTCCTTCTAGACTACAAAGGAGACGTCGTGTACTTTCTGTTTTCAAGGAAGAAGACACTGTAGGCGAACTGTGAATGCACTATTTTTTTGTCCGTCTGAGGTCTCGCAGGTGAGAACTCATGAAAAAGTAGCGGCAGCTGGTGCTTGCCGCGACACTCCCGGGCGCAAAACTTTTAAAAGTACCTTGTAATAATGAACAGTGAGTATAGTGGTAAGTTTACATGCGAGTAACAAATTGATCAAGATAACATGTGATCAGTGAGTAACTGGTTGAGTATGGCGGTAGGTACGAGGAGTAATTACACGGAATAACATTCACTTCTATTTGTTTATTTTGCTGCCCTCCGCGGCCGGATGACCCACAAAGACTAGGGCTGCCACGACCGGCTCCACCACCGAATTTATTAGTGACAAGCATGTTTGCTGCGCAATTAGAAGTGCCTGTGCGAGGCTAAAGACACCGACAACAACAGAGTATGTGATCGGGGTGATCCTCACCAGCCGTTTAGGGGCTACCTAGTGGATGTTAGTGACTCGTGAGGAGAGCGTGTGCATGAGGTGTGAATAGTAATTCCGCGTTTACAATGTAAAAAATACAGGAGCATACAATGCGAATATTTAGAGTTACAATTTTTGATCTTATGCATGTTCTATGAAATACAGAGTGAGTGGCGTATTACAATGGAATATTGAACGGAATATCAGTGCTAGCTGACAGCAAAGATACAAAATACTTGGAAAAGGGAATTAGAATAAAGAGAAATATTGTAGGGAACAACTGCGCCAATGTACTGTAAGCCCGTTGCAGAATATGGGCGTGTGATATGAGTGAGTATGGTGTTCACTTTGCTCTCCAGTGCTACTAACTTGGCTGGAAGATCCTGTATGTTATCATTAGGAACAGATGATTCCACTGACACTCGATTAAAAGGAAGTGCACCGTTTTGGCACGTTAATGGATCTGAACGGACTTGGAAGCTGAGTATGATGGAGAGCAACAAATAAAGTAATATTCTTGAAAATATGCTGAAGCTGCTAGATGTCGTTAGTTCTTCACAAAACTTTCGTTCTTTAATGTTACAGCACTTGGCTCTTTATTTTGCTCTCATTGAAAGCAAGGTCCGCTGAGGAGATTGTAACATGTTATCTAAGTCAGGCGCCTTCTTAATTTCTGGAAGGCCATTCGTCCCTCGAATCTCGTGAGGAATCTGCTTCAGTAAGGTATCTTTTACCAGATCTTGAGCATATTCTAAAGGCGGGTTGCTGCATGGAACAGGCGATTCATATTGTCTGTGTTCAATGTCATTAACCTCTAGTGAAAGACGTGACGCGTGTTTCCGTTTATCTTCGAACGTTTTATCATAAGCTTCCTTTCTTACATCAACAATCTGTGGTGATGCTACCACAGAGAGGTGGGAATGCCGAGCTTTTTGTTGTGTTGTATTTGAAGATCCGAAGAGTGCTGGCCCGAAAACGGTGTTTTGTGCAAGTAGTCCTGACGGTAGTTTTACGGGCGGGTGGTTCAACATCATGATTTCGTCGTATGATTCAACTCCGATCAGAATTTGCGGCTTTACGAATTCTCCGTTCGTAGTGGTATTCGACAAGAAAATGCACTTGTCTCTTAGAAACTGTACGTCTGAACTTGTCAATGTGGCTGCTGGAAAAGCATTTGTGAGCACTGATTTGGTGGTAAGCGGGAGTGAAATGGTATCTCCGAACCGCGTTCTGAAAACGGCCGATGTCCGTTGAGTCAAATAAGTCTCACTGCTTCCTCCAATACCATGCGTTGTGCATTGATATGGCTCACTTAATTGAAGTCCAGGCGTGCTCGCGAGGTTGGCTTCAATTAGGTTGCACTGTGCACCCAAGTCTAGGAGAACCACCACATTTTCAAACGTGTTGGTGTGATTATTTCGTATTTGTGCCTCCGCAGTCATGAGAACATACTCTTTCTCAGTGATCTTTTCGTGTTCTGTATTTGAGAAACTTGTAGCCAGATATCCATTATGTTTTTGTGGGGCAGATTGCTGGCTTTTATTCACCACATTATAGCTGGATTGACTGCGAGAGGAATTAACTTCAGTTGGCCTAGTATTTGTATTCTGGCTGGTAGAGAAACGTTGACTATTTCCTGGTGTATTATCACATTCCTGAGGCTGTAGGACGTCCTCCTTTATACATAGTGTGACATCGTGATCTCCTTTGCATTTTGGGCAACACTCGAAGGCGCAGTCACGGCTTCTGTGGTCGTGTGCGAAGCATTTCCAACACACTGACTGACCCCTCAGTGCGTTTCTGCGATCGATTGCAGTCCGAACTGTACGGCACTCCTTGGTTTGGTGGTTCGGTCTGCGGCAAAACAGGCATTGTTCCGCCACAGACGGTTTCGGACGTCGCGAGCGTTCGGTATTGTTTATTTGATTTTCCCTCAACAATTCGAATCGGCGCTCGAAATGAGCTCTAGAAGAAACTTCCTCACCGAGCTCTTCCAGCAGTTTGCCTACGTTAGTTGTGAGCTTTCTGTTTCCCTTTTCATGCAGTCCCTTATAATTTCATAGGGAAATTTTGCAAGGATGGTGTCTATCCATAACGGATCGTGCCTCTTCCTTACGTCGTACCCTGTGGCCACCATTTGGAAGACAAGATCATTGACCTTTTCGAGGGTTTCGACACATTTTTCGCCTCCTGTGTTGGCAGCTGGTAGTGCCAGTAGGCGCTGTACGATCTGTGACCTGTTATTTCCTTTGTTTCCATATTTTTTGTGTAGTACATCCACAATCAGACTGTAATTGGAAGCCTTCATTGGGATGCTTCTGATTGCATTTTTTGCCTTTCCGCGTATGGCGTCCTTAAGGTAGAGAATTTGCTCCAATTCTCCTAGTTGCGCGTTTTGATCGACTATGAGGGAGTATGCATCCCAGAATTCGTCCCATGACTCGTTTTCTCCATCAAAATGCGGTAGTTTAATTTGCGGGTACTTGATCTTCAACGCCGGCGATAGGACCATCTGTTCTGGGTCTTGCTCATGCGAATCAAGACCCGAGTGAGCTGTCCTTTGTGGCTGCGTCAGCGGTCGGTTACTTTGAAGTAGACCACATGGATCGATTTCCTCATATGCGTCCCCGCTGTCGAGGTCTCCTCTGCTTTCGGGACCGTTTCGGCCCAGTGGGGTACGAGTAATTTGGAGAATTTCCCATTTCCCATTGGGTCTGTATTTCTCGAGTTCTGGCTTTTAGAGCCATCACTACGGTTTCCGCTTCTTGTTTGAGTGAGCGGAAATTGATTTTCTGTTTGAGTTCCTCTATTTCTGCTAACATTTCTTTTTTCTCTCCTTTTGAGGCCTCTGAATAGGTGCGCATTATGCTCTGGTAGACATCTTGCGTTGATGACAGTTTTCTTTCGACGTTTTCCAGTGCCGTTTGCAGTTCACATAGTCTTTCCTGACAGTAGACTTGTATTTTTTGATCCTCTGTGGGTGGTTTATTAGGCTCTGTGGTGGCCTTGTAATATTCAACCACTTCTTTGAGGATAGTCGATTCATCCTCCATAGATTGGAAGAGAAGGGTAATTTTACTCATTTTGATGTTATTCAGCGTTGAGTTTCTTTTTTCTTTAGAAAATCAGCGGTTCTTAGCCCTATGAGGGAGAACAAGCTGATTCGAAGATGCCACGCGGGACTTTATTATTGGTACCTGGTAAATGGCCGATGAACCAGAAATTTTGTGTGGGCTTCCGTTGCCTCTAACACAAAATTAATTAATAATCCGTTTATTCGTAATTGTACAATAAAAGCGGTGTACCAGAGCAAAGGAACTCAACAAGACTGCGACCGCGAGGGCGGTCCTTCTAGACGTCGTGTACTTTCTGTTTTCAAGGAAGAAGACACTGTAGGCGAACTGTGAATGCACTATTTTTTTGTGCGTCTGAGGTCTCGCGGGTGAGAACTCATGAAAAAGTAGCGGCAGCTGGTGCTTGCCGTGACATCCGATAGCGTATGTGATGA
Organism: Heligmosomoides polygyrus bakeri; assembly: GCA_947359475.1. Classification (NCBI taxonomy): domain Eukaryota; kingdom Metazoa; phylum Nematoda; class Chromadorea; order Rhabditida; family Heligmosomidae; genus Heligmosomoides; species Heligmosomoides polygyrus. The sequence goes on along the minus strand of OX375868.1, from coordinate 52,571,424 downwards.
AAATAGTAATTACGTTTACATGCCCAAAAAATATTTATTTATAATTATTTGAATAAATAAATATTCATTATGACTCTAGGAGAATACTGAGGCTAGGGTAAAGCTCTCAGAAAGAGACGCAGAATGACCGCTCCCCCTCTAGAGTTGCGCCTCCGCTCGCTGAATAGGACAGAGTACGGACGAGGGACAATCACGAAGCTATGAAGTTGCCCGTGAACGAGGGGTAGCAGGATTTCCAAGGTGACTCATTCTATATTATTGACGATCTCACGAAATTGAACAGCCTACCAAAGTGTTGTGAAGCTGGTGGAGGTCGCAGTGCCGTAGAAACACTGACATCAGCAGTGTTGTGAGCTCTGTGAGAACTGGTGGTGGGTAGAGAGCTTCAACAGCTCCAAGTGTTCATGACTATTCGACTTGAGGCTTAAGCACACGTAACGGCATTCGAAAGCAACGAAGTCGTTAGCTCTCTTCTCATTCTACCAGACGTTCAACGGCCTGCCGGCCGCCAAACGTCTGGTTGGGGGCTTCGCCCCCAAACCCTGAAATTGGAACTTCTAATATATGGAACTTCTAATATCTTCTAATATATTCTAATTCTAATATATAGCGAACGCGCCTCCCTATGTACGTCGGTGACACGTCTTGCAATCCCAAGCGGCCTTTGACCGACATCGGAGACACGTCTTCTGAACGCGGAAGCCCGTTGCCCCACAACACTGACACATCTTTTGAATCCGGACGCCACCCCCCCCCCCTCCCCACCCCACCTTACTGGTTCTCTCGAACAGGTCATCCTTTAGTGGTCCCCTCTTGCCCGCTTCAGCTGCTGGACCCCTTCTTTTTGATTGCCCTTATAGGTAACCATCCTTAATTAACTCCTCCTTTCTTGTTCCCTTATTGGTAACCGTCTACTGAACACCATTATTGGTTTCCCCATTCCCTTGGTCCCGTCTACTGACCCCATTTTAGAGATCCCGTATTACTGGTTCCCCGTCTCCGTGTCACCTCCAGCCCCCCTCCCCCTTCCAGGTCACTTTCACGAATTTCAAGAATTTCACTTTTCAAGATATTCCCCCCCCCCAAACTTGTCCTCCCACGCTCACGGCGTGACATCGGTGACATGCCTTCTGAACCCGGACATCGTTTAATCGACATCGTTGACTCGTCTTCTAAAGCCGGACGTCTTTTGAAGGACATCGCTGACATGTCTTCTGTACCTGCCCCCCCCCTTCCCCCTTTGCGCGACTTCGGCGACAGCTCTTCCGAACCCGTTCGCCTGTTGCACGACGTCGGTGGCACTTCTTATGAACCCGGACGTCTGTTGAACGACGTCGGTGACACCTTTTCTGAATTCGGACGCCTGTAGAACGACGTCGGTGACATGTCTTCTGATGGTGAGTACGAAAGTACTCTTTTATATATAGTAGGATAGGATATGTACGTATATCTGAAAACAGCTTTGACAGGGTGTCTGACTCCCTCAGGTTGACCTAGGCAAGGAGTCTGGAGGATTTTTGACAAGGGACGTCTGTGACATTAACTCAACTGTTTTCAACATAACCTATATGGTCCTTTAGGGCATCTAACAATGAGCATAAAGGCGGAGTTAGTTTTTGCTGCGGGTTACTGGGTGCCCCAAAAATAGCAAAAACTGTATCCCTTCAATGCGGGCTGATAAGGCAAAGCGATGCCCGGAACGGCCTTATCGTGCTCACAGTTAGATTATTGCAATCTGGTATTTCCCAGCTTTCTGGAAAGAAGTTGCAGGGTGTATTTGGGTGATTCACTCACAGCGGCTGGCGGCGGCGAACGGATGGCCAATTGGATAGCGAAGCAGACTTACGGAAAGGATGTCGGCGGTTTGGTTCAGGGAAGCGGTTTACAAATTGCTAGGTGAACTTTACTTTTCGAAAATGAAGAGTACATACATTTTGGCTTCTGACGGTTACAGTAATATTGGATAGTATTGAATAACGTAGACGAGGTTCACCTGCATCACCTGTCGTCCCGTTGATCATCGACTTGCTCGAGCTGTCGCCAGCAGCGTCTCCATTCTCTTGCGTGCCAGAGTGGTGCAATGGATGCTCCTCGCTCGACGGACACTAAGAGCGTCATATCGGTCGTCCAGGGCTTTCACGAAGAAGTCCGACCGACGCGTTGGTGGGCGTCCTAGTGTTCTTGACATCCCGCGGAATTCAGTCGGTGATGGCTCTCGTCCACCGGGTGTCTGCGAATCGCATTATATACGTGGCCGGCCCACCTAATTTTCGACAACTTGGCCCATGCGACAGCGTCTCTGATCTTCGAACGTCGGCGAAGGTCGGAACTCCGGAGGCCTTCTCTCACTTGCGTGAGTCGTGTCACTCCGAGTATCGTCCTCTCGATTCTACGCTGCGCGACGCTGATCGCGTGTTCATCCTGCTTTCGTATATCCCAGGTCTCTGATGAGTATGTTAGGGCAGGAAGAATAGCGGAGTCGAACAGGTAGGCACGGAGTCGGACGTTCTTCGTCTTCTTCACGACTTCTTCAACGCTCTTGAAAGCTCCCCAAGCCGGTCTTTTCCTCCTGCTCAGCTCTGGTGCTAGGTCGTTGGCCATGTTGACTTCGCGACCCAGATACACATAGCTGGAGCATTCGAAGATGTTCGTTTCGTTGACCGAGAATTGGGCATCAGAAACTTCAGAGCATCGTCTTCGTAAGTTTCAGCTGCAGTCCAACGTTCCCACCACACTTTCGAGGTCGGCCAGCATTCGCTCTGCCTGGCTGATGCTCGGTGTTATGAGCACGATGTCGTCGGCGAAGCGCAGATGGTGCAACTGCCGGCCGTCGACCTTCACTCCCACGCCTTCCCATTCTAGTTCGCGCATGACGTTTTCTAGGGTGGCCCTGAAGAGCTTCGGGGATTTGGTATCCCCCTGCCGAACCACTCTCTTCAAGTCGATAACGACGTCGTTGTAAAATGGTGAGATCTTGGTCGTGAATCCATTGTATAGCTCTCGAAGGGCTCTGATGTACTGAGTAGGAACGCCCTGTGTGAGCAGGGCTTCGAGGACCGCTTCAGTTTCGACGGAGTCGAATGCCTTCTTCAGGTCAATGAACGTAAGGCACAGCGGCAGCTTGTACTCTCGCGACACTTCGATGAGCTTCGTAATGGTGTGTATGTGGTCGATCGTGCTGAATCCTCTCCGAAATCCTGCTTGCTCGCATGGCTGCCGTTGTCCAGCGTTCTGCTAATCCTATTCAGGATCACTCGAGTGAACAGCTTGTAGACTACGGACAGCAGGCAGATCGGGCGATAGTTGCCAATGTCGTGCACGTCTCCCTTCTTGTACAGCGAGACCGTCTTGCTGGCCTTCCACTGAGATGGAACCTTGACTCCGACAGGTAGCGTGTGAAGAGTCGCGCTAAGGTGTTGATGAGCGCTGGCGGGGGGTTCTTTCGGGAGATGAGGTTACAACCACCGATTTCGGCCATGCTTCGCCTATTCGAATAAATTAAGCCGCTGACCACGAATTTGTCACTTTTTCTAAATTATCAACTTTTTGTGCATTGCGTTTTATTTAAATGTTGAAGATTGAAAAATATGTCTGGCCACACGGGTGGAAAAAGCGATCCTTCTGATGAAAATAACTTTCCTCTCCCACACCTATCGCAACTGGCCGTAATCGACCGAAATTTTAAAAGTAGATGTCATATTAGAGATCAGCACACTAAGCAACCCCTAGAGCGTTGCTTGTATGAATTTTTTGATTGTTGATCAGTATCCCAAACAACTCTATGGATAAACTTTGGAAGAAAAAGGTTTTTCGACCTCGAGAGTCGAGGGAGAACAAGTTTTCCCATTTCCAATTAAGGGGGAGGGGCGCTTTCCGACATTAATCCGTCAGTAAGTGTCCTTCCTCCAAAGAATTTGAGCGGTATTGTAGATTGTTAGCTGTTCTTCCTTCTTTGTAAAAATAGTGACCAAACGCTAACTCTGCAGCTCTGAGTAAGTCGTAGATGATAAGAAAACTGTAAAAACTGTTCCTGGAAACTGGGCATCTTGAGAGTGAGTTCTTTTCAATCCTCTTTGCTTACCAGGTTTGATATAAAATCTTCATTGCGGCCGACGTTTCGACGAACTCGTCTTTCCAAGGTCTAAAAGAGAAAACTACCGCTCTACAAGCACTCCGAAATGCTTGACGAGCACGAAAGCAATGTTACCACGTTTGGTTTAAGAAAGTCGCACATAACGGTTCTTGTCAGAGAATGCCTGGACTGCAAGATTTTCAAATGGTCCGGTAATTACTTCTCTCAACTAAAAGGGCTTGTCATGGGACAGCGTTTAGAGCCGGCCCTAGCAATTTGCTTCATGGGCAAAATTGAACGACCGGTGATAGAACGTCTGCCCATAATGTACTGTTGATACATCGACGATTGTTGTGTCGTAACAACAACTCAATCCGAAATGGATGAGCTGTCTAACATTCTTAACATACAGTCACAGTACATAGAGTTCAGGCGAGAGCTTCCGTACGAAGGCTGGCTACCCTTTTTGAATACACAAATCAGGGCTTCTAACGACCAATACAGTGTGAAGTGGTACAGCAAGGACAACTCCAAAAATGTCATCATCCAAGCCAAGTCAGCCCATCATTCTGCTGTGAGACGTGCTGTGCTTCGTAACATGTTTAGAACAGCAACAAGAATGTGTACGGGTGACGAGGAGCGCGAAGAATCACGCATATTGGCCTGCAAAATTGCCAACCTCAATGGATATGCAGTGCGAGAAAGCAGAGCACGTGGGCCAAAAAATGAACGTGTTTAGCAATAGAATCTGTCTTTCACTGCCTTTCACTTCGGACAGTGTTACTGCAACTGTGCGCCAATGTTTGATACGAGCGGGCTTGTATAGGAATGTTGTACTGGTAAACATTGTACCAAGAGACAACATTAAACGGCAGCTTGTTCGCAATCGGTTGTATGACCGAGTCTGCATTGTGCAAGACTGCGTGATTTGCCCGAATGGGAGGACAGGAGATTGCGCACAAAAGGCGTCATCTACCAGTTGGAATGTTTGACCTCGGTCATTTATGCATTGGGAAGACTGGGAGTGGGCTAGGCACGCGCGTTAAGGAACACCTTGCCGGTAAGAGAAAGCAAAGCTTACTAACGCCGCTTGGTAAGCATCGAAGGGAAGCTCACTCCGGAGATGACTTCGATGTAAAATGCACTGTGTTGTATCATGAAGACGAAATGGGACCAGAAAGGCTGTTGAGGCCTTCTGGGACCGGATTCATCAACAATTAAACCCGTGGGTATGTAGGGTATAAGGGGTAGAGATAAGATACGAGTCAGGTAGAGATAAGGTAAGAGTCAGAGACGCAGGCTTCACCGTGGGTGTCTCTACCCCCATACCCGCGGGTTAGTCGCTGATGAATCAGACCCCTGGATTCATGAACGAAATCCAACCATGAACAATGGAAACGAATGCATCTCCATTACCAGTGATTTCTGGCCTTTGATCCGTTTGTGCGGGGTGTGAGATCGCGTACAGTGCTTTGTGCACATTTTCGGCTCCCCGGCACTAACGATAAGAGCAGTATATTTGACCAGTATGTCTCACTTGTCCCATGGTGGCCAATTGATCCGATTTCTTTGCGCTGGAGGGATCGGTGAGTTCGAACACACAGATGTGATAACGTTTCCTAGCACGAGAGCATGTTGTTCCTGGTAAAGTTCTTGTTTTTTCCAGTGAAGTTCACAGAGTCAAAAACATTTCGAGCTTCTTTCAGGCCTTGAGAAAGGCGAGTTCGTCGAAACCGGCAGCAATAAAGATTTTATACCAAACCTGGTAGGAAAAGAGGATTGAAAAGAACTGTGAAACTAATTGTGGTCAGTTGCCCAAATTTCACGCTTCCGGGAATTTTATTATTGAATCCAAAACGCAGATCTCTATTGCTCACTTCAAATCTCGGCGAATGCCTTGACCGCAAACCAGAATAGCACCATTAACGATTTGAAACGTTACACTTACCGCATCAGGCGCTTCGGGGAAAAGAAGGACAAGCACTACCAGAAGGGATGGTCGCGAACTCATAACTACTTGAGCTTCTTCGAAAGATCCAGTGGAATCTGACCGTCGTGCTTCTGCGCGCTTTGTTTGCTCGGATCCGAATTTACACCCTCCTACCAGTTTCACAGCACGAATGGAGACATGGCGGGTGAAGCGACAAATCGCAAACAGAGCGGATCGCGGCTGAAGCGCGGCGCTCGGCACAGCCGGCAAGGGCTGCTGCGACCTCCAACCAGTGGCGGCACGACAAGATGGTCATTCCGCTATGATCTGATTAAGCGAATTTTAAGCGAAAACACTGCCTCCACAGATGCTCAGTGCATGAGCGCTTCCCACCGGAGCGGTGGTGTTCGAGTTCGCGTCTTTGCAAGAACGCAACTAGGTGGCAGTTCTGCTGCATCTCACTGTTACTCCGGCAAAGCTCTGAGACATGAACAGCGGAGAAACCGGTGAGTTCCACCTGCTTAGGGTCAGGATGAATTAGTCGATAGCATAGCAAGACTGTTCAGCTACCTCGCCATCATACGGTTCTGGAATGTCGCCGCGTGGTTTGGAGGAGGCGTACAACACTCTGGGCGAGTCACTACCAGGTAAGAACGCTGCTGTCAGCCATCTTGGCCCCGCTGCCCAAATAACAGTTCTCTGAAATTGTTAGGTGTAGGTCCAACCTGGGTAGGGGTCCATCTGATACCCTCGTTCAAATGAATAAATTCGGCGCAAGTAGGGCCCGGGGGGTCACCTTATAAAAAGTGTCACCAACACCAGGAAAACGAGACAAGGCACACTTATAGTAAAGGAAACAAACAAATAATGCTGTCCCTTCCCTGCCTAAATCTGTGCTCCGCTGACGCGAAGGAGAGCACAGATTTAGGCAGGGGAAGGGACTCCAGGGTGTGGCTCAAGTGACGTATCCGTGTTAAAATTGCCTACATCCTGGAATTCCCTCCCGTGTCCAATTAGGAAGCACATAAGACGGGGATCTATAATCGAAACGAAGAGATAAGACTGCATTTACATTCACTGTATGTCTCCTCGCCACTCGCCACGCCGGCCCGCCGCACCATGCTGTGGTGACCCCCCCCCCGGAGCCTATTTGCGCCATAAATTCTCTTCCGCTCTCACATCAGCACACTGCCTACTGCCGCGTAACTCCTGACGCATTCCTGATCCGGACGAGGGCGTGTCGACTCCCTACTGTGCGAAAGTGAAGATGTTTCAATTTGCTCAATGTTTTGTTTCAGTCGGCCTTGTTTTTCACCTTTCCCCTCGAACAGAAATGCAGTTTTAGACATCCAATCCGATGTTTACCAGGGACTAGCACGATCCTGACGAACACACTCTCGAATGGTTACCGTATCATGAAGGCGCGCGTTAGCGATGGAGCGCGAAATCCTTTATAACTGGCATTACCCGCGAACCTCTCGTCGCCCAGGGAATGCGGATCTGGGACCAGGCTAGGAAAGGGACTCCAGGGTGGGTGACATCCAAGCTGCTCGTGTGGAAAGTGCTTTTATCGCTCAGGGGGAGCCCGCGGCTGGATACTGCGCTCTTCGAGCGGCGAAACGCATACGGCTGGAAAAATGCGCGAAAAATGCCTCAAAGTGGCGTGCACGTCGAAGCTCCTCAAATCCCAAGTAGTCAGCTGAAATGCAAGTTTGCCAAAACTCTGGGGAACCGAAGCTCTAATCTCGCGCGATCTCTAAGCTAGGAGGGCGCACACATCTTTCTATCACAGTTTCCGCGCTCCATCGCTAACCGGTATACGGTAACCATTCGGGGTCCATTCTTCAGGATCGTGTCGCATTGCCAGGGGCCGTATGCTCGTCTACCCCGAGTCTCCCCCGATGAGGAATTGGGGCGTGATAAGATACAGTCCCCTCCTGTTATAACGCCTCCGGATAAGACACGACTCTCGATATAACGTAGATTTTCTCTGGGCCTTCCGGCTTACCTTTGCGCCAATACAAATCAACTCCGTTTGAGACGCGTCGGATACAACGCTACTCCTAAGGTGAACTGAGCTAGGCCATTTCTGATGTAACTGGACATACATGTGCCTTCCTATCAAGGCTAATATCCACTGAGTGCATAGTGACCCCTCCTCGAGCCTGTTTGTGCCCCAGGTCCGCCATGGACAAACACAACCTTTGTCGGTCGAAGTCCGGCGGAAAACGGCTTTCCCTGGTACTCATCAGCTGGCAAACGCCACTGATGAAGTGGCATTTACATGTAAAGCTGTGAAAGACGTATATTACAGCACTGCAGAATAACTGCCGTTATGGCGCTTGCATGCCATGATGTGTGAGAGACGTCGAGAGTGAATGAAGTGCAATTCCACAGAGTGATCTTAGTGTCTAAGAACCCGTTTATACTTCCGACGCCGAGCGAAGCGACATCATGTATAGTGGCCAAAGTGATCGATCACGTCGCTCGATCAATGTGGCCACAATATGTGGCGTCGCGACGCTCAGCGTCGAAGTATAAACGGGCCCTAATGATCTCCGCACACCTTTGCGGCCACGCGGCACACGGCAGGCAGCAAAACTGCCTCGTGAGCGGCAGAACTGCCGCTTAGGGCCCTTGTCATACCATCGCTCACCCCAAGCGACGCCTAATGATATGCACCCATATCGATTCCATCGCGCCGCCTGATCGATATGGGAGCATATCATTAAGCGTCGTTCGGGGTGAGCGATGGTATGACAAAGGCCTAGGAGGCACTCATGCTCAGCTTTGCCACCCTACTCCATCGCCAATGCGGTTTCATTATCATTATCATCATTCATCATCACATCATTATCAGTTTCCCTGTCGAAGCGGCTGCAGCGGCAATAATGCCTTGAATAATTACTGCCACAGCCGCGTTGGCAGCACATCAGCTGCTAGCTCTGCGTCTCTGCCCTATACGTACGGATACTGATAGATATAGATAGGGCTGCCGCGTTGCCGCAAAAGTGTGCAGAGGCCTTAAAGGGATTTAGCCGCACTGCTCTCCTAGTACATTACTTTTTGCATTAAGGATAATTCAGACTATCGCAACGCAAGATGTGTGTGTGTACATGTATGTGTGTTGTATGTGTGGGTGTTGTGGTGTGTGTGTGTATGACCACACCCCACAGCCTTTGTCTAGACCAGCGCGGTGCGCAGAACACGACTGTGCACTCGCCGCTGATCGATGTGATCAGTTCTATGACGGGTAACTTACGACGTTTGATTGCCGTCCAGAAGTTCCCTCCCCAGCCTAGTGCTCAGAGGCCGACTGTAAATACTGAGCCAAACTATGGAGGGCAAAACACGGCGTTGATCACCTCATTTGGAGTGCGCCACACATTCTACCTCTGCGGTATGTCGCGGTGGCCATTGGAATGCTTATTTGTTCTACACACTGACTCGCGGTGGCCAACCGATGAGCAAGTCAGCTTCTCATCCTTCCCAGACGAGTCTGCTACCGATTTATCGACCCTGAGATTGAAGGCTAGGTTCGGCTGATCGGAAAACGCGATTCGAGAGCCTGAAATCGAGTACACGCGGCTGCTGGCGCCCCTATCGACTGTACTATCGCGCAGCTCTAACGAAGGTATAGTGAATGAAAACAGGAAAAAAGTCAAGAAACAAGAATGACGAGACCCCAATCTATGTTACGCTCAGAACCAATAATCGGAGATTGGCATATGTTCGGTGGTGTCAAAAGGGCCAAAGTTAAGGCTAATCCCAGCTATGCGCTCCAAAATCTGATCCTTCTAGTTCTCATAGCCCAACTGCTGAAGTATTTGTAGATCTTTAGACAATATTTTCACTCCTCCTCTCACACACTAGATGTTTATAGGCTGGTTCAGCAATCAGAAATTTGGTTGCAGTGCGCTACAAAATGTTTGCATTCCAACTGATTGGTTTAGGTCTGATAGGTCCTGACAAGGAGAGGTTCAACTCAAGGTGAGCTTTTGCGATGCTATTTTGACGGGATGTAGGGCCCAGCGAGCGGAGTCCACAATGACATTTAGTTTTTTTTAGAACGCTCGGTGGCGCAGTCGGTAGGAGTACCGGATCATAGAACCACACTGTGGGGGTTTTGAAATCGAGACCACGTGCTGCCAATAATTTTGCACATATTGGTTTGTTCTTATTACGCTTTCTCATGATGACAGGAGTTAATTTTAGACCACTATTGCTTACAACAAACCAATGCTGTCTATTTGCGCCTTCATATGTGCTAGCTTTTTTTCGTGGGTGACCATTGGTTACGTCGATGTTCACCCAGGTTCTTTACACCCACGCGTTTACGCGCTCAACGGAGAAGAAGTGGTCATTCCTTGTCAGGGTGAAGATTCTCCTCATTAGGTTTTGTAAGATGCTGCTGGTGTGACACGCGCTTGTGTTTTACTTGTTCCATAGATTTGTACCGTAGCTGTTGATTAAAAGACAATATGACCTTTTATCTCCAGAAAAATGATATGGTTCAGATACGCATCTTTGAAAAACTAGCACATATGAAGGCGCAAATAGACAGCCCTGGTCTGCTGTAAGCATTGATGGTCTAAAATTAAGTCCTGTCATCATGAGAAAGCATAATCACATCTAATCTGTGCATTGCAGTACGCGGCCTCGAACTCAAAACCCCTACGGTGTGCTTTATGAGGCGGCACGCCTACCGACTGTGCCACCGAGGCACACCTCGTGGCTGTGTCCTAGGGTTGATGAGTGATCCGCACACGTTTTCACAACTCTCTTTCAGGTCCTTAGGAAAGAGTTCAGCAAAAACTAACTGTAGTTGTGGACTCCGCTCGCAAGGCCCTACATCCTGTCAAAATAGCATCGCAAAAGCCCACCTTGAGTTGGGAACTTTTCCTTGTGAGAAACAAATAAGCGGGACGAGTGGGCAGCAAAGAGGGGAGGGTTTTGAGCCCTGACAATAAGTGACTCTTAGTGGGAGAGGGGGAGGTCACCTTGTAAATTTGCGCCACTGACACGAATTTCAAGACTCAATGTGCTAAGCCACGCTGATCTGCTGAGCGCTCGTGGTGGACCGCACTTGATGGCCCCTGTCTTAGAGTGATAGTCACTCTTCTACCCACACAGGTAGAAATCCACTGAATACAAAACCCCGCTGATCAGGGTGGAAGAGCTACGCCGTCACAGACGAGGCTGCTAACTCATTCCTCTGCGCTATGCTACTCTTTCTTCACCACAGTCTCGAATTATACTGCCCACCACTGAGCGCGGTTTAAACGCGAAGCCAGAATAGAGAGCATTCTCCCCAGCTGCTTGGTGCTGAAGAATCGATGAAGAGATGAAAAACAGGTGTGGTTCCTGTCTTTGATCGACAGCAAGCTCTGTTGATGGAAGGGTGTTACAGTTGAACAGACCCAAACCGGTGGATCCACTCTGCTGTCGTCGCCACGATTTAATCAGAGCATTCAAAGCACCCAGTTCGTCGGGTGTGTATTTATTTCTTACACGATTCATTCAGGCACCAATTGCTCCTGTTCACATTTTAGTTCGAGATCGACGCAGTGCACCTTCAGCCCAAGTTTCACTCTTTCTTTCGCGGATTTGGACCAAATTCGCGATCACCTGCTCGCTCACGGAAAGCTGAACCAATCGAAGAAGGTAGATAGTGCTGACCACTGGTTTTCAAGTTCACTTTGCCGCACTCCTGTGACCGGCTTCGCGCAAGAAATGAATGCCTCTGGAAACATCGGCAAAGATGCGAGTATTTTTGGAATTTCAATCGTTGCAGTCTTCACACTCTAGATCCGCACGCCTCCATATGATGGAGTTGGCGTAGTACTTGAGATAGGGCATAAACGGTATATAGCGCTTAGGTGCACAGCAGGAGTGCGGGAACGTGCAGCAAGGGTACGAGAGCGTGTCGGCTTCCAGCACAATCACGACAGCCGATAGCGGACCGAATCCTCGGTGCACGATTACGACTCAGTGTTCCGGCCGTTTCCACATCTCCGCTGTCCGACTAAGCGACATGTATCGATGCCGAACAGATGGAGCAGTGGAGTCGCGAAGAATTTTATACGCATGATGGCAGCTGATAGTATTCTGCAGAACTAAGCTGTCCAGGAGCACTACTGGCAGCTCCTGTCTATGTAAATACGCAAAACACGAAAGCGGGCGAAAATTATAACAAGATGACAAAAAACAGCGACATTGTTGAGGAGATAAGTGCGCTTTTTAAGCCGGTGGGAAGGAAGCGCTCTAATAGCTAAAAGTGTGGGGAATATCACTGAGTAGCCGGGTGTTTTTCGGGCAGCTGTTGTTGGAACAAGGGATGAGCAAATTTTAGAAAACAAATTCGGAAAACAAGAAACCGAGTTTGTCAGCATGTGAGAATTTATTACTTCGCTTTTCTACTGTACCGGGGAAATGAATTTCCTTCTGTAACAAGCATGTTTATATATAATACATGGCTTATGCTTCCTGAGGCCGGATTCATCAACGACTTACAGCAATTTAACAGAGAAAATACAGCCGAAAACCCGGATAGCGCGGCTTATCGAGCGGTATGGTGAAGCATTTCACCATATCTTCTGTTGATAAACCGCGCTAGAATTTCGACTGTTTTCTCCGTTAAATTGCTGTAAGTCGTTGATGAATCCGGTACCTGGTGTTTACAGGGTGCGCATTAATTATGGACACCAAATAATCGAAGTGCCGTGGTAACACAAACTATTCGATGCAGAAAAAAATACTTCGCAATCTTTATTAAGGTCATTAACAATCAAAAATTACAATCCTCATTCGAAGTGCCCTCCACTTGCGCATATGCAGCTTCTCAGGCGAGTCACGAAGACGTCGCGGGTGGCACGCAGATAAGTCTTCATAGAGATCATTCCACGCTTTCGTAAGTGCAGCCTTGAGCGAATACAAGATGGTGCATCTTGCAGCTGAGATCTTGTGCTCTAAGACTGACCAGACCGAAAGGACAGGTGGACTCAGATCTGATAAATTTGATATCCATTCCTCGTGGGGGATGAAATCTGCAAACTCCACTGCTGGACGACAGTCGAGATGTGTGCAGGAGCCGAGTTTCGTTAAAAGCACCACTGCTTGTCTCCGAAGTGAGAAATCTACCACTATATAATTGAGTTAGCGGTCGATGACGTTTGAGTGATCTAGCCTAACTGTGATACGCCGCACCATCCACAGCGAGGGCGGTCGAGTGATCTATCCTAAGTAAGATATCTATCTACAAGTGCTCCGACAAGCCTAACGGCGTGTCTCCACTTGCGCGCTTCGCGAGACTTTGCAGCTTCACTGACCTATGGAAAGTAGTTTTTTTACATAAATTTCACTAAAATTTAGGAGCTGGTGCGTACTTTATCGGCATCAAGCCGTTTACCACTTCGCTGCCTTCTTCATAAACATTCTCTTCGGACCGGCCAGTAACGCCATTGGTTTGTGCTGCGTTTGTGCGGCGCAGTACTTCTGTTCCTCAGGTTGCTCCTCCGCAACCATTCTCATGCTCAACAGCTGGCGTTTCCAGATACCGTTAACATGCTAAGCCAGGTTCCCCTCACGCGTTTCTTCTTACTGGATCTAATTGCTAGTACGCGTTTACTGGTCTTCCCTCCCCCTCTTTAGTCCCTCACCTTCCTGGTCCTAACTCCTAGCCCAGTTCTTTGTTTCCAATATTGACCCCTGCTGGTCTCCTCATGCTGGTTTCCCCGCCCTTGCCCCTCGTCAAGGCTGTTCCTTTCCTTTCTGGTCGCTCTCCTGGTCCGCCCTAGAGGTGTCCCTTACTGCCCTTCTCCACCATCCCCTTACTGGTTCTCCTATGTTCACGGCAGACATCGGTGACACGTAATCAGAGTCAGGACGCTTGTTGCGTGACGTAGGGGGCCCGTCTCCTGGATCCAGGAGCTCAGAAGTGAGCAGTCGCCGCTGTGTCGTGCATGAAGAGGCTATGCATATAGCAGGTTTCATGTTCTTCGTATGAATTTCCTTACGGCTCCTTTCTCGTTGGTTCCCGTCGTGGTCCCGCCTCCTAGGTCAATTCTTCCAGGTAGATTCCTCCCTTCCCCTTGGGATCCTCCTTAGTATCGTACCCCAATTGAGTAGCCTTTCCACGCTCACGACACGGCGACTGCGAGCGAACGCCCATTGCGCGACATCGGTGCCACATCTTCTAAATCCGGTCTCTCTTACTGGTAATGAATCCCCTTGCTGATCCTCCTTACCGTCTCTCCCCCATCCCTGATTGGTAACTCCCTACTGCTCAGTCCCTCTTGCCTAAACCCTTCTTGGTGCCACCTCCTGGCCTGCGTCATTGTTCCCCTTACCGATCCCCTATCCCGATGCCTCCTTCAGGTCGCTCCCTCCTGATCGCTGTCGGTTCTCCACCCTCGAAATCCCCCTTCTACCCTTACCCCTTTAGTGGTCTTCTCATGCTTATGGCACGAAGTCGGCTTCTGAATCTGGACGCTCAGAAACGCGCGTAGGTGCTGTTGTCTTAAGAAGTAAAGGGCTGCGCTTCCCCTGCTGCAGCAACATTCCACGTTCAGCAACAAATTTTGCTCGCGCTGTAGATGATGAGACGTATCTTACTTAGGTTAGATCAGTCAAACGTCATCGACCGCTAACTCAATTATATAGTGGTAGATAGATAGATATACCACCACTGTATAATTGAGTTAGCGGTCAATGATGTTTGAATGGTCTAACCTAAGTGAGATACGCCGCATCATCTTCAGCGCGGGCAAAATTTGCTGCTGAACGCGAGATATTGCTGCAGCAGGGAAAGTGTAGCTCTTTACTGCTTAACACAACAGCAGCTACGTGCGTTTCTGAGCGTCCAGATTCAGAAGCCGACTTCGTGCCATTAGCATGAGAAGACCACTAAAGAGGTAAGTGTAGAAGGGGACTTCGAAGGTGTCTCCACCCTGAGAGCAATCAGGAGGTAGCGACCTGGGGCCGTATCCTCGTGTTCCCACGTTGGGGGAATTTCAATCAATATCAACATATTTTATCACGCCCCAATCCCCCATCGGGGGAGACTCGGGGTAGACGAGCATACGGCCCCTGGAGGAGGCATCGGGATGGAGAGGGAGGCGATAGGTGGAACAATCAAGCAGGTCAGGAGGCGGCTCCAAGAAGGGTTTAGGCAATAAGGAGGGACCAGTAGGGAGTTAGCAATCAGGGGAGGCAGCAAGGGGATTCATTACCAGTAAGAGAAACCGGCTTTGGAAGAACACCAGAGGCGTCTTCCCATCATCTATCGCACCCCAAACCATAACAGAGCTCGGATGTGCAGTTTTTCCGATGACTCCCTCTACGGTACCGGCTGTGCCGCTTCGTCCAACCACCACAAGCAGCGCAAAAGGCGCCGGGAGCGCCGGTTTCCGCTCGCCACGTGTCGCGCTGAGGCAAGTCGCGTTAGTGGCGGCACCCTCAACTTCTGGACGTTAGGCTGATGGAAGGAGCCCAACATTGCGTTTGGACGAGCATGGCCTACTGCTTGGAACTAACTGCCGGCATGACACGCGCTCTGAACAATGCATATAGGCCCGGAAGAATCAATCGAGTGAGCGTCGAGTTCACATCGAGACCGAGCCTGCGCGGCTATGCGTTCGATGACGTCATCACTTCCCTCAAGTGCGCCAGAGCCTAGTATCCAAGTATCGAATTGCTTTTCCAATGCCTTCCAAATCCTTCGTGGGCCTGGCATTGTCTGACTGCGATTTCCACGCTTCCACTGAGGCTCCAGGACTGCCAAATTGAACGCGCGGGCGTGTTTGGAGCATAATAACTCTACCATGTTTGAATCTTTCCGGCATCAACTCGACGATTTTGTAGGCAGCACAATGCACTTGAAGTTGGCTCGAGCACAACGGTGTAGCTCGTAGAGGAAATAAATACAGTGCTGCGGATCTGCAGGTTGAGCTTGTGCAACTCAATTTTTTCGGTCGATAGTTGCGGTAAGAGGAGGCGAGCTAACGGCATGCAAATCCGTTGCCGAGCAGAGCACTGAAGGCACTTTGCACTCTGTCCATAGTCACATTGTGAATTTCATAGTCACAACTTCCCAGCTGCCTAAATTGCCTTAACCACAGCTGCCGTTTTAGAGAGGCGGTGAAATTTGGGTGAAGAGCGTTTTGGAACGGCAGCGGTGAAATTTCTTCTGTCTTTACGCGCCCACATTCGAGTTTTCGACACTCCCAATAATGATCTATTCAGCTCGAAAAGCTCTATGAAACGGTATCAATCTCGACCAGTTTTGGAAATATCGATCTTTTGACAATTCTGCATCGAGGACAAGGCCGCAGCGGAGGGGCGATGACGTCACCGAAAATCATTATTCTCAAATTTGACCGAGTTGGGTACCTTTCGGCAGCGCTTTTGATGGTGAATTGAACGGTGTTAATTAGAGTAGAGAGAGCTGTAATCTGAGCGAGTAAGGGTGCGGAGAACATCAATCGTTGATGTGCCAATTTGCACTAGCGGGTGCGTTTGTAGCGCCATAACTCTCTCAAGAGTAAACCCTTCCGACTGCAGCTTGTGTGTTTCGTAGTCAGTAAGAAGGTCTAGAAGTACGCCAAAGGACAGCGATGTGGCTTAAGCACGGACAAAGTTACAATGGTGCAAAACTGCAGGTTAAGCTTGCGCAACCCAATTTTTTCCGATTTCAGTCGACCACTGCGGTAGGACGCGGCGAGCTAACGACCTAGAAGTGCGTATGCAAGCAGAATAGTAAAGGCTCTTTGTCCTGACGTGCTCACAACTCCCCAGCTGCCTAAACTGGCTCAACCATAGATGCCGTCTTAGGGCGGCGGACTTAACGGTTGAAGTTTCCTGCACTCTTACTTATCCATATCTGAGTTATCGACACTCAAAATGACACTGTTCTGATCATCAGAAAAATCTCTATCGAGTGGTATAAATATCGACCAATTTCGGAAAAAACTGATTTTTTGACAATTTTGCATCGAGGACGAGGCCGAGCCTGCGCGGCCGATGACGTCATCAAAAATTGAGATGTTGGAAACTGGCCAATTTCTTTCGTTCAAACTTCGTCCAAAATCATCTAGGAGGCTGTTTAGGGCGCTGATTACGAATCCGACATCCCTTTCTGAAAATTCTGCCGATTTCAGTAGGTTACTTCCCGTTGATTGTGGTCAGGGTCACCAATCACCCTCAGTTGTCGGTATGGACGATCTCCTGCCGTTCAAATGGACTTCGGCATTGTGTTCGGAACCTCGGAAATTATAAAAGCGGACTCGTAATCGGCGCTCCAAATAACCCTCTAGATGATTTTAAACGAAAAATTGGGCCAATTTCGGAAATGTCGGTCGATTTTCGATGACGTCAGGACGGTACCATTGCAGATAGTAGGATCTGCGGGCGCAGCGAGCGGCTGCGTATTCAAATCGTCCTCCGTGCAGCTAAGTTTAACTCTTTTCTTTTGGTTTTTTAGACGTTCTGTGTTTTCTCTAGTATACTTATCGCCTGGTTTCCCTGTTCTCGTTATAAGGAGTTCAGTTATTTAGACTAAACCTTTTTCTTCTTCTCGTCGCTCTCCACCTGGTCCTTCTTGCGTGCCGACATCGATATTGACTTTGTTTCTGACGTTCTTTGATTACACTCACAATGTCGCAGCGGGGAAAAAAGAGATTCTCTCGTTGAATCTCAATTTCCCACTGATGAGGACATTGCAAGTATGTCCATTAATGAAATTATGTCGGCCGTGTTGGCGCTCAACAAGGACCCGGTGATATCAAAGCTCCTGGACGGTCTTGTTTCAAAACTTCCGCAGGAGTTTGCCGCAGCTGTTGAGTCAGATAAAAGATCTCGCAGCTTAGTAATCTCCGGGCTCCCTGAACCTGCTGCTGACCTACTGCCGTCGGCTAAACAGCGCGATGTTGAAGACAAACTAGGCAAGATCATGGATGTGTTGAGTTTGGAGTGTCGGCCGTTGGAGGTGTTCCGAATGGGTAGACCCAATAACACACGTCCAAAGCTGGTGAAGTTGGTTCTACCTTCTCGTACACACTGGATAACGGCACTATCCAACTCTCACCGTTTGCGTTCTACTGAATTCTCAAAACGTCTTCATTCGCAAGAGCTTGAGTGCGGAAGAACGTAAACGAAAGTACGCCTCACGGTAAGAGTGCAGGGAACGTAATAAGCAACTTAATGCCAGGGCGTGGATTGTGTACCGTGGCGAGTTGGCTCGTGTCGAGGACCTGCCAAAAGCTGGGGGTCCGGGAAACACGAGGCTCGCCACTGCACCTTCCGGGGTGTGAGATGTTTTTTATTTAATGCACGAAGCCTGAGCAATAAACTTCATCATTTACATCACTTTTTGAGTAGCCATAATCCTGACTTAGTGTTCATAACAGAGATCTGGTTGACTTCACAAACAATAAACTCGGAGATTGTTGCGCACTATCCATACAGAGTTTTTAGAATTGATTGTTCTGGAAGTAGGGGCGGAGGAGTGTGCTGCCTCTCCAAATGTTGTTTCGACACTTCGCTACATAGGAAATTTCGAGTTGTCCTAATTTATCGGCCACCTAACTCAAACGTAAACGACGACATGAGTTTGGTAGATATACTAGTCGACTTGTGTGTCTCAAAAGAACATTTTATTCTGCTTGGAGATTTTAATATCGACGTTGAGTGGGTTAGTTTCAAATCAAATTCTCCCGCTTCTCGCAGACTTGTCGACTTTTTCAAAGCTTATGCGTTTACCCAACACGTTCTGAATCCCACCCGTGGAAAATATATTCTGGATATCATTTTGACAGCATCCAATATTGTCAAAAATGTTAATGTGTGCCAGCCCTATGCATTTTCGGATCCCAATTCAATTTCCTTTGATATTGACATTTCCTTTGAACGCTCCAGTAATATACCGTTACCGAACTTCACCAAAGCTGACTACAAAGCACTACAGAGCCCCTACTCTGTTGTAAACTGGATCGGCATCTTCGAAAGTTTCTGGCATATCAACAAAAGAGAGCCAGTCTCCGCCGCAACTGTAAGGTGCAAGCTAAGATCGCAAGTTGACCTTCCTGTGCTTGAGGACGAGAATGGAATTCAGTATTCCGATGAAAAACACAAGGCTGAAGCGCTAGCTACGTATTTTTGCACTGTATTTACACCCCGTTCTAATTCAAATTTGGCTGATTTTACGTTGCGATCTACTGGTAGTGGTGTGTGTACCGATATGGTAGTGGAACCTAGGGAGGTTTTGAAGATTTTGAAGACTCTTAAGCCTTCTGTGTCTCTTCCGTATGATGGCATCCCACAGACAGTATTCAAAAGGTGTGCTCAAGCGCTATATAAGCCCTTGGCGATGATTTCGAACATCTCGTTAATGTTCAGTGAAGTTCCCCATATGTGGTAAGAATCTATAGTTACCGCTATTCCGAAGCCTAATGCTTCTCCTCACTTACTTTCGTCGTACCGGCCAATTAGCATTAAGCCTACTCCTATCAAAGTCCTAGAAAGGCTAATTCGTGACGAAATTTCCTCTTGGCTGCTCAGAAATCAACTTATTCCTCGCGAACAACATGGTTTTTTAACGGGAGCGTCGACCATCACCCAGTTGGCAGACTGCAATTTTGACTGGAATATGGCTATAAATGAAGCTAACAGTGTTGACGTCATCTATTTCGACTTATCGAAGGCCTTTGATAGAGTCAATCACGATAAGTTGTTATTTAAGCTAGAGAAGCTGGGGAAGTGGAGTTCCTCAGGGAGGTGTTCTTTCGCCTCTGGTGTTTATTCTGTACACCATAGACAATCCCACATGTTTATCTACGCATGCGGACGTTAAAGTTCAGATGTATGCCAACGATATAAAGGTGTATGGTATATACAATCAAAACACCAAGGTTTTGGTGCATCAAACCTTAGCACAATCCATTACTAATATGATGGACTGGGCCAAGACTTGGGACATTCCCGTGAACCTCGAAAAAACTGTTGTGCTGCACATTGGAAAACCGGATAATCCTGAATATTATTATAATGGTACGGCTCTGAAAGTTGTGAAGGAGGTGCGTGATCTTGGAGTTTGCGGCTGTCTTTATGATATTCAGAAACTTCGAGGGTACCGATCCTATTATATATTTGAAGCTCTACAAGGCGTATGTAATTCCTGTTTTGGAGTACGGATCCCAGATTTGGAGTCCCCACACAAAGAAGCTTCAGGCAAAAATTGAGAAAGTCCAACAAACCTTCACGCGGATTTTACATTGTCGTTGTAATCCTGATCCGAATTATCCTTCGTCTCTTCGAAGTTATTCTGATCGATTAAGACTTCACAATCTCAAAAGGTTGCTTTATCGACGAGTGTTCAACGATGTAGTCTTTTGCTTTAAGTTGCTTAATGGTGATCTGAAACTGCGGCCGAGCAAATATTGGTGTTTTAGACCTTGCCGTGGGCGTACTTTTTCGCTGTTAGTTGAGAATCCTAGGCTCAGCAGGAATCAATTTACCAAGGTCTTCAACTCGCTGTTTTTACGAGGAGCTAGATGGCTACAAAAACTTCCCGATACTCTCCAAACACATCCGAGCTCAGAACTAAATTGAAGATTATCAATCTGCTCCAAGTTCTTGGTATTCTAGACTTTTGATCGGAACTATTTCGGTTTCGGTCTTTACTGCGTTTCGATGAAGCTCACACAGTCTTACAATTCTCCGACTTTGCGTAAATGCATTAGAAAGACACAGAAGACGAGCCATTCGAATGATTTCGTGTTTTGCTTGCTGTTATTGTTTGCGCACTATGTTTAGTTTTAGGTCATAGAGTATTATGTTTTAGTGCACCCACCGCGGCGGTGGCTCTCAGTTAAGCCAGTGGTTTCCCACAAGTATTTTAAGCATTAACATGACTTATTTAAGTTGCATTACTTTGCGACTTACCGGCCGTCTGCACTCTTTGGTAAGATCCTCTTAATTTTTGGTCCTACATAGAGATGGTGGCCTATTGCGACTTGGCTTTTAGGACTGAGCATGCTATTTGTTCCCTCTATTTTTCTTGGCTACCTGTCCTAGTTACCAGTCCCATGGTACAGCCAGCGTACGCATGTGTCGAAGTTCTGTTATCTATTGTAAGGCAATATAGCTAATATATTAGTTTCCCTATGGAGTTAAATTATCCTATTTCAGTACATTTCCTACGGCAGTGTTTATCTGGCGTTGCTGAATCTTCTAGGCTCACAATGTGTTTTGAACTTACGTGCTAGGTAATTTGCGTAAAGCGTTCCATAGGGCCACAGGCGCCATGAAAGCCTCTTCTATAGGACTGTCTACGGGACATGCTCTTCGTTGGTCCTCGCCGACATGCGCGCTGCTCGTAAAAGATGGTTTATCTGATTGATTTGAACCAGCAATCTACAAACTTAAATAAATAAATAAATTTAAATTTAATTAATTAAATAAATAATAGCTGGCTGATGTGGACAGGTAGCCTTGGTGTGAACCTGAACAAGAGTAAGCGACAAATTCACACATTTAGAGGGGCATGCTCTTTTCTTCCGGCTCAGCTGCAAGTTGTGCCACTTGTTCCCCTAGTTCAAAATTGGTTGCCAAAGGGTTGCAACTGCCGGATGATTTGTTGTTCTCGTTGCTTTAGTGTTGTCTTTTTTTCATTGCTTGGCTTGTTTCGATCTTCTTTTCTGGCGTTTTGTGCACGTCTATTTGACGTAAAAATAAATAAATAAATAATAAATAAAGTGCGATTGTCGAAGACTCAAATGTGGGTGAGTGAGGGCGGAAGAAAGGTCCCCGCTGCCGTTCGCATCTTTAAAACGGCATCTGCCTCGTAAGTACCCAGCGCACTAAATGAACGCAAACGCAATATTGCATGAAGCTTCGCATCTGACCCTTTGCACCCGACGTTGCTGGCCTTCATTTCAAGCAACATAGTTGGTTTCTAGAATAACACATAAGCCCTTGAGCCGGTTCTAATGTTCCGTGGTGAACCTGAAAATTAGATAGCCATGTTGTTTGTCGGCCACGAAAGTCTTGACAGTGACAGTCCTCAATTTTTTGACGATTGATGGCATCGGATTATGGAAACAACAGGGCGATTGTAGTGTCTATGTGCGCATTCCAGCGCAGTCGAAGGAGGCACCGATTGTCGCATGCATTCCAATTCAGGGTTCTTGGTTCTTGCCCAGGTCAATAAGGCCTTCGACCCCTCCAGGGTAGGCTAATTCGTACCATACTTGTCTGGGAAGTATGATATAGCGGCTAGTTCATCGTCTGACAACCACAAGCTGTTCTACGCCATATACGCATCCAAACTGCGTCTACCATATTCCATTAGAGTAATACGTGGTGTATCCCGCACTGACCTTTAATCCTTACTGTCTTAACATAGGATGTGTCCCGCTACCTAGGGTAGCACCCTGGATCCGGAAGTGTGGCTTTCGAGTATTCAAGATAATTGACCGATAGCGGCGTAATCGAAAATCGCCTACTACGCCTAAACTTTTGAGGCCCTGTCATTCAAGAAATGTCCTTCTTAATCGAGAAGGAACGTGGCTACGCAATTCTCAGGATAACCCCAGAACCCTGACACTGTCCCATGGTTTTGTAAGGGATCTTTGGACACGAAATAGTTGCCGAAAACAAAGATTTAGAGGATCAGAACTAAGAAGGCGTGTCACACTACGTGTAAACGGCGTTTAAGCTGGCAGGCAACTGAACATCGCGACACTGTAGACAAGTGAATGGCGCGATCTCAGAACCAAATCTACAGTAAGACTTCCATTTCCGTGCTCTTTAAAATAAGCTACAACTGTTGTTGGGAGGATTGGAAGGACATGGGTTTTATGGCAGTGGATTATGGAGCGACTCCCCTGGGGGAGGGCTTGTATTGAGACACTGGTTTTACGCATAAAGCATCTCTTCGGTGATCGAGACTGCAGCTGCGGAGATGCAACAAGGCCGAATTATAACAGACGACGAATCTGCTAGGGCAGACCTGTTAGTTACACCTACAACATGGATGAACTGAAACACGGCAAGTCCGAAGTGAAGTGATGGCGGAATTTGTGACGAAACCCACTACGAAAACGGTCGCCTTCCAATTTCGACTATTCTGTAAGGGCAGCTATTTTGCTGTAGAGAGCGCGATGTTACGGTATGAATTCCTGCAGTGGATTTCTATAACTGTGAAATGTAATTTTCCGTCTTTTCACTGGTTTTAGCCATTTTCCCAGAAAACGGAAAACAGAAGAAATTGCCCAAAATGGGCAAACAATCAGAAAGAGAAATTACAGCCATCACTGGTTGAAGCTGTACGCCTTTTGAGTAAAAGTGTCGGACGGAAGCGTTCTGCATACCCAGTGAGAAATATATGAGTGTCTGCAGGCATCTGCACTCATACGCGTTCAAGGACTGCTGATTCCTCTCTGTTTTATTGTTTAGTTAAATTCTTTTTTACAACGGCCGTTGTTTTTGTTGACCCGCATTCGCATTGTCTAATGAGTGACGTACACGCGTTATACAGCATTTAGGCGCACAGACGAGGTGGAAGGGTATTCCTGTGATCCCTCGAACACCGTAACGCCTTTGTGCTAACAAGAGGTATCCGGTAAGAGGGGCACACGAGAGGTTTGCTATTTCGCGTGAGCCATAACTGCTGCCGCATCAACGTCAAAAAGGCATTGAAATCCTGGGAAAGGCACATCATGTGCTGAGCATTTAACGTAGACACAGCGACTTCGATGTGTAGGGAATGGTTGTGCCGTGCGCGTTGACACCTGTGCGGCTCTTCCAATGAAGGTTGCAGTAGGCAAGGAATTCTTTTGTCTGTGATCCACTTCAGATGTCTCTCGACTGGCTTGGAGACAACATTTCCATACTCCCGAGTTTGACACCACGTTCGGGAAACCACCTCGAGCACCTTCTCGGCAGGGAGTACATCTTCGTCAAAGACGCTCTTATGGTGAGTATCCCTCTATAACGAAATCTACAGCGGTTACCAAGCATTCTGCCCCTTCGAACCGAAAAGCAAAATGAGAGCGCTCGAACAGCGCAGGGTAGCAAGCAGACTCCATCGCCTGCTCCCCTAGACTGCGCGATCTGCAGACAATATGTACCTCGCTCGATTGTGAGAGCGCTATGTCAGTCGGATGCAGCAAGCTGATGAGGCAGTCTCGAAGCATAGCCTTATGTGGACCCACCCTTCGCACACTTTGTATAAAGATGCAATCTGAAACAGCAAATCCCGTGCGCATGCAGAAATAGTTCCCTCGAAAGCAGATCAACGATTGAACCCGCGGATATGCGGCGCAGAGATACGCACGCATTCATCTCTATTCCTTATGCCCGCGGGTTTAGTTGTTGCTGAATCCGTCACCTGATTGAGGTGATAGAATAGGCACGCCAGACATCAGCAGACACCTGGTTTTTCGTAGTATAGCAGATGATCTGATGAAGAATGCCCAGGGGCCGGATTCATCAATAATTAAACCCGCGGGTATACGAAGTGCAAGAGGTGGAGATAAGATAAGGGATAGAGAGAACGCTTCATCGTGGGTATCTCTACCCCTTACACCCTAATACCCGCGGGTTTTATCACTGATGAATTCGGCACCATGAAGCGATGATTTCCGGAACATTGACATCCCAGCAGTAGCCGCTAACTGAATCTCGTGTCCTGATGATGATTGCGATACCATTTTCCACTACCCGTACTTAAAAAACTAGAATTTCAAGAGCTACATGCGGTTTAGAGCAATTGCGCAGTTTTCGCAAACTCTGTGCGATCGTTTATGCCGTGTGTCGTGCCGTGTTTCTTATAAAGGTTTTTTGATGTCCTTTCGATGAGATGCCCTCCCGGAAGCATTTCTAGAAGCGCTGATATTTATTTATTTATTTGCACAATGTCGTGCGCACAAAAATAGTACATTTAAAAAGGACACAGCACATTAGAAAATACGTGGTGTTAAAAAATTCAACAAATCAAAACTAGCCATCATTGTTACTTTTTTATCTTAGCATAACTCTTAAACGGCAAATAGAAGTCATTTAGAAGAGATAGAGTTCTAGGAGAATAAGGGATGATGGGTAACTGATGAAGAAGGGTAGTGGCCCGCCAACACTGCAAGTCGTGGGAGAAATCGGCTCCGGATACCAACTTAGTAGGTCCGTCAACTCCATCAGAACCCATCGAAGACGGCTGCTTGGGGAAACGTAAGACGGTAACACTGGCTAATCAGAAACAAAGCAGAGAAGTTCTTAAATTCAAAGAAAATTAGAAACAAACAAGAAACCACAAACAAAGTCAGAAAAGTATAAAAAAGAAGAGCAGAAAGAAAGAGCAAAAAATAAACAAAAAAGGCTCTGAAGTGAAAAAATGAAAAAATAAAAACACCCAAACCAAGGATTTCCTGGCCTTAGGAAAGCGAAAAATAGCAGAATCTTTTTTTTTCACTTAGGCGATACCAGGAATATGCAGTGTTGAAAGGAAGTCTATTCTCTTTAAACCTTTTCTAAAAACATACGCGTTTGGTGCTTCTAATAGGTTGGGTGATAGCATTTGTAGCCAACGAGCTCCACGAAAGAACACAGAATTAAAACCTTTTCTCGGTTTTCTTCTTAATCTTGGGATAGCGAAAGCAGTACCTATTACGCCGACCTTGTGTTGGCAAAAAGGCCCAGTAGTTACTAGCTTTAAGTCTAGATTCGCCTTTTAGGATTTTGAAGCAAAACGCTAGATCATTTACAATGCGTCTGTGCTGTAGACTATTTAGGCTGAATAGTTTTAGCCGCTCTCGATATCTAGGACACGTTCCAATAGAATTGGTACTGTTTACACATCGATTAATCAAAATCTTTGTGAAGTTTTCTAAAACTTTTCAATTTTCTCTATATGCTTTTTTGTGAAAGGATTCCAAATCGGAGAGCAGTACTCCAGTATTGGTAAAACGTACGACTTATACAGTTTGATCAGCATCGTGCTGTCGTGACATTTCAAATTTCTGAAAATTGAAAAAAGGACAGAAAAAGCTCTCGTACTATAATATCAATGTGATTATTGAAATCTATTCCGCTGTCCAAAAAAATTCCAAGATCGCGAACCTCAGCAACAGTCATGAACGAAGTATTTTCAAGACCAAATTCTACAATGGGCGTTTCACCGATATGGAAAACTGTAGTTTTGGAAGGATTCATAGGATATCACTCGTTTCAGGCACTGGAGCTGCTTTCGGCCAACGGAATTATCACACCAACGGAGCTGGCAATGTCTGAAGATTCCCACATTCTTAGACAGGTCCGACCACCACATAATTCAGCTTGACTGATATGCGAAAGCACATCTCTTTCCCTACTGTGACCCAGCTGATCGCTGGTAGCAGATCTTTACCTACCTCGCGAATCGGTCATAATCTATACGAGGACGCTACATTTCCTCCGTGTTCGGTATGCCTCCGAGGCTACATATCGGAATTCTGTTAGGCGTCTGAAAAGGCACTCAACGCTTAGGAGATTCAATATTTTTAGGGTTTCCCCAATAGCTAACACCGCACACCGCGATTTGGGCAGGATTGCTGGGAAGTGTTAGAGCAGAAAGTGTTTTCTTACATAGTAGGAAAAGCTATGTACTGTCGGTAGCAGAACTCCACTGAACTTGCTTAAAGACTGAAGGGTCTGGTCCACTCGTACTCATACCACTTTTAGGCAATATATTCTAACAATATCAAGGTCAAGTAAGAAAATATAGGAATAAAGATGCAGAAAAATGTGAGTGTTCTCTGCAAACCTAAAGATAGGTGCTCCAAAAGAGAGCAAACGTTAAAGCAGCATTACTAGAAGAGCAGCTTGTTTAATGGGGCTGTAAGGGAGACCGCCTATTCTTCTCTATCCAGCAGAAGAGCATGGAATGGTAAGATTAGCCCGTTGAACCCTAACCTCTTCAAAGAGATGAAGATCATTGGGATCCGCTTCCTCACTACAGAAGAGGAGATCAAACGCTTTTCCTTGGAAAATGTGGGCACAGTGCAACATGACAAAACCTCTGACTCGGAGAATCGGAATCGCTAAGCGCCGATCCAGGCAGGGATAGCGGGATTGCGGGATTGCAATCAGGATCGTATGGTCACCTACTGTGCACAATTATGACGAAGGTTATCTCAGAAACGCAGTGTCTCTATGAGTAGAATGGAGCTAATGTCGAAATTGGCATCAAGGTCAACCAACATCTTATGAATAGGGCCTTTTGGTGCTGTCCTCTACCTCATTCTATTTTCTGAGCATATACGAAGACAACGTACTCGTTTTCGCTTTCGATCTTCGTTAAAGTTCCTAGGGCGTTTGTGTCTTCGTGTGAGGAACGTTTCTCAACGCTTTCAAATGCTTTCAGTAACTGATTTCCATCGTATGGTGTTGCGTTACGAATAAATCGAGCGCAGTAAGCGACAATCCGAACCAACTTGGAGTAGCTGCTGAACATCTCCGTTGGTGTCGTGCCCCGTCCTGGCCGCCACTGGCATCGGTAACGGTGGTCCAGACCCGAGGCCACGTGTGTGGCAGATCGGTGGGGACTTACCGCACGCTAATGCTCTTTACCTTCCATCCACGCGGCACCATCTACGTAGGGCCCTGCTGCCCCAGCCGAACCACTGGGTCGATACTGCGATGGACTTTAGCTCCCTGACCGGTCTACGACTCTGCGCCAACTTCCCCGCACGTCTCTGCGCCTTCCCCTTCTCACATAGTATCGCGATCAATAAAGGTGTTGGTATTCACTCATCTTCCCGCAACTCCCGCAGACATTATACAGATTTACTATCTACACAGTACTACTTCATAAAACACACATGCATCTACGAGTCACACAACCACCCGCCTAACTCACTAGGGGATTCCCCAACAGCAGCCCGCTAGTGGTCGAGGTCCTGCCTGGGGCGTGTGCCCACGAGGCAGTGCTCCTCGCCTCGCACCTGCGGTTACCTCCTCCTGGCGTCCATGCCAGGGCAGATCCTCCTCCAGCTCGGCTCTGCACTCCTCGGAACTGCGATGGTATCGGCACACTCCGGCTTCGGCGACGTCCAGCGAGATGACGAAGAGAGGACGACCGGACACGACCGTCCGGGGCGGCGGCAGCAGGAGAAGAATGAAACCCGCGCGCGCGTTCATACTCCGTCGCAGCGAATCGACGCTGCGTATTCGACAGGCGTGCGCGGCGGGACCAGGAGGGCACAGAGACTCTGCGTCCTTCAAGAGTCGCGACGAAAGTCACGACACTCCGGGCGACAAAACGAAATCGATGAATGGAGGTACTGCTGAGAGGATCTTACCTAACCCGCAACGTACAGACACAGTTAACCGTAGAAGTCCCAACGAGGGCCTAAGTCCTCCGATTCAACCGTGTCGAAACTGCGCAGACACATTCCCCTTTGCGTGTGAGGACTGTTGTTACCTGGGCGGTTGCGAGGGGGGTTATGAGCTGACGATAGATGTTTGGGGACCTACGAGTTACAATACAAATCAACACAAGTAAACAGTTATACAAAACTACTACGTGAATAAATGATCATATGTACACGTGGAAGCATCGTCGGCGTCGGCGTCGTAGCTGCGGCTCTATCTCGTGGCGGCTGATCGTAGAATACCGAGTTGATGTAGATGTGGAGATGTAGAATATTGGGTTGATGTAGATCGTGTCGGCTGGCGTCGTGATGTTGTCGACGAAAGACATAGGCCTAATGATGTTTTGTCTGCGAGCGCGGTTACTGCGCTTCTGATGGGACCACCAAACTGCGAGTGGGGGATTTTGAACTCGCAAGGACAGTGAGAGAAACCCCTTGGTCGGTTAAGGCACGTGGAAGCGAAAAACGTTACCTAAGGGCCAATCAAAAAGGTAAGTGCGGTCTCCCAACGGCGTCCCCAGGAACACAAAAGTCGTGTTGTCCGCTTAAGGCTAACTGAAAAGGCTGGAACTGCGCAAAAATCGAACTGCGGAGCAGTCCTGGCGACTGCGAAAAAGAAAACTGGCATCGGCGACATAGGAACCTGTAATAAAGAATACGGGAAAAGAGATGAACTAGAAAGGACTAGAGAAGTAACTAAATAGAGGTAGGGGAAAACTAAATAGAGACTAAACTACCATGCGAGTGGGAAAACAGAGATGCGAACTATAGAATATAATTAAAGAACTAAGAGAGGCTAAGAAACAACTAGCTAAAATAGGAAAGTAAAGAAGAAAATATGTCCATGCGACTCACGTGATCTTAGTAGTCCTGGAACTGCGCTCTTCTGCGTCTCATCCTGACTTCCCGTGCGTCGGCCATCGCTGCCTCGAGCCTGTCATAAAATTCGTGCTCTGGAAAATCTACTCGCAGTGGTTGTTGTATTTGCGGAAGGCGGCGTGATGCCTTAGGCTCTGGCATGCGCGGCATTTGCGCCTGAGTCTACAATTGCGCTCGTCATGCTCCTCGCCACATTTGAAACATCTACCTCGTTGCGCATGGATGTATAGTCTAGCCGATAAGTTTACGACTACGTGGCAACCTGAGGAGTAATGGTAACCGTGGCAGAAGAAGCAACTATGAACCACATGCTCCTGTTCTTCCTGGAACTGCGGCTGTAGAGGGTACTGATAACGTGGCGGCGTGAAGTCCCTTTGCCTGAAGATGGATCTAGGATCCTGAACAAGCTCAGCAGTGCCCGACGACACTGCGCGTTCCAAACGAATCCTAACAGGCTGAGTTGGAACCGAAGGAGCTGCAACAGCTTGCGTCGAAGCCATCGATTGAGCGGCAACCTGAGCTGGTACTACAACCGAAGCTGTGACTTTAGCTGGAACCTCTTCCTCAGCTGCAACTGCGAGAGGGAACTGCTGGTAAGCCACTAGACTCTGACCTAGCTGAGCGACATGCGCTACCTGATGGGGTTCGTCCATAGGGATATCCCCGATCGGCTGCGGCATCGGTCTCAGGCTCAGCTTTCCTGGCCAACTTGTCGATCTCCTCCGAGAAAGTCGGAGACTGCATCTGACGCTTGGTCCCTGCGCTGCTTGATAGTGCTTGCGGCTGGACTTGTCCTTTCGCTGCGAAGACCTCATCGTCTTGGATGGTGAGCAGCCGTTCGAAATGCTGCTGTGAGAGATCTGAAAGCACTTGCTGTGCCTCAGCGACCGTGGCAGTAGCCAGTGCGAGTGTATCGTGAACATCTGAAAAATGAATACCGTATTGTGCGAGCTGATCCGCCAAGCGTGGCTGATCGTCTTGCCTAAACGCTTGCGGAGTAAACTGATTATGTATTGCGGCCTGCCTAGCTGTGATGTTGTAGATAAGCGACTGAATTGTCATGATGTTTTCGAAGAGTGAAGAGCCGAAATTGAGTGTTGGCGCGTTAGCGAGCATCGCAAGCAACTCCTGAAGCGAATGCGAATGCACCTTAATACCTTTCAAATTCTGTGCGACAATCAACACTGCTCACTGCGAATACCGCGACTTCTCTGCATCCGACCATTCCGGAAGATAGACTTCCTTCGTGGTGTGGCTGCGAAGACTGCGATATAGATCTGAACGCAAACACGCATCTATCTGAACATAATCGTGCGCGCCGAGGTGCTCTAAGTCAAAAATGTGCTCAGGATTGAGCGCGATAGTCAGCTTCTGAAGTAACGCGAGTAGCGGTCTATCTTGGACCGGAACTGCGTCGAGCTGAAAGTCGAAATCGTCTGCGCGACTAAAATACTGGTTCGGATCGCGCTTACGAACCAACGCGAGAAGCCTCTCGGCTACCGTAGGCTCTCTTTTGCATCGAAACTGCGCTTAAAGGTACCTCAGCCTCGGGATGTTCCTTCACCGCTGTCAGCTGGCTGAGCTCGTCGGTCAACTGCTTGATCAGCGGAATGTCCGCTGCCGGATTCTTCTGCAGGATTCGAACGAACTGCAGCGCGAGTGCGTCTTCGATGTCGCTCTGTAGCTGCGAAGTCGAGGATGCCGGCGTGATGTCCTCTGCCTGGCGCGCAGTCCGAAACTGCGCTGACAAATCAGTCGAGGCTGGCTGGACCACTGGCTGTCCACGAAGAGTTTTCTCCTTGATGAAAGTCGACGGCTGCATCTCGAAAACACGAGTGGCTGGTTAGGCCTATGCGCGATTACCTGTAATAGTAATGGATAGACTTGAGGCCTACCTGCGCACTAGTCAATCGATACTGCGGCATGATGTTAAAATCGACTAATGGATGATACTAAAGAACCTAAGGGAAATCTAGGATAGGACAGACGTAACTAAAAGAACTAAGGGAATACCTATAACTACTAACGGACAACTAATGCTACTAAAGGATAGGAACTACTACTTAAACTAACTAGAAGAAGTAGCTAAAGAATAAAGAGTTTGCAGTGATATGTATGTGCGATGCGCTTTCCGGACATGTAGATTAGTAATAGAGAATGACACAAGAGAAATGCGAGAATGACTAAATTTCCTATGCATGTGCAGTTTGCTTACCTACGTGTGCAGTATGGAGTTACCTACGAAATGAATGAGAAGATGGAACATGAGAGAATAACATGGAGCGATGACATGGAAAATAGAGAGCAAATACGGTAAAGAAACGATGAGATCAACTTGTGGATAAAAAATGGTAGAGAGAAGGTGTAGAGAGAAGATAAGATAAAGAGGTACGCAGCGAAGGAACTGCGTATCAAACATGAGAGATGTGAGGAACGTAGATGAGCGAATCGGAGATGAGTAAATCGAAGTGACGAACATAAGAGAGAGATGTAAACAGAGCTAAGGGTCGAACCAAAAGGGTATACTGCACGGAATTTGACGCTGCGTGCGGGGGGTTATGACCAGGAAAGATGATAAGAAGAGGAACAGGAGAGGAGAGGAGATAGTGAAAACGAGACAAGGAGGAAGACGAGACTGACTGACGAGTAGAGCAATCGAGAATACCGTAGCGAACGAACCGCAACCCGGCACAAAGTGCAACGAGTATTGTGAAATATGAACCGTAACTAAGAAAGGAAACTACGCTGCGCAAACCTAAGTACTGCACATGTAAATGAAACCTATACACCTGGGAAGCGTGTCGAATGGTGTTGAAACGTATCTGCGGATTGGAGAAGCTGCGGGACGGTGTTACTCTGGACGATGACGTGAGGCGTAATGATGACGGCCGCGCCTCTGCGTTAACTGACCCCTAAGCACCCTAAAGTGCCTCAGGGTAATCGCCTCAGGACCCGCATCACGCATAACTCTAGGCGATCGAGAGCCGTGAACCGCGTAACCTGGAACAAAGAACAGTGTTTGAGAGAGAGTAGTCAGAGAGACCCTGAATTGATAACTCTGTGCGCAGTTTTCGCTGCGCGTCGTGGCTGTTTCCGCTTAGGTGATGGAGTCGATGACGAATCGGATCTGGGAGAGTCCGAAACGTCTGGTGCGGAGATTTCTAACGGGTAGAGATGCGCTAAGGATCTTATTAGCTGTCTTCCAGCGCTCGTCCTAACAGTAGCTGATCCTGCGACGTTGTTCTGACCGTAACAGATCTTCGTGAGGACTCCTAACTGCCACTATCCTCTAGGCAATTTATCGTCTGCCATGAGCACTACGTCTCCTTCTTTCGGTGTCTTCGTCGTGGATCTTTTGCGACGTGTCGGAGGTTGCTCTCTCGCGCAAAGCTGCAAGATAATCTCTATGCCAGATGTCCCAAAAGCTGTCTAGGACCTTAATCGTCTCCTTGTACCAATCGACGAGTCGATGCGAAACGTCCTGGTACTGGTCTGGTAGCTGCGAAACTGGAGGTAGCTGGATATTTACTTCCGGAGAGATGAAGTCTATCGGTTTAAGAATATGCGCAAACACGTAGGACTGCCTGAAGGGTGTTAACGGTCTGGAATTGATGACTGCTTCAATCTCTGCGATGGTCGTTTGAAGTGCTTCCAATGAGAGTAGCGATTTGCCGACTGTCTTGCGGAATGCCGATTTAAAGAGTGCGGCCATTCTTTCGTAGAATCCTCCCTTCAGTGGTGACAGTGGAGTTATGAACTTCCAAACGATCTTGTGACTGGAAGCGAAGTCCGAAACCGTCTTCCAAGTGAAGGGATTGTAGATGACTTCTGTGATCGCTGTCTCTGCAGCATGGAAGGTCGTGCAGTTATCGCTGTAGATGATATCTGGCGTGCCTCTACGTGCTAAAAACCTGCGAAGCGATAGCAAGAACTCCTGAACGGTGTTATTGAGGATTAGTTCTAGGTGAACTGCCCTTGTTGACATACAGGTAGTTAGACAAACCCACGCTTTGTTAACAGTGGTATGTGCGCTTTGAAACTGTATAGGACCTAGATAGTCTATGCCTACAGCCTGAAATGGTCTTGAACGAGTGATCCGTTCCGACGGAAGTCTAGGCATGTTGGGGTACCTATACGGAAGTGCGTTGGCTTTCTTACACGTAACGCATGTGCGAAGTATTTTTGCCACTGACCTACGGATTGATGGGATGAAGTAGGTTTTGCGTAAGCTTGCAATCACGGAGTACTCAGTCGAATGATATAGTGCATGATGGTAATGCAGCGTGATTAAGTGCATTAGCCTATGACCTGGCAAAAGTAGTATAGACGCCGTTTCACATGGTCCTACACGCGCCGGACAACGGATAAGTCCGTCATCGGCTCTGCGTGCGTTGAACCGTTCTAATTTTAGCCGCTGTAAAATGTGTTCCTCCTCACGATAATGCGTGAGCACGAGTAGCGTTTCTGCGGCGGCGACCTCTACTGCCGTGATAATCCCCGAAGGGGAAGGGCTGCTAGGGAGGGTAATTTAGATGTTAGTAACCCTTGTGTGGCTAACGAAACCCGATCGTGTAGGTATATGCGTATGAATCTTAAGATGTAGACTACGATGTTAATGAGTCTAGTGTACCTATTGGTACTTGCGAATGGTGTGACTGACTTATGAACGTTCTGATAGCTATGACTCACGTGCACCTTCTCCTCTTCGTCGTCCGTAGAGTCGATCGGTGTTGCTGCGAAATCCTTATCGACGTCGGGCCATTGAGAACAGGGTTTCGACAGACCTGTCCACCAAATATGTCCGGATGCTTCGTTCGTCGATAGTCCACGAGTCGCACAGTCAGCAGGATTGTCCTGCGATTGTCCGGATGCCTTGATCTTCGAACGTCAACATCGTCTCGCGGATAGCTGACACACGATTACGAACAAAGGTCTTATAACTCTTCTGAGAATGGATCCAGTACAAGGTGATAGGCAAATCTGAAAATAGATGTACAGCGGCCACCTTAACGTCCAGCTGTTTTAGTAGGTATTGCGCTAAACGTGTGCTAATTAATGCTGCCATGAGTTCTGCACGCGGAATGGTAATTGGCTTGGCGTCGATGAGATGTGATTTTGCCATGACCAAACGAGATGTTGTTGCAGACTGCGTACGGCAAAGCAAGTAAGCACAACAAGCGTATATGCGCTTAGAAGCATCCCCGAAAACGCATAGCTCAAAAGCTGGTGTTGCTGCGAAGTTGGGTAAGATGTACCTAGGAATGGCTGGTAACGGTGACAGGATAGCTGAGCACAATTGCGACCACTTTTGGCTGTCTTGAGGGCCCAATTGGTCATTCCAACCTTGATTTTTAGCCCATAGATCTTGGATGAAGACTTTGAGCGGAGAAAGGAAGGGTGTGAGTAGACCCAATGGATCGTACGTGGAAGCTAATGCGCGTAACGCTGTGCGTTTTGATACTACCTGTACGTGTAGGGTTTTGAACGGGATGTTTAACGTGTCCCTACATGCATTCCAACCGATGCCCAACAACGTGGCGTGGCTAGCGTTTAAGATGAAATCCGTTCGGAGAATACGCGATTGACCACATCCGAGTTGCACAGAAATTCACGGAGATTCATGTGCATTTGCCTGAAAAGGTGTTTAGCGGCATGATATTTCCTAATGGCCTGCTCGCAAGTATCCGAACCGAGAAGAACGTTGTCCACATAGGTGTTGCGCTCTACTTCCTTCGCCAACTGGGTGGAATTGCGACGAAGGTATAACTGAATGGACGCTGAAAGCATGAACGGAGATGCGTTGACCCCGAATGGTATTCTTGTGAACCGGAATATGCGCAAGTTACTCGACGAAGGTGGACTATTCGTGCCCTTCAGCCACAGGAATCTAGTAGCGTCGCGTTGAGACTTCTGAAGGCGTATTTGATGGGCAAGTAGCGATGAAGCCTTGACCGGAGTAGAAGTCCTGCGAGGTCCGGTAATAGAGTGGGTCCTTGATGGAGGCAGTCGTTAAGGCTAGGAGCCCCTTTCTGCCTTGATGATGCGTCGAAAACGACTCGTAACTTCGTAGTGGACGATGACTCCTTGTATACCGCTTGATGGGGTATATAGTAGACTCGATGGTCATTGAACCGATGTTCGTGGACTTCCTCGATGAAGCCTGCCCGAAGATGTTCCTCGATTGTCTTGGCGTATTGCGACCAAGCTTTCGGTGTCTGGCTAAGCTTCCTAAACTGGCTTACAAGACAACAAAATGCTAACTGCTTATTGTCCTGAAGCTTGGGATGAGATTCCTTCCACGGAAATTGGACATACTAATAACCATCAATAAGCTGAGAGGTGTTATGAAACTTATCTAGAATGCGCTGATCCAATTCCGTATCTGCGTCGGGGTGGTGATCATCGACTATGCCAAGAGAGTCGAGCGACCATAACCGTTCGATTGCTTTGTCGTCTTCCGGCGTATCTGCGACAGAGTTCGTATGGGGATGTCGTCGTGGCGACGATCCACGTGAAAATCCTGGATGCCTGAAACGACAGTACCAAACCTGGAATGTGTTAAGAACATACCCGATGGTAACTCTACTGGGGGATCTGATGTTACTACGTCCCAGTAAGCGTCTATGTCGACCAGTATGTCTGGAAGAACTGGTCCACAGGAATGGCACAACAGCATGTCGTATCCTGTCAAATGAATTCGACGTCTGCGCCTGACAGATGGGGTGGACGCTGCGATAGAGTAATAACGTCTTTAGTCGTAAGGGTTAGCGTGAGCTTCTCGTCGAACAAGTCGACAAGGCTCAACTGCGTAACTCCTGAAGTCTCTGAAACTCTTTGACCTCCAAACGCTACGAAAGTGCGTTGTCGTTTATCCGCTACAGGCAACCCTGAACGCGTTACTGCGTGCGTCGCGATAAAACTGTTCTGCGCACCCGAGTCTAGAAGTAATACTACATCCTCGAGGCGGTCGGAATCGCAGACATACGCCTTTGCCATCGCTAGCATAAGGCTAGCGCACTGACCTGAAAAGTATGCGCTTGGTGTTCTACGCGCCAGATAGGTCTGTTGGATCTGTTCGAACTCCTGTTCCGTCTCCGAGACAGTGTACTGCGATGGTGAACGCGAAAATGGTCTCCTAGGGCAATCGTAGTAGCTTTGTCCCCTGGTGGACTTGAATGTGACGTGAGGGGATGGTGATTTGTACCGTCGTCGTGGCGAATGCGATCTTTCTCGCCTGTGCAATCCGTATTCGTATCTGTCGTCCGAGCGTGAACGATGATGCCGATCGTATGACGAACTACTGGAGCGTCTTCTGCTCCTGGATTGACTTCTGGAGGGATAGCGATCCCTGGGCGTCGATTGATAGCGATAATGACGACTGTAGCTATCTTCACGCAACCTAGAACCGTCACGCGAACTCGATCTTCCGCACCTGCGTTCTTGATTCTGGGACAGAAGCTCGTGGTGTTGATGTCCACAGTGTCGGCGTGGTCTGCGTTCACATGTCGTTACGGAGTGTCCCTGGCGCAAGCATCTGTAGCAGAGCGTAAATGCGCGAACACGTCTACGTCGAGCGAACACTGGGATCTTAACGTAACACTGCGATGTTTCATGATCCGATGGA
Source organism: Heligmosomoides polygyrus bakeri (assembly GCA_947359475.1). NCBI lineage: Eukaryota > Metazoa > Nematoda > Chromadorea > Rhabditida > Heligmosomidae > Heligmosomoides > Heligmosomoides polygyrus. Next base: position 52,534,519 of record OX375868.1, on the reverse strand, counting down.
TCGCAGAAGTGGCAGATGTTAGCGTCGTGTCTACGCGGCGAAGGCGTTCTCGTCCTTCCCCGCTGCGGCGTATTGACATGGACGGCGTAGTCCTCGTTGAGCATAGTTGAATGTTCGTATTTCTCCTTCAACGCAATGATGTTGTCCAGATGGCGCATAACTGCGTCAAAGTCGAAATCTTCTCCTTTCTGGAACTCGAAGTCGTGAAGCTTCGTCTGGATCTCCTGAGGGAATTTGCCCTTGACTAAATCAAGGATGGGAAGAACCATCTTGAAGTCTTCGAATTTGCGGAGTCCGTGGAGAAGTCCTGAGATGCGGAACCATGTCTCGCGAAGCTCTGATCCTGAGGGTCCGGATTTCGGCAGTTGTTTCAACTGCATGTGAAGCCTGGCTTGTGTCCTATGCGGACGATCGTACTGCGCTTAAGCGCTTGGACCAGGTTCTAAATCCTGCAAGACTATACGCGCGTCGCCTTCGAGCAAACCTCGCAAATATAGAAACTTATAAACAGGTGGAATGCTGGAATTGCTATGAATGGCTAACTCGAAAGCGCTCCAAAAACTGTGAAACTGCGTGATTTCTCCAGAAAACGACTCAAGCGGAAGCTTGTCCAACTGCATAAGCGGTTGGAGTGGGGCTTGCGCTTGTACCTGCTAATCCCGTGCCGCATTGTCCTGGTTCGCTGGCGTCTGCGGAGCGGAGACGTTGTCGTCGAGGGCTTGCATGGCTTCGGAGAGGATGTCGTTGTTAGAGGATGCTGTTGACATCGTGAGCAACTTGACAGGAGGCGGTGACTATCGAACCCAATATCTGTAACAAGCGATGTCTGGGAAGGATCTTGTCGCGAGTCGGCCCTGGCCGGGAGCCTTCTCACGACTCGAAGCGATCGACGGTGAACGATCGTTGTCAGAAAACTATGGCTAACCAAAAGGAACAGAGAACTGCGAAGAAGTGGGAGAGTGTATGGAAACTAAGCAGTGATGTTAGGAATGGAACGACTAAACGGGAAGGCTTACTAGTGTGGTTGTAGAGAATGACGAAGGGGTTATGAGATATCCAAGCAGCGCTTGCGGACCGGAGTGCTCCAGCCCGGTTAAGTATCGAAGTTGCGGACGGATCGTCCCTATCGGGCACCGAAACGCTCTGGGCCGGTTCCCAGCCGCGTCGCCAGAGATCTATCCGTGAGCACTAACACGTCCTTTACCTCCGACGTGCGTGGTGTCGACTCATCCGTCTTATGCTTTACCGCCGCGGGATTAAACTCACAGGCCCAGGATGCCATGAACCATGAAATGCGAAAATACGAAATGCGATGTCTCCAAGTCCTGGGTGGCAATTGTACGCGCGCTTTGATAACCAGTCTTACTGCTTGAATGGCCATATGCATGCTGGCGTCGACCTACGAGACAAAAATCATTACTCACTGCCTGGGGGTTACCCTCGCCCAGTATGCCTACCACTTGGATCGGATCCAACAATGACTGTTACCAGAAGGGTTTCCTCCCGCTCCCCCTCCTCGAGGCGTGACCCAGCGACTCAGACCCAACGGGGCCTGTCCCCAGGAGAGTTGGTGCCACTACAGGCTCCAAGGGTTAGATTCGGAGGCCACGGGGTGGAAAAGGGAATACCCTAGTCGTGCTTCCCTTCGTAGCCACTGCGAGAATATCGGCACGTTCCTACACCAGAAACTACGCGCACCCACTGCTTGCCTAGGCCAAACGTACTGCGCTAGCGTGCTTAAGGTCCGATCACTAAAGTCAGACGTGTGTTTCCACAAGCCCAACTCCAGCCCGATGCACCATGTCGTGCCCCGAGCTGGCCGCCACCGGCATCGGTAACGGTGGTCCAGACCCGAGGCCACGTGTGTGGCAGATCGGTGGGGACTTACAGCACGCTAACGCTCTTTACCTTCCAGCCACGCGGCACCAACTACGTAGGGCCCTGCTGCCCCAGCCGAACCACTGGGTCGATACTGCGATGGACTTTAGCCTGACCGGTCTACGACTCTGCGCCAACTTCCCCGCACGTCTCTGCACCTTCCCCTTCGAACATAGTATCGCGATCAATAAAGGTGTTGGTATTCACCCATCTTCCCGCAACTCCCGCAGACATGAGATAGATATACAGATTTACTATCTACACAGTACTACTTCATAAAACACACATGCATCTACGAGTCACACAACCACCCACCTAACTCACTAGGGGAATCCCCAACAGCAGCCCGCTATGGTCCGGTGAGGTCCTGCCTTGGGCGTGTGCCCACGAGGCGGTGCTCCTCGCCTCGCACCTGATGTTACCTCCTCCTGGCGTCCATGCCAGGGCAGATCCCTTTCCAGCTCGGCTCTGCACTCCTCGGAACTGCGATGGTATAAGCACACTCCGGCTTCGGCGACGTCTAGCGAGATGACGAAGAGAGGACGACCGGACACGGCCGTCCGGGGCGGCGGCAGCAGGCGAAGAATGAAACCCGCGCGCGTTCATACTCCGTCGTAGCGAATCGACGCTGCGTATTCGACAGGCGTGCGCTGCGGGACCAGGAGGGCGTAGAGACTCTGCGTCCTTCAAGAGTCGTAACGAAAGTCACGACAGTTGGCCATATAGGAACTTCGGTGTTTTCCTCTGTATTTGAAGCATATAATGCTGCTCCATATTCTAAACCATAGTTCTGATGGCATAAATCTTCAGCTTTTTTGGCTGGCCAAAGTTCGCTTGCTTGGTTAAACCAAATTGGGCCACTCCACCAACAATGTTTGGCTAGATCTTTACTAACTCGCCGTGTGGCACACTCGGCGACGTTCTCGTTCGTAAGCACATGGAAGAAGACACCTTGAGTTGATTCTCGAAGTCGTTTTGCAATAGTGCCTATTTTCTGGACGAGGGTGGAGACGACTGATGGTAACCGTCTGTTTCCTTAAACCCAGCATAGCGCGATAGTTGAATCGCTAAATACGTTGATCTGCTCGAACTTTGTGTCTATCCTTTGAATAGTTGACTCAGCAAGGCTCAATCCGATGAAGATTGAGAGGAGCTCGAGCCTTGGTGTCGTTTTTTCCTTGCTTATGGGGGCTGTCTTGGATTTTGCCGTGAACAGCCGTGAATCCCTCCTATTTTCGCATGATATCGTCGTGACGTCAATGCTGCAAGCGTAAGCTCTTTTAGAACTATCTAGAATACAGATAACAAATGCTTTGTGAAACTCTTCTTCTCCATAACCTTCCTAGGTAAGATAATTTCGAAACAGTTTATTTCTGAATGGATTGTTTTCCATGTCGCCTCATCTTCGTCCGAAAGTGGAACGTCCCACCCATCCATCCATACTTTTTCTTATGCAGGTCTTGAAGGAAGATCTTTGCTGGGATTAGAAGCGGCGTGAGTAATCCAAGAGGGTCAAAGCTGTACCCATTGATTTGACTCAATACAGTACGTTTGGAGACTTTCACTGATTGCTTTTCAACGCCCTTCAATGAGAGTGTGTCCCCTTCCGCGTTCCATTGAATTCCAAGCACCTTGATGTCGATAGATGCAGCTCGATCAGACTCAGGTATCTTCTTGTTGACATAGGCTGAATTAGACAGATAGTCTCGTAAGTTCATCCCTATTGACGGAAATAACATCTTCGAGTCAGCATATTTGTGAAGTAGATCATCTGCATTATTTCCTTCCAGAAACATGTTATCTACGTACAGAGAGCTGGATAGCTCTTGAGAGATTTCTGAGTGCGATGCTTCAATGTGCTTTAGTGGGCACTGATTCAGAATTGCAGGGCTGGCATTTATGCCTAAGGGTACTCTGCAAATTCCGAGATGTTTCAGATTACTGCCTGCTGCAGGCAGTGACATATCTTTCATCCATAGGAATCCCGTAACATCTCGGTGATTGGCTGGTAGCCTAATTTGCAAGAAAGCTTTTTGTATACCCGCTACCATTGTGTAGAGATGCGTACGGAATTTCAGAAGCACTTCGTGGATCAATGTTGTTAGGGAATGTGCTTCGTAGATCACGTCGTTCAGGCTGAGCTCATCATCTGCGTGAGAAGAAGCATGAAACACCACTCGTAGATTAGTGGATTTCGACGGTGTCCACACATGTCTGTGTGGGAGGTAGAAAGTTGTGAGTTTGCCGTCGTCTTCCTTAGCTTCCTCAATGATTCCTTACTGCAGATAGCTTGTAAGCGTGTCGTTGTAGAGATTGAATCTTTCTTTATCTCCTTGTAGTTTGCGCAGCAAATTCTGCAATCGACGAATTGCGACGTTGAAGATGAGGTTTCTCACCTCGTCCGTGAACGGAAAACCGGCAGTGATTCTTCCGTTTTCGATTCTAATGGTTTTCCTGTAGCTATCCATGAACTTGACTACAGAGGCTTCATCGGTGTCGCTGTCTGTGCTAATTCCCAGCGATTCCAGTTCATACAGATGCTTTATATTCTCTTTGCAGTCGTCTTTAGTGTCAGCGACGGCGTTGCGATAATCAGAGAACTGCATTCAGAAGTGCTACTCTTTGTCAGAATAGCGGTTTTATCACTAGCACCAGAGATTGTGTAGCCAAAAATCGTTGAAGTTAAGATCAATCCAGACGGCAGCTTGATAACAGAGGTTTAGTGGTTGATGACCTTGTTTAGGAGATCCTGCCCAGATCTGTGTGACCGATCGAAGCAGTTCCAGCATGCTCCTTGTGGTCTGGCTTCTTCGTCGTGCTTCAGGTGTTGGAAATTTGTCGCAGTACTGAGGAGGATAGGATCCTTCACATAAGCGGTTCCTTCTTTTGGCAACATGCTTCGTTTGTTGAGGGTGGAGTGTGATTTCACGAAGTTGTTGAGCTCTGATTGTCAGTTCCAAACAAAGTCCTCGTTGTGAGTTCGGTCGTTTCCTGTGGCGTGATGATATCGTCAATCGCGTCCATGATGTCGCTTACTTCGAATGGAATGTCGGCATTCCTTTCCTTTTGGTATCACTGTACTGCAAATGTGTTCCGTAAATTTCGATAAAATTAAACGGCGCCACACACTGTCTGCGTTAAGTGATACTCCAGTTTGCTCCAGATGTACGACTCGTGAAGAAATTGATGACAGTGTTTCACGACTATCATCAATTTCTTCACGAGTCGTACATCTGGAGCATCATCTTGGGATTACCATTAGCTCGAGGTGTGCGTTGGATTTCGCTGATGAGAATATCCGCCATGTTTTCGGATCTGTCGTACTGCTTTTTCAAGATATTCACTGCTACGCTGTATTTTTCTCCAATAACATGAATGCTAGGGCGCGTGTAGCGCAGTCGGAGGAGGCGCGACTGTCGCGTGCACCCGATACCAGGTTCCTGGTTCGGATTTCCTGCCCAGGCCAACCAAGCCCTCCATCCCTCCGGGGTCGGTGAATTGGTACCAGACTTGTCTGGGAAGGATAGAGCGCTGACTTGTTCATCGGCTGGCCACCGAAAGTCATTGTATGGCCAAATACGCATTCATGTCGCCTCCACGACATCCCGTAGAAGTAGAATGCGCTGGCGCATCCCAGAAGGGATTGAGTAACGCCGTCCTTTATCCTTTATCCTTTAACCTGAATGCTGTTGATTGAAGCTGCTGCTTTACCTTTGAGCGCTTGCTTCAAGAATAGGAATTTGTCTTGTTCAGAGAAGACAACGTCGTCGTGTATCAACGACAGGAAGGCTGACCAGAAGGTGGCAAATTCCCTGAAGTCTCCTGAGAATATTGGGATTTCGAGTAGTGGACGTCTGATCCGCTGGCTTCGGTCCTCTGGTGGTAGTAGACGTCCTTCTTGATCGTTTGTACCGCCATTGTGACTTATAGTAGCCTGGTGATTGACACTAGAAGCTACATCAGCTGTGAGGGTGGCTTGCTGCGCCAGTTCCTCTAAACAGAATTCTATTTTGTTGAGCCATTGAACTGTTTGAATGTCCAGACTGTTCGTATCATCTTGCTTGTTTAGATCCATTGTAAACTTTTCCTGCTTTTTTTTGTTCGGCTCGTCTATCGATCCTTTCGATAGCTTCCTTGTTCAAGTCTGCAGTCTTTCTTCCGATATACTCCTCGCATTGTGCTTTCTCCGATTTAAATTCGAATGGGTTTCGGAATTCTTCGATCTGAGATTTGTTGGATCGAAGAAGCTTACATGCGCCGGAGATCTTCGTTTTCAAGGCTTGAACATCGACCATTTCTATCGTGTAAGATCCCAAACTCGCTCGGTCCAGCTGCACCGCGTGTGTTGTGTGAATGCACACAAACACGCATTTGACGACACCGCCCCAGAAATGCACCGGCTGCGGGACATTATGTACGGATGGCCGCCGCGGATGCGGCGACTCGCGCGGCGAGCGCGGCAGAAAACGTCGCAATTGGGTGACTTCAGCGGCCAGTGGTATCTAGACCTGCATCAAAACCTGTACATAAAGAGTTAGAAAGTGTATATCAAACTCAGTTTCACTGCGACAGTGTGTCATGTTTTCAGCTTTTCCTGAAGAAGCATCATATAAAATTGAGCACTAGAACGTTGCTTAGTTTTATAACTCGAACTCAATTTCTGAACCAGAGCATGTTTTCTCCCAGCTCCTGCAACAGCAGAAAGGGATATCAACAACTCAAACCTAGCGTCTGCAGCAAGTCATGAGGCACAGCTCCCACGACCGCAGCGGAGCTCATCGCGCACGCGACAGTCGTCGTCGCGGGCGCGGCGACCATTCGTACATAAAGACCGCCCCTCGAAATGCACCTCAGCACACGTGCGCTGCGTCAGCGCCGACGTTGGCATTCGATTGATGCGCATTGGTCTCTTGTGTGCCCGCGGTTGCCTGGCTGCCAGACTTGTCGTGACGCAGTGGGTAGAGGGGCGGGTTCAGGCTTGGAGGTCGGAGGTTCGGTTCCTAAGCATGGTGGCGTTTTTGCATTTCGTTCAACTGGCTGGATGAGGTTCAGGGGTTTTAACGTCTACACAATTTTCAGGCGTTTTCTGCTCATTTCCCAGCTGTATGCTTCTGCAGACTCCGGCTGCAGACTTCCCCCGAGCGACGAAAGCGGTTTCCACACGAGCAGCTTGGATGGCACCCACCCTGGAGCCCCTTCCCTAGCCTGATTCTGCGCTCGAAGACCCCATGATCAACGAAAGCAGTTTCCACACGAGCAGCTTGCATCGCACCCACCCTGGAGTCCCTTCCCTAGCCTGATTCTGCGCCCGAAGAGCGCAGAATCCAGCTGCGGACTCTCCCTGAGCGGCGAAAGCAGTTTCCACACGAGCAGCTTGGATCGCACCCACCCTGGATTCCCTTCCCGAACCTAGTTCTGCGCTCGAAGAGCGCAGAACCCAGCTGCGAACTCCCTCTGATCGGGGAATGCAGTTGGAGGGCGATTTTTGGACGACGCCGTCGAATTCAGTGTGTTGTGTGCATTCACACAACACACGCGGGGCAGATGGACCGAGCGAGCTTGGGACCGTAGTTTTCTATCGCGTTTTGGGAATTTCTCACAATTATCTGAGATTTTGTGATGTCTGAAATTCACCGGCTATTTGAAATGGTTCGAGTAGTTCTATGCTCGAAGGTTTTCCTACCACGCGGGTATTTGTCTTCTTTCTTAAGGTCCTCGGTTAGAATTCGCTAAGAAATTTAGATTTTCCTTCGGGCCCCTCGGTGGTGGACTCCCAAAGAAGGTATTCTTTCGATTTCCTTTCCTTGATCGGAATGGAAATTTGTTCACTCTCTGGTTTCTCCGAAGAGAACTCGCAAAGAAAGCTGATTAAAAACCATCTGTTTCTCACTGAGGAGAACTAGCTCAGACTTTACTATTTTTCCACGGTCGATGCACCAATTTGGTGTATGACCAATGGGGTTGCTTTACTATTCGGTGGAACAAAGGCTTATTCTCACGTTGTTATAGTGGTACATGCATCGTATATATACACAATTTCAGTGGGCGTAGCCACGATATGGCGACATTTCGGCCGCCCGGTCGGTATTATAGGAGTAAACATAAACATGGTGCCGCACTCGAGCGCCACGGGAGATTAGATTCATGAGTGCCTACTTACGGTATCCCTAGGTTATGCCTGTAGATGTTATTCAATGGTACTTATCTTATATTGCTCATCTAAGTATCTCAAGTCTTATCATTCAAAGCGAGATGTCCCATATTATAATACAACAAGTGCTCCGACACGAATAACGGCGTGTCTCGCACTTGCTCGCTTGGTGCGAATTTGCAGCAACACTGACCTATGAAAAGTAGTCTTTATGAAACATAAAATTCTATCATCTAGGATCTGGTGCGTACTTTATCGGCATCAATCTGTTCACCACTTCAGCACCTTCATCATAGACATTCTCTCCGGACCGGCCAGTAACGTCACTGGTTTGTGCTGGGCGGTACATATGTCCTTCAGGTTGCTCCTCCGCAACCGTTCTCATGCTCAACATCTAGCGTTTCCAGATATCACTGACATGTCTTCCAAAGCCTGGTTCCCCTACACGTTTCTGTTTACTGTATCTAATTGCTGGTCCGCCTTTACTGGTCTTCCCTCCCCCTCATTGGTCTCTCACCTGCCTTGCCTAACGCCTGGACCACTTCTTTGTTTCCACTATTGACCCCCTACTGGTATCTTCTAGCTGGTTTCTCCGTCCTGACCCCTCCTCCAGGTTGTTCCCTTTCTTCCTGGTCGCTCTCCTGGTCCGCCCTAGAGGCCCCCCTTACTTCCCTTCTCCACCACCTCTTACCATTAGTGGTCCTCTCATGCTCACGGCAGATGACACGATTCAGAATCAGGATGCTTGTTGTGCGACGTAGGGGCCGGGTCTTTTAGATCCAGAAGCTCAGAAGACCCGTCTTCCGAACCCAGAAGCTCAGAAGCGCAGTCGCCGCTGTGTCGAGCATGAAGAGGCAGATTCCTTGTTCTCCGGATGAATTCGCTTTGGGCTCCCTTCTTGTTGGTTCTCCGTCCTGGTCCCGCCTCCAGGTCCCTTCTTCCAGGTGGATTCCTCCCTCCCCTCATGATCCTCCTTACTACTCTACACCAATTAAGTACTCACGACACGACGACGGCGAGCGACGTCCATTGCGCGACATTGGAGTCACATCTTCTAAATCCGGTTTCCCTTAGTGGTAATGGATCTCCTTGCTGATCCTCGTTACTGACTCCTCCCCCCCCCCCTGATTGGTTCACCTATCCTTCTGATCCCGCCTTATTACCTAAACCCTTCTTGGTGCCACATCCTGCCCTGCTTCGTTGTTCCCCTATCGACGACCCCCCCCCCCCCCCGTCCCGATGCCTCTCCAGGTCGCTGTCTATTCTTCACCCCCGAAATCCCTCTTCTACTCTTACTCTTACCCCCTTTTAGTGGTCTTCTCATGCTAATGGCACGAAGTCGGCTTCTGAATCTGGACGCTCAGAAACGCGTGCAGTTGTGTTAGATAGATTAGATAGATTAGATAGGTAGATAAATCACTCGGCCGCCCCCGTTGTGGATGATGCGGCGTATCTCACTAAGGTTAGGTCACTCAAACGTCATCGACCGCTAACTCAATATATAGTGGTAGATAGATAGATAGTACATTAATATATCTAGGTGTAGACCCTGGTTGGGTATTAAGAACAGGACTGTACCATTGAAAATGTTTTCGAAATTTAGATTGGAATAAAAATGTCGAGTGAGGCGAGCTATGGTAGAATTATAGTCGCTATAAGCGTCCAAAAAAGTTTTCTTCAAACTTTTTTGAAGCATCGGCATGGTTATTTGTGACGCTCACGGTAGACTGTCACTCGGATCAAGGTCTGCTAGGAAAAGCCGACTCTTCATCAGTGCAAATATGCTACATTTGCATTCGGAGCGCTTTAAGTGAATGCGTAAGGTCACCAAAAATTTTTGGCGAAAAAGGTTGTAAGAGTTGAAGAACGTCATGACTACTTGTCATCGAACGTGAAAACTTTCAATGATTCCTTGCCTGAAGAAATCCATCGTCCGACAAAATGAGTTCCACATGACAAAGGATGGAAGAAGACCGTGTTTTGAACGTTCCTGGGCTGGATTCATCAACGGCCTGCCGGCGCCAACGTCTCGTTGGGGGCTTCGCCCCAAACCCCGAGAATAGAACACCCGACCGTCTTCTTGTCCTCTTTAGGCCTTCTGTCATTCATTACAGTGGAAAAACTGGTTTTGCTATATAGAATGGTATAGCAGCAGGTAATACGGTAGGGCAAAATCTTTAAAACTGCTTCTGTGGGGCCTCACCCTTTATTGCACTTACGCGATTCATTCTTTGGAGTATTCGTTCTAAACATGGAGAGAAACAGATAGATCGATTCTTAATCCGAAGTGCTTAATCTGCGGAAACACAAATGAAATCAATTGTTATTGGTAGATCGCTCGATACCGTTCACAGTACGACGGGAATAACATTACTCTTCCTTTACTACTTTCTTTACTCATTCTCCCCTTAACTGGTCCTTCACTGGTACCTCATTTATTGGTCCCCTTAACTGGACCCCCACCCCCCCCCCCTCAACGCTCCCCATTGCTGGCCCCACCTCCACTGGTTCCCCTTTATTGATGAACCCTTTACAGGTCTCCCCACCTTCAATGAACCCCCCCCCCCCCACTCCTTCACCGGTCCCACTCTCACTGGTCCCCTCTTCGTGGGTCCTACTACTGTTCTCACCTTATTGGTCAACCCTTGACCGGTCCCTCCTTACTGGAACATCATCCTTCACCGCTCACCATTACTGGTCCCACCTTCACTGGTAGCACATCGTCTGAATCCGGATAGGCCTTTTGAGACATCGGTGACACCTCTTCTGAACCCAGGCACTTGACGAACGACGCCGGTGATATGTGTTCTCAATCCGGACGTGCTTTGAGCGACATCGTTGACACGTCGTGTGAATTCGGAACCCCTGGCACGACGTCGGTGACACGTCGTCTGAAGGCCGAACAGGCCTTTCGCGACATGGGTGACATCTCAAGCCGCACGTTCTCTGCGTGACATCAGTTACACATCTTAACCTAGGCACCCATTAGCGACATCAGTGACACGTTGTCTGAATCCGATCACCCCTTGCGCGACATCGGTGACACCTCTTCTCAACCAGGACGTCCTTTGCGCAACATTGGTGACGTGTCTTTTAGACCCAGGCGACGTCAGTCACACCTCCTCTGAACTTGGACGCTCGCTTTCACGATGCGAATGACACATGTTTGGAACTCGGAACTTTGCGTCACATCGGCGATACGTCTTCTGACCCCTCTCAAAACGACGTAAGTGACACCACACACAACATTCCCCCCCCCCCCCTCCCCACACTTTCCCCAACACACTCCTCCAGCACTCCTGTGCAAACAACAAACAAGACAAATGATCGTTCTGGCTTATATATAGTAAGATGTTGGCGTTATCAGGATTCTCCGCTGTGATTTCTCTGTCAAATCTTTGTAAGTCATTGATGAATCCGGCCCCCGGATGCTCTAGAGCGCACTTCTCCCTGCTGGCGCTGATCGGCAGCCAACATGGAGAGTAGCGCCCTCACGACATAATGCGGTATCTCTCCCAGCGTACATTTTCAAGCACCAAGCGGCTGGGAAGGGGTCAGCATTTTCGGAGGCCCTACTAATTATTTTGTGTTGCACTAAATTAAAAAATTTACACAGCACTGATGCGGTATATCCCTGTGGTGAACTGAGCTATTTCTGTTGTGACTGTGCATTCATGTATCTCCTACAAAGGTGGATAACCACTGAATGCAAGGTGACCCACTACGAAACGCTTTGCGCCCACTTTCAGACAAAAGGAAGCGACTCGTTCTAACACGAAGCTGTTTCAGGCCCATCCGCTCGATCGCCTCACGTTCCACTCCCTAGCCAACGTCGTGCGTAACATTTTCAAGGAAAGGCAGGAAGCCTGAAGTGAACAGCACCAAGCTGCGTGTCTCATTCTGTGTTAGCAACCACGATAAACCTTAGAGAACTTCCATCGGTGTTGCTCGTCTCCTCTTCACACACACGCGGACGTGCTCAAAGAAGGGAGTCGCACTAGGATCCTCAGGTCACTGCTGCTCAAATCAAAAATTGCCAGCCAGTATTTCTTGCAACGGAAAACGGACACAAGTGATGACCTCAACCTCCATCGCTTACAGTAATTTCAACCTCTCTCAGCACTTTCATGATAAATTTTTGGTCATCCAGATTGGGTTAAAGCGCAGGGGTCGACCAATCCGTCCCTGTGATACATAACGGACACCATCTCTATGAGCATCAGTGGAGGTAGCTATCGTATTTGGTCTACAAAATGGACTATTGGGCACACTCGGCAGCGGCTTTAGTGCGTCAAAAACGGGGCGGAGCGTCGCTCTCAGGCTCTGGACATGTTTGCAGTGAGGGGCGCTCGTTCTTTCTTTCTCTGGTGTCGGCTACTGCCAACCACCGCTCAGCTGACCGGTGGGCTGGTTTGGTTGAGGAAAGGGCTTTCCTATCATACTTATCTTATCTCTTGCTAAGGAGTGGTAGCGTCAGCTTCACGGAATGACCGAGCTCATTCCGTGAAACTGACTCTTGCAGCGCTGACGCTGGGCGTCAACGCTGAAGCGAAGTGTGCCATAAGCGCGCCGCCGCCCCTGACGCAGAGGCACGTACTCTGCGTCTCTGTCCTATTCTTCATCATTGGCGCTGCGTCAAGGAGCGGGAGTGTGCCCAGCCCTTTATGGTCTGCTAATAAACAGATTCGTACATTGAGGCCTCCGCATCATCATATCATTATCAGTTTCCGTGGCAAAGCGGCTGCAATGGCAATGATCTTCTTCTTATCCTGAGCGTTTAAGGGTTGGGCACACTCGGCAGCGACTTTAGTGCGTCTCTGCCCTATTCTTCATCATTGGAGCTGCGTCAAGCAGCAGGAGTGGGCCCAGCCCTTTAGTCCCGCGCAGTCGCAGGGTCCGCTGTTCTTGTGATCTGTCGCCACCTCATCCTATCAAGGGTGTCATCTGCCGTGGCGCCGACTTCGGCGAGATCTCTCTTGATGACGTCCTTCCATCTTTTCCTTGGGGCTCCTCTCGGACGCTTTCCGGGTGCCTCGAAATCTAGGGCCAACCTTGTGGGATGATCCTCTGGTCTTCTGAGGACGTGTCCATACCACCTCAGGCGCTGCTCTCTCATCTTCAGCTGGATCGGGGCTGTCTTCATCACTGCCCTAACATCCTCGTTTCGCACCCTGTCCCGACGGGTCCATCCACATCCCACCTCAGCATCCTCATCTCCGCCGCGTACAGTTGCCGCTCCTGCGCCTTACCCAGGGCCCAGCACTCACTGCCGTAGAGGAGGGCAGGTCTCACAACTGTTCTATAGAGCTTGCCTTTGAGCGTCCTGGAGCATCTACGGTCGCAGAGGATCCCTGTGGACTCCCTCCACTTGAGCCAGGCTGCGTTTATCCGCCCCCTGACCGCCTGGTCCACACTTCCTTCCTCGGATAGCAGTGGCAATGATGCCTTGAATAATTATTGCCACAGCCGCGTTGGCGGCACTTCAGTTGCTAGCTCTGCGTCTCTGCCCTATACGTATGAATACTGATAGATATAGATAGGGTTGCCGCGTTGCCGCAAACGTGTGCGGAGGCCTTTATCCACTCCAAACTAGAACAGGAGTCAACGACTAACCCGCGGGTATAGGGGTGGAGATACCCACGATGAAGCCTGCGTCTCGGACTCTTATCTCACCTCTACCCCTTGTACTCCAGGAGAATAATCCTCCCACAGTTAATACCAGCGATTAGTTAATGGCTAATTAAATTCCCATCAGATAAAGTTGTAAGTAATCATAGTTGGTGCCAACTACTGTTAAAATTCAAAAGGACACGAAGAAAAATTATGAAAGACGAAAAATGTTCTATGAAGGGACTCCATGCCAGCAGCACTTAAACAGCTAATCAAGCAAAGAAAGCGGCATAGTTCAGAAGTGTCCAATTTTCGGCGATTTTCCGAGTAGACAGAAAACAGAAAAAGCTTGCCCAAAATGGCCAGAAAATCAGAAAACAGAAATTCCGCCCATCTCGACTAGGGAGTTAGGCTCTCAAGATCGGCACGTTCTGGCGGTGGCGGACAATTCGTTTTCCAACGTTTCCCAACTGCTAACATTTGCCATCGCAGGTTGGTATGGTCGAGGTAACGATAAGAGTGCTCTCGTAGGTGACCATCTGTGTTATGAGCCTCTCAACAAAAAAGACGCGCTTCCCTTTTCGTTCTCCATCGTCACCTTCCGGGCAAGCGCTAGCGCATCGGATGAGACGTCGACCATCGCTTCGATTCAAGGTTCTCGGTTCGGGTCTTCCCGCCCAGGCCAATCAAGCCTTCCATCCGTGCGGGGTCAGCAAGTTGGTATGACAGCTGTCTGGGAAGGTCAAAACACTGACTTGCTCTTCAGCTGACCACTACATATATGCCAGATGTTCATCCAAACTGCCTTCACGAGATCCCATTGAGGTAGAATGCGCGGCGCACCTCACAAAGGGAGTGATTAACGCAGACTCTTATCCTTATCCCGATCGTCACCTCTCTACTATTGTATCTTGATGTCCACGTGGTGAGGCAATCGTACAATTCGTCACAACTGGAGCATTCACTTGTGGCTAAAATCTATAGCTTTGAGTCGCTTCGTGTGTACACACTACCCACCTTAAAATCAGAGGTACTGCACCATTTTCCTCGCAGAAGTCCCATTTCAATTTCACCTCATAACATCCACTTCGAGCGGCTTTTGCCAAAACTTACCCTAATGGATTGGATGCGGCTGGTTTCGTTTGGATTCAGAACTAAGCACTTGGAATAAGCCCCACTACTGGATTGTATGCAATCTATGTGTGGTAAAATAACGTGGAAAACTGGGGTCGGATTCACCAACGACTTACATAACTTTAACAGAGAATTCACAGCGGAAAACTCAGATAACGCGGCTTATCGCTCACCATATCGCTTGATAAGCCGCACTATCAGGGATTTCGGCTGCAACTTTCTCCGTTAACTTTCTGTAAGTCGTTGATGAATCCGGTCCCTGGATGCATTTTCATGGCAGGTTATTGCAACTCTCGAACCTACAGCACGACAGAGGTCAAGATGGATATCGAGTTTCAGGATTCTAAATGACGAAGTTTCCTCTCGCTTTACTTATTCAAGCATGAAGAGACTTTAATTTTTGGTGTTATCCATTTCCATAAACTGCAATAGGAGAACAGCAGCCATTTATTAGCACCACACAGAGAACCCGTAGAAGTCACAATATCAGCTTCTCCCAAACAGCTCTTTTGCCTTCCACGTACGGACGAACGATATCGGGATGGGATGCCAATATGTACAGCAGCACTCCTGAAGCAAACAGCAACCGTTAAAGAACAGTCAGGTTCACTGAGGAGCGCTCGTATGCCTCAAACTCAACTTCTTCTACTCAAGCCTTGCAACTGAGCGGCAGGGCCGCAGGAGGGGACTGACAATGAGCACAGAGTCGCACTACGTCGACTTTTAAGAACACAGGGATAGCAACCCAGTGAACAACTCGTCTCAAGCGTCCCCAAATCTAACCTGCACCGAATGTCAGAACCGAAGAGGACAGACCTTTCACGGCGTTTTGAACCGGCGCCGAAAGGCCATCGAGAAGAAAGCAAGGGAACAAGAAGGTAACAATCTGAAACAGACATTTTCTTGAACAACCACATTCCTCTACAATGCCCACTGTCAACAGCAACACGACTGACCGCATCGAAATGTTCACAGAACTTGGATTCCTTCGTAAGAGTTTTCCAGTAGTAGCGCCAGCGAGCAAACATTAGGTCAACGACGTCCTAAACAGTGGAACTTCCAAAGGCATGAGAAAGCGACGTAGAAGAACACTAACCACTGCGAGCCAATGAAACGGGATATCGGCCGGCGACGAGCATATCAATGCTATGAACAGTCTCAATACCGCCTCCTGAAAAGTAGGGATTGAATAACATAGAAGCACGGCACGAAGTTGCATAGGAACAAAACTAAGACGACAACAAGGCATCAAATCACTAAACATCAAAAACATCCAGGCGCAAATAGCAATGTTCAGTGTGCTCAGCCTTATATACGAGCACTAGTAGATCCTTGTACAGTGGGGGGTTGTAGGCTCATGGAGACTGTTCCTACCCTCTAGAAAAGCACGCAGTGAAGGGAACAAGCGAAGTGAACCCGATGCGGAGGACTCCAAAGATGTCTAGTGACGCAGCCAGCTGTGGTGATGGGCAGCATTTCACTTTAGTGGTGTAAAAGGCCACGAATTTCGCAGTACCACATACTACCGCCTATGATGCCTGGTTATGCATAGGATCAGGTATAACTTCCTGAAAGTATCCTTAAGCTGCTGGGAGGAACGCACTGACAAAGCAGTGCGACCACACCACACAGTGAGAGGAACGTACACTGGGGAAGGCAGAGCTCTGCAAGGGCTTGGATGCGTGGCTATCCGCCCGCACTACTTCTTCTTCGTCGCTTCCACGGAGTTTGGATAGAATACGAAGGAGCATTTTGACTGCACTCTTCCTGCCACTAAAGCATTGAAAAGTTGCTCGACAAGCCATGTGCGGTACAAGTAGCGATTAGGAGCTTCAAGTTTTGATGAAGACCACTCGTTGCGGACGATGAACAGTAAGGTCAGGCATCAATCCCGTGTGTCTAAGCACATAAAGGAGGAACTTACAATAGCAGGAGCAGGTTTGCGGCAACTGAGCATCACCTTGCCGGAGCTCACCAGACTGACAAGTTTTTCCAGCCGATCATTAAGGGAGAGCGACATAGAGCAGAACCCGAAGATCGACAGCATCACATCACTGAATTGCAGTCGCTCGCCGCTTGCACATACTGGAAGCCACAGGGCAAACGGCGGGCACTCACGGCTTTTCACCCTCGTCAATATACACCTCTATCAATTTCGACAGTTGTTCTTCAACTATTCCACTGCAGCCCAGCCAAAAGTCGAAGAACCTGAAACATCCTGCAATCTGAACGCCACACGGGAGCTGTACCTCACAATCAGCACATACCTAGACACTCGCCCTAGAAAGCGGTCATCGGCAATGTTGCAAGAGAGAGCTTTGTGCAGAAGGTCACTCGCAGCATCGAAGGAAGGAGCATGGGCTAGCAAGCTGTCGAAAACGAGCTGAAAGCGACGGGGCTTCATATCAGGACCCAATGTCGCATTCCGGGACGCTGCTGTGTGAAGCGAATTCCCTCGACTGCATGAGCTACAGTACTCAAGGTGACCAAAGCTGTTCGCAGAACTAGAAAACTGGAACATGCTACAACAGCAAAAGCCGATCGAAAAAGCACACATCGCTCCTGAAGAGTCCGCGAGAATTTCCTTATCTTCGTCGAAGTGTTACAGAAATTCCTACGATTTTGAGTTTCACAAAATTCACACAATTTTTACGTCAAGCTGTACACTCTTCTAAACAAACTTAATGCTTTTGAAATCAAGGTGAACGTCCTCCAAATCGAAACGGGCTTCATGCAAGTTAAACTATAAGCTCTCCAAGATGGTTCTAACGATTTTTTGTTCAAGAAAAATTTGGTATAACTTTCTTTGGAATCTTTTTAGATCAGCTGCCCAAACCACTGTAACAATTCTACAAATTTTTTGAGAAAAAAATTAAAGAAAGCCTGTTTTAAAGCTCTAAAAAGACAAAAGCTCTAAAAGCAACTATCTAGCGCATTAAAAGAAGAGGTCGCTCCATGCACTCGACTAGCACCATGCGATCTTCATTCGATTGAGAGTGCAAACGCTGCCTACACGAAGCATCAAAGTGAGAATATGTGTTCTTCACGAATGTTTTTGTTGTATCATCTACAGGTGCGAAACGCCATGCAAACAAAAACTTTGCTTTGAGTCGCATAAAAATCGCCAGTCGACTTCTTAGACGAGGGTATGGCGCAGTCTCTTCTTGGCACTAAGAAATTGCCGCCCTCCTGCTCTTTAAAACAAGCTTTTTTCAAAAAAAAGAAGAATTTTATAAAATTTCAAACAAAGGGTTCACTCACTGAGCAGGTAAATTAAAACTACAAACAATGCTATACAAAAATTTTCTTGAACGAAAATTATTTTAACCATCTTAGAGTCTTTAGTTTAACGTGAAAGCAGCTCGTTTTTATTTGGAAATAATCCGTATGATTTCACGTGCGTTAGGCATGTTTTCCAATCTGACGTGGAATGGTACACGTGCTCAAAGAACCAAAAACACGGATGTAAGTAGAAGCACCTGATTTCCTTTGAAGCCGCTGACGTCAGACAGTATCTGCGCCCCGTGCTCGTCGCTTTTAAGAGCGAAACTCAATAAACCATTCAGCACGTTTTGAGCACGGAAGGAAGGGAGACATACGGTGATCAGGGCTAAGTTCTTCGAAATCGTTAGCCAGTACGACGCTGAAGCAGAGCCTTCACTCAAAAAATGAGGCGACGTCAGTTCGTAGACAATCTGAAAATTCGCATACGTATAATACAAACAACACTTTTAGGGAGTTTTCTTTTCTGGAAAAGGGTGTTTACATCCAGTAACCGCACACGGCTGGCGCAGAAATCGGTTATTCAAAGGGAGGAACACTACAAACATCGACAAAAGGATGTAATAATTGCATGACCAACTAAAAGGTTACTAGTGTACTCTAAAGTAGAATTAGGGTTAACTGTAGGACAGTGGGCGCGTGTAGCGCAGTCGGAGGAGGCGCGACTGTCGCGTGCATCCGATACCAGGTTCCTGGTTCGGATTTCCCGCCCAGGCCAACTAAGCCTTCCATCCCTCCGGGGTCGGTGAATTGGTACCAGACTTGTCTGGGAAGGATAGAGCGCTGACTTTTCATCTGCTGGCCACCGCTAGTCATTGCATGGCCAAATACGCATTCAAATCGCCTCCACGGTATCCCGTAGAAGTAGCATGCGTGGCGCATCCCAAAAGCGATTGAATAGCGCCGTCCTTTATCCTTTATCCTTTAGTTGTAAGATAAGTGATTGTCCTACACTACTGCTGCTTCAGCACCGTGGTTTTACCGTGAGGATATAGAAACCTATATTTCGGTCTGGGCCACCTTTTCTGTGACGCCGGATGGTCTCCTTTTGGAATACATTAAGAAAATAGCTCCGTTCATTCCTGAGCCTCTTGCTAATATCTTCAATCTTAAATCGATGGAGGTACTATGTTATTCTCGTTCTCCACGCGATAGGGTGATAAACTATCGACCCATCAGTATTAGGTTGTCCGGAAAGGTTAGTCAGCGAAAAAATCGGGTGGTCGAATTCAACAAAATGCACGAAAGCTGTTTTGGCTTTGTCCCGATCGTATGAAAGAGTGGTAGTCAGTTGGCGAGAGGTCTGGAGAATATGGCGGGTGCGGCAGAACTTCAACCTTCAATTCCTTAAATTTTCGAATGGTGACCTGTGAAACGTGAGAGCGGGCGCAATCGTGCAAAAGAATCGGGCCTCTTCTGTTGGCCAATACTGGCTGAAGTTGACGCAATTTTCAGTGCATTTCGTCGACTTCCTTACAGAAGGACTCTGCTGTGATCGCTTGGCCTGGTGCCAAAAAGTTATAATGGATCACACCAGTCGCCGACCACCACAGAGAGACCATTTTCTTGGAGGAGGTTCGCCTTCGAAAAATGCCTGGGGGGCTCGTCGCCGTCCAGCCACTGTCCGGAACGTTACCTGTTATCATACAGAATCTAATTTTCATCAAAAGCGATGAAAAGATCCAAAAATGGCCCGCTCCAGCATCTCTATGATAAACGGGACAATAGGTGATACAGGTGAAATTTATCAAAGGTTTGATTCATATGAAAAATGGAAGCCTTTTCAAGCCGCTGCTCTCGGTAACTAGGGTGTGGGGGGAGTCAATCCAGTTGTACTATGACACTCGTATTTGAACCTGATTTCGCTTCTTGGCAAATCATGTTGGGTCAAATTTTGTGCGCTTGATCAAAACCGCTATTTGGCCCGAAAAGCTGTGTCTTCAAAGTTCCCGCAAGAAAGTTTTTCCGTCGTTGACTGCCCAGCCTCTACTTCGACTGCCTGCCAAAATGTCGTTCCAATTCGCGAATTTCCGACTGCAGGTTGTTTCCTTTCACTGCTATAGTGCTTTGTTTGAATTCAATACCTCTTTTTATACAATAGTTCCTACTTTATTATCCGTCAATTTTAATTGTTGACGTTGTTTCTTTAGTACTCCTGTTAAACACATGGTCTATAACTTATAATTAATGATGATGATGCTAATTCCGGTGGCGGTTACCCCGTTACGGTTAAAGTCACAATGCTTTCCTAAATGTGAGAAACGCACGCAGTGAATTGAGGGCGCACAAATAATTTGGACGCTGCACTGTTTGATCAAACGAATAAATTTACGGTCTGGATTGTTGGTTATTATACTTGTGCTCGAGTAATCGAATTCAAATAATTATTTGAACAATTTATTCGAATTCGATTATTTGATTATATATTTGAGTTTCAGGGCGCGTGTAGCGCAGTCGGAGGAGGCGCGACTGTCGCGTGCACCCGATACCAGGTTCCTGGTTCGGATTTCCCGCCCAAGCGAACCAAGCCTTCCATCCCTCCGGGGTCGGTGAATTGGTACCAGACTTGTCTTGGGAAGGATAAAGCGCTGACTTGTTCATCGGCTGGCCACCGCAAGTCATTGTATGGCCAAATATGCATTCATATCGCCTCCACGACATCCCGTAGAAGTAGAATGCGCTGGCGCATCCCAGAAGGGATTAAGTAACGCCGTTCTTTATCCTTTTATATTTGAGTTTCGCAAATTCGAATAATTATTCGAATTCGATTATTCATGTTTTATAAATTCGAATACGTGATTGTTTCGGATGTGGCATAACAATGAAAATTTTTGTAAGCGACGTTCATTACGGTGACGACTGTTTTCGAGCACACTGTCGAGGAGCTCACCGTTAAGAAAACGCATTCAATATCCTACTACACATAGAAGAGTAGTGTGTGTACGCGCGTGCGTGTTTCCATCAGTCCATCACAACTGGCGTGGGGGCATTGCGTGTTGGCGGTACTGACCGAAGTTGATGGCGATCGACTGCGGTTCGATACTCAGCCCTTGGGGTAGTCGATCTCGCTGAACACAAATCTGATGTTCGTTTTTGAAATGATCGGTTGAAGTTGGTCGAGCTACTGATTATCTATGGGGAATTCGTTGAGGCGAATCAAATGTATGACCGGTCTTAGTCAAATTTTCAAAGTCTAACTTCACATTTGCATTCTCTGCGACCATTACTATCACCAATGTCATACACTTGAATCCTCTACCGAAATTTGCACAATAAACATAAACTCGACGTAGGATTAAAAAATAAACTTTAGATTCGTGTTCGGTGACCTCGATTAACTCAGGCCTGAAGTTTCGAACCTGTTGAGTGATATTCAGGAAAATCGATAATTTTATTAATATCTCTTGATGGCGATCGTTACTGCAAAAACTAGCTTAAGATTCGTGTTCAGCGACCTCGATTAATTCGGTGCTGAAGCTCACAGTTTGCTTATATGACACGATTATATACCATTTCCAGGGGAAATTCAAAGTTTTCAAATCGAACTCAAAATAGTCCCATGGTAAAATTCCAGAAAAACGTTGAAATTTAGTTCAAAAACGTTGAATTTGATTTGAAAAACGTTGAACTTCGACCGAAAATGGTATATAACTCCACGATATGATTGGTTAGCGATTCCTGTGAGATAATGAACTGAACAAGTAGAGTGAACGGTTTTTTTCTCGCAAAAGCTTTGCACTTGTGCGTAGATGTTTTGGACATGTATTAGGTTCTCCCATATGTCCTCGTTGTTTTTTCAACGATTCATTGCGGATTTCGCCGGCCGTCTCTTGCATAGCGCTGTAAAGCATTCGAAAGAGAATTATTCGCTCTATCAGTGCATGTATTGCATTTTTTATCCTGAATTTTGTCAATTTTTAGGTAGGTGAAGTGAAAAGTGAAAAGTGAAAAAATGGCCATCTGCGCATTTGTTCTCTCCGCTTAGGTTTGGAATTTTTTGCGCAGTTTTTCACAGCAAGAACACGTTTTGGTCATATTTGCTCATTTTTCCTTTATTGATTTTTAGGTCATCAAATTCGGACGTCCGACTTTTCCGTCCGAATTTTTACCGACAGCTCGGTTCTGTGGTTGGACTTTTTTGCTTGATGTTATATGTTGTTCGAAAGAGAATGTCTTGCTTAATAAGAATTTGTGCCGCGTTTATTGGCTCATGCTGATTTCTGTCGAATATCAACTATGTCCGTTCCTCCTCGTGGTGCCACTGGAAACTGCTCGCTTCGTGAGCTAAGCTAAGCACAGACACTCGAATGCAGGCGATAGGCTCTTGTCATAGGCCGGCCTACGAAGATCCATGTCACATCTCATGGTATGCGATAATCCAGTTCTGCTAGACCTGCGTACCTCCACTAATGACTGTCGTGCCACCCAAAACGTAACAGCTTCCAGACGACTGTTTCGTGACCTTTAGGAAGTCTGTAAGCTACGAAAGTTGCAATTCTCTTCCTTGAAACTTGGTCTTCTTGCACTGCGCGCCTCCGCGACTGCTAGCGGTTATCGAGAAGCTGGCGACGAGGGGGTACTCTCACCCGAGCGCTGAGCCAGCTCACTCGGCCGGCAGCCGTCGGATTGCAGCCGGAGCGTTTGTTTCTCCGCGCTCTCGCCTTTCCGCTCGTCTGGTTGACCTGTGTCCTTAGACGCCCAAAAAGATGAGGGAGCTCCGACGTTTCGGAACTGGTCCAGGAAGTCTGGGATCAAATCAAACAGGTGTGTCTCATTTGGCAAGAGCCATTTACCTTCCAGACCGCTGATTTTCGGAAAAACACTTACCAATCAAACAAGTTACTCGTTAGTTTTTAGAAGAACGTTAAAGCCTGACATGTTGGTGGCGATTAGAGTTGAGCTTTTCGATATTTTTTTCGGAAGTCGAACAATCGAATAACTTGATTTGTCGCCGTCTTCGAAAATCGAACAATCGAATAACTCGATTTCGAAGGCACGTTCCATAGAGAACCGAAAGAAGACAGAACAAAGCCACCATTGTGGATGAAAGGAGTTGCATTTAGGAAGACAGCTGAATGATCGTTTATTAGAAGACCGGACAACAAGATACTTGGTCATTTCTTTCGCAAGTAGTGGACATTCCCCACGGTTGTGGTGCCACCAAATGTAGGGATTTTCCTCACCTCTACGCGTAATTTGTTATCTTCATTTGCGAGTCGATGTCACAAACTCCTCGCATTATCCTATTACCAGCGGCCGTCACCGGCTTCGCCGGCGCCGTACGCTGGACGTGCGGGCCACGTCAGGCTTGTCGGCTTCGCCTGCTTCGGGTAGAGTGGCCACACTGGGAACATAGCCCAAACATAGCTAGGGATCCTTCCTCAGCCAACGTCCGTCGCCGACTTCGCCGGTGCCGTACGCCGGACGTGCGTACGACGCCAGGCTTGCCGGTTGACGGGCAACTCGGCCCCGCTCGTCCCCGCTACTGCTGAGTCACGTCGATTTGCGGCGCGTCTGCCACCTCTCGCTGCCTCTCCGCTATTTCGCGCGCAGTACCGTCTCCCGCGGGACCGTATCTGCCACCTCTCGCTGCGTCTTCATTATTTAGCACGCATTTACCGTCTCGCGTGGGAACATGCTCTTTCTTGAGCGATTTGCACGACCGGCGTCTCATCATAGCGTGATGTATTTCCACACCAATCGTACTGTTGGTGATACCACTGAGGAAATACGCTGATCCAGCCATAACGGTCACTGAGTTTCTGCAGGATGTTTAGAATCATTTTTGATACTTGTCTTTTGTTTGAGATAAATATTTTAGAACACTCTTTATCAAAGCGTTTGAAGTACAAATGGCAATATATGAATAGAAACAACTGAATCGTGTGAAGCATGAGATTACATTTGTGAGCAAGCTTATACCTGAATACAAAGGCAAGTGTGCTAACATTGCTGGCTAAAGTAACAAGGGAGAGTGTAGTGATCCCTACACTCTCTTGTAGTAGGTGGACGACCAGCCGCCTGGAGGAACTGTCTGAAGCGTCTCAGATCACCTTACGGCGCATAATAGAACGAGGGGCGCTTCTTGGCTTACAGAAGTGGGGCGAACCGGATTTTCAGGATCTGTTATGAAGTGTCAACCTCTGACTTTGCAGGAAGGCACAGGCTGATTACACACCTCGCGCTCTCGATCCTTAAGCGATCGGCATCCACGTCACACAAAGGTGTTGGTCTCTCCGTCTGAGAGTGTCTTCCTATACGCCCACTCATAGCACAGCTGACGATCTCGAGGTAGGATATATATCGTTATATCTGTACCCCTTTGCTGTGACGGAGCAAACATAACTCGAACCGGTTCGAACGACGCATTTCGCAACAATGGTACTTCAAAATCCCGCCACATCTTCATTCTTCTGGATCTCATGTGAAGTCTCTCCATCATGGGAAAGCAATCGCATGAATTGCACGTGCGGCTAGAGATATAGGGTCGCCGAAGGCGCCGGCACTCTTCCGTGTGGAATCTGCCCCGCCGCGATGACTCAGCATGCTCGGGGCCGAGCTGCCCCGTAATCAGGCTTGCCGGCTTCGGGTATAGCTTATTTTCTTCAGCACACATATAAAGCCGTAAGGTTTGTAAGGTAGCTTTTATCCTATTATGTTCAAGAGTCAGCTCTTTGCTCCTGTTTTTCCAGCTCGGACAAGAAAAGGATACGGATAAAGGACGGCACTAGTCAACAAATTGGTGGAGGGGGGGGCAGCTTGTAGTCTGTGATTTTCCGTCTTCGTGAGAAGGCCCATGAATGTCGATTTATGTCAAAAATGGAACAACACAATTCAATGGAACAACAAGGGGTGCAGTGTAGTAGTGTTTAATAACAGTTCCATGTTCGCGCAACACAAAATGCGTTATGGGGTGCCTTACATGGTGACCCCTCCTCCTTCGAGCCCATTTGCACAAAGTTAACAAAAAAGCGTGCTTCTACGCATAGTCACTGTACGCGGTTTGAAATTCGCGCGTGGGTTAGTTTTGAAAAGAATGACGATTTTGACGATCATAGAGCGCGCTTTCCGACGGCGATAATTCGTCCGCAGTTTTAATGCACGCTTAATGAGGAATTGCTCTGACCTGTACATGGGAAGGCAGAACATTTTCTAATGCAATACGACCGCGGCGGACGCGACGCTCGGCAACGATCTCGACGAGCTTCCGTATGTTCAGAGGTGCACCGGCCTACACACACGCAGACTCTAGCATACGATTACAATACGCAATAACTACCGAAACCGAAGAAGGACAGAAGGATTGCTAGAATGCGCAGGCACGTAGACTCGTTGCGGATGGGACGCTGTATTCCCATCGGAGCACGCGATAAGAAAGGGCTCTCAACGACGTTGTGCTCTCACAAAATTTTCGAATATTGAAACGGTTTCAAATGCCCGGAATTTTCGAGTATTCGAATTTAAACATAATCGAGTAGTGGTTTTATGAAGATTAAGATCCGAATACATGCGAAAAACGCGATTTTTTAAATTCCGAATTTAATATCCAGATTCGAATGAAAATCATTGGAATACCTGTTCGAGAAGGCTATTCGAACAAAACTGCACACAACACTATATGAGATAGTACACAAATCCATAATATCGCCACCAGAATCGACTAGACAGCAGTTTCGTGACGCTGCTTAAAGCTCATGAGATTTTCGAGAATCCCGCTCGGTTACTGGGGTGCTCTACGACAAAACAACACCTGAGTACCTCAAATCAAAGATGTATAGAACAGTCTTCCGCCCAGTAGTGACGTATGGTGCTGAGTGCTGGCCCGTGACGAAGGAAATTGAAAGCCGCCTCAGTGTAATGGAGGCGAAGATGCTAAGGTGGACGGCCGGAGTAACAGGATAGGACCGCGTTCGCAATGACACTATACAAAGGTTCAGCGTCGCCTCGATAGCCGACAAGTTGAGCGAAGCCCCGCCACCAAACGGGACAAACGCTATTGAAAATGATGAGGATTAAAGCCTGAAATGTTCTTGCGGTAGTACGCGTTGGGCCTGGATACGGCGAAGGAAAGGCGGCCGCACACAGCTAGGATGCGGACGCTCATCATTCGGATGAATGTAGCGATATAAGGTCCGCTGTGATAATGTTGGCGCTGTGGTGAAGAAACTCCATCTTGCTTAAAGTAGGAACGGCAGCTGTGGTTTTAGTGTGAGAAGGACGAAATATCATTCAGCAAGGTTCGCTCCAAGGGGACTAATGAAGCACATAAACGCGCCATCAAGAAGCGACATAATTCGTTGACGTCAGCACAATGGGCAGAAGAGGGTCTATGTAGAGAACATCGGAGGTGTAAAGATTGACAAAAACAGCCGGCTCAACGCCAGCTGGAATAAACACGTGGCAGTAGAGCATGGCATAGTGAGGTCAAAGCTCACGAAGGGCTACACAAAGGGGCCTCCAAAAAGAAATGCAGGATTACTGGGCATCATGCGGCAAGGGACGCAACTGAGCAAGTAAGTACCGCGAGAAATAATGATGAGATAGCATTTATCCTCACGAAAAATACCTGCGCATCTTCTTGTTGAAACGCCAGTTTTAGAAGATTCAGACGGGCTTTCTCATCGTTCTCGAAGTCTACTGCGGACAGCATGAATTGCAAGTCGAGAGGAGGAAGGTGACGGCCGTCAGCTCGAGAGTGTCCCACGATAGCCGGCAGCAGCGCGCAAAACTGCTCCCTGCTACACTCGGAAGCTGCACTATAATGAAGAAAAACGGAGATGGATATTTCAGAAAAACCGAAAATACGCCTGGATCTAGTCAGCAAGGTTCTATTATAGTCTCATTGGGTGTTAACACCCTAGCGGAAGCAGGCATACCAAAACTGAGCGATAATAGCTCGTAGAACGCTGCCGTCAGCCAGATGAGAGTAGTCGCCCGGAAATTCTATAGTCGATGTCAGCAGCGATGCAGCAGCCAGCTTCGAGAGGCCTTAGCACGAAAAAGTACTTCTCTGCGACGTAGGATTGACATCTACGCACGACTCCAAAAATACCTTCGTAAATAGTCCGTCTCATTTGTTCACCGGCATTGGTGGAAAGCTGCTCTAACCGCTTGCGAAGACGGCTTTCTTGTTTTTTGAATGTTCGGAAGGGCAGATTAGAAGCTTGATCAAACAATGCCTGAATAAGAAGTTATCCAATGGGCAAAGCGCAAGCTGAATGAAAAATTGGCTCAGTTACAGCAGTGTCATCCACGCTAAGGTCGCCGCCTTTCACAAAGCTCTCGATGACGTCTTCAGTGGCAGTGTCGGGAGGAAGAGAGCGACTCAGACTGTTCGTTACGATCTCGTCCGCTCCTGAAAATGACAGAGGAAACTCTGCTGCACAACCGCACGACACTTAGGTGTGGCACCCAAACAAGGGAAAAGATCCTCACCCATAGCTGCGGCAAGCATCCATAGCTCCGACCTTGGTAAGGAGATATGGCCACCTGAATACTCGCCGGACAGCTGACCGGATGCACTTCCGTCCATATCCAACTGGGATAAACAGCGTCGTAATGGAAAGACAAGCAGTCTCCGAAGAAAAACACACCTCCGCTCCTATTCGCCAGTCCGAAACCCTATCAAAAACTTGCTTGTCTCGGAAAAATTCCCTGACTTCTGTGGAAACCACGGAGCACACCATAGACAGCGCTGATCGCATCAAAGCCATTTCGACGCATCGCCTATTCTTAAAATAGAACCCATACAGGTGAGTCAAAGAATCTCCAGTACTAATCATTCCTCACTCACAATGGTGACCTGTATTAGTGGCTGCGTCGAAGGCTGGTAGTCGTCAAAAACGAGTGGAAGAAGAAACTCCAGGACGGCCGTCAGCCAAGGCCTCATGGCAGTCTCGAACGCAGCAGTCGCTTCCCCATCCTCCACCTGAAAGCGAAACACGTTGAACCGTAAGGAAAGTAATTATCGAAAGCCACACCAAGGTAGTTGCTGCAGTGGGGAACTAGTTCAGCCCTTGGATTACCAATCTTTCCAAGACGCGCTATGTAATGAAAATAGATCTACCTCACTAAGCCATAGCAAGTTCATTTTCAGTTCAGGGAAGAGTTACAAGAACTTCGAAAAGTCACCTGAGCTGAAAATCTTTTCAATTCTCCGGCAAGGACCGCTAATACGACGAACACATTATTCGCAACAAATTCGCTGTCCTTGAGGGCTCGCTTGCACTCTTCAACAATGCCGTCCCGTGCCCTGAAACGCGTTCTAGCTCGCAAGACCTGCAGAGGAATTTCGACAGACATCTGGCAGACACGGGCTGAAATAGCGAAAGCCTGCCCATTTTAACTCTACCTTATGATGTCGCCACTATTTGCCTGAATGCTGAGCACATTTGCGATACACAGCCTCCAACCGGCAAACAAACTCACAGCACGGTCTGTGGAAGTGCGCACCTGACACATGAAACTTACTGATCTTCACAGATTACCATGCTCAAGGTTCCAAAACGAACAGCCAGGCACCTCACGTAGAAGGCGACGCAAGAGTCTGGTGGATTGCACCGCGGCGGAGCCCTCGCCATACTCTCCGGTAATTATAGGAAAAAGTGGCAGAGTACACTGCCAGAACCAGGGCGCCTGAAGAGTATGGAAGCAACTTGACGACAGAGCCAGACGAGGAAGTTCCACTACGTGCCTCTTGGTTGCTTTTCAGCAGAGCACTATGCAGGGAGGATACGAATACCGCCAAGGCACTTCTACGCGTGTGAATGCGTGTATACAAGGACCGGGAGAGAGACTCCACCTCAGCAGCCACAAGCTTGTGCAGTAGAATAACAAAACCTGTAAGAATGCGTTCTGAGTCAGTTGAGAGCAGATGGCACTGGAAGACAACCTTTGACTTCATCTTTGTGTAATCCCATGAATGTTTCGAGGAGTTTACCACCGGATATATCGACTACATTTGCCAGGGATGCTGCGTCGAAAGACCCTGTAAAGGCGGATGATCGCGCAAAGAAGGCCGAAACAAATACCAGGCCACACTCACTGATGAAATGCAAAGGAAAATTCAAGGACCATAACTCACCTAAGGCGGCCCAGGCAGCTCCACGAGCCCTTTCGACTCCCGCTCCTTTCCTCTGGATTTGAGTGATTTCGTACAATTCCTTCATACAGTCGGACCCGAAATTCTGAAATAAGCGCGACTAACATGAGGAGACCCGAGAATATCGTATCTGTTGCATGTTTTAAGCATCGTGCACATATACTCGTACTGATTTCGCTCAGCTATGCTTAGTTCCTGTGTCTCATCGTAGGAATTTTCATCGCAGTCACTCACCGTCGTGCATGTCTTTACTCATATGAGTTGTGCTTCCACATTTTCATCCATCTCGATAACTTCTCAGGATGCAAAATCTCGGCTTCATTTACGCTAGTAGGTCAAACCATGGTGAGAAATCTGGATGAGCGACGTACGGCATGGCTAGCTCCTTCATCTAATCGTAAGGTCTCTCTGGCCTTTCGCATCGGGTGCCGGGTAGTTCGCTCACTAAGGGTTAATAGAGGGAGGACAGCCTCATACCCCGCAACTACAAAGCTATGTTGGTTGCTTTTCGTATACTGCTGTCTGATCTGGAGCAGCAGTTACTTGCAGTAAATTGAAATTGCATGCTCCCTGTTTCCTTCTCCTATTCCTAGCTTCGTTTGATGTGTTACGACAAAACGACAAACTTGGCCACAACTTTCTGGATGCACTGAATAAATGGGCAAAACCAAGGAGGACTAAAAAGATAAAGGGTGGCCCTAACGAAAAACACGCGCTCTGTTTCTTCGAGATGTCGTGGATGCAATTTGAATGTGGTTTATACATATTATCAAATTTAGTTTATTTCACGTATACAATGACTTGCGGTGGTCTGCCGATGCACAGGTCAGTGTTTTCAGACATGTCTGGTACCAGCTCACCGACCCCAGAGGGATGGAAGGCTTGGTTGGCCTGGGCGGCAAATCTAAACCTAGAACCCGGTATCGGCAGCGCGTGACAGCCGACACCTCCTCGGAATGCGCTCCACGCACCCAGATAAAATTGTAGAAGAATATATAAGACACCTCCTCGTGACTCTCAAGCTGATCAGCAACTGTTGCGAGAATCCTACAGTATCCAACCAGTGCTTCTTCATATCCGGGTTGCTGGACGCGAGCGCCTAATTGCTTTCGAATGGCGCCGATGTCAAGAATCTGGAAATAGAGATGCTCGGAATCGACAAAACTGCTTAGCCAATTCTACCTTTTTAATTTATTCAATTGTTCACATTTAGCTGATAGAACTTTATTTGACAGCTGCGTAAACAGTTTTCCAGAGTTTTCTTCTGTGCCTACATGGGAGCTAAAACTAGGAACATTCTTACCTTAGATGAATGACTCTGTACTATAGTTGTGCTCTCGCAAAATTTTCGAATATTCGAATGGATTCGATAAACTTGATTTTCTGAATATTCGAATACGAATACATTCAAAAAACGTTCGAATTCGAGTACGTTCGAAAAATGCGATTTTTTGAATATTGGAATTCGAATGGAGAAGCACCGCATTCGCATATGCAAGACAGCACAGAACAGACGGTTGCTCAGGAGAAAAAGTGAAGCCAATGTCAATCCCTTTATTTAGTAGCAGCATTTATGAATCCATCGGAATCCTCAGAAATCATGTTCGAGCGCCGCAAAAGCGAGGAGGGAGAGTTAGGTTTATTCCCTATTATCTGGTCTTCGACATGTGAGGAGCCTAGATCGACCTATGAATTTCTTAACTGCCTTTAAAAATGAAGATTTTCTCAATTTCTATCTTTTAATTATTTTTCTTGTGCTGATCATGAGAAACAAAGGTTTGCATCCATGAGACCTAATTTCTTTGAACATTGCAAACTTCGAGGTCACTCAGAAAGGGTCATTTTTGGTAATTGGTGGTTTACTACTTGTTAAAAGTATCATCCAAAAAGCAGGCTTTTAGAAGGATTACTAGTGAAACTTGAAGGCCGATGTGTAAAAATCAACACTGGATTTGTGCTGCTCATTCAAATGGCGTTTCTTTCCATTTATGCGTTATCTTCAGGTATCGGATCGTCAAGTTTATGGTTGCCGAGTCGGACAGGTCTAGTGTCTTCCTGTCGTCGTAGTAATCTTTTCATTACTGTAGGCGGAATCGGTCCGACATCCAGCGCTGCGCTATGGTTCCGATGCATGAAGAACGAGCAAGAAATACAATTTATAAAGGCGAAAATCAGAAAGATACAAGTAAGACAAGAATAATTAGCAAAGAGGAGACTAGATGAGAGCTAAGCCAAGACTGAACCTAGTTGCTTAGATCTGAGGGATTTTATAGACTCTCCTGGAAGCGTGTCTACCGTGTGCTCCTTGGACTCTCCGTCCGGTACGGTTTTATGGCTCTGGAGCCGTCGCTGGCATACCCACAGGAGCAGGTCATAAACCTCCCCTGAATACGTTCCGCCACCTCATGCTCTTAACGAACACTTGCAGAATACACCGGTCCCGGTATATTCCACAGACGATTATTAAGCAGCATTAACCGTTCGCCAAAAAGTGTTGACAAATCACTGGAGGTTCCATAGCGTTGTTCTAACGCTGTAATTTGTGGACGGTACCGCCAACCGTCCATGAACAAAGAGAGATTCCCCGGTTTTTACGTTCACTCATCGCCACGTGCGGTTTAGAACGTCACTAACATTCCACGATCTTGGACTGTGTAAGCTTTTAGCTCTTACCAGAGAAACAGTTCTGATGGGAGTTTGAGACTAAGCGACCACGTGGGGAAATGTGGCAGTCCTGCGGAACCATGCACAGATGCGAAATATGCCGTTTGCTGGTGAGCTAAGATTTTACAACCATCCTGGTTGTCGCAGTTTTCCATGGCGGACGGTGAGAGAACGCAGCGCGCCCTTATTCACACTAGAAATTATACCAAAAGCATAGTTACTCCTTGAACGGCGGTCAAACCCATGATACGAGGCAGCGAGCGTGAGCGAAATCTACCACTATATATTTGAATGAGCTGTCCGCGCGGTAGATGATGAGGCGTGGTCAGAACCCTGCGTGAGATACGCCTCATGGAACCCAGCGCGCACTGCCTTTTGACATGGGACCTGCGTAACATAGCAGGCAATTACGCTTGTTTCTGAGCATCCTGATTCCGAATACGTGTCACCGACGTCTGCCATGAGCATAGGAGGACCACTAAGGGTGTGGTGGAGAAGGGAAGTAAGGGGGACCTCTAGGGTGGACCAGGAGAGCTACCAGGAAGGAAAAGAACAACGTGGAGGAGGTAGCAGGACGGGGAAGCCAGCAAGAGACCAGTAAAGGGGTCAATAGTGGAAACACGGAAGTGGGCCAGGAGTTGGGACCAGGACGGTGAGGGAGGGAAGGGAGGGGGAAGACCCGTAACAGCAATTAGATCCAGTATGAAGAAACGAGTGAAGGGAACCTGGCGTCCGGATTCAGAAGGCGTGTCAACGATATCCGGACGTTGTTGGAGAACGGTTGCGGAGGGGCCACCTGAGAACAGAAGTACTGCGCAGCACAAAAGAATGGCGTCACTGGACGGTCCGGGGAGAACGCCTATAATGAACGCACGGAAGCGGTGAACGGCTTGATACCAATAAGGTACGCAGCAGTATTTATTTATTTATTTTATTTATACGTGAAATTCACGAAAAATATAAACAATTCATGAGGACACTAAATGAAATGTTAACAAAAAAACCATCTCAAAAGGAGAACGTGATGAACAAGAGATTGATTGAGCAAAGATATCTACATTCATGGAAGGGTGAGCAATTAAGCGTTTCGGAAATGTCTGTCTAAAACCCTTTTGAATTTACTCAAGGAGTAAGGAATGGGAGATGCTTTCGATAATTTGACGAATCAGGAATTAGCCCTTTGTGTAAAGAACGCGGCACGCAGAGAAGTCCTAGATCTTGGAAAATGAAGCTTTGCCTGTGCACCTCAAGTGGTGGAATGCAAAATCGTGTAAAACTGTTCCACAGATAGACCCGTCATTGAATTTAGGATTTTGTAGACCATGATGAGGTCGTACCTTTTTCTTTGAATAGCAAGCGAGGAGATAACAAATATTTTATTGCTTACAGGGGAACGTGGTATGGTGGATCAGATCCTAGACGTTAGCGAATTTTAAGTTTTACAAAAAATACTTTCCGTAGGTCAGTGACATTGCAAAGTCGCGCGAAGCTCGCAAGTGCGAGACACGCCGTTAGGCGTGTCGGAGCACTTGTGAAAAGACTATCTGGTTTGTACCTTTCCCATGCCTCAAAGATGTGCCTCAGCTTCAGCGAAGCAGTCTGAATACTAGATGGGGCATCCCCTACGATGATTAAGAACCTATATTGTTTATTTGTTGAAAAGGCCTAAGCCAGCATTTCACGCAATTTCCATATCATAGGGCAAAATCTGATATATCGATCGATATTGATCAGGGAATAGATTCTGTCTACTTTTCAATTATTCATTTCTAAAATGTCCTTACCAATAGTTTCTTCCGCTAGTATGCCAGACCTAACCGACAATGCTTCCACATCATTTCAACATATACCGGCATACCAATCCGAGCTGAGCATTCGAATGCGACCATTAGAATATTTGGATGGTTTCGAATACCCGCAATTTTCAACCATTCGCATTTCGAATATCCTACCATATATTCGATAAACGCGATTTTTTGAACATTCAGTTACTGCTCCTTCAAAAAACTTGTAATGCCGCATCTAGGTGCATGAATACATTCCACTTGATGCCCAATTAATCAACAGTTGTATGCTTGAACTTATCCTTGCCATATCCTTTCTGTTTATTGTTATTTTTCTTTCTCTTTCTCTATGTACTTTTGCGTTACTATGTTCTTGTCGGTGTTTCTTCTGAGTACGTGTATTTTTTCAACTCACTGTTCTTACACGTAACTTTTTTTCACCTCACGTAATAAGTAATAAAAATAACTGCTGCTGATATTCTTCACATCCTACGACAACATAGTAGCCGGCGCATGATATGACGTTTCAGACCAAAGAAAGGAGCTACATTGCGGAGAAGAGCAACCTCCACAAATAAAATAAAAGCTTAAGTTTAAATGATTGAATA
Source organism: Heligmosomoides polygyrus bakeri (assembly GCA_947359475.1). Taxonomy (NCBI): domain Eukaryota; kingdom Metazoa; phylum Nematoda; class Chromadorea; order Rhabditida; family Heligmosomidae; genus Heligmosomoides; species Heligmosomoides polygyrus. Next base: position 52,500,307 of record OX375868.1, on the reverse strand, counting down.
ATATGAATAAATGTCAACTGAATGTTAGGCTCGTTTCGCCACCTTTCTTCAGAGGAACCTTTTTTCGTTATACCACCCTCCCGGTGACTCTAACAAAGAGAGCTTCCAGAGTGGCCGTGAGCTTTTGCGATGCAATTTTTACAGGATGTAGGGTCCCGTGTGGGGAGTCCAAAACCATAGTTACCTTTTTCGGAATGCTCTTCTGTGGTCGAAAAAAAAACCGTTTGGATGCGTGAGCGCGCAGCTCATAACGCTCTGGTGCCACCCAACAGGATGTGGTCCGTTGGCGCAGTGGTAACAGGGTCGCCTCTCGGGTGCACCGAGCGGGTTTGATGGTTCGGTCCCCGGTGCCGCCAAGACTTTTGCACACATCGGATCGTTATTATTATTATGCACTTGCGTGATCGCAGGAGTCGATTTGTACACGATTAATGCTTTTAGTATTTGAACCTAGCCTTTTTGGGCTTTCGTTTGAGTTACCTCTCAATGGATCGTATTTGCACTGTACCAGATCAGCAACGATACCGTAAATGCCCACAAACACATAAACTTCACGGGATAAGTATGAATTTGGTTTGATACCGGAAAGCATTTAACATTAACAATAAAACTTCCTTTTCACCCGCCGAGTGCACGATTATGTGATACAGCATCACCCGGAATTTGCTACACAGCAGAAATGGCACCTTGAAAGTAAGTAAATAGCATAGAACATCGTACGAACTGGATTCCATTCGCACGTATTTGCTCAATTGCAGATTATAAGCCAGACCTACCGGCAGTTCTGCGCTCCGGCATTCCGGCCTTGTCTGGCATACGCTTGGGTGGCGGCTGGATAAGTTGATGATCACCCGGGGCCTTGATCTAGGCCTACCGATTATGCCTTCAATGAAGAAGAAGTAATGATGCCCAGGGAGAGGAGGATTGTTCGTCCCTAGCGTTTGCAAGATGCTGCTGGTGTGATAAGCGATAATGTTTTAAATGTTTCATAGTTCTATATCAAAATTGTTGTTGTCATTGTCAGCAATAAAAGCAGTTACTTTATGTGAGCAAGAATTTTTTATGTTAGCGACCCAATAGAATGATATAGTGCAAATACAATCCACTGAGAGGTAACTCAAACGAAAGCCCAAAAAGGCTACGTTCAAATACTAAAAGCATTAATCGTGTACAAATTGACTCCTGTGATCTCGCAAGCCCATAATAATAATCTGATGTGTGCGAAAACATTGGCGGCACCGGGGACCGAACCATCAAACACGCTCGGTGCACCCGAAAGGCGACCCTGTTACCACTACGCCAATGGACCACATCCCGTTGGGTGGCAGCAGAGCGTTATGAGCTGCGCTCTCACGAGTCCAGACGGTTTTTTTCGACCACAAAAGAGCATTCCGAAAATAGTAACTATGGTTTTGAACTCCCCACACGGGACCCTACATCCTGTAAAAATTGCATCGCAAAAGCTCACGGCCACTCTGGAGGCTCTCCTTGTAAGCTTCCTCACGTTGGAGATATGTATGCGTATGCCTCAGCGCTTGCTACGCCAGAAGTAACATTGCGATCTCGCCCATGCCCACGCCTCGGATGGTCTATGTGTACATATAATCACGACTACATACAGCAGACTCCGAAGGGACCATCTTCAGAGGTGGCACACAACGCATTTGCGCAGAGGGTGAGATGTGTCCATTCGTTCCCCTTTATCAACTCGCTTTTTTGGGGTTCACCCCACCTATTGGGGTGTCCAGAAAGTATCTGCAGAAAACTTCGCAATACTCCAGATCTTTTCTAGAATGTTCTCAAGATTTCAACATAAGTGCTATACAAGGACACTATCCTGCTGTATCTGCATAACGTATCCAGCTCCGTCTTCCTTGTCTATTTCACTGTACGATGGCCGAACTGTCTATCCACATTAGACACGTACTCCTTTGCGAGTTTGAATCTGGGCACTCCGCTGCAGAAGCCTATCGAAACTCGTGCCGTGTATTCGGCTCTGAAGCTCCTTCTGTACAGTCTGTGTATAGCTGGTTCGAACGCTTCAGAAGCGGGAATAGAAGTCTAGAAGATGAGCGTCGCTCTGGTCGACCGACAAGGATATCTTTGGATGAACTGAGGAAACTGACGGAGCAGCATCCATATGAAGGTTTGCGTTATTTTGCTGCAGCTCTTGGCTGTTCCCGATCCACCGTGGACAATGACTGCGATCTCTTGGAATGGTTAAAAAGCTCGGTCAGTGGATCCCACACGAACTGACCGACGACAGCCGGCGAAGACGTCTGGACATATGCACTCAGCTGTCCTCCCAAAGTCGCACCTTCAACTGGCTGGACACCATCGTCACAGGAGATGAAAAATAGGTCCTCTGCGTCAACGACGCTCGTAAACGTGTGTGGTGCCAACGCGATGAAATACCGTATTTTTCGTAAAAGGTGAAATCCATGCGAGGAAAGTCATGCTAAGCGTCTGGTGGAGAGTTTATGGGGTCTACCATTTCGAGCTGCTGCCTGATATCACGGCTGTCACTATCGAGGTCTTCGCTACCCAACTGCAGAGACTAGCCGACAAGATGCGCAAGGAACAGCCCAGGCTCGACAAAGTTCGCTTGCTGCACGATAACGCGCACCAACACATCGTGAAGACGACTTCTCAGAAAATTCTGGAACTCGGATGAGAAGTTCTGTCGCATCCACCGTACAGCCCAGATCTGGCCCCAAGTGGCTACCACTTTTTTCGATCACTTCAGCATCATCTGGAAGGGAAGCGTTATGAGGATCGTGACCACCTCGAAAATGACCTCCGAGCTTTTTTCGCCTCCAAGTCGCCGGATTTCTAGGCCAGAGGAAATCGAAGTCTTGAGGAACGTTGCCGGAGAGTAGTCGATGTTCACGGAAATTATTTGGTTGAATAATAAAATGTTGTTAAAAAATGGTGTTATTTTGAAAAAAATTGTCGTATTTCCGCAGATACTTTCTGGGTGTGCGGTAGCGTTCGTATCGGCTGGTTGTAGGCGCCGCGGCCGCGCACCCAGGTGGCCATACCTGCGGCGTTATTGCCCTGCTCGCCGTCTCCACTCACACTGTGTCACCCGTTGCGCGCGTGGCGGACAACGGCCCGACGGAGGCCGTCTCGGTGGCCCCACGACGGCGACCCGACGGACGAGCGGAACACGCTGGTCGACCAGATTTGCTGGGACTGCAATCAATAGGATGTTCAGAGGATTTACAAAACCAGTGTAAAGATACATGTTGGTGTGAAATAAACACAGCTCCGCATCAGAATTTCGAGCTCTGTCTAGTGAGCTCTACCTCAAACTTGTAAAAACTACCGTTGATGAGATATTCTTCAATTTTATAACTGAAAAATAATTCTTCGCAAATCTGCGACGAAGTTGTGAAGGGTACATTTCCAGGCAAAAATTTCACACAGAATTCAACTACGTCGTCTATATACCTTCTATAGGAGCTCTTTTTTGAAGAAAAAATTGTGTGTATCAGACCGCTGGGACATGTCCCTAAGCCAACATTCTACGCAGAATTCAATTACGAATTTTATGTTCGCAAATACAGTGTCTCAAAAATGTATACACTGTTTGAAAGGATTTACAAAGCCAGTGTAGAGCTACATGTTGGTGTGAAAAAAAAACATAGCTCCGCATCAGAATTTCGAGCTCTATCTAATGAGCTCTACCTCAAGCTTATATATACTACCGTTGATGAGATATTCTTCAAATTTGAAACTGAAAAATAACTCTTCGCAAATCTGCGACGAAGCTGTGAAAGGTATATCTTTAGGGTAAAATTTCACACAGAATTCAGCTACGTCGTCTAATTACCTTCTAGAGCTCTTTTTTTCATGAAAAAAATGTGTGTATCACACCGTTGGGGGAATGTCTCCAAGCCAACATTCTACGCAGAATTCAATCATGAAGTTGATATCCTACCCTATTACATATAAAAGAGTTGTGTATTTTTTTGTGTATGTCATTCAAGCGGTCTGATACTTTAGGCGTGGTGGTAATCGAAACCGCTGAACACGAATCTGAAGTTCGCTTTTGATGTTTCGATCGCCATCAATCGATATTGATCAAATTATCGATTTTTTGTGAATGTCATTCGCGAAACTTCAGCGCTGGGGGTAATCGAGGTCTCTGAACACATAGTCTTTCACTGTCCTCCCATAAGACCTCGACCTACGAGAGGAAGTGCGACCAGGGGGTCGAGGTCAACTATTAATCGGTCCTTGCTTGCTGCTAGCGAGCCCTGAGGCAGTACATCCAGGGGTTGAGGTCATGATCATTAATTGCTCTTTGCTCGCTGCTACCAAACCTGGAAGCAGTGCCCCCAGGGGGTAGGACATGTTTATTAATCAATTTTGCTTAGCGCCGTTCATTACTTCTGTGAATGAACTATATAGTGAAGTAGCTGAATCGCCTTTCACTTGTTTTCGAACTTCCAATGGGACTTCAGGATAAACTCCTTTCTTCGAAGAAAAGCCTAGAGCCGGGCCTGACTTTCGTTATGGGCGTAGATATGTAGACAGGGTTATTAGAGCGATAGCGAAAGCGATAAATTGTGCAGTCAATGAATTCACATGTCACGTCTCACGTAGTTGTCAATTTCTAAACGTTAAAAGCACAGGTTAGTATGGCCAAGTAGTAACAGGATTTTAACAAGCAGTCAGCTCACGCAAAATCAATCGAGTCTAAAATGCAATGTTCCAGGTGGGAGCATGGCGCAATCTTGACTATTTGCACGCCACAGAAATTTCGATACCCTGTGCTTTCATGTGGGTGTCAAACATCTTCACAAGCTTCACTAGTACCAATGTTAGAACCACTCGAATAGTACATGCATTTTTTAGGATACCCTGCATTCTTCGCCAGCCGCAGTGTGTTTTTAACCTTCGAACCTTTAAAGAAGCCCACATCAATCGAAACTGCCGCTTTGTGGAGAAATTATAACAAGCATTCAAGCGAAAACAATCAATCGAGTATTAAATGCAACTTTTCAGACGAGTGCATAGCGCAATCCATACCGCCTATTTGTCAGAAAATTTCTACTTTCTTAAGCTTTCATACGAGCCATCAAGTTCTTCAGTACCTTTACTTTGAGCAAAGTTGTCACCTTTCAAACGGTGTATACATTTTTGAGACACTGTATTTGCGAACATAAATTTCGTAATTGAATTCTGCGTAAAATGCGTAAAATGTTGGCTTAGCCCCAACGGTCTGATACACACAATTTTTTCTTCAAAAAAGAGCTCCTATAGAAGGTATTTAGACGACGTAGTTGAATTCTGTGTGAAATTTTTGCCTGGAAAAAATTTTTACCCTTCACAACTTCGTCGCAGATTTGCGAATAATAATTTTTCAGTTATAAAATTGAAGAATATCTTATCAACGGTAGTTTTTATAAGCTTGAGGTAGAGCTCACTAGATAGAGCTCGAAATTCTGATGCGGAGGGTCGCCGTCGTGGGGCCGCCGATGAGAGCCTCCGTCGGGCCGTTGTCCGCCGCGCGCCCGACGGGTGTCATAGCGTGAGCGGAGATGGCGAGCAGGGGAATAACGCAGCAGATATGGCCACCTGGGCGCGCGGCCGCGGCGCCTACAACCAGCCGATACAAACGTCCCCCTCCCACTTTCTGGACTTTCCTAATAGAAGTCCAGGAATGCAGCGGACAGGCGGGCACTTCTATGGCGTCTTGAAGCCTCGGTTGCCTAGGTGGAGTACACTAAACAATCCTCAGGTGATGTACTGCCTCTCATAAGGAGAGCCTACAAAGTGTCGATGAGCTTTTGCAATGCAATTTTTATAGGATGTATGGTCCCGTGCGGGGAGTCCAAACCATGGCTAGTCTTTTCGGAATACTCCTCTGTGGTTGAAAAAGGCGTGTGAAGACGTGAGCGCGACAACATCACATAAGGCGGCCCCCGCTGGATGTGGTCAGTTGGCGTAGTGGATAGTGTTGTCGCTTCACAGAAACGCAGTCGTGGGTTCGATTCTCCCACATGCTGGTGTTTTTGCATTTCGCGATTTATCGTCAATGAAACCCTCTTTATTTCCAACATATTTTTGAACAACAAAAATTTCAACAAATCTCGTATACTTTCATCGAGCTTTTGAAAGTGGAAAGGTAAGAATTTTCGACATCCAGGTTAAGCAAGTCTAACCAGGATACTATCTCAACGGTAGGTCGGAACAGCCCAAATGTTGTATATGGGCAGAACCGCCTCTCCCTGGGAAGTAACAAACTGCAGGTATCTCGACCCCAATACAACTTTGCGCAGAGTTAGGGCAACGGAAGTCGTGTGTTGGCGCCCTGTTGATTTACGTGCTCCACAGTTGACGGGCACCCGCGGGATGAGGGCCCGTATCGCATCTCAGCGCAGTGCGCAGGTGGCGTAGTAGGGAAGCGCTCGGGCTCGAGAGCGGGGGTCGAAGGTCTCGATCCCGCAGACTACGTCTGTTTTGCACTTTTGCAAAGTCCATGTTTATCATATAGGTAATCCACCTAGGGGTATTATAGTGTGTTATAGAGCATGTTTACATATAACATACCACCCACACCGTTAACAAGGGTGGTCCAGGCAGGGTCACCGATTTCGCTGAAACTTCGTCTAGGGGGGTTATTTGGGGTGCTGATAACGAATAACCCCACAGACGAAGTTTCAGCGAAATCGGTGACCCTGCCTGGACCCCTAGGTGGATTACCTATATGATAAACATGGATTTTCCAAAAGTGCAAAACAAACGCAGACTACGGGATCCAAACTCCCCACCCCTTGCTCATGAGCCCGAGCGCTTCCCTACTACGCCACCTGTGCACTGCGCTGAGCCGCGATACGAGCCCTCATCTCGCGCGCGCCTGTCAGCTGCGGAGCACGTGAATCAACGTGGCGCCAACACGCGGCTTCCGTCGCCCCTAACTCTGCGCAGAGTTGTATTGGGGTCGAGATACCTGCAGTCTGTTACTTCCCAGGGAGAGGCGGTTCTGCCCATACTACAATTGGGCCGTTCCGACCTACCGTTGAGGTAGTATCCTGGTAAATCTCAAATAACCCCACGCATAAGATTTGGGCGAAACTGGTGCATCTGGCCTCACCAACCTCACTCGAGCCTTGGCCTAGAGCGGGCTTTGCATCTCGGTCATCGTTGTCAAACAAGGGCGGCTATTGAAGTGCGAGACCATTCAAGGTGGAAACAATTGAATACGTTAGGCGGTGGAGGGATACACAGAGTAAAATAAAGGATAAGGATAAAGGACGGCGTTACTCAATCTCTTCTGGGATCCGCCAGCGCATTCCACTTCTGCGGGATGTCGTAGAGGCGACATGAATGCGTATTTGGCCATATAATGACTTGCGGTGGCCAGCCTATGAACAAGTCAGGGCTCTATCCTTCCCAGACAAGTCTGGTACCAACTCACCTACCCCGGAGGGATGGAAGGCTTGGTAGGCCTGGGCGGGAAATCCGAACCAGAGACCTGGTATCGGGTGCACGCGACAGTCGCGCCTCTTCCGACCGCGCTACACTCGCCCTTGAGAGGGTAAAATATCGACGCTAATACGTACTGTTTTGAACGAGTGGTAGAGAGAAGCTTAGATGTTCAGTTGGGAGCAGCGTATTTCGCTTACATGCTTTTTTTGTTGCAATCTTCCATCATTGTTGAACAAAATTGATACATCATTAGCTATTCTTACCAGTAGGTTTGTACGTTTTTGACTCCATTGTAAGGAATATGATAGAATTTGTTGTCTACAACAACTTCTCATCTTGAAACAGCTTGACTGTTCGATAATCAAAAGGGGTCCATGCACTGTACTAGCGATATCGAAAAAAAAGTAGTTATTCATACTTCGCTTACGGGTGTTACTTGGAGTGCTGATCATGAATCTGACATCGGTTTCTGGATTTCCCGTTTTTTTATGACAGGTTAGAGTAGGTGCAAATGAGGGTGGCGAGGTCAGAAGCATGCCGCTTCGCTCAACCTTTGTGCATGGGGGTTAGTTGGGGAGCTGATCACGAATCTGGCATCAGATTTTGACTTGCTTGACCTGGAAATTAAAAATCCTCACCTTTCCACTTTGAACGAACTCGATGAACGCAGACGACATTTGCTGCCATGTTTTTGTTCAAAAATCAGAGACGCTGCCGCATGGGCCAAGTTGTCGACAACTAGGTGGGCCGGTCACGTAATGCGCTTCGCAGACACCCGCTGGACGACAGCCGTTACCAACCGCCTTCCGCAGATCAAGAGAACACCAGGACGCCCATCAAAGCGTTGGTCGGACTTCTTCGTTAAAGCCCTGAATGACCTATATGACGCTCTTCGTGTGCCTCGAACAGGGAGGATCCATCGGAGCACTCTGACACGCAATAGGGACGAATGGAGACGCTGCTTGCACCCCCCCCCCCCGCACCCAACTCGATGATCAGTCAATACAGGTTTTTCATCAAAAAGTGCTGGAAATTGTGATAAAGGGTTTTGGCGACAATAAATCGCAAAACGCAAAGACACCAGTATATGAGTGAATCGAACCCACGACCCGTTCCAGTGAAATGACAACACTACCCACTGCGCCAACTGACCACATCCGGCGGAGGGCCGCAGGGCATGATGAACTTTGCGCTCACGTCTACACACGCCTTTTTTGACCACAGAAGAGCATTCCGAAAAAAACTGACTATGGTTTTGGACTCCCCACACGGGAGCGTACGTCCTGTAAGAATTGCAGTGCAAAAGCTCACCGCCACTTTGGAGGCTCTCCTTGTCAGACCAAAACTAAATCTTCAATAAAAGCAACGTACGGAACAAACGCACCTCCTCCTTACAAAGAATCTGAACGACTGCTACGGCTGCGCTCACTACTGCCGCATCTTTCTTCAGAAGTCCGGAAAGTGACGGAAGCAGTTCGTCTGCTCGATCCCTAAGAAGCTGCATCAGCTAAGCTCATAATTGAGCACACCAAGTATAACAGTTCGGGTTAAACGGCTTACGTTGAGACACAAAGCGCGGCCACCAGTGTAAGTTTATCTCTAAGCAGTTCAAAGGAATCATCGTCTTTGGCAATTGCAAGCGGCTTCAAGACATCAAACGCTGAAGGGAACCTTGAAATTTGCGATATTTCAACGAATCTCGAGATGAGAAAAATCGACGTACTTGGTCACCAAATCCGCTAAGAGGCCGTAGGCAGTTGCTCGTTCCTCACCGGTCTGGCGGCAAATGATAGACAGGAAATTGACAGTTGGTGTGACGGCGTACTAAAACGGAATCTCGTGCAACAAACCAACGCTTGAAAATTCGCGCAGGTTAAAAAAATTAAAGCGGTGCCATTCGCAATTTCCTTTTACAAGAGAAAGGTAAGGATTGCCAGATACAAGATTTGAATTCATTTAGACTTTTATAACGCATTCAATTCTGACTACCATTCCACCAAAAATCTATTCTTGTTCTTCAGAAAACTGTGAAGCTTCGAAAAGATTTAATAAGGTTTTAAAGTCTATTCATAAAGATCATCTAGATGACGCTTTTTGTTGGATCTTTCCACAAAAACGAGTAAGATCGGAAATAAAGAGCATTTCACCCATAACATTTTGCACAACCGAGCCTCTTTTCAAAAACAAGCTACTTAGTGAAATATGAAGAAATTGAGATCGTTAAGAATCTTTTAATAGCCTGGGTGCCTGCTGCTCCTGAGGAACCTATCGGAAGTGAAGAAATAAAGACATGAACAAGCATATTGGTCGACATATCGCTACTGTTTACTGTCCGAAGGCAGTGATACTCCTCCAATTCCTGAAATAGTCATTCAAGAGAGTCAAACATGCGCACGCTCGAACACGAAGCTTTTAAAAGGTTATCTGAAAATCCAACGTATGCTGCAACAAGTCTGATCTGTGGCACGTCTTCTGGATCTGGACGCAGGTTGTACGACGCCTGTATCACGTCTTCGGACGCATGTTGCATTACGTCTGTGACACATTGCCGACCACAACATTTAGTTAGCTCGTTTAACTATACGGTGGGAAAGACCAACATAACGGCAAGAAGTGGTAGTTGAACTCAAAAAATACATGAACATTAACAGAAATCTAAAACCAAGAACGTTTCAAACGGAAGTTCTTCAGAAGCCGTCAAGAGAAAGCGTACCCTGCTGACAAAAACTCCACGAAAAGCGCGTAGAACTGAGGATTTGTCCACTTTGAAATGCGGCTTTGCGTAGATCATACTCAGAAACATCACGGCTGTGTTGACCTGAAAGGCGAGGTCAAAACTTCACCTAACATCGCTAAATCAGACAAACAGTACAGTCTCGGGACAACGCTCAACCACTGCCTGAACCAGATTGAAACACTTATCCATTGCAGCACAATTCCGGCAATATGGAAGAAGAGCACAAGCGAACGTCAGCGACTGTTCCTTCGATTGCTAAAACGACACTTCAGGGTTATAAGGAGCGTAGAGCCTGGAAGTGCCGCACGTACCATACAGGCAGCACTGCCTATCCATAGGTCTATGAACGGCTCGATATTCGCTTCACTCGAAACGGATCCCAAGTAACTGGAGGTCGACATGAGTCCAAGACGCTGCTGCTTCGCATCAACTTTACTGAGGGCGTTAACGTGTTGGCACATGGTGGTCAGCGCTTTTATCTGAGCAAAAATATTCAAGATGAGAAGTACGTCTTCTACCTTAACCCTGCCAAGCAGCGAGTCTGGGTGAGGCCTGGTGACCTGTTACCGACCTTCGTTCGGCGAGATGCTCACGGCGAAAAGCACCTTTGGAGCTTTTGGTCTGCCCCATGGATCGGTTTACAGGAAGCTGTTTCCCAAGAGCACTACGATGAACTCCAAGGCCATGGTGAACGAAATAGAAGAGATGGGCCGGCGACTCGCTCTTATTCATTCGCAGCGCTTCAAGAAAGTTCTCCTCTTCGACAACGCCGCATCCCATCGGGAACAAGTAACTATGGATAAGTTTGGCCAGCTGGGCTACGTTCACATGCCTCACCCACCGTATTCGCTGGACATCTCTCCATGCGACTACCACTAATTCTTGAGCCTACAGGACTTCCTGGTCAGAGGGACACAAGAACCCAAGCAGTGCTTGACAACCATATCGAGCAGTTGATCAACACCAGTCCCAAGCTGTTCTGGAAGGATGGGATCAGGAAGTTTGCTGAGCGATGGCAGCAAGGTCATTGCCCTTAATGGCAAATACATTCCTCAGCATCGTTGAGTTGTAAATGAGTTATAAAGAGATAAAGATTTTTCAATTTGTCCCATTACTTTTGCCCCCCCCCCTTCTCTATTAGTAAGCCGTAGACTGTCGCAAATCCCAGGAATGCAGGCCTAGGTCAACACTTTGTGACTCCACCTTGAGCTGTCAGCTGCGAGTGTTAAGCTCCTGCTGAATCTCCCAGTCAAGACAAGTCAATCGTCCCATCTTTTTTAGACATGCGACATGGCATCAAACGTTTCAGGGGGGTTTAGGTTCTGAACCACCAATGAGCTTGGTCCTGTGAGTCGTTGTAAAAGCCGTTTCGTAATATTTCGTTAGAGCAGTCCAATGCGTAGGTTTCTTTTATTTCCATCCTGGTCTTCAATATCACGATGCTGTTTGGACGTTTTCAGACATGGAATGTTAAGAATACCTTCGGATTTCAATGTCATCCTTAAAATAGTGTTTTCTTTAAATGGAGCACGAGTGGGGTACTTCTGAACTCTGCCTCTCAGAAGGGGAACAGTAGGCACTTTTGCCCCCCCCCCCCCTAATAGATCATCTTATCAGGTGCTCTCTAGATATTTTTAGTATTCATAACTTGGTAACAAACTGAAAACCAGTGTTTTTCTTTTCTTTAGGCAACTGGCAAGGTAAGAATTGATATGCAAAGATATCTAAAGGGATTCAGAGTAACGGCTTGCAATGTCGTCATCAACACGGCAAAGATGGGAGCTTCTGTGTGGGCAACAGAGAAGCCAATGGTGGATCAGTTAAAAGGAATTCATTCACTGCAAGCTTTTTTCATTTCTAGCAACACATCGTGGTGCAGCGAAACGTCGATATAATCATAGCTAATGTGCAATCATTGATGCGAACGCTATCTAAGAACATGAAAACTTTCTCGTAGATACGTCAAGTATAGGAGGCCATCTCGGTCCAAAATTTCACAGCCAGTGCCAGGTAATTGAAAAATACAAGGCATTGTTTGTTCTGCAAGTGAGTTTCCGACGGTTTCAGCTTCTCTGAATGCGCAGCCAGGGCAACTCTAACCTCATTCGGCTATCGGATGGTGTAGGATTTCGAAGTGGCTAAACTCTGATTACAAACAAAACAAAACAAAGGTGACCAGAGGAGCAAGTGATTCTAGCTTGAATCGCTTGCTAGCCTAGGAAAAGGTTAGGTCACAACAACCCCTGTCATCCTCGTCTAAAGTAGAGCAAACCAATCCTCAGATTCATCCCTTGTGTCTCCAGCAACAGCGAGGGTGAGCAAGAATGTCTGTAGGCAAATGCTATCAAAGAGGAAGAAATGGATATATATATATGTATATGAGGTAGACACATTCAAAGAACAGGTTGAGAAGTCACTGCATAGGGGGCACGCACCTGTTTCAAATGGTCACCTGAAACAAGTCCTTGCAGCGACTTCGCCAGTTCTGCTCTGAAACATGCAACAGTTCCCGGTCATCTTAGAAATGATGGTTCGCGTTTTTGCTGAAGCCTAAAGTTCCGGGAGGTTAAAGCTGTAGAAGAATGTTTAGATGTGACCAAAACCCTTTTAACCCTTGACGTCGTTGCAATGTGAATATCATAAATGTAGCGTTCGATAAGCAGCGGTGTAAAAGGCCATCCCGGAAGGCAAAAGGTGCGCCAGAGCTTTGATCACAACTAAAGATCCATCTAACAGCTCGATACCAGCCACTCACTGATGTTGGTACAAACAGACTGAAATTTAAGCCAAAATTCGTCGAACCTGTTGTAATAAAGGGACAGTAACGGTAGAAGTAAGACATGACTTTTGGGAAAACTGTCAATCGATACAAACTCCGGATGTTCTGCTAGGCTCGCAGCGAGCGTAAATTCGTGATCGATGGAAAGCTGAAGAGAACCGAGTTCACGTGCGGACAGTTCTGAAAGAAACAACAAAATAAATTTAAAAGTTGGCGAATCCAACAAAACACCTACCTGAACAGCGATTGAGTAACTCCTTCGTCAAGTGTATGGAGTTAAATTTTGCGTTGATTAAAATACGTGTAGAGTAATTGACTGAGAAGTGTTCCAAGAACAGCGCCATGAAATCATCCTCAGCATCAATGTTATCCAGCAGAAAATGAAGACATAGAACGTTCTCGAAGAGAGACAGTGTTCCGCTACACAGCAGGACCTTCACCACATGTGCGGCGCTGCAAATAAAGAAGCACTACTACTGAAGAAGTGATCCGATTAAAGTGCCGTGTTCAAGTATGACCGTGCTATCCACCGTTCAAGACAAAACGAGCAGAGCAAGAACTGGGGTGGCCAAGAGAAGCTTAATGTAAAAATATGATCAGCTGAGAATTAATCGAATGTGCAAATTTGATTAATCCCTAGCTTATCAGAGATTCGCAAACAGGCCACCTTGCGTGCGGTCGTATTCTGTGTCGCTCTCATATTCGTGCTCGCTCTCATTTCTTTTGTGTTGAATACCTTTCCTCTTGTTTCATTCGATTAGTTCACTTGTTCCTCCAGGTGTCTAAGTAACTGCTTGGTTGTTTTCATTTGATTTGTTCTTGTTTTTAATCATCTTCTCGGTGTTCTTTTTCCGCTATCCTTTGCATTATCGATTTATTTGTATCATGTAGCTCAAGGATCAAAATGAGACCAATGTCGCAGCCAACAACCACCAAAAGGGTAACCAAAATTGTCAGTCTCTCACAGTCGAATCAGGCTGGTTCGGCTGGTTCAGAGAGGTGAGCAGGAGTTTGCCGGGAAGTCGGTAATAGAACTCATGGCTATGGAGTTAAACAAACGATCCAGCCGTTGGGCGCCTCCTAGCTGCTGTCCAGAAAATTCCAGTGGCTTTCTCTGATGTTTTGGAGCGTGAAAAACGTTCTCGCAGGATAGTGATTAGTGGCTTAGAGGAGAGTACCGATGATCTTCGACCTTCTGAAAGAGGCTGCCTGAGGGAGAAGTGGGACGTGTTCTCGATGCAATTGATGTAGAATGTCCTTCCACTGAAGTTCATAGAATGAGACGGCCTGACCCAAAACGGCCTCGGCTAGTAAAAGCAGTTCTTCCTTCCTCTACCCACTGGCGTCGTGCTCTCGCCAATGCCCGCTTCGTTCGGAGTTGCTGATTCTCTCATGTGCCCATACGCCGTAGTATGACCGCAGAAGAGAGAAGACGTGACTATGAACTGAGGCAAGAAGCTCGGGAGCGCAACAAGGGTGCAGCCGCCGCGAGTGGATAGTGTATCGAGGGGAGCTGACAAGTGCCTCGGAACTTCCCAGGAGCATTGCCCGCATCCTGATAGATAAAATCGAGCATTTTCAGGTCTTTTCGTCGCAACGTCAGCCAGACTCTGTTTTTATTACAGAAACTTGCTTTAATAATAGTTTTGGACTCAGAAATAGTTGGCCCCATCCCTACTCTGTTTTCCGAGCTGATCGTAATGGTCGCATTGGAGGCGGTGTCTGTTGTATTGTGAAAGGAAATCTTATTGTTGACCACAAAACCTCACTTCTCCTGGGAAGGCTGATGTGCTGTGCCTTGACCTCTTCTGTACCGTTGCAGCCTCATATAGCGATGTGAGGTGTCAGGGTTGGGTTTGTTAACCACCTATTGGATTTCATGTTTCACTACGTTTTCCCATCAGGCACCTTGCCGCGGTTCTAATACTATGGGGGTCTGGAGCACCATCATTTTGAAATGGTTTGTTTACTGCCAGATCTTCATGTGCCTCAGGATCACTATCATAATAATACTGCCAGTTTTTGGCAGCTTGTTACATGCAACAGGCAAAAGTGCTGTCTCTCATACATATACAACTGGCCTATGGATAGTCATCTTCGTAGGCACTGTATAGCACTTATTACGCAGTTATTTTTCCTTTTTGAGGTGCATAATGGCACCACAGCATACCATGGCAAGCTGGTCTGATTTTCTGCAGTGATCATGTTACTTGTGGGTTGGTTGTCCTACCCTTCTCTGGTTATTTTCTCCTTCATAGATGCGCAGGTTCATAGATGGTGGGCCTTTCCTCAATGTTCTTGATAGCTTTTTTTAGCGTTTTCGCTGTTTGTAAGTTCAATTCTGAGTTTTTTCCTATTCTTTCCGGGCAATTTTTTTGCGGCCTGCTCTCGATCATTGTTGGCACATCCCTGTGGATGTATTAATAATAAAAAATATACTCGCTTCATTACCGTTTACCGTCCACCTGATTCTGCTAAGAACGATGATGACCGCCTAATCGACCTGCTTCGTAATCTCACATTAACTCATGTCGACACTGTAGTGGTGCGAGATTTTAATTTAAGGATTGAATGGTCAAGAAACGTGCATTGAATTCGGCCAGTATGAGTTTCCTAGAACTTTTCCAAGAATGTGGATTTCAGCAGTTCGTCAACAGGTCTATATTTGGTGCAAACATTCTTGATCTAGTTTTATCCTCATCACCAATTGTATTCAGCGTAGCTACACTTCCTCCGTTAGCCACATCAGACAGCACTGCATCTTTCTTTTGAAATAATGGCCAGATTCGCTGATTTTTCTATATCTCCGCACCCCGAGTTTTTGAGTGCGGACTTATCAGCGCTAGATAGCTGCCTCTGTGCAATAGATTGGTTAAGCATATTCAATCAGTACACTTCTATGTCTGATGATTATCGAAGGTTTTGCACATTGCTTTATGACGCTTTTGCAATATTTGTGCCTTTTAGATTTCCTAGATGTAAAGCGATGATATGATAGCGATGAGGGCAGCCGTCCGCGCTGCAGTGCACCGCGGAAGGCTGTCGTCCCGCGGAGTTCGGCGCGGGAAACGCGCTCCGATACCACGCTAGCCGCCCCGGGACGACGACGACCGTCCGCGGACGTCCCGCGGAAGCTCCCGCGGGAGTGTAACAGGGGCCTAAGCCTAACACGGACACTCGAGTGCAGGCGACAGGCCCTTGTGACATGCCGGCCTACGAAGACTATGTCACATCACGTGGTATATCATGTCAGTTCACGTATATCGAGATAGTGCTACGGCGTTCTCGGGAGCCGACGCGCACTCGCAAAGCCCGGTGAGTGTGAAAAATGTGCTAGGGTCCCTGATGCGAAGACGACATGGGGGCAACTGAGCTAGTCCGAAAGTCCCGTAAGCAGGACCCGCGCGGCAACGCTGAATGTGGGTACGTTGACGGGCGCTCGTGCGAGTTAGTTGAAGCACTGGAGCGTAGAAGAGTTGATTTCTGCGCGGTGCAGGAGACGAGATGGTCCTGAAGCAACTCAAGGGACATAGGACGTGGCTTCAAGGCCGTTCTATGTGGAAGTCCTAGGACCACTAGTGGTGTCGGAATAATCGCCTCCTAACGATTTCGTGACTCGATTGTAAGGGTTGAGCGCTTTAACGATCGATTGATGAAGATCGTTGCCACCGCTTAGGAGCGATCCTATCACTTCTTCTCTGCCTATGCTCCGTAGACTGGCTGCTCCGATCAAGCCAAGGATGAGTTGTGGAGCCTGCTGGATGAGAAGACAGCAGAGGTACTGTCGAAAGATGTCATCATAGTCGGTGGTGACCTTAATGGGTACATAGGTGCTACGAAGGACGGGTCCAGCTGTCATGGTGGTTTCGGATACGGGTCGCGTAACGCAAATGGTTAGCGTATCCTTAAGTATGCGCAATCGTATAACCTCACCACAGTGAACACCGTATTTCGTAAACGCGATTCCCACCTCATCTCGTTCTATAGCGGGACCACCAGGGCCCGGATTCATGAACGCGGACGGGGGTAAATCCTACCCCGGTTTACCTCGACGGCCACTTACCCGCCACTTTCGGGGAGCTTACCTCTGTTTCTGATTCATGACAGAAAGCCAGGGTTTTGCTCCGCTTCCAGGGAAAGATTGCATTGGGTCAGAAATTAGCAGCGGAGCGAAACCATTGCTATGAAGGTAAATGTTCCCCGACGCGCTGGCGAGGTAGCATTTACCTTGATACTTACCGCCGGTTTTCCCCGTCGCAAGTTCATGAATCGCGCGTAAGTGGGGAGTGGCGGTAGGTTTTGCACTTACCTGCCAGTAATTCGTTCATGAATCCGGGCCCAGGACTCACCAGGGAAGGGTCTCAGGCGTAGGTCTGAACGGGAGAAATGGATAGCACTGCGAGAATCTCTAAACTTCGTATGTTTCGTTTTTGCTGAGTCCTTGAACCCAAAGAGTTACGGACCTTCGAAGTTGGGGTACAGTATTGCAGCGTCAGCGCGTCCCAACGTGCCTACATGCGCGCGCTGATGTATAGGACGTGGCGGAAGGCTGTGCGGCTAGAGGATCAGTGGCTCAGCAGGTTGAGAGGCTGCTTCACAGGTGCTGGATCAGATGTTCGGCTCCTGTGCTATGAACTGTTTTTGCATTTTTTTCATGACTGCACCTCCCTTACCAATTTGCTTCCTCACACCTACTACACACTTGCTTAACTCTAAATTGTAAAATAAGGGTTCCATTCGTGCTCAAAACGAAGTTTTGGCAAAAACGTTCCCCATTCGTGCTCAAAACGAAGTTTTGGCAAAAACGTTCCCACCTTACCATTAATCACGTCTACCTACTGTAGCTTCACGTACTACAGTGTAATACGGAAAAACGGGTCAGCCCTTGTACCTGCTGTAACCCGTACCTGCTCAAAGTCACTGTTTAAAATTCGCTGAAAAACACAAAACCTTGTATAATTCAGAAACAGGGAAAAGTGAGTGAACCGCAGCTCACAGTAAACCCTTATTTGATAATTTAGAGTGAAATAAATGTGTTGGAGATGTGAAGGAAATAAGCTGATTTAAGCAACTATTAAGGCACAATTGTACTTTCACCACTCCAGAGGTTGAGCACAGGTCGAAATTATTTTTTGCCCAAACTTCGCCCAGGGGTGTTATTTGAGGTGCTGATCACGAATCTCCCATCCGTTTTTCAAATTTTGGCCGAATATGGTAGGTACGAGTGACGGTGCGGTACTGTACCACCAATTTCGACGGCCCGTGGCTCTTTGAGTGCAAGGACGTTCAGACCTACGCCTGAGACCCTTCTCTGGTCAGATAGACTTTGTCCTTGTGAAGGATCGTGACCGAAAGCTCGTCACATACGCGAAGGTCGTGCCGTATGAGACGGTCGCACACCGCATCGACCACTGATCTGCACTTTGAAAATCGCCCCTCCGAGACTGAAGCAGGTCGAGCGATGTGGCGCACCAAGAACCAAGTAGTGGCGGGTGAGAGAGAAGGAAGCAGCTGTGATTTCTCGCGTGCTGTTGCAGACAGTCACGACTGCCGATGAAACTTGGAAGAAGGCTACCGACGCGATAAGTCAAGCTGCATAGTCGGAACTCGGCATTGCGAAGCCTGGATGACACCAGGTCGACATGCAGGCATGGCTGTGGACATATGGCGTGAAAGCGAAGGTTCGAGAGAAGAAGTCGCTTATCACGTGTTTATCGGCGAAAAACCCGATAACTGGCGGAAGTACCAAGAAGCGAAGAAAGCTGGAAAGAAGGCCGTGGCTGTTGCAAAAGCCACTCATTATGGAGGTGTCAACGAGATGCTCGAGTCACGCGATGGTGAGCGATATCTCTACCGGCTTGCTAAAAATCGCCATCGACAGACCGAGGATATTGAGAAGTTTCTCGCAATCAATGATGAGCACGGCCATCTTCTTATGGACCGCAAGAAGGCATTGAAGCGATGGCGTGATTACTTTGGGGAAATCTACAGTAGAATTTCCTCACCCACCCATCCCTTCAATGGCTCCAATGCACGGCCCTGTCCAGAAGATCACCGTGGAGGAGACTGAAGCGGCTTTGAAGAAGATAGGCCAGGCAAGGCGACAGGACCGGATGATACGACGATTCCGATTTGCAAGAAGAAGGGCAGTCCTGCTGACTGCTCCAATTACCATCCGATTCGCTTGCTTTCCTACAGCATGAAGATCTTTGAGCGAATTGTCGATGGACGAATTCGTGACATCGTCCGCTCTCCAGCAATCAGTGCGGCTTCCTAGCTGGCTGTGGCACCATTGATGCCATACATGCCGCCCGCCTCATGTTAGAGAAGCATCGCGTGAAACAGAAGCCGTTGCATATCGCCGTCCTCGATTTGGAGAAGACCTCTGGCCGCGTACCGCCTGAAGTGATATGGTATGCCTTGCGACATCACAGAGTTCCTAAGGAGCTCATAGAGTGGGTGCGAATTCTCTAATCTTATCCAACGAGTCGAGTTCAAGCTGCAGCTGGAACCTCAATGGAGTTTCCCATCTCTGTTGGGGTACACCAGGGTTCTGCACTTTCCCCACTTCTCTTTGTTGTCGTCATGGATGCCATCACACGCTATCTTCAGAAAGCCGTCCCTTGAACGTTGCTTTATGCTGATGACGTAATGCTTGCTAGCGAACTCGAGCGGGAAGTGCAACGTTGGTATGATCGCGTGGAGCGTTTCGGACTCAAATTGAACGTGAAGAAGACCGAGTATCTAACGACGGACGTTACCGAGTGCAGCTCCATCAAGGTTAATGGCATTGAGCTCCCACGCACTTCAGTCTTTAAGTGCCTGGGGTCAGGAATAGCATCTGACGGCAGTCTGATGGTTGAAGAAAACTCACGCGTGAGGGCAGCTTGGCCCAAATGGCGTTCGCTGACTGGCGTGCTCTGTGATAGGAAGATACCTGAGCGCTTGAAATGGAAGATCTAAGAGCAGTCGTCCGGCCGGAGCGGTGTACGGCGCTATGTGTTGGCCTGCGATTAAGGAAGTTGAAACGCGCCTCAGCGTCATGGAGACGAAGATGCTGCGCTGGACGGCTGGAGTCACGCGCATGGACCGCATCCGAAACGATGTCATTCGGCAGAAGTTCGGTGTCGACAAGATGCGAGAAGCTCGCTTACGACGTTACGGCCACGTTCTGCGTGGAGACGAAGACAGCGTCCGCAAGATAGGCCTTAACTTCGAGGTAATAGGAAAGCGGCCTAGAGCGGGCCCGAAGCAGCGCTGGGCTGATACGTTACATACGGACTTGAAAGTAGCTAGTGTCTACCCTGATCTAGCGCGGGAGAGGTAGCGTCATGGTACCAGAATAGCGGAGCCCGCTATGAGGCGGGAGAAACGCTGAAGAGGAAGAAGTTGATGTGATACATCTTGATTTATCTAAAGCGTTCGACAGGTGTCATAAAATACTGCTTGATAAACTGGAAATGCCTGGAAATCCGAGGTAAAGTGCTGAACTGTCTAAGATCGTATTTATTAAATAGAGGCATGACGGTTAGGGTAAAACATACTTCTCCATGAGGTATGCCTGTGAAAGCGGCGCGTCTCAGGGAGGTGTTTTCTCTCCTTTGTAATTCCTGATTTACACCGTTGATATTCCTCAATTCCTAAGAACTTCTACTGAGATTAAAATGCAGCTCTATGCTGAAGACGTCAAATTATATGGAGTCTCTGATAATGGAAACGAAACCGAAGTACGGTTGGCGCTTTAGAGCTCCATTGAACGGATGCATCACTGGACCAATTGTTCGGGTATTTCTCTTAACACGGATAAGTAAGTGTGTTGTTATGCATTGTGGAGATGACGACGTGCGCTTATATGCCATGGACGGTAAGCAGCTTAAAACCTGCCGTTACACAAAAGACCTTGGCGTAATGTTTGACACTGATCTGTTCTCGACAACATTGATGATGTATTTCGTAAGGCCTACAGCACTCTGTTTTGTTTATTTCGTAATATAAAATGTTCTGATGAGGCAGTATTGTTGAGACTTTATAAGTCTCACGTGCTGCCTCAACTTGAATACTGCTCTCCAGTTTGGAGTCGCCACTTGAAGAAGGATATTCGCAAATTAAAAAGAGCGCAGCAGGTCTTCTCCCACTCTGGTATAGGGTAAAGCGCCCTAGAAGTGGACATGCCTAATTAGGTTTAAAGACACTGCAGGAGAGACGCATTTCTTCTGACTTGACATTTTGTTTCCGAGTCCTTCAAAATGAATCAAAATTGTTGGCAAGCAAGTATTGGGCATTTGTGCCATCTAGCATGCGTAATGGTAGTTTCAACGTTCATTATCGTAGAATCGGCAGGAAAAATATTCTTAGATGTTTATCAACCTATTTAGCAGTTGTGCCAGGTGGATGCAGCTGCTATCATTGACAGTGCTTGAAGCTGAAAATGGCTCTGCATTCAGAAAACAACTGAAGAGACATGACCTCTTGCAGCTGTTAGGAAACACTTAAGGCTTCAGTTTTACCATTCCTATTTCAGATGTTGCAATGTGGTGAGGTTTGCATTATGCTTGCTGCACGGGGATGAGAGTTACTGGCTGTCTGACGTTAAATGCATCATGTCATGTCATTCATCATGTCACTGTTTTATGACCCTACCAGGGGTGTGCGTAAATGAAATCTGAAATTTCGTAAATCGTAAATCGTAATTACGAAAAAATCGTCGTAAATCGTAAATCGTAAACCGTAAATCGTAAGTCACCTGAACTGTAGTGCAGTACAACTAAATTTCCTGAAGCTTTTTTCTGCTAATGTTAATCAGATGTGATTCAATGTTTATTTAACTGTTGTGTTAGTTTCAGCTTAAGCTGAACAGTTTTCTTACCAAACTATTGCTTTTTCACGGCTTCTTGCTAGTAGAACATCATTCAAACCAAACTAAACACGTTTCAGGAAGGTCAAAAAACTGTAAATTCAAAAACTATGCTTAAGCTCTTAGTCGTAGTCTATCGTATTAGTCTTGGAATTAGCTGAAACAACTGCGAAAAATTCGCTGTCAAAACTAAAAATTAAGAAATAGTTTCACCACTGACGAACGCGCCGGTTTCCTGCTTAAGCCTGCACTTGTAAGATTTCGAAAACTTTATAGTATTGCTCTACTATTTAATAACTCCCTGCGCTCGCTCGGGCTACCCTTCGCCAGCTCCGTTTCCTCTCCGAGAACCTGCAGCATCGTAAGCGGATTAGATAGGGCGAATACGATAAACTCATTCACGCCACCGGAGATGGAGATCAAAACTGTCAAGACCATTTCGACCTTTTCTTGGAATGCTAGCGCTCGATTTTACCGCAGTTTTTATTCCAATTTGCTCAGCCCTATAAACCACAATGCAAACCGATAGAAGCCAATAATAACCAGAGCACAGACCGAAAATATGCCAGCCGATCAGGGTACCAACTGTACACGCCCTTTCTGAATCACATGCCCATCCAATGCGGTATGACTCGATGGGCGTTCCCATCTCACAATGCTGCCCGTCTTTGCGACATATACATTAGTGGTTTATCCTTTCCACATGAGTGTAACAACTTTTTAGACCCCGCTTCCAATCACGATTGATGTTCGATCGTGGATTTGCGTCAATTCTGTTTGGCAGGGTTAGCATGTACCTGTTACAAACAGAGTAACTCGACGTTATTACCAAACAGAACGTGGAGCTAGAACACTCGTCTCTCTTTCTCTAAGAAACTGCTTCCAATGTCCTTTTATTATTTATTTATTTATTGAAAACGCTGCATAAGGCAGTCACGGGAAAAATAAATACAAACAAAACACATATTATGGGCTGAAATGGAACAACCTTCGGCAGTAGGAATGCGATGTGCCTTGCTAACACTGGACCGGAAACGGAGGAGCCCAGCCTCCTAGACAGGAGCTTATTTTTGATATTGTATTGCACTCGTTTCTCCCCTGCCTGGTTCTAAACGGCAGCCCTTACAATGTTAGAGAAATGGAAAAGTTAGTTAGCGGAGAGAAAAGTCGGACTCGAGAAGCCTGTGAACAGGAAGTATTGTACAACACAGTAGCATATCAGATCATCAAAAATCAACTCCAAAGGGAAATGGGAATGAGCTATGAGAGGGACCATTAGAGTGGGAACATCTTTGCAACCCAGTCCACATAAATTGGTTGTTGATCAAAGATCACATTTACGAAAATTTACGATTTATACCTCCGTTACACTCTGGTATAAAATCTATTTTGTACTATTGTTACATAACACCGAAGTGGGAGAGAGGTTTATTGCGCTGTTGGTACGTGCTGTCTCCTATGTTGAGACACGTTCTTTGATATGTATACAGTGAATACATGTTATATAAGCATTACATAGTGGTTTGTGCTTGGACGCACTTATGTCATTCAATAGATGAGTATCATTGTCAATATGTGATTACATTCAATAACCTAGTCCACATAGATTTGGTCGCCAGTTGGTTGTTGGTCAAAGATCACATTTACGAAAATTTACGGTTTACGGCCCAAAATGTCGTAAATCGTAAATCGTAAAAAAAATCGGCAAAAATAGCCGTAAATCGTAAATCGTAATTACGCACACCCCTGGACCCTACCAATGTTAATGTTCTAAATAATGTTATTCCTTTTTTCTTGCGTTGCTCTCATTTGAAGCTACATAGGCTGCACTTCTTTAGAAACTGCAAAGTGAACATCGTTTGTCCACGAGCAATACCGCGCCATGGTCTTAATGCTGGGATGACTCCTTTTATCATTTTATCACATTACTTTGTGGCCACAAGCTGGGTTGTTAGAGGTGACGAGTGACTTGGTTGGCAAGAGAGCTTATACGTGACCAAAAATGTTTCGAAATGTTGAAAACATGCTGTGTTTGCCATTCTACAGTATGTTTCTGTTTTTATCGTCAACCAGCTGCGGCTATAGAAGCGACAATAGCTGTCCCTGAAAGAAGCATTGCCTCGCCTATGTACGGAATGTTACAACCTGACGCTTAGGTGTTGACCAGCCAGAAATGTTGCTCGAGAGTTCGTTAATAAAAATAACCACACTATAGCTGGGCTGGGTTTTAGAAATCCGATTCTTTCTAATTTCTGTGCGCTATTCTTTTGTTTTCCTAACTTCGCTGCCAACAGTTTGTTTCACATAGCAAATTTTGAGACTTCCGTGTGTAGCAAGCCATTATAGCAGGCTGGTGCAGGTTACTTCTTAGCATCAGTAACGCTATCTGTGCATGGAAGCGGCTGACTCCACATTACTATCTAAGTTCCTATCCATACCCCCTTGCATCTGATTCTTCTGCTCTAGATATACAAATTGGTCACCCACTTCTCCGTCAGGTGATAAACGCTACGGCATGGGATATCAATTCTAAATTTTCCTGTAGATTATATTACAATTTCTTGTAAATTAAGCCATAGGGGTACCACTTATCACACCGACTTATTGCACTACAGATGTCGCAGTTCTCAAGTGTAAAATGAGGAGCGGATTTCTGTTGCTTAGTAGTATTTCGGCTTTCTATATTGTTTGCAAATTCTTTTAATTTTTAATTGTTTTTTCATCAACTATGTTTCTAGAAAGACGTTTATTTTTTGTTGCTTTTCGTTGTTTTCTTTTTCAGTACGGGATCTGTCCTTAGACTTGCATGACGATGTGTAAAAGGTTATGCACACCTCTGAGTGCAATAAATAAATAAATAAATACCGGCTTTAAACTTACCTCGAAATCTCGAGACTTAGGAGCTCTTCGACAAGAGCAGTCGAGAATTGCTTGCACTTCTGCAGGATCAAGAAGCAGGTGCTAAATAGAGGAATCAAAGTGAACTCAAGCGATGTCCCTTGAAAGAAGGAGGATGTTTAGTCAGTGAACAGTTCTATATATTAGCTTCTCTCCACTTTCACTACAAACAGCCAATGGTGAGAACTGGCGAAATAGCGGGCGAAATGCTCGTTGTCCAAGGTGCAGAAATATTACAGGATGGTACGCTGAACATACAGATCCCGATTCTAGCAATAAGCTTTTTAGCACCCAGCTTATAGATTAAGGGGTGCTATCCTAATAAGGGGGGGGGGCGGGCCACCTTAGGCCCCGTTTATACTTCGTCGCGGCGCGACGCGATGGCCACGCAATGAGGCCAAATTGATCGATCGCGTCACACAATCAATATGGCCACAATGCGTGGCGTCGCATCGCGCCGCGACGAAGTATAAACGGGGCCTTATACACTCATTTAAATAATAGTTGAAACGGAAACATCCGCAACATAATGTACAACGTGAGGCAGCCACTAGACTCTTGAGCAAGCCCAAAGTGTTGGGGGTGAACACGCCAAGAGAACAAGGGGTAGAACGCACGTCCCCCTATAAGGTGGACACCCTCATTGGGACCACACCGACTAAAAGCAAAAAAAAAAAAAGAATGAAAGAAAAGCAAAGTAAACCGACCTGGTAATGGAGGGAGAAAGTCGTAGTAATGTGCGAATGAGAATAATAGATGCCGACTTGGGCGTCTCAGTAGAGCATAGTTTAATCACGCAATGAGAACAGACTTCGTCCCAAGTTAGAAGACCTAAACGCATTCGGAACTGACAGGAAAAACGGGTTCGGTCACGTAATTTTGATGAAGGCACTAAAAACTTCATACGAAATATTGAGCAAGGGCATGTGTGAAGGAGGTTGTTCACAAGTTTGCCCCGGAGAGATTTTAGGCTCAACTCGCGCCTAAGCAACAAAGCCTTCAATTTCTTAAGAGAATTCGTGGCAGTCATGCTTGCAGGACATTCTGACACTTCTCCATCGGCTGGTGACCACAGTTCATTGCATGGGCAACGAACGAATTCATAGCGATTCCGCGGAATTCCCTAGAAAAGCGGAATGCGAGGTGCATCCGAAGACGACAAAACGACCAACGCCGACGTTCAACATTCAATGTTTTCCTTGTGGTAAACACATTGCCCTAGTGGAACCATCTTCGAAGTAAACGTTCATAGAGTAGCTTGGACGGCGGTTTCTTCGCAAAGCTTACGACGTTGTCCCTGCACCATCTAGTATAGAATACCCACACCCTTACAGGTTTTCTCAGTCACGTTGCAGCCATCTCGCTTGAGAGTCAGCAATTTGACTAAATTCAAATCCTTTCAATAACATCACCATTAGCAAGAGGTTTCGAGAAGGCTAAGGTGTAGTCAGATGGTCCAAAAAGCGAACGTAAGGAATACGAGCTGACGCCATCGTTTCTCCACCTCGTCGTGTGGTGTAATCACAAAGACTCCCGCTTGACTCTCTGACAAAAATGTGGAGGCTGGAGATGTAGGAATACTGTTTTCCAGAAGTCCAGCGTTTTTACTCCACCAAGGAACATGACCATATCAATGTCATAATCGAGTACTCTGGATAAAGATGAACACATCAGCCGTAGTAAGGTCGAATGTATGGAACGGGCGAGATAGAAAAGTACGAAGCTCCATGCCTAGTTAAGAACTCGCCGTTAACTCGAAGATTTGCCGAAGTGAAATCGAGAGCCAGAAGAGTACCGCACCCAGAGGTTTTCGATATTACACCGGAGGAGCCGGTAACAGAAAGGCTATTGTTTTCAAGAAGGCATTCGAGACAGTCGGAGCTGAAGCAGTGCTTCAAGCCTAGATAAGGAGTTCCGGTACTTCAGAAAGAACTGTGAGAGCTGTACTAGAGAATCAAGACCGAGACTACACCATTTTGCAACGTCATCTTGATCCGGAGGAGAGGGGGAGGCCGGCAATGTGATACCATATCCGCGAAGCTCTTCAGCGCCATGTAGAAGTTTTGTGAGACTTGGAACTGGAGTGAGAGTGAAGATTAACGACCTGTAACTGCACAACCAAAACCGAGATCTCTCTTGTATATAAGTTGCTACACTTTACCAACGATTCTGGACCATGCAGACCCTCTAACATGAAGAAATCTCGCACAAGAGGTTGTTCTACTAAGCCATCGCTTCCTCGTCCAAGAATCAAACCGCGAGCAGTGTATTTCATTCACAGAGCATGCCATTCGTACTTGAAAGTCAAGTGCCAACCTAAGCACCTCCAGTTTCCCTTAGTACCGAGGCAATTTAGAAGCGAGTTTTCCATTCGAGTCGAAAGTTTGTCGCCTAGATTTGAAATTGATTTAGTATAACTTCTGTATGAGCTGCTCCATTGCTTGCATTCTTTGTCAATGTTCTCTTTTTATTAAGTAGTGCTCATACAATATTGTTTGGTTTCTAAGTTACGTCTCGTTAACAACACCGTGCTCATAACACCAAGCGGATGACTATGTGCAAAGCGAACTTTGCACCGATTCGTTTCGGGCTTAAGCCGTGGATCATAGGTCTTCGGCTTCGGCGACGCTGTTGTCGGCGACGTCGGCAACAGTGTTGCGCGGCCTGATACGCACTGCGCAGCACCCGCTCAACAGCGTCGCCGAAGTTTAGCGTAGGCCATAAGGTGCTCAAGGCATGAACTGCGTACTAGCCGACTTATGGCTAGACAGCGCGCGTTCTAACGACACTCCTTTTCATATAAATAGGTCGTGCTGTTGCATTTCAAGCAGCATGACGCCATTAGGAACCCTGCATCACAAAATCCGAATACAACTAAAGCATATATGTCGAGGCGTACCAGAGTTGACTAGATGTGGTACGCCTTCTGCTGTCCACTGCGAAACAGCATCTCCAAACTGGGTGAAGCAGTCGAAGAGGCAGGACAGGACAGCGACCCTCTCGGCCGGGTTTCTGAACGGAGGCTTCAGCCGGACGAACAGGCCACCGAGTCCCTGGAACGAGGGAACGTGGGAGAAGTCGCTTGTCGCGGCGACAGACTCCTACCTGGCTCTGGACGATGCGGTTACCGGACGAGAGCAGCGCTCTGATATCAGCGACGTCCAGCCGATCTGCAGCCATTCGCAGTTGCAGTTTGGAATTGGGACGTTGAGCAGAGAGATTGCGTGGACGAGCGCCTATCCCCGCGCCATAGCCAATGGCGCGGAGGAGAGCATTTACGCTCTCTGAGAACATTGCGAAAGGTGACCATCTCAGAAGACGACACGGCAGAATGGCAGAGGCAGAAGGCTCTGAACGCTTGCGACCTGTTTGCTGTCCGTGACAGGAGCGACTTACTATGAGTCGCTCTTGCAAAGCCTACGAAAGCATTCGATTAGTACCGAGCGATCATCCAGCAGAAGTCGGCATGCGCGTTTTGCTCGAGCGACCAGTAGTTCCTGTCGCAGACTGCGAACAAGCTCTTAGTTGAGAATTCGGAAGACTAGACTGCTGCAAGCGCGTTGGTTCTTCAAAATGCCTAGAGGGGAGTTGGACATTTGAATGGTTCTTAAATGGTGGACGACTCCCCCCATTCGATTCAGATTAAAATACATCTGAACCAAAGATCGCTGTAGCGGCACGATATTTAGGCGGAACTCTCCTCATGAGCGCTTAGTCCCGCAGTCGTGGGGTCCGCTGTTCTTGTGATCCGCCGCCACCTCATCCTATCACGGGCGTCGTGTGGCGTGGCGTCGACTTCGGCGAGATCTCTCTTGATGGCGTCCTTCCACCGTTTCCTTGGGGCATATCCCGGGCGCTTTCTCGGTGCCTCGAAATCTAGGGCCAACCCTATAGGGCGATTCTCTGGTTTGCTGAAGATGGGTCCGTACCACCTCGTTCGCTGCTCCCTCATCTTCAGCTGGATCGGGGCTGTTTTCATCACTGCCCTAACATTCGTTTCGTTTCGCACCCTGTCCCAATGGGTCCATCTACATGCCCACCTCAGCATCCTCTTTCCGCATCGTGCAGCTGCCACTCCTGGCGTTGGCAGGGCCTTGTCTGCGAGGCTCTCTGCACTACTCAGAGCCCAGCACTCACAGCCGTAGAGGATGGTAGCCTCACTATTGTTCTGTAGACCTTTCCTTTGAATGATGTCCAAGTTCGACTTTCTTGAAACCTGGGCATTTGGTAACTATGTTTTGCTCTTCTTTGCCTGACAGGTTTGGTATAAATTTCTTTATCGCGACCGACGTTTCGACGAACTCTCCTTTTTCAAGGTCTGAAAGAAGCTCGAAATGTTTGATCCTGCAGAGTTCATTGGGTCAGAAACGTCACGTCTACCCTTATAGGAACAACATGTCCTTAGGAGTGTTAAGAAGAAAGACCACATCCGCCCCCAACTAACACCGATATCCCACCAGCGCCAAGAAACCGGCTCAACTGGTCGCCATGGAGCAAGTGAGACATACTGGTCCGGTCATATATACTGCTCCGAGCACGGCGGTATTGAGAATGTATGCGAAGCAGTATACGATATCTCATAGCTCACACAAAGGGATAAAAGGTAAGAATTCACTGGTAATGGAGATGCACTCGTTCCTGTTGTTCATGGATGGATTGCGCCTGTGAATCCAGAAGGCTTCAAGAGCCTTTCTGGTCCCTATTTCGCTCTCATGATACAACACTGTGCAATTCACATTAAAATCGTCACCGGAGTGGTCATCCCTTCGATGTTTTTGTAAGGGTTTCGAAAGTCCAGAACCGTACCCCCCAGTCACTTGACCTAGGGTTGACCCACGATCTGGCCACAGGCATTGACGGAGACTATTTAAGGCCACCGCCGCCGCCACCAGGGAGTTCGCCTGCTCGACGGTTCCCGCTCGCCTTCGGCCACGCCACCCGTACCGTCCTCAACCGCCGCTGGAGACCGACGGACCACGCCGTCGACGACGACTACGATGTACCCCATGGTCTGAGCCGCCACCACGCCGTCGCCGACGTCCGTCACCTCCATCGCCTACCTCCACGCCTGTCCCGCCAACGTCAACCTCTGGGCCCGAACGCTTCGTGTGTGTCGACATGTTCGGATAAACTATGTTATCACCGAAGTGTTACGCTGCTCGCGAGGGTGAACCGCCCGAGCTATTACTGTTTTCCAAGCGGGGTTAATAAGCTTTGTTTCCTCTTTCCAGCAAGATGTTCCTTAACGCGGATGCCCAGCAGCCTCCCAGTTTCCCCAATATACAATTCACCGCAGGTTAAACACTCTATCTGGTAAATGACGCCGTTCTGCGCGCAGTCTCCTGCTCTTCCGTACGGACAAATCACGCAGTCTTGCGTCATACATACGCGGTCGTATAACCGATTGCGAACAAGCTGACGTTTAATGTTGTCTCTCGGAATGTTTACCAGCACAACATGCGCATCCAAGCTCGCTCGCAACAGGCATTGACGTACAGCTGCAGTGACCTTATCCGAAATGAAAGGCACTGAAAGGCAGATTTCATTGCTAAACGCGTTCGCGTTGTGCCTGTGTTGCACAGAGCTTCGTCGCACTTCGTACCCATTGAGGTAAGCTATTCTGCAGGCTAACATTCGGGATTCTTCGCGCTCCTCATCACCCGTACACATCCTAACTGCTGTTCTGAAAATGTTGCGGAGCACAGCTCTCTTTACAGCTGAAGGATGGGCCGATTTTGCATGGATGATGATATTCTTGGAGCTGTCCTTGCGGTACCATTTCACACTGTACTGACCGTTTGTCACCCTAATCTGTGTGTTCAAAAAGGGTAACCAGCCTTCACATGGAAGTTCTCGCGTGAACTTTATGTACTGTGATTGTGTGTTGAGAATGTTGAACAGCTCATCCATTTCGGACTGAGTTGTTGTTACTGTCACGGTATAGTGGCGACCGCCTCTGTAAGCCACGCCCCTACATGGGTTGGAATGTTGGCAGTCTCCCTAACTGCAATCTTGCTAGATGGCTGTTGTATATATTATAGACTAATAGTAAAGGTTTGTAAATCCTCACTCCCAGGCAGGAGCATGACATCACGACACAGGAATCATCGATGTATCGTCAGTACATTATGGGTAGCCGTTCTATTACCGGTCGTTCAACTTTGCTCATAAAGCAAATTGCTAGAGCCGGGTCTAAACGTTGTCCCATAGCAAGTCCTCGAAGTTGCGAGAAGTATTTACCGGACCATTTGAAGGTATTGCAGCCCAGGCATTCCTTGACAAGTATCATTATGTGTGACTTCCTTAAACCGAACGTAGTAATATTACCCTCGTGCTCGTCAAGCGTTTCTGAGGGTCTACGGAGAAAATGCCCGAAACTCCCGGCGAGCGTTGCGTGTGAAGAAAATGCCCGCGACCAGGGGAGAAAATGCCCGCAACCAGGGGGAAAATGCCCGCGATCAGGGGAGAAAATTCCCGGGTCGACGAGAAGAATCTATAGCACAACATCATGTGGTGAATAGCAAAAGCGCCGTAATAAAGAAAACAACTTTGAGCGGTAATCACCACTTAGAAAACTAAGAAAGGTTTGAAACTGTGGAAAAAACCGTACATTAGGAGAGCCTTAACCGGACGCATCGTTATTATTATACAATGGTATATTTCCGCAACGTTTCATTCGTACCAAAGCTCTAATAAGAGTTGATCGCAAATTTTCATGTTCGAAGAACACTCTATATTTCGATAAGATGGCTTGAAAGATTTTTGGCGAGTTGCTACACCGTAGGTTCTGGTCATTTTAATAACGTTTTTGGTAAAACCTATGTTGCAACTAACCATTCAGATATTTACATCCTTTATTCAGACATGTGGAAATATTAGAAAAACAGCAACAAAGCGAATCAAAATGGAAATCCTATACTGAAAAAAAAACTTTAATAAAAAAGGGCACAACAAGTATTATATTTACGACACCAACGGGGTATCAGATGAAAATCACTTAATGAAATATCTAGGTCGTTCAATAATGTCCAAGTTCGACTTTCTTGAAACCTGGGCATTTGGTAACTATGTTTTGCTCTTCTTTGCCTGACAGGTTTGGGGGGAGATCCTTTAGACTTTTGCTCAGAATTTCTTAAAGAAGTTCACAGTAGGGGAGACTCCGTTTTGACGGCCATCAAAACGTATTTATATCTCGAGATATACACGCCACACCGCATGCACATTGCACATTTCTCAAGAAGCATGTTGGCATGATTTTTTTGTACTGAGCATAATTTTTATCATTTCCACTTTTTCGTTTGTCTTCATCGTGGCGCATGAATGAGGTAGGGCATGTAACTAAACAGCTATTTTTCAAAGGATTACTATTACTATTTTCAAAGAATTTGAGCCGCTTACTCTATGCTATTTTTTAAACTCTAATTATCGATTGCGAAAAGTACGATTTTCGCTATTCGCGACAGCGATTTAAAGCGAATATCGTATTTTCCGACTTGGCGTCTTCAAAAACACTAAGTGTGCGGAAAGTACGTTCTTCACGTGAGTCACGGCCGAGTGCAGACTTCTTCCCTTGTGAACCTCGTACTTTTCCGATGTTCCCTTTTGCGCACGTCCTAGATGATTTCTTTGCATTCATGTTTTCGTTTTTTTCGTTAATAGCTTAATCAAATCTTTCACTATTAGTTTATCAAAACGACTAAATTATAGCTCATGTTGTTAATCTTCGATTTTTAACCTATCAATTCACTATTCATTTGCTACAATTCACTCTGCCATTCATGCCACCGCTAGCTTGTATATAATCTGTACATAGGACGTCCAAAAAAAATCCGAAAGAGAACAAAAAATTATTTTTTTAGATTTATTTTTATTCGATGTTAATAGAACTTCGCCCTTGGCTACACTACCGTATACTAGGTAGTATCGGCATTACAAAGGAGCCGAAACGTGGCTTCGAGCATACACTCGAGGGCGTCGACCAGAGCTCACGTAAGTACCCACTTGAAAATAACGGCGTCAACGAGGCTTTAATAATCTCACTCGTAGGGAAAAGAGAGCGGCAACCCATACTGAGGTCATCTAACGGTAAGAGGCATTACGTCTTCGTGACTGCAGTTGGACGGTTGGTTTCCACTGCGTTCTTTGCTTCCTGCTCTTCAGCTCTCTTCCTGTCTCCTATTTCTTCATCTTAATAGCGATTCATCAACATAACGGGTACTTATTTAGTGCCGAACAGCTCACCAACTGAAAAACTGTTTGCTCGCACCGAGCAAAGAAATCAGACGAAACTAGCGAGTCGACTTATTAACGAAGCACGGGAAATAGTAGAACGGTTGCTCATCTTGAACATGCGAGATCTGATAACGGATTCATCGGGGGATCTGTTGGGAGCTCAGACAGAACTCTTAATATTCGGGTCAATATAGCGAATTTGTTTCTTTCCGCATTGCAGTGCTGGCCGAATTATAACGGAACTAGCATGTCAGTGGTGAAGTTTGTTAGAGAAATGAACGAAAAAGTCAATGCAGCGGGATATGACGAGCAGAAGCTGGCGAGGCTCCTTCCTCTGCAATTAAGCGGAGCAGCCAAAATGAAACACGAGAACTATGATAACGATGTTAATCTGGATTACAGAAAGGTTGTTGACCAGTTGAAAAAAAAACGTTCGTAGCCCTAACTATGTCGAAATAGCGAAAGCAAAAATTTATTACGTGAAGCAGGAACGCGATGAAAACGTGATCATTTATGGTCAACGGGTGAGAGATTTAGTTGCCAACGCTTTTGCCGAAAGCAATCCCATCGCCATTGAAGAAATAATGTGTGAAACATTTGTGCGCGGCCTTACTACAAATCTTCGAATCGCGGTAATGAAAAAGGCAGTCATCCCAGACTTTCAAGGATCTGCAACAAATTGCAGAAAACGAAAGTCACCTTCTTGAAATTGTGGCGCGTGAGAGGGGAGTAATTGATAACGCCCTAATAAATGCGATCACGGAAGCCGTTCAAAAGGCACAGATTAGTGAAAGCTGCCCACATCGAAATTACCAAAATCAGGGAACTACCAACGTCAAGAGTGGAATCAATCGCCATACCCTGCTGTTAGTGCGTCGCCAAATTTTTCACCACGTTGGAACAGTAATAGGGCATATCACGAACGTAGTCCTCAATCCTATAACGATAACGGTTACCACAATAGCGGAGGAATTCGAAGCCCACGTGGAGATCACGGACGCGACTCTCAAATCCCTAGAAATAACGCTTCTCACAATTACGTGAGAAATTATGATGACCAACATGATAACGGTCGATATCGGGATTATTCTAATGAATTTCCGCACAATTGAGAAGTCACTGTGACGGCATAGAAATCTATTGCATTCAAAATAACGCCCTATATTAGGGGGAAGGGGAAAATATTCGGCTAGGTAAAGTAGACGAACGTCACCAAAAAGAGATTTTGTAGCAGAATCACGAAAACCACTTTGCCGGAGGTTACTTGAGCAGTAAAAATACCTTGCAGTAAGATTCACGTACGATTTCACTGGAAGAAAATGAATAACGAAATAGCAATTTTTGTTCTAAGCCGCGTCATTTACCAAAAGGTGAAGTCATAACGATTTCGAAATATTTTTGACATTTTACAGAATATAACGATGTCCATAGAACTGATAAGGACATAGGGAAATTTGGACTATGATTACGACAGTGAATAACTCCCGCAAAAACTCATTTCGAGGTAACTTTAAACATTTTCACCAGAAGGTCGGAAAAATAACGATTGGTAGAATAACGATTTAACATAAACCAAATTCATAACGATATCTAATCAATATTTGAAGGAGCTATGCGAAGATACCAGTGCTCGAACTGGTATCTTGGAAGAAGAGGTACGAGAACTCCGAAAAGCACTTTTGACTTGTCACGAGCAGGTTGATGCGATGGCAAAGATGGCGAACAAGGACTTAAACCTGGTCGCCAATGTGGGTCAGGCCGATAAAACGTGCCCTAGCTATGCGATGGTTGACGGCTCTAGAGATGCGGTGGCTCCAAGCAAGGCCGGTGGCAGTCTGCGGGCAGCGATTCGAGCAATGCCTCGAAGGCACATGATCCGGAGGCCCTATGTCCCGGCCCTAGGCTTATGCACAAATTTCGCCCTGTGCGTACTGGAAGGAACCCTCCCATAATCGTCTCTATGTCCATCGACCCATCATTTTAATTCATCATTGGAGTGAATATTTGTTTTTTGCTGTTATTTAAAAATGATTGTGTTGTATATTTTTGTCGAGGCTGACAAATTCGAAAGGAAGGGCATGTCACGGTATAGTGGCGACCGCCTCTGTAAGCCACGCCCCTACATGGGTTGGAATGTTGGCAGTCTCCCTAACTGCAATCTTGCTAGATGGCTATTGTATATATTATAGACTAATAATAAAGGTTTGTAAATCCTCACTCCCAGGCAGGAGCATGACATCACGACACAGGAATCATCGATGTATCGTCAGTACATTATGGGTAGCCGTTCTATTACCGGTCGTTCAACTTTGCTCATAAAGCAAATTGCTAGAGCCGGGTCTAAACGTTGTCCCATAGCAAGTCCTCGAAGTTGCGAGAAGTATTTACCGGACCATTTGAAGGTATTGCAGCCCAGGCATTCCTTGACAAGTATCATTATGTGTGACTTCCTTAAACCGAACGTAGTAATATTACCCTCGTGCTCGTCAAGCGTTTCTGAGGGTCTACGGAGAAAATGCCCGAAACTCCCGGCGAGCGTTGCGTGTGAAGAAAATGCCCGCGACCAGGGGAGAAAATGCCCGCAACCAGGGGGAAAATGCCCGCGATCAGGGGAGAAAATTCCCGGGTCGACGAGAAGAATCTATAGCACAACATCATGTGGTGAATAGCAAAAGCGCCGTAATAAAGAAAACAACTTTGAGCGGTAATCACCACTTAGAAAACTAAGAAAGGTTTGAAACTGTGGAAAAAACCGTACATTAGGAGAGCCTTAACCGGACGCATCGTTATTATTATACAATGGTATATTTCCGCAACGTTTCATTCGTACCAAAGCTCTAATAAGAGTTGATCGCAAATTTTCATGTTCGAAGAACACTCTATATTTCGATAAGATGGCTTGAAAGATTTTTGGCGAGTTGCTACACCGTAGGTTCTGGTCATTTTAATAACGTTTTTGGTAAAACCTATGTTGCAACTAACCATTCAGATATTTACATCCTTTATTCAGACATGTGGAAATATTAGAAAAACAGCAACAAAGCGAATCAAAATGGAAATCCTATACTGAAAAAAAAACTTTAATAAAAAAGGGCACAACAAGTATTATATTCACGACACCAACGGGGTATCAGATGAAAATCACTTAATGAAATATCTAGGTCGTTCAATAATGTCCAAGTTCGACTTTCTTGAAACCTGGGCATTTGGTAACTATGTTTTGCTCTTCTTTGCCTGACAGGTTTGGTATAAATTTCTTTATCGCGACCGACGTTTCGACGAACTCGTCTTTTTCAAGGTCTGAAAGAAGCTCGAAATGTTTGATCGTGCAGAGTTCATTGGGTCAGAAACGTCTCGTCTACCCTTATACGGACAACATGTCGTTAGGAGTGTTAAGAAGAAAGACCACATCCGCCCCCAACTAACTCACCGATATCCCACCAGTGCCAAGAAACCGGCTCAACTGGTCGCCATGGAGCAAATGAGACATACTAGTCCGTTCATATAGTTGGGGGCGGATGTGGTCTTTCTTCTTAACACTCCTAAGGACATGTTGTTCGTATAAGGGTAGATGCGACGTTTCTGACCCAATGAACTCTGCACGATCAAACATTTCGAGCTTCTTTCAGATCTTGAAAAAGACGAGTTCGTCGAAACGTCGGTCGCGATAAAGAAATTTATACCAAACCTGTCAGGCAAAAAAGAGCAAAACATAGTTACGAAATATCTAGGTTCAAATCCTGTTTTAGTATAGAAGGAAATGATTGGTCAAAAATGAAGACCATCAGAAAGACTCAGTAAAACCTCAGTAAATCCTAAAAACCTTTTTGTAAATAATTTCCCAAATAAGTCCTGCCATTTTTTCATTTTCTACTTCTCATGACTTTGAAGTGCATGCACCTTACTGCTCACTCCATGTGGAGTTCATGTT
Organism: Heligmosomoides polygyrus bakeri; assembly: GCA_947359475.1. Lineage (NCBI taxonomy): Eukaryota > Metazoa > Nematoda > Chromadorea > Rhabditida > Heligmosomidae > Heligmosomoides > Heligmosomoides polygyrus. Next base: position 52,463,436 of record OX375868.1, on the reverse strand, counting down.
GCTTAAAACAAACTCAAAAGTTGAGGTAGCCTAAAGTTCCGCAGCTCAATGCTTCGGAAAATGATTCTAAGTTACCAGGTTCCGCTGATGTGCTTGTTTTCTAGTTTTACGTGCTAGAAATTGAGATCCGGGCAAAAGCGCTTCTTTCGCTCCTTTCAGTGTTTTCAAGTGTACTTTTCACATAAAACACCGTTGGTACTAATGTTACCGTTGAGCATGACTGTTAACTGCGTAACGAGAATCTTTCCTCGTATTTTCCAAAGCTTCTCTATCACGGTAAGGCCATGAAGTCTGCTAAGGAATCCAAATGATGGTGCCACAGTTTCAGTTACCCCGCCCACGATTTCTCATGCCCTTTACTCGACGGCATGAAAAAATACCGTATCCCTGTCCACGTGACTACCATGTGTTTTGTTGTAGTGGTTGTTGTAGTGGACCCTATCGAAAACCGTTCTGGCCACAGATATTTTCTCCACTGGCTGTGGACATTTTTTATCCTGGCTGCAGGCATTTTCTCCCCTGGTCGCGGGTATTTTCTCCCCTGGTCGCGGGCATTTTCTTCCCTGGTTGAGGGCATTTTCTCGCACCGAAACAGACGCGGCGCGGTTCGGGCAGTTTCTCTCGTAATCATTTCTGAGAGTGCCTGTAGAGCTGCAGTATTATCAACGTTGGTGTATAAGACAGTCACATCAAACGATTCAATTACACAACCTGGTTGGAATCTGCAAGAGCGCAAACGTTCCAGTAACTTTTCCGTGTTTTCCAAGTGTGATGGTACAAAGTTGAGAAGCTGACCAACAATCTTGTTAAGGAACCAAGATATCCGATCGGTTGGTCCGTCTACACAACTTATTATAGGCCGTATTTTGTATGTTCCTGCAGTCAATGAGCGTTTGTCTTCTTCAGACAATTTGTGCGCTTTAAGCAAGCTGTAGAACACAGGACACGTCGGCGCACTCAGCGTTAGTCTCTTTATAAGACGTCTATCTATACCAGCCGATTTTCCAACCGATGACCATAATGTGTTTAATCTGCGACACTGCGAATGAAAAGCTTTCTCTGAAGTTTCGCGATGAACGCTGGAATTAGCAAGGTGGAGTTCGGTGATTTCTTTGTCCAAAGCCTGTGAACAAATCACGAATTCACCTCCCTTGTCGCTAACGGAAAGTCGTATTTTATTGCGTTTAATTAGGTTACGAATCTCTTTGAACCCTTTCCATTGGTCCCTTGTCAGGTTCGTTGTTCTGTCATGCCTATGCATGTGGAAAACACGCAGCATATCTGGAGACAGAGTTCTGAACCTAACATCGATTTCTGGAAAGGATTGAGATTCTTTGTAAAATGACCTCGGAAATGGGATCGGCGCTAGTGCAGCGTGTAACGATCTATCAATTATACCGCGTTCGGATTCTTCCCTTGCTCTTGCTCTAAGTTGGTCTCTAAGCTTATGCAACCCGCCCACAACTTTGCGAAATGTGTCTGCACAGATCTCTTGCGTCATTGAAAACGAAGGGCCTAGGCTAAGAAAATCCAACGCCTTCGTAGAAACTCGTGCATCTCCAATGACAGTGACTCTTACCTGATCCCTGGTTATGGCGCTCGTGTCTTGTTGAGTTGCCCGGTCTGCATGTGCGTGGCGAACAGAGGTGAATAGATTGTTGTCAGAGTGGACTCCCCCCCTTCCATTCCTAACGAAGTTGAACTTTGAGATAAGGGTGGACTTTGTTCTCGACCGAAGAGCAGTGCAGATCTCTTTCGATCCGCCTTCAATCCTTCTCCATATATCAGTATCAAGCAACCGTCGACAGGATTCTTCCTTTGAACTACACTTTAGCAGTGTAGAATGCAATATGTACTGCTTCTGCTTGATTGCGGCTCCCAGCAAGGACTTGTAAACAGCCGTGATTCTGGGATGATCTTCTGGCAATCCACATATTGCTCGCAGCTTCTTATTCTTGATGAATCTTGGAACAAGGCCGGTTGCTCTGCAGCGCTGAAGAAACATCAACTGTCGTGCGACGACAGCCTTCTGGCGGAGCGATAGAGCTTCTAAGACGATGTCGAACATATGCGGCGGTACGTGGTTCAATAATGTCCAAGTTCGACTTTCTTGAAACCTGGGCATTTGGTAACTATGTTTTGCTCTTCTTTGCCTGACAGGTTTGGTATAAATTTCTTTATCGCGACCGACGTTTCGACGAGCTCCTCTTTTTCAAGGTCTGAAAGGGGAGCTCGAAATGTTTGATCCTGCAGAGTTCATTGGGTCAGAAACTGCGCGCAGAAAGGCGTCATTTACCAGATAGAGTGTTTAACCTGCGGTGAATTGTATGTTGGGGAAACTGAGAGGCTGCTGGGCATCCGCGTTAAGGAACATCTTGCTGGAAAGAGGAAACAAAGCTTATTAACCCCGCTTGGAAAACACCGAAGGGATGACCACTCCGGTGACGATTTTAATGTGAAGTGCACAGTGTTGTATCATGAGAGCGAAATAGGGACCAGAAAGGCTCTTGAAGCCTTCTGGATTCACAGGCGCAATCCATCCATGAACAACAGGAACGAGTGCATCTCCATTACCAGTGAATTCTTACCTTTTATCCCTTTGTGTGAGCTATGAGATGTCGTATACTGCTTCGCATACATTCTCAATACCGCCGTGCTCGCAGCAGTATATATGACCGGACCAGTATGTCTCACTTGCTCCATGGCGACCAGTTGAGCCGGTTTCTTGGCGCTGGTGGGATATCGGTGAGTTAGTTGGGGGCGGATGTGGTCTTTCTTCTTAACACTCCTAAGGACATGTTGTTCCTATAAGGGTAGACGTGACGTTTCTGACCCAATGAACTCTGCAGGATCAAGCATTTCAAGCTTCTTTCAGACCTTGAAAAAGACGAGTTCGTCGAAACGTCGGCCGCGATAAAGAAATTTATACCAAACCTGTCAGGCAAAGAAGAGCAAAACATAGTTTCCTTTGAATGTTCTTGAACATCTACGGTCGCATAGGAATCCCGTTGACTCCCTCCAGACTGCATTCATCCGTCGTGTGGCCGGTGGTCCATACCTCCTTCTCCGGATAGGTCACTTCCAAGGTAGCGGAATTCTCCCATCTTCTCGACCAGGGGTGTGCGTAAATGAAATCTGAAATTTCGTAAATCGTAAATCGTAATTACGAAAAAATCGTCGTAAATCGTCAATCGTAAACCGTAAATCGTGAGAGTCACCTGACCTGTTGCGCAGTACAACTAAATTTCTAAAGGTTTTTTTCTGCTAATGTTAATCAGACGTGTTTCAATATTTATTTGTCTTATTTTCAGCTCAAGCTGAGCAGTTTTTTTACCAAATTATTTCCCTTTTACATGTATTCTTGCTGAAGAAACATCTTCCAAACCACTCTTCACACGTTTCAAGAAAGTTGAAAAAAAGTTGCAGATCCAAAAACTTTTCTTTAGCCAATGCGTGGCATTCCAAAAAAACAACCAACAAGCAATAACCAAAGCGCGATATTCGAATTCGGAAGTCCTTTTAATTGCAGAGAGATTGCAGCGAAGGCATTTCGTAACTTTAAAAGTGCTCTTAAGTTCTGAACCATTGACCATCCGACAACATCAGCTATCGTAGTAACCTAAATCCAACTAGAGCACCGGTTTCCTACGCAAGGTTGCCAGCCGATTTCGAAAACATTAAAATATGGTTCTAGTAATAATTCTCTGCACTCGCTCGGGCTACCTCCGCCAGTTCTGTAACGAACGTTTGCTCTCCGCGAGTCTGCAGCGTCCTGAACGAAATTGATAGAATAGGACGCGCGCGCTCGTTTCACCCCTCGTTGTATATCAATTTGCTCTGCCATATGAAGTACAATGCAAACCAATAGAAATATTAGTGGTTTATTTTATTCTCGTTAGTATAGCAACTTTTTCGACTCCGCTTCTAATCACGAGTGATGTTCGATCGTGGATTTGCGTCAATTCTATTCGGTAGGGTTAGCCTGAATCTATTATAAACAAATTGACTAGGCGTTATTACCAAACTGGAGGAGAATCAAAGAATAGTCGTCCCTCTTTCTCTAACCATAAAAAACTGTCTCCAATGTCTTTCTGTAGGCTAGAGTGGAACTACCTTTGAGAGTAGGAGTGCGATGTGCCTGGTCCGATGCTCAGCATCCTGGACAGGAGCTCATTTTTCCAAATATTATATTGTTATTTGTTTATCCTCTTGAACTGATCCGATTCCTAACGGCAGCCCCTTCAGTGTTAGAGAAATGGAAGAATTAGGCGAAGAGATATGTCGAATTCGAAAAGCATGTGCACAGCCTTCTGCCACAGTAACACCTTAGATCATCGAAGACAACTGTCAGGGGCTTAAATGAGCTATTATATAGGGCCTATGACATACCACCGCGAGTGTTGTGTGGGTAGCTATGAACTGCGTAGCTACCCTTGCAACACTGTCGCCGGTGGTATGTAATACATCTTTATAACCCGGCCCACCACATAAATTTGAACGCTAGTTGGTTGTTGATCAAAGATCACATTTACGAAAATTTACGATTTACGACCCAAAATGTCGTAAATCGTAAATCGTAAAAAATCGGCAAAAATAGCCGTAAATCGTAAAATCGTAAATCGTAATTACGCACACCCCTGTTCTCGACCACTTCCCCTTGACAGTCTATGATGGGTCCAGTGCTCTGTTCTGATGAACTTCTCGTATCACAGCTTACCAGCCCCTGTACATCTCTTCTATTACCGTGACATTCCGCACCTCTCTTTAGCATCGAGACTATGGGCCGAGGTATGCTGTCGTAGGCCTTCTCGAGAACCAGGAATGCCAGGTTGCAGGGCATTCGTTTCTCCCGATGTTCCTCTATCACCTGACGAGCGATGAAGATGGCGTCTGTGGCGGACCTCTCGGGCATGAAGCCCCACCGCTCCTGGGAGGTAGGGACCATCTCCGTCAGCTCTGAGTTGACCGGGCGTTTGTAGACCTTCAACGTGTGTAGGATCAGTTTGATCCCTCGGTAGTTGGAGCACTCGGAGGCGTTCCCTTTCTGCTTGAAGGTAGGAACCAAGGCGCTGTTCCACCAGTCACCTGGCATCTTGCCCTCTGCTGTGGCTCTGTTGAGGAACTGTGTTAGCCGGTTAACCACGCAGTTCCTGAGTACCTTCTAAGCCTCTATTCGTACTTCTTCAGGCCCAACTGCTTTTCCGTGCTTTATCCTCCTCTATGATCCTGCAAGCCTTTTCCGGCGTCCAGGATGGGATGGCTCCTTCCGTTGGCTGTTCTTCCTGCGCTTCCCGACGAGAGAATTCCTGGTTTACGAGTTCCTTGAAGTACTATTATCAACTCTTTTTGACCTCGACTGGCTTCCGCAGTATAATACCTTACCGTCAGCACTTTTCATGGTCTTGAAACTCGAATGTCAAAGCTAGCTCTGTGCCGTGCTTTGGCTAACGCGACGGCAAACTTCTTTTCCTATAGCCCGTCCAGCTTCTAAAGGCAGCCATGTTATCTGTGATGACTAATACTGCCTCGCTAAAACTTACCTATTTGTCTGTTGAAAGCGAAATGGTGGTTAGCCAGAAAATATGCGCGCTATTTGAAAACAATAGCTTTTGCAAGAGCGTAGCCTGTAAAGAAATTCGGGCACTCCTGATGCATGAAAATAAATTTTTCATATCATGCGATTTGTAGGAATTGCGCCACCCAACCGTCTGGTGTTTCAAATTTTGGGCTCGATTAATTATGTTGAGTGCTTGTGACATCATCAGTTCTGCACAAGTTATGAGTTATTGTAATTCAATTTTAACCGTTAATTGCTGAGCCAACTTAGGACTGAATTGCGGCAAGCATTCAGACTGTAAACAATCAATAAAATCTGAAATTTGAAGTCCTCGAGCGAGCAAGGAACAATTTCAAGTTTCATTGCCGTCTTATTTATCATTTACATTCCACGCGCATACTAGACAAGTTTCAGCGTACTGGAGTCGCTGTTAAAATTTATGCGGATGACATAAAAATATATAGTTCTTTGCGAGCATCAAGTCAATCATTGACTCATTGAGAACATTGAATATCATCCTTAGAATAGCCAATGCTTGCTCAAAGGTAATGAATGTATCAATTATTTAGGCTTAAATATTTTTGAAGATTGAGCATGTTCATATATATATATATATATATATATATATATATATATATATATATATATATATATATATATATATATATATATATATATATATATATATATATATCATACTATATAATAATCCACTAAGCGATGAGTCACACTATCGATCGAGGCGATGAGTCATAAAATAGGGGAAATTACGGGGAAGTTACGGGGCACAAATTAAGGCAAGAAAATAGCGGAAAATACCAAGACGTCTTCTACGTGCCTGGCGACTCAGTAGACGAGCTGAACCCGTCGCCAAACGTGCTTGGCGACTCGTAGACGTGCCGAACACGTCGGCGACCGTGCATGGCGAGCCGTAGACGTGCCGAACACGTCGCCAACTTCATCCCTGAGGGTAATCGAGGTCGCTGAACATGATTATGAAGTTCGCTTTTGGAGTGTAGATGACCATCGACCGATATCGAGCAAATTACAGAAGACATGCCGAACACGTCGCCCACGTGCCTGGGGTTCAGAAGACGTGCCGAACATGTCGTCCGCTAAGGAAGATCATTGAGGGGGACCAGTAGTAATGGGGACGAGTTCTACTAAGGGGATAATGAGTGACACCAAATCGCCCTATGTATAAAAGAGGAAGGTTTTTGGTCCGAAGTTAGCCCCTTGGACTTTGTGTACTTCTTTCTGTAAGTTTGAGGGATATTTGGCAATTGTCTTATACTGTTGTTTACCGTCGACGTCCCACTGCCAGACGGGTGGTGGCACCCATATGACGAGGTCTCGAAAGACGTCTCTATTGTTTTTGGTTATATGCCAAGACCAAGGAACACCCATATGACGAGGTTTCGCGAAGCGTCTGTGGGTCATACCTCATTGTTCCTTCCCAGCTCTGCTGCGTGGCGCATTTGCGTTATCATCATAATATTATACTATATAATAATCCGCTAAGCAATGAGTCACACTGTCAATCGACGACCGCTAAGCTATGAGTCATAAAATAGGGGAATTTACGGTGCAAAAATTAAGGCAAGAAATTAGCGGAAAATACCCAGACGGCTTCTACGCGCCAGGCGACTCAATAGACGAGCAGAACATGTCGACGACCGTGCATTGCGAGCCGTAGACGTGCCGAAGACGTCGGCAACCGTGCCTGGGTATTTAGATGATCATCGACGGAAGGCCTTCACAGCAGGGGAGACAACCGATATCGATCGATATTATCGATTTTTTGCGGATGTCGTTCAAGCGGCACGAAAGTTCAGCGCTGGGGCTAATCGAGGTCGCTGAGCACGAACCGGAAGTCGACTAATCGATATCGACCAATATTATCGGTTTTCTGTGGGTGTCGTTCAAGCGGCACGAAACTTCAGCCCTGGGGCTAATCGAGGTCCTGACCGGTGGTTTCCTCCCAGTTTTAACTGATCGGGGTGGGAGATGCGCCGGTGATTTTCTCCCCGATTTAAGCGATCGGGGTGGAGATGGGGGGGGGGGGTGGGACACGCCGATGGTTTTCTTCCAGATTTAAGCGATCGGGGTCCGGAGGGGGTGGGAGACACGAGGGTATTATGGCCGAAGGAGTGCTCTACATACATCAGGTGGAAAGTTTCAATGTGGAGGCCAGTATCGATCGATATTATCGATCGCTTGACCGGTGGTTTTCTCCCAGATTTAACCGATCGGGGTGGGGAGGGGGTGGGAGACACGCGGGTACTATGGCCAAAGGAGTGCTCCACAACAGTGTGAGGACGAAAGCACTGATTAACGCAAATAGATTACGTTTCTGAACTGTGTGAAAATAGTACCGTCGTTGAAGAGATGTTGAGGATGAAAGGAGGGAGAGCTGGAGGACTTCATATCGAAGAACTACTCACCTGATCTTAAAGAAGGTAGACCAAGGTTCGAAATTATTATGGTTTTCAAATACCTCTTTTTGCTGCTAAGGTGCCGAGAAGGCTGCACAAGCAGAGCAGCTGCTTGAAGTGAGTGATCTTGACTTAGTGACTCTCGAAGGTCGCGCGAAGCGCGCAAGTTCGAGACACGCCGACAGGCGTGTCGGAGCGCTTGTATATATATAAAAGGTTGGCAACTAATTTCGTGAACTCTCAAGAATCTTCAGCAAAAGTGTTTATTAACAAATAAATAATGACGGTCTTTAATTAATATAAGATCCTCGGAACGCAGAAGTGCTTCCCATATATCAGGTAGCAGGTCTATCCCACGGCCATAGAATTATTGTGCTTTTAGGGCCTCTTTGGAGGTGCATTTTGACCCGGTCACCATTATTAAACCGTCTTCCAGCCAAGAAGTACTGCACCGAACTAAAAATGTGGTAGTCACTCGGCGCAAGGTCTGGGCTGTAAGGTGGATGAGTTTGACGCTCCCAGTCAAGGTCTTCTATTTTTTGTGGCGTCCGGTTCGCTACGTTCCCTCGGTTTGGTGGTGTCAAGAAGCTATTAACTTCCGGGAGCTCGTCAAGAACGGTTCCAGCATTAATGCTATAATCTACGCTTCTCAACCTGGCCGCGCGCAGGCTGAACCCCGCTGGAATCGGTCCAGACAGATTTTCAGGAGCGGAATTATCTATCAGCAAGATAGCGCCAGATCACACGTCACGAATCGGAAGCTTCAAAAAATCGAAGACCTTAGCTGGGAGCGTCTAACTCACCCACCTTACAGCACACGTTGTGCGCCAAATGACTAGCACCTTTATAGCACGCTGCAGGACTTCTTGGTTGGAGGACGATTTATTAATGTGAACCATGTCAAAATGCACCTCCATGGATTGTTGGCTTCAAAAGCACAAGAATTCTACAGCTGTGGGATGGGCCAGGTAGCTGATAAATGGGAAGCAGTCCCGCGTTCCAACAGATCTTACTTTGGTTGAAAACTGTTATTTGTTATTTGTTTATGAACACTTTTGTTGAAGGCGCTTGAGAGTCCACGAAATTAGTTGCCCTACCTATATATATATATATATATATATATATATATATATATATATATATATATATATATATATATATATAACAAATTATAGTTTTCAACCAAAGTAAGATCTGTTGGAACGTGTTGAGTGACCTCGAAATTAGTTGCCCTACCTAATAATATATATATATATATATATATATATATATATATTAGGTAGGGCAACTAATTTCGTGGACTCTCAAGTCGCATATATATATATATATATATATATATATATACAAGTGCTCCGTCACGCCTATCGGCGTTACTCGCACTTGCGCGCTTCGAGCGATGTTGCAGTTTCACTAAGCTAAGGAGGATCACATCAAGTTAGCTGCTCTACTTGCACAGTTTTCTTCTCTACCTAGGAGTACAAAAGGCTCGCAGTAGGTTTAGTATATGGTGTGATAGGGCGATCTATTGGTTCCCCACTACTGGTCTTCCCCTCTTGAAACGGTCCCCCATTACTGCTACTGGTTCCTTTCACTGCTCCACCCTCAGCGGACGACGTTTTCGGCACGTCTATCCGAATCCCCAAACACGCTGAGCGAAGCCTTTGGCACGTCCTTTGAGTCCCAGGCACGTCACGCGACGTATTACGCAAGTCTTCTAAATCCCTGGCACGTAGAAGAGTCTGGGTATTTTCCGCTATTTTCGCGCTCGGTAACTTGATCAGTATCGATCGATGGTAATCAATACTTCAAAAACGAATTTCAGGTTCGTGTTGAGTGACCTCGACTGCCTCCAGGGCAGAAGTTCCCATCAGGGAGAAGACGTCTGGGTATTTTTCGCTCTTTTCGTGTTTTCGTGCCGTAATTCACCCCCACCCCCTACTTCCCCCGCCCACTATTTTATAACTAAATCCACATAAAAATCGATAATATGGCCCAAATGGATTGATGGCGATGGACACCTCAAATGTGGACTTCACGCTCGCCTTCAGCGACATCGACTACCCCAGGACGAAAGTGCCGGATCGCAAGAAAGATATCCACAGAAAAATCGATATTCGACCATGATTTTCGAAACTTCTCGCACCATGGCACACTGCAAGTTAAAGAGTGTGACCGCACATGGCGCGTTATTCAAACCTGGATTTTGGTAGGGTAACAGCGCCTTTACTACACAAAAAACGGTAATACCGGTCGAAATCGATTGATAGCGACCGATACTTCAAAAATGAACTTCAGATTCGAGTTCAGTGACTCGATTAGCCCAGGGGCGGGGAGTTCGGACCGTAAGTAAGATATCCACAAAAAAGTCGATAATACGGCTCAATCTGAATTGATGGCGCTCGACACTTCAATAACGGGATTCAGAGTCGTGCACACCAACCACGATACCCCTAGGACTAAAATTTCCGATCGCCAGAACGACATCCACAAACAAATTGATAAAACGGCTCAATCTGGATTGATTGCGATCGACACTTCAGAAAGGGACTTTGCCCTCGCGTTCAGCTACCTCGACTACCCGGGAGGGAAGTTTCGAACAGCAAGAAAGATATCCACAAAAAATCGATAACACGGGTCGATATCGATCGATAGCGACAGATACTTCAAAAATGAACTTCAGATTCGAGTTCAGTGACGTCGATTAGCCCAGGGGCGGGGAGATCGGACAGCAAGAAAGACATCCACAAACAAATCGTAAATGCGGCTCAAAATGAATGAAGGCACTCGACACTTCAATAGCTGGGTTCAGAGTCGTATTCACCAACCACGATCGGGGGCAGACATAACTCCAACGCCGCGCGAACTTCCCTGGCGTCGCGCACGATGCGCTACGAAATTGGATGAGCTGTCGCGGTCCGATGCTTCCGACGGCTAGAAACGCTTCATACAGGGACACGCGGCACGCCTTTGCCTTATTTCAACGTTTCTTGAAGATGGTATATAAATGTGGTTTCAATAGGACGATCAGCGACAGTTTATACAGGAATCCTGGTCATGTGATGGTTTCTAGCGTCAGTATTTGCCATCCACAACTTCTTAATTTTTACCCGTGATTATGGTTATACTGCGGAAAAAGGTCACGATCACCCATTCTCAGATGAATTGTTCTACTGCAGACTGTTGCCTACCACATTCTGTGGGATCTTAAGTTCCTTGCTAGAAATGTGGTCTGGGAGTTTAAACACACACACACACAACACAACACACAACACAACACAACATTTCGTGCTCCGCGGCTAACCATGCGTCACCGAGCGCACGTACGCGTTTCAGCGCCGCGACGTCGCGGCGCTGAAACGCACACTATTAACACTTGAAGAACCTATAATGAATCTTATTCAAGTTTAGGCGCCTCACGTGGTTCAGCCACTCGTCGTGGGCAATGGGTGTCGAATAGCGATGAACAGCGGAAGATGTCAATCTACGGGAAAGTGAGAAATTCTTCGGAAGCCTAGGGAATTCTGAACCTCACCCAGAACTCGTTCTGGCAACGCAGTTAATATGGAATTTCTTGCAACGATAACACAGAGCTAGCATCAACGTCGAACCCTCAGCTCAGCTGCCCTCTCTTCCTCCCCCGATCTTGTCGTCGCATTAGGGACTCTCGTATCTTCCTCTCACTCGTTGGGTTTCGTGACTGACGTCGGCTCCCGCGGATGCCGTAGCACTATGTCGACAATAACAATGTCGCCGACCATCTAATATGACATGGGACCTCTATAGGCCGGCATATCACAGGGGATGTCGCCTACACTGTCGGCGTTAAGGTCATCTCGGAGAAGCGAGCAACTTCCACTGCTACCCGTGAAAGAACAGACATCACCATCAAATCCATTGCCACAATCGTTACTAGGAAAAGAACGCTAGTTTAAGAAAGGGAGGGAGTTGCCTTCAATAATCTGGAGCTGGAACTCAGCCCATATCTACGCGGCGAGGTAACGCAGGAGAGGCAGACGAACCACCTGAGCCGGGTTCCTTCTTTTGCCCCGTTTTGTTATTGGACGACATAAGTTTGCAGCCTCGATGTGAGGACAAGTTCGACCAGTACTGGGACCGCCGTACGATATGAGACTATGTGGACTATCCAGCGGTTATCTGAGCCCAGCTGTAGGCAGTGCACTTGTCGTCAGGCGCACGTAAAGATACGGATCAGCTGTTCTGGTGGGACTACCAAATTAACCATAGCTGTCAAACCGAAACAGTAGCTGCGGGGATGATATTTGTTCATGCCTACGAAGCGAGTCCAACATTGATTGGTAACAAAAGATCATCTTACTTGGAAGATGCCCGAGTGTACAATATATGGCGAAGTATTATGATGCAACCTTATTTGTCGGGGCCAACATGGGCACCTAAATATCGCGCGTACTAGGCGAAGAGTTAGATCAATGGTGGGTCGATCGGGCGCATAAATGGTCGGCACGCAAGTGATCTCAGCTTTGCATAAATGGGGGACGCCATCACATTGGACGCAGATTCCTCTCAGCTCCACTGCCGCCATCCTCTGGGGCTCGCTCGTCCCCATCGTCTAGCCACCGCCTCCTTGGTCCTACTGATCTTATTTTTGTTGGATAATAGTTTTTTGTTCCATCGCCCCCTAGCGCAGAGTCGTGAGATGGACATTTTACTGGACCTACACCTACTCCCATACATGACATATTATCATCCCGTGAAGTCAGACGGAATTAGGCCATTGCCTCCTTCGCACAAGGGTTTAAGGGGCTAAGGCCACGTTCCTGCTATATACAGGGCGAACCAAAATAACGTGGACAAGATTTTTTCATCATAATTATAAAACGACCAACAATTCGAGAAAACGACGACTACATTACAACAATACAAACATTAGGGCATATCATATCCAAGTGGTTTCGAAGTGGCCTCCCTTGGAGCGGATGCAGGGGGCCAAACGTTTCGCGAATTTTTCGGCGATGGGCCACAGGTCATCAGGAGACAACCGTTCCCACTCCTGGCGCAAGGATTCCTTCAGGGACTTGAGACTGCGGTGGCGTTTGACGCCGTCCCTAGTCTCTAAAATGCTCACACACTGTAGTCCATCGGATTTAAAATCGGAGAATAGGCGGCCATTCCAAAGCGTGATGAAGTCGGGGAAATTGACCTTGCACCACGCCTGCGCTCTCTTCGTACTATGTGCGGGTGCAGAGTCCTGTTGGAACGTCCAATGGGCATAACCAAAGTGCTGGTGGTCCCAAGGAAGAAATGCGGACTCAAGAATGTCTTTCTGGTGCATATCTTCGTCGATTTTTACTCCTTTATCCACGGAAACCAGGGGTCTTGCCGCTGGAGCAGATTCCGCCCCAAACCATGACAGGTTGTGGGTTTTGGACGACAACAGAGGTGCTTGGAGCCTCTGTAGACCTTTTGACGATTGTGCTCCTGCTCCACGGTGAACAGGTTCTCATCCGTGAACAGAATCTGTTCCCAGGTACGGCCCATCGTCGAAAAATTCGCGAAACGTTTGGCCGTCTGCATCCGCTTCAAGGGAGGCCACTTGAACATGACGTATCCTAATGTTTGTATTGTTGTAATTTAGTTGTCGTTTTCTCGAATTGTTGGTTGTTTTATAATTATGACGAAAAAATCTTGTCCACGTTATTTTGGTACACCCTGTAGGAGCCAGAACGGTCGTCTGTCTGCCTGTTTGTTTGTTTGCACAGGTGTGCTGGAGGAGTGTGTTGGGGGAAGTGTGGGGGGGGGGGGGGTATAGTTGTGCAACGTGCCTGGCGACTCAGCAGACGTGCCGAACACGATCCAGCTGCCACTCATCCTACTATACAAAAGCGTTGCACAGAAGTACTGAGCGTAACAAAGCAGGGATGTTACTGGACGATTCGGAGAGGACGCCTATGATAAACTTACGGAAATGATGGACGGATTCATGCAAAAGTACGCAGCAGGATTTTACGTTTTACAAAAATTGATTCGGCACTCACAGCAGGACCCGTCGCCTGCGCGACGCGGGAGTATACCAAGGACCTTTCCGTAGGTTAGCGATATTGCAAGGTCGCGCGAAGCGCGCAAGTGAAAAAAACGCAAAAACAACGCAACGCACAACGCAAGACGCCGTTAGGCGTATCGGAGCACTTGTGTTCAATAAGAGGGAGTCCGAGAAGGACCTCCACACTTCTCTCGCCAGGCTCTGAATAGATCCCGTCATTGATAACACCGATGAGGAATACGACCGCTCCGTGCGCCATCTCCGGTGTTAGGGGAGCCGAAAGCTGGAGCACGACCAAGAGAAAATTCTTTCCGGAGACTCTCATGCTAATACGCCAACTAACGTCTGTGTCTGCGAAGCTATGCAGAGACGAGATAAAGAACGGTCCTAAGGCGAGAAGAACAGAGTATTAATAGAAGCTACTGATGAGCACATGTAGGCGACTACCACTCCAAAATTACCGCTCTTCGACGCTCGGATGAATCGCCACCTCGTTAACAAGGGAAATTGAGAACGTCATCGACGACTCCGACCTCTTCGACACCTGTCCAGCTGCACCCAATCGGTGAAGGTCGCACAACCCCTGTTCCTGGCTGAACCAGGTCCGAACACCTGAAGAAGTTTCCGCAAGTTTCCGTAGGCTAGCAAAGTGTGATAAGGGGTGCATACACTCCGCCGTTTTGCCTTACGTTCATCGTGAATAATTGACATTCCGTCGAAACTGAGCGGTCATTGGAGCCTTGGTCAGAAAAAGCCTTCTTTTACGAAGCACATCAGAGTACTTCGAGCTGTACAGCGGACAACAAAGATCTCGACAAAGAACGAGAAGAGAAGAGTTCGGCGAGGAATATCGTATCCCCGAAGCCGGATCAAGCTTGAGGTTCGGGAATCGAAAGGGGGGTCGTACTGTGACCTCGTCTGGAGAGGGTCGCACTCTTCCGATTTCTTATTCTTCAGGTTTTTAGGCGATGTTTTTAATTCTTAATAATTTTTTTTTCAGGAATGCCTACGAAAGCGTGGAGTCTCTCCTTCGTCCCGCGAAGCTATAAAAGTTAATATAAAAAAGTTTCAAATGATGATTGTATTGCTTGTTAAAAATAAAGATTTTCTTCACCTAGATTTGGAATCAATGAGAAGTTTCCATTTTTTTAGTTTTTTTTTTCAGGAAGTCATGGACGCGACAGTTTTCTGCCTGAACGAGCGACATCTACATCCTAAATTGCAGTCTATAAAATGTGAGGTGTCAATTGCTAAGGAAAATTAAGTGCCTTTCCTACAAGATTTTTGGAAGCGCTCTTCGAAGCGATGACCGACGGCAACCGGAGGATGAACTTGTCACGGACTCTCTTTTGCAGGAAACGGCATCAGAAAGTGAAGTTGTACCCAATAAAATTTTAGTCCACAGTTTGACAAACGGCAATAAAACCTGTTTTTCTGGAACGATCCTCTGTATGAACAGACGCTTCGAGTTGTATCATTTGCCGAAAATTTTTGACACCGTTAATGACATGGAAGCATGAACCCTGCTTTTTAATGCGTAGAATCCACATTTCTTATGGTTTTAGAATCTCTGTGGATTTTTCAGAGACGTCGAACAAACTCCGAAATATGGTAGGTTACGTAGAGCGTTCTCCGATATCATCGATCGCCACTGAGGATAGTCTTCTCGCGGAAAAATTTTCTATCTTCTGAGGAAATAAACACAGTGAAATTGTGCTTCATGGATTTTTAAGTCATGAGTATTACACAGTGAAAAGCTGAGCTTTTTCCCAGCGATCTCTGATATGGTTAGGGTGGATCGTTTTTAAATTCTTCGTTTTTTTTAAATGAAAAATTAATTGTTATCTGAAGCAGATCACGCACACAGTAAAAAACTTGCCACAAAAAGTTTCAAGTCCTGATCAATGCTCAGTGTGAATAATACTTTTTTTTTACTACAATAAATTGTTCTATTGCGAACTAGTAAAAATCGGCGAAAAAATGAACCTTCTGGTCAACATAGAAGCCTTCGTCAGGTCCAAGAATCCGCTGCCTCTTTTCTTTTAAAGCGCTATTAATTTTTAGAAGCTCATAATTATTTATATGAAGGCAACTGCGTTCTCTGACTGCGTCTGTCGCATGCGAGGGCCGTGTTGTCACGAAAAAATTCTATGCGAAACAACCAAGTAGGAGAAGGCCTTCGGGGTTCCAGCTTCGTCTGAAATCCATCGCGATTTTAATTTGATTGATAGTGTAAATGCCGACAGGCAAAAAATCGATGAAAAACAGCGAATGATTGCCTGGGATCGGGATCGACGAGCAGTCGAGCGAGGAGACAACTCATCGTTTCGACTACGAAATTCTCAAGGAGGAAGTGATTACATCTGGGAACGAAGAACTCATCCGTGAGTTCGAGGCTGGAAGAATCGCCTCCCGGCGTCACCCACCCGGGAAACCTAGGCAAAACGGAGCTCGAGGCGTATAGTCAAGATTGCCCTACCCAGTAAAACCTCAGGGATGCTCTTCCTGCCCACATGCGCAGTGGGAGGAAGAGCCTTACGCAGCGTTTTGTCCACTCATTTGTTCGGAGGAATTAGAGGAATTACACACCTGAGGAGCTTGATTTGGACAGAGCGCTGCGTAAGGAGGCGGGCAATCTTAATGCTAAAGAGGGCAGGCTAGCTTACATAGTTCATGACTTCGACATTGTGAAGCTCAAATACCCACGCGATTTGCCTAGGCGCCACGACGTCATGGGTAATGCAGTGATGTCTTCGGTGCATAGTCCAATGAGCGGGGAAGGGGCTCCTAATGTTCGAAACGATTCACGAACTCCTGTTCGTTCCTTTGCTTCCCCACCCACTTTCTCAAGCCTAGGGTGGGGGCACATCAAACAGATTAAGTTGCATTCCCTCTTTATGCTCTGAGCTTGGTATGAACAATGAGACATCTAGCAAGTTGAACAATGGCACCACGTTATCTTCCACAGTGTTCCTCTTTAATGCGCGCTCATTATGTAACAAACTTCCCGACTTTCAATACTTCCTCTATAATAACAACCCACTGATGGTGTTCGTTACCGAAACATGGTGTAAACCTGACATCATTAATGACGCTACTTTATGTCAACATCCGTCTTACCGGATCTACCGATGCGACAGGGAGGGGAGCACTGTGGCAGGAGGCATTTTAGCCTTGGTCTTTGATAAGCTGTCACACCACTTGATTAGCACTCGAGTCCTACATGCCAAGCGTCACCCTTTAATGAAGCTTTAGCCTATGTGTCCCAATTTCTCGAAGACACCTCAAAATGTGTCATACTGGGTGATCTGAATTTTCCCACAATCAAATGGTTTGGAAATGACAGTTCCTATAATGTATATGGGTCAGCGCGACAGTTTCGCGAATTCTGCCAAGAGTATGCCCTCTCGCAATATGTGACCATTCCAACGCTGGGTTCCAATATACTAGACTTAGTTTTATCTAACGATTCGAACATAATTCATGACGTGATTGTACATGCTCCTTTTTCAACATCAGATCATAGAGTTGGTTCCTTTCAAATCACGTTGTCCACAGCTCAGCTAACGCCCATTTCTTCTTGTTACGATTTTGCTAGGGCAGACTACTCAGCGATTTGTGAGTCTTTTGAAAATAGACTGGCGCAGTCAAATGTCTTTTTGTAGTTCGGCAGACCAATGCTACTCCATCTTTTTGCAAAACTGCCATCGAATAATTAGAGAATTCGTTCCAATAAGACAAACAATTGAGAAGTACCGCTACCCTTCAAAAGTGAGGAAACTTGCTCTTAAAGTGACGAGACTGTACAATGCTCGCCTAAGTATAGGTTGCCAGAAATACCTCCGTTTTTCAAGAAAACTCAAAAGAGAGCTGGCCAATCTTAGCTTGCAGCATGAAGGAAGATAGCGCTTTCAAGAAATCCTAGAGCGTTTTACAAATACGTCAACAGCCGACTTAAATTGAAAAGCCGAATTGGGTCTATTTTTAATTTCGAGGGCGAGCTCTGTCAATCGGAGTTGGAAAAGGCAAGAGTGTTTGCAGCTTTCTTCAAGTCCGTTTACAAAAGCCATCCGACGGATCCATTAGACTATCCACCTGTAACCGCTTCTAGGCTTGATTTTCTAGACATCAATAGAGAATCATTACCATATATAATCGAGAGAGGCATGAGTCACTGTCCGACGACATGTTTGAACTCTTATGTGAAGCCAATGTGCACTCTTATGTCAAGCCAGCATGCACTCTTAAGTGAAGCCAACATGCACTCTTATGTGAAGCCGGCCGCGCACGCTGCGATGAAGCCCGCCGCGTCCGTTAGGCCTATGTTATACTTCGGCGACGCGTCGGCCGACGTCGGCGACGCTGTGCTTTGCGGGCAGCTACGCACTGCGCGGCAGCCCGCCCAACACAGCGTCGCCGACGACGTCGCCGAGAGCTCCGCAGGGGGTTATACTTCCGCTGCCGACGTCGCCACCGACGTCGCCACAGACGTCGGCGGCGGTATCGACGACGCCGGCGTCGCCGACGTCGTCCGTGGGTCGGTCGCCGCGCTGTGCACGGCGACAGGCCGTCGCCGGCCTCATTCAAGGCTGGGAGAAAATGCGCTCAGAGGGAGTATTTTGTTTGTGGGTGGGTTCTTCGTTCCCGGCACTGTCAACATCCTCGGCGGACCTCGAATTACGAAATCGAAAGTGCAAAAACGCCCATCTTGCGGCATCCAGCCAATAGTGTGAAAAAACCAACGGTCGCGTCAGACTCCTAAGTGGTCCAGTACCATTTGGATTGGGTTAGTCTAGAAGAAATAGAGTTCGCTTCAAAATATAGTTCATGCCTACTTTGAATCGACATGAGTTTCATAACCGCACATCAAGAAGGCGCCTCGTTTGCTTACTTTCTCTCAATGTCGGCCATCATTTTGACGATGTTTAGCACCTATCGCGCCGTAATCATCTTGGCTCTTCATCACTTGATACTTAAATAGGTTACATATTCGCGCTCACAATCTTCTTTTCCTCGCACACTACAAGATTTCCAATTATGCTCTACCTTAGACAAATCACATTTTATTCTATTCAGATATTCTATCGCCCAATTATGCAATCGCGTCTGCTAAATTTGCATTTCTTAAAGAGTACATACAGAACAACAAATCATCATCAAGTCTTGAAACATTAAGAAGAATTAAGAATAAAAAATCCTTTTGAAGATTAAGAAAAGCACAAAATGTATGCAATCGGCAGACTGGTGGCCAAATGATGACATTGAAAGCGCGCTCCGATGCTAAAAATGCGCTCCGATGCTCTCCTGTCAACGACGTCCCCGGCGCCGCCACAGAATCTGTTGACGACGTCGCCGACGTCGACCACGCGTCTGTGGCGACGTCGGCGGCGTCTGTGGCGACGTCGGCGACGTCGCTGGTGACGTCAGCGTCGGCCGACGTCGGTGACGGGCCGTCGCTGACGTGTCGCAGCGTCGGCGACGCGTCGCCGAAGTATAACATAGGCCTTACGTCCGCTGCGTCTGCCGCATCCGCTGCGTTCGCTGCGTCGGCTGCGCTGAAGCTTGCCACGTCCGCCGCGCTCAAGCCAGCCGCGCTCGCCGCGTCCGCCGCGATAAGTCCGCCGCGTCAGCCGCGTCCGCTGCGCCCACCGCTTCCGAGGATGTTTACTGCTGACGGCGCATGAACTGTCGACGGTGGCATGTTGATCCCATTTAATGTGTTTATGAACAGACTGCCAAAGGGATGCAAAGCAGGAACATTGTGCGTTTGCTCTCGGTGCGGGTTCGCTCACCTTCACCCTCCATTTTCACTTCATTATTTTTGCATCCGTCCCTTACTCCATTTTCGTCTGCATTTCCATTTATTTTCACACTGTCGCTGACCTTTTCCTCACCCATTTTCATTTCTGTTTCAATCTCTGCACATGCTATGGACTACGTTCCCAGCGTGACCCGCCACACCCGAAGCCGGCGAGCCTGGCGAGGCGCACGTCTAGCGTACGGCGACGGCGAAGCCTGCGACGGACGCTGGCTGAGGAAGCATCCCAAACTATGTTTGGGCTACGTTGCTAGCGTGGCCCGCCATAGGCCTCTGTTAGGCCCCTGTTATACTCCCGCGGGAGCTTCCGCGGATGGACGGAAATCGAGTCGGGACCCCGCGCTGTGCCACTCGTCGCGGCCCGCCACGCCCGCCGTCCGCGGATCGTCGCCGACAGACGACGAGAGGGGTGTTATACTTCCCGCCCGCGGGAGGGCAGCCGTCCGTGGTGCAGTGCACCGCGGAAGGCTGTCGTCCCGCGGAGTTCGGCGCGAGAAACGCGCTCCGATGCGACGCTAGCCGCCCCGGGACGACGACGACCTTCCGCGGTGCACCGTCCGTCCGCGGACGTCCCGCGGAAGCTCCCGCGGGAGTATAACAGGGGCCATACCCGACACGTTTAGCAACACGAATGCCTTTCAACAGGCTCTTGATGCTATTGATATGTGGTCCAAAAATGGATGCTTGATATATCGCTGGAATAAAACAGCTGTAATGTGCATAGGGAAAAGGCATCCGAGGGATTTAGCGTTTAAGTTAGGGCACACTGTAGTGCACACCACGTCATGTGTTCGAGACTTCGGCTTACTGTACTCTGATGCCCTTTCGTTCGAAAAATGCATCGACTGCATAGTAATATCTGCCCATAGAAAATCAAACTTTATTCTACGTGCCTTTCAAACACGTTCAATGTCTACACTTTTCCAACTTTTTACCACTGATGTTAGACCAATGCTTGAGTACTGTACACCAATCTGGACGCCCTCTGAAGTGGTATACATTGAAAAGCTCGAAAAAGTTCAGAAAAGGTTCACTAAACAGGTATTTTCCAGAAATGGGTTGTTTAATGTGAACTACCGAGAGAGATTAACTCTACTCGGGAGCACGTCTTTGCAGCTAAGAAGGGTCCTATATGACCAAATTCTTATTTATAAAATCATTTCTGGGCGCTTTGACTTCGATAGATATGAACTGTTTGATTTTGTAGAATTCAATCACCGCACAAGAGGACACCTTTTGAGGTTGTCCACAGGAAGAGTCCGCTCTCAGCAGTACTTAGACTCATTTCTTGTACGTCTGGAATAATTTGCCTGCGGCTGTGGTGTTGTCGTCAACATCAGCAACATTCAGTCAGTGATTGGAGTCGCATTTAAAAGAGCAGGGGTTTTTCTGAATTTAACGTATTTTTTAAGTTTTGCAACGGCGAATATTACAGGAACGTGTCGCTACCATCTTCTAGCAAAGTTTCCTTCTCGTGATAATCTCTATATCCCAGATATGTTTTTCACACCTTACATCTGTTAAGCATCAGTTTTGCTAATTTGTGTTGGTGTTTATCTCTATTGTTTTTAATAGCGTGTTACTTAATTATCTCTATTATAAGCTCGTTTTTATGTTTCTACCTTTCTCTGTGAGGTGACCGGCACGAGCGCAGCATAAGAGTGCTTAGTCCTTCGTTGCATATTACATATAAATATTTTGATTTACATACATTATCTAGACGTACACATTTACATTATAATATACTTTCCTTGCTGTCACTTTTCTACAATTCATACAGCACTCGTCTCGTGCCTCCCTACCAGGCAATCGCTGGGGTGCGTACCAGTTTAAAGAGGCCTTTGAAAGATAGGACCCGCCCCAGAGTGACGTGCTTAGTAGGTCGTAGCGCCAGCGTCTTCCGTAAATTTGAATTTTGTGACGCAATTTTTGTGACGCAATTTTTTTCTCTTTTGTTCAATTTTTTTTTCAATATTTTGATGCCACTCGATCTTGGGCTGCTCTCGGGCTGTGCTAATCACAATTCCAGGGTTTTTGTTCATGTTGCTGCATGGCCAATAATTGAATTTCTTGTTCTTATGCATAACCGTTTCTGTTATGGCTATTGGCTGAAATAAACATAAACATAAACATAAACATAAACATAAATGCTGCTTATGTGGAACAGCGATGTAAGAATGTATGTGGTTTTTACAAATGTTTTTGTAGTGCCGTTTTAGTTACTATGTATATATATATATATATAAGGTAAAAATCGCGAGAATTCAGTCGAGTACTGGCGCGATTTCTACATTTTCCTTGAATAAATTTACTTTAACTTTCAAGTCAAACTCGGCACTCTTCTAAGCTGCCTTTAGCATTTGAAATCATAGCAACTCCTCAGAATCGAAATGACTTCAAGGCAGCTTAAGCTACAGTCTCTTAAAGATGGTCAGAATAATTTTTGTTCGAATGAAATTTGGAATAACTTTGTTTGAATTTTTCTTTGTTCACTTGCCCCAACAAATGTTGTAATTTTATAAAATTTTTATATTTGAGAAAATAATAAATTAGATTTTGTTTTAGAGTGCAGCAAGGGAACAATTATATAGTGCATTCAAAGACCAGATCGCGCCTTGCACTCGAAACGCTGGTCGCGTTTTCTATTTGATTAATAGTGTAAGGGCTGCTTACATGAAGCAAGATGGAAATGTGTGTGCTTTTTACAATTGTTTTTATTGTTTACAAGTGTGAAACTATGCAAACAGACATTTTGCTATCAACAGAATAAAGGTCGTGACGTTTTGGACGAAGGCACAGCGCAATCTCTTCTTTTGGCACTTTTGGTAATATGGCTGTCCTCGTGCTCTTTAGAACAAGCTTTAGATCACTTTTTAACACCAAAAATTAAATACATATATAAAATTATAAACAATGTGAACACTTATTTGATCGAAGTATGAGAACGTTAAGGAAAGTTATGCTATAATTTTCTTTGAACAAAAAATTATTCTAACTTTAGTGTGAATATTACTTTATTTACTACAATAAATTGTTCTCGTTGTCAACGTTGGTTTTCTGAAACGAACAGATTGGTCGATATGGCACCGATGTCATAGGAGCGACGAAATTTCTGCAAGAATTGACCAGAAATCGAACTCCCACCGTGCCTATGAAGACCTCCCTGTTGAAATCTAATTCCTACATGGTTCGAAAGCGCTTTTCCTCTAGTTTTCACAAAGCTATTAACTCTTTTGCAATTCGAAAAGCTTACCGGGATACAGTTATTTATACAAAATCTCTTCAATTTTTTTCGCACAATAATCAAAGGCCTCCGCCCCGTAGGAAGGTCCAGATTTTGAAAATCGATTTTTATACTGTGTGAAAGCTCTTTTCTTCTAATTTTTAAAAAGCCATTGGCTTTTTCAAATTGTGGAAGACTTACCGAGTTATAGTCATTTTTGTGAACGTCGAATTTCGTCGCTCCTATGACGTCGGTGCCATATCAACCAAGGGTCGATCCAATCTATTCGTTTCAGGGAACTATGATTTTTACACTGAGCATTGAACAGGACTTGAAACTTTTTTGGCAAGTTTTTTACTGTGTGCATGATCTGCTTCGGGTAAAAATTAATTTCTCTTGAAAAACGAAAAATTTAATTACGATCCGCCCTAATCATATCGGAAACATATCGGAAGTCATGAGTACTACACAGTAAAAAGCTGAGCGAAGCTCAGCTTTTTACTGTGTAGTACTCATGACTTAAAAATCCATGAAGCAATAGCAATTTTTGTGGCAAGATTTCAACTGTGTCCGTGATTTGCTTCAGGTAAAATATTTATTTTTCATAAAACATGAGAATTTGCAAATGGATCCTCCCTGATCATATCGGAGATCGCTGCGAAGAAGCTTAGTTTTTGATTGTATATCAATCACATCTTGAACTCTAAGGTGGCACAGTTTTCACTCTCTGATGCTCTTCCTCCGGGAGATAGAAATTTTTTGCCGCGAGAAGTCCATCCTTCAGTGGCGATCGGTGATATCGGAGAACGCAATGGCTCCACGAAACCTACCATATTTCGGAGTTTGTGCGACATCTCTGAAGAATTCACAGAGTTTTTAAATCAGTAAGAGGTGTGGGTTCTACACTTAAAAAAGCAGGCTGTAAAAATAGCGGCCTCCATGTAATTAACGGTCTCGAAAATTTTCGGAAAATCATACAAATCGGAGCGTCTGTCTATACAGTGGATCGTTTCAGAAAGACAGGTTTTATTGTCGTTTGTCAAACTGTGGATTAAAATTTCATTGGGTACAACTCCACTTTCTGATGCTGTTTCCTGCAGAAGAGAGAAAATTAGTTCCGCGACAAGCCCATCCTCCGGTTGCCGTTCCGTCATCGCTTCGAAGAGCGCTTCCAAAAATCTTGTAGGAAAAGCATAAAAGTCAGCTTTAGCAATTAACAGCATTGTATAGAGTACAATTTCGAATACAGATGTTGCTCCTTCAGGTACAAAAATGGGCCGTGTCCACGAGATACTCGGAGAGCCTGAAAAGTTGAACTCGTTGTGAATAATTCGAAAACTGCTCTCAAAAGTGCTTTATTTTCAACTGTAGACGAACAAAATATTATTATCAAAAGATTACATAAACAAAACCTTTATCAGCGTTTTTTCTAACAAATTACTAAATTAAACAGTTATTCAGTAACACTTCTTCTTGAACTGATCAGTCGATTTCTTGAACTGACACAGTCGATGCTGCACCTGGAAAGAAAGACCTATTAAACGGTACAAAAATCGCTTTAAAAAATTTTAAAAATTCGGTGCGGATACGAAATAAAACGGTGGTCTACACAAGGGGGGGGGGGGGGATCGTACCATCGTACCAGATCCTCTCTGGGAGGAGGGGTCGTAAATTTTCGGCAAAAATCGAACCCCACACTTGACGCTGCCTCGAAGCCTTTCAGAGCCGCCCTCGAAAACGTCGAGACCTGGAATGGGCAGACATGGGGGAGAAGATCGGCGGCCGGCTCCATCGCTTAGCTTACGACATCTTGCTCATAACACCGAGCTTTAGGCCTATGTTATACTCCCGCGGGAGTATCCGCGGAAGGGCGGAAATCGCGCCGAGGTCCCTGACCTGGCCAATCGCCGCGCTCCACCACGCCCGCCGTCCGCGGTGCACCCTTCGTCCGCGGACGTTCCGCGGGAGTATAACACTGGCCTTAGCTAGACGGAGCTAATGCTGGCCGAGTTTAATCGTGTGTGTGTGTGTGTGTGTGTGTGTATGTGTGTGTGTGTGTCTGTGTGTGTGTGCGTGTGTGTGTGTGTGTGTGTGTGTGTGTGTGTGTGTGTGTGTGTGTGTGTGTGTGTGTGTGTGTGTGTGTGTGTGTGTGTGTGTGTGTGTGTGTGTGTGTGTGTGTGTGTGTGTGTGTGTGTGTGTGTGTGTGTGTGTGTGTGTGTGTGTGTGTGTGTGTGTGTGTGTGTGTGTGTGTGTGTGTGTGTGTGTGTGTGTGTGTGTGTGTGTGTGTGTGTGTGTGTGTGTGTGTGTGTGTGTGTGTGTGTGTGTGTGTGTGTGTGTGTGTGTGTGTGTGTGTGTGTGTGTGTGTGTGTGTGTGTGTGTGTGTGTGTGTGTGTGTGTGTGTGTGTGTGTGTGTGTGTGTGTGTGTGTGTGTGTGTGTGTGTGTGTGTGTGTGTGTGTGTGTGTGTGTGTGTCAACGGGACCACATGTGAGGCAGGTGATACTGGCTATGGTGAGTGCATCACCTACTATCCCGTTTCTATCCTAATTGTAAGTGCAAAGTGATGAATCCAGATTTCCGTGTCTTCCACACTACTCCGATTGCTCCGATTTGCGTTCAAGACTGAGCAACAGTGTCATTTGCAAGGATTTCATTCCGTTTATGCAAGACAAATGAGCAGCAAAATACCTATGAGTCATAGAGAATATCACATGTAACAACATAAAATCAAAGCTCGTTAAATGAACCCCACACTTGCAAGGCAGGTGGATGTGAGTAGACCACAGATTGCACCAAATAGTTGTTTTATCATTGAACGAAGAGTACCCGCTGGTGAGTGAACATTCTCAACGAAAGTACCTCACACCAAGTACCTTCAGAAAATATGCATATGAACTGCTCTGAGAAGAAGGTGATATGGTACAAATGGTACGCGGAAGAGGCCCCGCGGGGTGAAGGAACGATTTCGAAGAAAGGGATTGGGCTACGCAACGAGATATGGAGCAGAAGAGAAGATGCCGATAGTAGAGACAAGAATGAACATTGTGAAGACGTAGAGGCACAACCGATCAACCACCATCGCCGCGAACTTCCAGTTGTTCGACGCCTGCTCCTCTTGGTCCGTCTCCAGCATGCGCTTCGTTACCACCTGCAGTGACATTCATTCAGAAGAAGGATGATCTCTTTGAGGACACCTACGTTGTTGAGGCTGTAGCAGAATAGATTGCCGAACCTAGTCTAGGTAGGGTCCTCAGCAACGCTGTACAGACGTAGCTGTGCTTCGATTCACAAAAGTACTAATTTTTTATTTTATTAGTTGCAGAGGGGAGGGAGAAGGTCGCTGCTAGAAAAGGCGGGCCGTCCGAGAAGGGATATAACATACATAGTGGTGTCATTTCATGTTCACGTTTAGCGTTCCGTCGATGAGCAAATTAATTTCAATTTTGCCGCTGTTGCTGAGCAGTTTGATGAAATGCCTTCCACTAGGAGAGGTCCGAAAAAGCGAAAATCCCAACGTCTTTGCGAGCTGCAGGCTCCCGAAACTCCTTGCAGGGCTTGATGAAATTTCCTCCTTCATCAAGATAATTCTTTTTTCATGCACGCAATGGAGCCTATATTGCCGGTCCCCTCAGACTCATCTTCTTGGGTTCTTCTACTTCCTAAAAAGCAGATTTCCACACAATCTTTCCGTTACAGCTGGACTGAATGTTAAAAGGGCTGATCAACGGCGGCTTCCAAAAGCGTCTTGCCACAGTGCGTTTCAAAAGTATGTATCCACTCCAAAACTTGCCCAGATCTCGTTTCGGGTTTATTTTTGCAGGCTCGCACTAGCTCCACTAGATTCTTCGTAGTCGATAATAGGTAACCACTCGCTTTCAGGAATTTTTCCATCTCACACGAAAATCATACTTTTTTGAAGAAAATTGGTTGGAAATTGGCGTTTCAAAAGTATGTATCCACCTATGGAAAACAAACTTTTTATTAAATGTAAAAGTTGATCGGACCACCATTATTTCTTATAACATTATGCATCGTATTATTAATGCTACTGACAAGGTTCTGGATGATTTTGTCCTCGCTGGTGTCCCCTGTAATCAAAATTGCCACCACGTCATTGAACTGTCGGTTACGCGCGTAGACTCGTCGAACCACGATCCCCCACATGTTCTTCATTGGGTTGCAATCAGGAGAACAGGCCGGCCAGTCCGTTGCTTGAAGGTTGTGGCGGTGGAGCCAATCTTTGAGCGACCTGGACACATGGACTGCAGCGCTGCCCTGCTGCAGAACATGTGTCTGATGTCTTCTGCCTCTCAAGAAAGGCAGAAGGATAGATTCCGCTACACCTTGACACTCCGGACTGACCATGCGACACAACGGGACACAACGGAAGACTAAGCTTCAGCAGTTCGCTGCTGCAGAAGCCGGCCACTGTAGCTAATGAACCACCTCCAAAGTTGCGACAACGGGGGTTCTCACAGGTCTCTCCACTGATGTCGGTATCCATCGGGGCCATCCAGATTAAATTTTTTCCGTTGGTAAAGATGCTTTTGCGCCCCAGACATTCGACGAGAAGTTACATGCTAGGAGTTTCCACTTCTAGTTTCATCCGAGCAAAACTATTTTTTAGGATCCTGCCGCCAGTCGCTTCTGCTCAATTCTTTCTTCCTAGTCTAATAAGGTAAGAAAGGTCCCGCTGCTCTGTGCCATGAAATTAACGAAGACGAGAGCTGCACTCATTTGCTGAACATCGATATGCAGAGTGCTGTAAAAATAGTGGCGGAAGGTTCCCTCACGAATCAAATGGTCGTCGATAAATGTCTTCGCTGAATTCATGCCCGCTTCATAAAATGTGTCGGCGTTGAAGGTCAGATCTTAAGAGTAACGGCCAAGGCTGAGAGAAACGACCTAAAAATTTCCCGTTCTGGTCGTGAGGAGCCATGGTTCCCCACCATCAGTCAATCTGTAGACAGGGCATGGACCATAAGATGCGATACTTGCTAGTGATACTTGCTCCATACGCATTCATATCCAAAACAGACCTCTTCTAGAGGCTAAATAGTAAGTAATGGCAGCAAGTGAGCGCTGCCAAAGGAGGCCTTTGCGATGCATTCATCATTAGGATACCATACAATCGCTTTTTCCATCTGAGAAAGCACACCTCCTAGGGGTTTTATTTAAGTTGGATGAAAGACGGGTGGCCTCTATAGCTGTGCTCGAGTGACCTATTTGAATAGGCATTCGAATGATTTTCATTCGAGTTTGAATATTCGAATTCGAATGTTCAAAAAATTGCGTTTTTCGAATATGTTCGAATTCGAATGTTCAAAAAAGTGCGTTTTTCGAATGTATTCGAATTCGAATGTTCAAAAAATCGCGTTTTTCGAATATGTTCGAATTCGAATGTTCAAAAAAGTGCGTTTTTCGAATGTATTCGAATTCGAATGTTCAAAAAATCGCGTTTTCGAATGTATTCGAATTCGAATGTTCAAAAATTCGAATTCGAATGTTCAAAAATCGCGTTTTTCGAATATATTCGAAATTCGAATGCTCGAAAATTGCGGGTATTCGAAACCATTCGATTATTCGAGATTTGCCAAAAACACACAACTATTCGAATGTTCAATGGATGCTATTCGAATAGGCAAGTTAGGATCTGCATTGTTTTGCGAAGCCGATGCATGGATATTTTGCATTGAGAGTCCAGAAATTGTAAGCATCTAATCCATCAACCCTATCCTAACAGGTTGGAGCTTTTCGGCTATTGCTCAGACGCGTAACTAGAAACCTGAATCTAATAACAAGTAGTTCAATCGCTGATCTACACACCCTTAGGGGACTTATTAGGACCAATACAAGGAGGGGAGAGGTTAGGCTGCCCAAGATTAATCCCCCTTGCAATCCTATAAGGCGCTGAAGCATGAAAACATCTAAACGCGAAGTTTTTCTTAAGGAACTCTGCTTCTGTTTGTTGGGTTTTGATTATCACTTAGTAACACACTTGCTTCGTTCAGGTGGTCTTAGGCATCGACAAGAAGAAGTCAGATCACTCAATGTTTCTCGGTTATGCTCTTCTTAATCTTGGATTGGCTGTCTATAATCTGAAAGTACTTGTCCATTTCATTTTATGTCGCACATAGGATATGTTGTTGTTCAAATATCGGCAGGACAGCAAAAAAGCGGCACCACAATTCTTCAGTCCTTGATGTAAAGTAATGGCAAAAATATTGGTACCTGTAATATATATCCGTCACGCCTATCGGCGTGCCCCGCACTTGCGCGCTTGGCGCGATGTTGCAGTATCACTAAGGTAATGGTAAGGACAATCACATCAAGCCAGTTGCTCTGCTCATTCTGCTTTCTTTCCTCCCTAGCAGTACAAAAGGCAATATTTAAAAACCTTGTTATGTTCCAACCTTGCTCTACCTTCCTTAAGATTTCCTTAAGATTACGTGAGTAGTTTTGCGGTATGAAGCCATCCAGAACCCCCCCCCCCTGCCGCCACTACTCTTCTCAACATCGGCATCATCTTCGGACGGTTAAGTGATGGTCGGCTATATCTGAGCCGTTGAACGACGACTTCGGTACGTCTTCTGAATCCACATGCACGTTGGGTGACCAGTACGGCACGTTTTCTGGATCCCCAGACACGTTAGACGACGCCTTCGGCACGTTTTCTGGATCCCCAAACACGTAGAAGACCTTTGGGTATTTTTCGCTATTTTATGACTAACTTTCTCCGATTTCTCACCTATTCTATGAGTAATTTCTGCGCCGCGCCGATCAATAGCTCTTAGCGCTTTATTGTATAGTATGGTAACTATAAGAAACTTTCCCTTTTTGCGCAGCATATGTACTCCTGGTATCTATCAGCTGTACAAAACCCAATCTGTTGCATGGTGCAGACTGTCCCTGACTTTGTGGGAGTGGGGTCAATTGCGGCCAAGTTTTCGGCTTGAACAATCGTTAGGTAAGCACTGTAGAGAAGGCAGCTATTATATTATACACATCTACTCGACGACCACTTTTTTCAATTACGGAGATCATTTAGAACTTTCCGCATTCTCCGATGCCATCAAAAATAATGCACAAACAACACTCAAGCACTTCTCCGGGATACGCATAACTCTAAGCTCCTTCTTATGTACACTTCATGTTTCTCAGGTAATGTGAATAAAAAGATGAAGCAGATGGCACCTTCCGGTTTCGAAGATCTCCATCATGATGACCTTGGTCTCCGATGAAGCAAATAGTTTCATTGAGAGTTTCCAGGGGTTCTATGGTAAGGGGTCCCATGGTAAGCCGAGAAGGTGGATGCCCGTATGTAACCCCCAGTAATTCTAACCAAAGGTAAGCGCTGCACCAGCTATATCCCGTGCGATTTTACCTGGTCCTTTATTGGGCTAAGGTAAGGTATGGCCTTTGGAATCTTTTTATCAGTCGACCAGGCAAAAGAACTAAACTTTTAAAGGACGTGTGGTTTGGTTTGATAACCCGTAACATATTTCATCCTTTCAGGCATAGAAGAATTCGGTGGAAAGATCGCTCCATTAAAACTTTGTTAAACGCTTTGCAAACGAATGTAAATTTCAAACTACGTCAGGGTAAACCGTCTATTGGTCATTGCCATAAAAGCACCAGCCATGTTTTTTTTCTTTCTGTAACTCAATGTTCCATTCGAGAATATTCGGATATTCGAACATTTTCGAATATTCGAATAGAATATTCGAATATTCTATTCAAACATTCGAAAAAAATATCGCGTTTTTCGAATGTATTCGAATTCGAATGTTTAAAAAATCGCATTTTTCGAATTTATTTGAATTCGAATGTTAAAAAAATCACGTTTTTCGAATGTATTCGAAATTCGAATGCTCGAAAATTGCGGGTATTCGAAACCATTCGAATATTCGAAAATTTTGCGAGAGCACAACTATAGTGGCCTCATTTAAATAATGCAGCATTGGAAAGCTACGACCGCGGCGGCGATCAATAATCTTGTGCGTTTTCGTCGCAACTATTTTTAGTGATAGTCTCATGAACAAAAAGATTACCTTTAGCTCATGGTAAATTCTTTGCAAAATGAGCAATGTTGCCTGCTGTCCGAGATCGAGAGGAGCAGAAATCTGTAAGATGGCGCTATTTGGAGAGGATGTCTCAGATAGAAAGCAGAGGAATAGGACCTGTGAGTGCGGCACAGATAGCGGCGGTGATATGCCATTCATAACGCCAGAGCAGGACATGTACTGATGCAGTCGTCGCTCTATCTCGAGCGAGTTTGACCTGCAGGATACGTTGAAGTCGAGCACCAGCAGAGCGAAAGATGACTGCGCACGCACCTGGAGTTGCTGGACTCGTTGACCTTGATGTTCCTAATGAGCGACTCCGAAGTGTTCTTAAGTTTCGAGTTGAACAGAGACGGAAGGGTGGCATACGTGAGCTTGACACCCGGCCGTTTCATGCGCAGCATCCAGGGCAGCCAGTAGAGCACAATGGATCGCATCTGAACAGAAACTCCGCGATGATACTGCTGCCCACGTGGTCAGTGACGGAGGAGCACACTTCGTACCAGTGGACTCATTTCGTGAGTTTCTGGAGTTCTGTAGTGAAGATTGAGCACATAGACGGTGAACACAGTGGACGCTGTGACCACTATCATGCAACACGTGAAGAAGATTCCTGCAAATAGCGCCGTGTCTGGAATAACGAAGGTCTGCATTGTGGAAGGACTTGTCCAATGTTCCTATTCCACGACGATTTGTACCACAGTAGGCAAGAGGCGTCAAGTGCCACCACGAAGCGATTTTAGGTCCCGTTTACACCCTTCTATCACCGCGGGCACGGCTTTTGGTACAGCAGTTGCCTGGGAAGGACGGAAAGTCGTTGTCTGTAAACGACGGTTCTTTCTACCAGTCACTTGTTAGAGTGAGGGCATGCGCACACTGCTTCCGAACAAATAGAAGTATATGATGAAAAGCTTCTGAAAGGTTTTGGAGTCTGTACGCTTATCACATATCGTTATCCTTTTTCTAGACACCGGATGAGGGTGTCTAGTTCTAAGCTTTATGTTTCTAAAAAGTCTACAACGGTAAAAGAACAAACAAACCAAAAAATAGGTCTAATGAAAAAGGATAAGGATGAGAGAAGTCGCTAATATATTTTGATTAAAATTAGTTTAGTTTGGGATGTGGCATGCACTCTACTTCTTCGGAATAAAGGTGATGTAGATGCATATTTGAAATTGTTTGCGGAGGCGGGCCAATGCCGATAGGCTAGAGTACTATCTTTCCCAAATAAACTGGTACAAACCCATTCCGGGAAGATGGAAAACCTTTTTTGGGTTGAACGGGACCGGAACGTAAAACATTTTTCCGGAGCCACACTCGTCACCTCTTGTTACTGCGATGCCAGGGTACTTCGATCTTTCTTAATAATTCATGTAACTCTCTCTCTCTCTCTCTCTGCCTTCTATCCTTGGGTGCTAAAAGGGCAGTGCTAAAATCGAAGGCGTTGCCTTGTGCGAGCCGCAATGTTCGGAAAGAAACTGCTTTGCTTGAGTAAGACTTTATACTCCACAAGAATAGGAACGCAGCGTTGAAACTCAATCCTATTCTTAGTGGATCAAATTATCCAAACTTTTATGAGCATGCAGAAACAGAATGACTCAAAACGGAATCAAACCCTGGATGAGTGGTCACCGTACTAGATGGGACACAGATCATCGAAAAGGGCGAAGCCAACTCCTAATCGCGAGAGGCTTTTTGCAACTTTCCTAGTTCTCGCCACAAAGAATATTATAGGTAAAATTGTTTGGTTCTTGCATGGCAGAGGGCCCGTGCGCATGTAGCGAACCCCAGGATGTGGTCCACCTACCACACCAATATCAAAATTGGCCACATCGTGGAGTTCCTTTTCTTGCTCAGTCCGTGCTGACGCGGAGAAGAACATTGACCCTAAGCAAAAGCTTCTATTTTTTGCGCACGGGCCCTTACATTCTCTTTGCTAAAAGTAGAAGAGGGCTCGGCTCACCTAGGAGTGGAACTGCTTCTGATGTCGGTGGCGACATGTCCGAAACGATGCTTAGGAAGAAGCAAATTGAGAGCAGTACCGTGATTTCTAAAGCAAATGTAGTGTTGAATCACTGGAATGGCGATGGCCGTTACCGTCTTTTCCCGACGCTCCTTTGTAGCAGAGTCCGTCTGTAGTAGTAAAAGAGGCGTATAAAAGCTCACGTAAGGTTATCTTCTCGCCGGCGTCTGGCGGCAGAGTGAAACCAAGCAGAGTCATGAGAGTCGTGAGAATGCAAGGCATTATAAGGTTGAATCCTTCAACGGGTCAGCTTTACGAGGCACCGTTGGCTAGCACAGGAATGCATTACCGTAGTAGAGTGTACGCCTCCGCATGTGCAAGTAGAAAGTCAGGTCCGGATACGGCTCTGGGCAGCAGTCGTAGAACTTCTCGTTCCTCGAAACGGTCGTCACTGAAGAGCGACTAATCTAAGAGAGCAATCCTCGCCAAATCTGGCTGCTCCAACAGTAGCTTACATGGCAGCGCCCACTCGCCGTTCGGAAGGTATTCGGAGATGTCGAACCCCTTTTTCGCAGGCTGCAGATCCAACTTGAAACCATCGTATGTCCAGGACCCGAACTAAAACGAGCGCTTGTGCATGAGAACTCTAGTGTCTATGTTTATGATTTCGAAGCACCTTTCTGATCCCAAGGAGTAAAGGATGAGCTTTGCAATGCGGAAACCGAAACGTACGGCATCGTTGGAACCGCACCTTGAATTTGCAGCGTTGCTCATCGAAGGGAAACCATTCAATGTCTATTTTGCATGAGATCTTGAAGATGCCTGGAGGGACCCAGTGCACGTCACCCGTATTGTAGACGACCATGTTGGTTGGATATGTCGAGTCGAAGCTAGTGTCGACACTGAAAAACCGCCCGTTATCCGGGAGACAACTAGGCAGCAAGGTCGTTGACAAGCACAGCCAGCGATGTGCAGTACCTGTTGTAGAGTAGAACGTCCGGCTTCCAGATTCGACCCGCAGGAAAACGAACGTCTGTAATGTTTCCGTATTCGCTGATATCCCACACAAGCTTGTAGTCGTTCCATACCTAGAAATCTAATCCAGATCAGAGGTGCCCTTAACACAACTGCCAAGGCCAAGCAGGCAAAAATGTTTGTTTTCAGGAAAGACCTCTTATAAAACTTTCCTTAGGAGGTTTTTCAGCCGGCATCCACCCGCAACGTTTAATACAAACACTGTTAACCTATCTTCTAGTTTCCACAATTTGCCGCCATTTAGCTTCTGTGGAAATAATGTCCCCAGGTCTTGCTTAATTTATTGAGTTTTCGACGATAACGGTGGTTCCAAGAATTTTATTTATTTATTTATTTATTTATTTATTCAAGGCATAGACCAGGGTCTAGCCTAAGCAAGTTTAGAAACGAAACAATACAACAACACAAACACTAGAATTACAATAACATACATAACACAAAGCATCAGCCGAATAAAACAGGACATCATCATCATCATTTATAGACATTTGTATGCAATTTCGTAATTGCTTGCGAGGTCTTGCTTTGAAAGAAACTTCCTTCTCATAGATTTTCTGTAATATACAGGATAAAGTGTCTGTGTAACGACATTAGCCAATATTAGTTTTTATTAGGATGGAAGGGAACTTGGACATGATTTCTGAAAAATCCTAAACTCTCCAGTATTGATCGATATCCACGATCTCTCGAAACTTTTCCGCGGTTGGTGGCCATGTAGCCTTCCATAACTTTAATCACGACCTGAATTCCACAAGAGCACCTTCGAGCGCACTGGAAGAGGAGACCACTTCCATCATCACGGTCAAGTGCTCGTTCGCTCTCTTCAGAGGAGAAGATACAGGCTTCGAAGACAAACCGGGTCGAGCCAACCCCGAGGAAGACACCGTCGTTCTCGACGCTGTCAAGGAGGACACGAAGGTTAATCTTGCAACGAGACCCGGATGCACCCACTGAAAAGTCCTTAGACACCACCAGTCCCTTGGTTACAGAAGAGATGGATCCCTTATATCAGGACGGATAGTATGCGGTTCACCCGGGAATCCATTTGCCAGTCCTCTTCGCGAAAGGAGTTTCCGGAAGGCCTGTTTTTGCAGATGAGATCTGGCTCCTCTACGATTCCGACCGCGTCGTGCCGTGCAGCTTCCTTGAGGAGAAGACCCGTTCTTACCACCCCGATGCCACTAAATAATGGAGCTTATGCGCGGCTAAAGATTAGATTCCATTTGGAAACTACGGCGTATCCCCGCCGGCTCAACTTTATCATTGGCGGCTATCACTCAGTTTTTAAGCGTCGTTAAGGTTTGTGGTAAACTGTCAGGTGCAAAACAACATCAACCTCGCGAAGCCTCATTTGTGAAGGAGCAGGTGCTTCCGACGAATGCTTCAAAGAAAAGCTTTCCAAATTAGCTCTGAGCAGTTAGGTCAAAAAAATCTCTGCCATGTAAATGTTATTAATAAGCGAAACTGTGCAAGAGGTCCTCCGCTGACCACTTTGAAGAGAGAACGCAGGGCCACTAAAGACCACGGAAGATGAACGACGTGGAAAACTGACATCGCCACCCAGTTTCGATAGAACGGCGCAGTTAGTCGTTGGGAGACCACACCTTTCGAAAAGCTAGAAGGACCTAACATTTTCACACGCGACCACATATAGGGAGCTCCCGGGTTCGGCAAAAGCTAATCTGAAAATTAGGTTCACAGTAGAGTTGAGGAAGACGTGAAGCGTAGCAATCCTTCAGGAAGGCGAAATCCTTCAGGAGACGTTTTCCCTAGTTCCACGAAAAGGGGGTTGCATTTATCTCGCATGCGAAAGGGCAATTTGTACAGTTGCCGTCATTCCAGGGCGGACAAGACTGGACAAGACTTACCGCTGGGTGTTTTGCAGCAGCCGTTTCTAATTTATTTAGTTAGAGCGGCATACAAATCGCTAACTCGCTTTCTAGCGTTTTTCCATAGAGAAACACAAAACCATAAGATAGTATGCTCGTTTAGACCCTAACCTGGACGAGCATGCCACCTCTAATGGATAAACCTTCGTGTTTCGATTTCAGGTCACAAAGCTAGTCAATTCAGTCATAACCAAGTGGTGGCTCTCGACCTTGCCGTTTCTTTTGGCGCTATCTTGTCTTCATCACGTTTAGAAAGGCTGTTATAGAAATGTACTGAGGGCAGATACTCCTTCACTCGTGGAAGGCGCATCAGGCGTTGACAAGTTTTAGATTCCGCGCGGTTTTTAACGTGCCTTACAAAACTTTGCCTTTCTCAGGCATTTTTGTATTTCTCTGAGTGTCTTCGTGATTACACTGGTGCACTGAAAATGGCGCCACGACGCAAGCTCAGCGAGCTCTATAACCTCACTTCTGAGGTTTGAAACGCGAAAAAGCGGATCTCCACTGACTTCGTCACGTGTTTATAACGAATAATAGTTCTAAAATCAAGGACGTCGCCAAAGGTCAAAGGCCAGAACCGCTCCGGCTAGTATCAAATTATGGACAATGTGGAGGGAAGGACATGCAATGTGCGCTGGTGACAGCCATCGGACAGAAACCGCAACCGACTGAGCTCCCAGGGGAGGCTGAGATGCTGGAGAACGGCTCTTAGCCTGCTTTTGGAAGTGCTTCTAATTTTTATGTTCTTGAGCTCAACGCCATATGCCATGGAAAGCAATGAGGTGAAGGTGGTTCTGGATCGCGCTCGAGCAACTTCACGAGCACCGGAACTTCAAATGATGGAAACTACGGCGCTAGAGAGAAATCGCCAATCATCCTCTAGTAGACCGCCACTGCAAGAAAAGAGACTTCGTTCTCATAACAGATCAAAGGCGACGACACCTACCGAAGGATGTACGTTTTGCTGTTGCTTAAGGCGTACTGACCAGGGGTGGGCGGAAATTTTGAAAATTTTTCCAGAAAACAGAAAATAGAAATCAGAAAACAGAAAGCAGAAAGTTTTGAAATTATCGTACGACCTAATTATTTAACCCAAAGATCCATTTTTCTAGTAGCGAATGCTTTTGTATCCATAGAAATACGCAAGATGATAAGTACGTCTTCTATCTTAACCCTGCCAAGCAGCGAGTCTGGGTGAGGCCTGCTGACCTGTTACCGACCTTCGTTCGGCGAGATGTTTACGGCGAGAAGCACCTTTGGAGCTTCTGGGTCTGCGCCCATGGATCGGTTTACCGGAAGCTGTTTCCCAAGCTGTTTGCACTGCGATGAACTCCAAGGCCATGGTAAACGAAATAGAAGAGATGGACCTGCGACTCGAACTTATTCAGTCGCAGCGCGTCAAGAAGTTCCTCCTCTTCGACAACGCCACACCCCATCGGGAACAAGTAACCACGGATGAGCTTGGCCAGCTGGGCTACGTTCACATGCCTCACCTACCGTATTTGCCGGACATCTCTCCATGCGCCTACCACTACTTCTTGAGCCTATAGACTTCCTAGTCGGAAGGGACACAAGAACCCAAGCAGTCCTTGACAGCCATATTGAGCAGTTGATCAACACCAGGCCCAAGCAGTTCTGGAAGGATGGGATCAGGAAGTTGGCTGAGTGATGGCAGCAAGCTCACTGCTCTTAATGGCAAATACATTCCTCAGCATCGATGAGTTGTAATTGAGTTATAAAGAGATAAATTTTTTTTCAATTTGTCTCATTACTTTTGCCCCCCCCCTTAATAACTTCCGAGCATTTATAAAAATTTCTAGCACACTCCAAATTCAACACAATCGTCAAATTGTAAATATCGACTGATAGGAATCTCGATATTTGAAAAATGCAACATTACTTATCCGCTCCGTTTCACCGCTAACGCACCGATTAATGGTCCCAGAAACTAGCTTTTCAGAGTACGATGAAGCCTCATTAATCAGTGTGCGCGTGTTTCAACTGTATTACTTGAGTTTGTAGACACCATCGCAACAACGCTAAAGGTGTGTAGAGAGATTCGATGAGTATTACTGGCTGCGCCAACTGGAGACGCGCGATGGCGAGCATTATCTTTACCGCCTCGCCAAAGCTCGCTGTCGCCAAGCAGAAGACATCGAGAGGTTCTTTGGCATTAACGACGAGAACGGCCATCTTCTGATGGATCGTAAGAGGGCTGTGAAGAGATGGCGCGAATACTTCGAGAAAATCTCGAATGTAGAATTTGAACAGCCTGCTGTTCCTTTTGCATCACCTGCATACGTCCCGTTCAGAAGATCACAGTGAGCGAAACTGAAGCAGCCCTGAGGAAGATGAAGTCAGGCAAAGCCACTGGTCCCGATGACCTGCCAGCTGACCTGTGGAAGTCGAAGGGCTGATGCCCTGCTGACTGGCTGACTGAGTTTTTCAATCAGGTTGTTGCTGAGAAGAAAGTGCCTGAGGGTTGGCAGCAAAGCACGACTATCCTGATTTGGAAGAAGAAGTGCAGTCCTGCAGACTGTGCTAGTTACCGTCCAATTCGCCTTCTTTCGCACACAATGAAAACCTTTGAGCGAATTGTCGATGGACGTATTCGGGATGTCGTTAAGCTTTCCAATAATCAGTGTGGCTTCGTTACCGGCTGTGGGACGGTTGATGCCATACACGCCGTTCGTCATTTCGCCTTCCTGTCCTTGGAGAAGGCCTTCGACCGCGTTCCGCGGGAAGTGATATGGTACGCGTTGCGACGACATGGTATTCCTGAAGAGCTTATTGAGGGGGTGCGCATCCTCTACTCGTGCCCAATAAGCAGAGTGCGAGCACCAGAGGGCACCTCGATGGAGTTTCCAATCTGTCGGAGTGCACCAGGGATCTGCGCTCTCCCCACTGCTCTTCGTGATCGTCATGGATGCAATTACACGCGATCTCCAAAGGGCAGCTCCTTGGACGTTGCTGTATGCCGATGACGTCATGCTTGCATGCGAAGACAAAGCAGAGCTCGAGCGACAGGCACAGGCGCGGTGCGATCGCTTAGCATTGTTCGGACTCAAGGTAAACGTCAAAAAGACGGAATACTTGACGACGGATGTGAATGAGCATGGATCCATTAAGATCAATGGTACTGAGCTCTCACGAGTTACATCTTTCAAGTATCTCGGATCAACATTCACGTCCGATGGCAGCCTAAATTTGGAGGTGAACGCACGTGTGAGTGCAGCCTGGTCCAAATGGCGTTCGTTGACTAAGGTACTTTGCGACAAGACAATTCCTGAGTACCTCAAGTCAAAGGTGTATAGAGCAGTCGTCCGTCAAGTAGCGACGTACGGTGCTGAGTGCTGGCCCGTGACGAAGGAAATTGAAAGCCGTCTCAGTCTAATGGAAACGAAAATGAAAAGGTGGACGGCTGGAGTAACGCGATTGGACCGCGTTCGCAATGAAACTATGCGACAAAGGTTCGGTGTCCTCTCGATACTGACAAGCTGCGCGAAGCACGTCTACGATGGTATGGCCACGTCCTTCGCGCTAACGACGACACTGTATGTAAGATTGGCTTGAATCTTGAAGTCCCTGGAGAACGGCCCAGAGGACGCGCGAAACAACGTTAGCTAGATACGCTGCATATGGACTTGAAGTTAGGTGATGTGGATCCCGACCAAGCGTTTGATCGGGAGAAGTGGCGTCACCAGACCAGAAGAGGGACCCCGCCACCAAGCGGGACAAACGCTATTGAAAATGATGTTGATGATTATTGGCTGCGCCAGAATCGATATTCCTAGTTCGTTTTGTTCTTCGAGAATGCCTTTCCTTGTAAGAAGCTCTGTGCAATAGGAGCTCAAGTCGTCTCTCGATATCACACCGATTACCGGCGAACAGTTGCAGAAACGACGCGAACGATAGAACGTTTATTCACAACAAAAGAAAACAGCGGATAAAACGTTAGTACTGAACACTGAAGCACTGGGACACGGAGGAGGCGGCTGGAGGGAGAGGCGCCGCTAGCTGGTTTGCTAAAAAAGAGTAGTCCAGAAAGGCCACTAAGGCCGCGGAGACTCCCGTCTCACTAAGGGAAGGGACTCTCACAGGGGACAGGCACCCACACAGGTTGCCAGAGGAGGGAACGGGACTCGGTGCACTCGCCGTGGCACCTCCTTGATGGCTGCGAAAGTCGTCGACCCCGGGTGGCTGGCTAGGCGGCCTTTTATGCGGGCTCTCCCGCGCGCTACCCTTGATCTCACGCCTACTGACCCGTCTGTGACCACCCTGGGTTCGTGCTACCTATAGCGCCCTGCGCTTTAGAGGCACCCTTTCCCTCGTGCTCCTTGCCTCCTCCGTCTCTCGTCTATTGCACAGCTCATCGAATAATTGCGAGAGTACAAGCCGCCTCAATGCCTTACGTTCATTTTTCTAAAGAAGGCATCGACTCCGTCGAGACTGAAGCGGTCTTCGAAGCCATGCTCACTAAGGTTCTTCCTACTCAGAGTTCTTCGAGAGCTGTACAGTGGATTCACGACCAAGATCTCGCCATACTACAACCACGTCGTCATCGACGTAAAGAGAGGAGTTCGGCAGAGGGATACCATATCTCCAAAGCTGGACTTGGAGGTTGGACTGCAGCTGAATCTTTCGAAGACGATGATCATGAGCAACGGATAAGTTACCAATGCCCAATTCTGTCTTGATGGAACGAACCTCGAGGGCTGCAACTAGTGTATCTGTGTCGCTAATTCAACATAGCTTCAACATAGACCTAGTGCCTGGTAGACATTGGATCCGACACCGATTTTCCGGATAATCGGATGATTCGGATAGGCCATTTTTTCAAACCCCGGATCTTCGGATGATTCAGATGAGGGCAATTTCGAAAACCCCGGATCTTCGGATGATTCAGATGAGGGCAATTTTAGAAACCCCGGATCTTCGGATGATTCAGATAACGCCATTTTCAGTCGAGCCGGATTTCGGATAATCCGAAACCGGATAAATCCGGCCGGATATCCGAAAATGCATGATTCGGATCCCA
Organism: Heligmosomoides polygyrus bakeri; assembly: GCA_947359475.1. Classification (NCBI taxonomy): domain Eukaryota; kingdom Metazoa; phylum Nematoda; class Chromadorea; order Rhabditida; family Heligmosomidae; genus Heligmosomoides; species Heligmosomoides polygyrus. The sequence goes on along the minus strand of OX375868.1, from coordinate 52,422,398 downwards.
TGTCTAGTGCCTGGCCTGGACAGCAGGAAACGAGCGGCTGGGTGAGCTCTCAAGAGCGTCGAAGAACTCGTAAAAAAGACGAGGAAGAGTCCACCTATTCTGCTGCACTGTTCTTCCTGCCCTGTGTCATACTGCTGAGACACACGAAAGCGAGATCAGCGTCGCAGAGCGGGGAACCGAGAAGACAATGCTCGGAGCGCCACGACTCACGCAAGTGAGAGAAAGACTCCGGAGTTACGAGCTTCGTTGACGCTCGAAGATCAGAGACGCTGTTACATGGGCGAATTCGTTGAATATTAGGTACACAGGCTATATAATGCGTTTCGGAAATGCCGGCTGAGTGAGAGCCGTCACCGACTGGATTCCTCGGGATGTCAAGAGAACACCGAGACGCCCACCAACGTGTTGGTCAGACTTCTTCGTGAAAGCCCTGAACAAGTTCACTTCCCTCGACCGAGAAGGACTCATTGGAGCTCTCTGGCACGAGACAGGATAGAGACGCTGCTGGCACACGCTCCAGCAATTTGATGATCTACGGAACGACAGATGATACAGGTGATAGATGAAAAATTTCGTGTATCACTACCGTACATCAGCGAAATCAGAGGTGTTGATAACAATTTCCTGTCACTTACTAATTTTTTTACAGCCAGAAGCTGGGCAAGATTGAGTCTTAGAAGAGAAAAGGCTCCTCAAGGCTCTGCAGGAAGCAATCATTGAGGATACCGGCCAACAATCTTCAATTTTAAACTGGTGGTGGAGAGTAATCCTATCCACAGTTACTATAGGACAAGCGGTTAGTTAATGGGTAATTAAATGCCCTCTCAGAACATTTGTTTTGTAGCCTTAATATGAAGTTGTAATTAATCCTGATTGCTGCAAATTACTGTTGAAATTGAAAAGAAGCCAAATTATGAAAGAACAGAAATGTCCTATGAAGGGACTCCATGCCAGCAGCACATACACAGGGAATCAAACAAACAAAGCGGCATTGTTCCCGAGTGTTTGACGCAATTTCTACCACATCCAAAGACGCCACATGCTTGCAATTTAAAATATTTTGGAAGCATATTTTAGAACGAAACTCATAATTCTATGATACTTTTTGTGTACTTTTTATTGGATTTCCGCGATATAGCTTTGTTCGCTGCTCCATTTTCTGTTTTCTGGCCAATTTCGGCTATTTTTCCAGAAAACAGAAAACAGGAAAAATTTGCCCAAAATGGCCAGAAAATCAGAAAACAGAAAACAGAAATTCCGCCTATCCCTGTTACTGACGGATAACGCTCATCGGAACAAGGCAGGATGACATTCTGTTTCTTGCACTTGTCCACATCGTTGTTATATGGTATTCCAAGTGTTACTGTGCTCCGCAGGAGCGTCTCAGAGTTAAGCAGCGCCGCTGCTTATGCTGGTTCTTTTATTGTTGCCGAATCATCTTTTTGCAGCACCACCTACCACTTACGTATCTACCAACACAGTTCGGAGCATCACCGCAAACCTGCTGCTCATCACAAATAACCTCTTAGGGTTGTAACGCTCTCTTAAAACTCAGCTTCAGGAACAGTTTGCTTGGCAATTTACGCTTCTTAAAAAAATTCCGTAGTGCGTGCAAAAGCGGCTCAGAGAGTAGTAGTCACACATCCTCTCTTGCATCCGGGACCGATCTATGGTCCCGGATTTTGTTACTAGACTAGTGCATCTTCCCCAGCCAACTAATTGGTAACAGAAGAAACACTAACTCACCTATTTGCTGTCAGCAGACTTTATGCCCAGAAACCAGATGCGCACGCAAGGTGAACCCAACAGCCTGTGGAGACAGAATGTATAGTTGTACACGTACATGCATGGCGCATCCCAAACAAGACCGCTTAGCAACAAGTCCTTACTGCTTTGCCCTCACATTAAATTACCGCAAAAAGGGGTCAAATAGCGGAGCAGCAAATCTAGCTCATCACCTGCATTCGTATTTACCAACACTGAGTTCAAGAACATCTGTCAATTATCAGCGGTGGAGGCAGAAGTCAATGCGATGACCAGTTGAGCTTAACACATGAAGCACCTCACCTCACCTGCCAAACGCGAACATCGCACCTCCCATCAGACTGCGTTTGCTATCTTCACTAGTATACTGGTCATAAAAGGCAAAGCTCTTGCGCATAGAATGGCGTCTTTCGTCCCTCTGTTCTCTGCATTTTTCGTTTTGACGGTTTTGAAAGGGGGCTGCTGAGATTCCATAGCTCTTCCGGTTTGGCAAACACTTTTGCTGCTAATAAAACCGGCCTTCACAAATTTACAGATGAAAACTGAAGCGGTACTCACGTAATCGAGCCACGCGTTCACGTAGACGATCTGATTTTTTTCGTCCACATCGATGATTTGCTGAAGAGAAACCTGAAAGGAAACGGTGTAGGATCAAAAGAAGGAAGTCATTTATGGTTGCCAAAACATGTGTTTTTGCATAAATTTTACAGCAATGAATCCTGGTTTTGCACTCGCGGTGGTCTTACAGGATAATAGAAAATCAATACACCATCTCAGGTGTGATGAAACTGATTCCCTTTAGCTACAGCAAAGTTCTGTAGTTTTTAAATTCCTTTTAACTTGATGTTCAGTACAAATCCAGCCACGAGAGCGAACGTTTTTAAATGATTCTTCAGCAAAATTACGTCTTTCTGTACATATTCCTTCCTACTCTAGTAAAGAGAGGGACGATAAACTGCAGCGCTTCGTTTCGTGTGATTAGCCGCGGCATTCCCCACTTGGTGGCGATCGCTACGCTCTAAACAGCTATACAGAGTACGCCCATCAAAGAAGCACTGAAAATTTTCGGTTCGCTACGCCTGGAAATATTCTAGGAGACGATGCCTAGAGGAATAGGAATTCCTCAGTCACGTAAACGCTGTCTACGTTTTTCAGGAAGAGACGCTCTGAAGAAGACGCTCGCTGCCGGCTTCCTATGGTGCTCTGCTTGAACGTGCCAGAGCAGTGGTAATGCAAAGCAGAGCTACGCGTACCTTCAAATACACGGTGACGGGCTTCGAGTGGTTAGCCACTGGTCTTTCGAGGCTGTTGTAATCTCTCATCAGATCCTCGTAGAGACGTCGTTCATCGTAGGAAGCCGTGACGATTCCGATGGCGATCGTCGTGTAGATGACCAGCGAACGCATCATTTCCCATGCTCTTCAGCGCATCACTCTGTGAACAGGGAGTATCTTCACCAGATTATTGCGTCCAAATAGTCTCGCAAATGATCGACAGATGGGATATGCGAGAGAAATGCGAACGTCGTTTGAAAAAACGCAGAGAAGCATCTGCCGAATAGCTAATGTAGCTGAAATAATGTGGCTTCACAAGAATAACTGACACTGCAGCCTTCGGGAAAGAGCTCATTCAGCATAGAGAATTTCAGAACTCATGGCATGGCTGTAGCTAACAATGACTGTCTTCGTGGCGAAGAAAGTGCGTGACAGACAAGCAAAAATGAAGGTGCACATGTGGAAGAGAGCTAAAGAGCGGAAGATATGCAGAGAGATCTGCTCGACTTTCACTCATAGATTTTGGCCACATTTATAGCAGTTAGCCGTTCATCTATACGGATCTGATGTATCGCGTCATTGGAAGATGTTCAATTGAAAATAGACGCCTATCGTTAAAAGCAAAAAAGCCCATATTGACTTGCATCTACTCCAAGTCAATACGGGGTTTTCTCGTTGGTGGGTGAGCATACTTGTTATAGTTTTTAGCTTTACGCTTCACAAGCTGTTTGTCGTGTGTGCCGATTCCACGAGGAGGCTGGCGTACCCATGTGTTGAAGCTCCTGTATCCACTCAAGACGTCATAGCTGCTGACGGGGACCGGCAAGTCTCTTTGGCTACTACACCTGAACGATTTCTTGATTATCAGGCACTCTGCTTTAGCCGTTCGCTTAATCGTCATAGCTAACCAGTGCAAACAGGCAACTGCTTCTTGTAGGCTACCTGGGAGAACTTCGTTTCCGTCTCCAACTTTCTCCTTACCTGTGGAGGATGCCCTAATTATAAATGTATTGGTTCCATCCAAGATGGACGATTTCTGTAATCCTTGTTTGAATTCCTGACACCGTTCCAGTCTTTTCATTATTGTCTGGTTTTTAAAAGGTGCACGGTCCATTTTTGTTTGTTCTATTATCTCACACATAAGTCGCGTCCCTGTCACGTAGTATAAATGAATAGATAAGTAAAAATTAAATAAACCCCTCAAAAATTCCGAAAATGGTAACGTTTTTTTTGTGGCAGACATTTTCTTCACAAGTGAACTAGGATTTTTTGGAGGTGCTTGGGCCTTTACATTAAGGAATATTGAGACAAAATTTAATGCTTTTTCTCTGCGACTCATACGCCTTTTTCAAGGTGACCATGTTTTTACCAATTGCATGTCTGAAGAATACGGTAGAAACCGCTAGCATTTCAGAATAAATTTTATAAGAAATCGCATAAATTTCAGTATGTTTATTAAAGCTTTTGTTTGAAATGATTCAATTCAATGTTTGTATGAAATGTTGGGTCAGTGGTAGAGTAGTGTATTATACTACCACGATGCATGAAAACCTTTCCAAGAAATTACCACTCAACCAGGCTGATTTCTTTTAAAGGATCCTGGCAAGATCGGTATGAGAAAGCCTCAAAATTCGAGTTTCAGTTGCTAAGCACTAGGTCAGGCTGGGTCAGATATCCTTACCCATTGAAATTGCATAGGGGGAGACGGGAAGTGTGCTAGAGTGCACGTGATGGGACCCCTTGCTAGTAGAAGGCGTTGAACATTAGCCAGCTCAGTCGTGAAGCAGACGTTCGACGTTCGATGTATGTTTGTACCAGGTGGTAAGGACTTCGGCGTGAAATGTAAGATTCTGGCCGCAGAAGAGGAGATATCTGCGAGGAAGGCATTAGAAGCGCTCTGAGTTTTTAGGGCAATGAGCGACAGAATTGGGTGGATGCAAGTCCGCTACAAGTGAACCGCTGCCCTTCGTTTCACACTGCGAACTGTAGAATGATCCAAGCTGCCAAAGTGGCTAGGAGTGCCTAGCTATACGGGACCCACAGCGTGTTTCTTTTGTTCTTACTGGTCTACTATGAGGCGGCATCGTTGGTGATCTGATATGATATGATCTAGTCATCTCTTCTTCTTAGGCCCCTTTGAGTGGTCGTGGATTGTTGTCAAAACTGCTAGAGCACACAAGCTGCTTGGTGATGTAAATTGCTTTTCAAAAACCTCGCACCATATTCAACCCTCCGAAGGCGAGGATTCCTTCGACGCCTAAGGCCATAATAAAGATTCACCCAAAAACTTCGTGGGGTCACATTATTAGCGACAACAAGAACTTACCCATGGAGTACTCAAAGAATTCAACTTGTTGCTTGGTGCGTAAGTACAAGGAGTTGGCGACGCTATCTGCTCAAGCGTCAATGTAGGTCTACTAACATTACAAATGTTGAATACCATGAAGTGCTCAACGACGCATTACTCCTGGCGCGCTTTTTATAAGCATTGCAATTCTGCTTGAATTACAAGTATTTTGTGGCTTGTTTGTCCTGTAGTGTGGCAGAGCCGTTAAAACAAATAAACAAACAATCAAACAAAAAACGACATCACAAAGTTTGGAAAGTGTTTGGATTTCGGTAGAGCAACGACCTCGTTCAGCATCGGCGCATCGTATGGGACACTGTTGAAAGAATTGCTTTAAGCAATGGCAATAGCCTTCTTCGTTAGCGTGAAGCAGGTGGTCCATCATAGTGCAGTGGTTGGAAAATGCAATTGGGGCAAGCAGGGTGGCACACATGAAAGAAGCGCGGAAGAACCGATTCGAGAGAAGCCACCTATATACTGCGTTGAGAACTAGAAGCCGAATTTTCCGGAATAAACACAGCGAACTTCCTCTTTCCATTCATCATACGGCAGTAGGATGGGATGGATAAGGGATAAAATGAATCATTCCATTTCTGGAATGTGCCACGTATTCCATACCGTAGAGGGAATTCGAATAGGTATTCACTGTACACAATGACTTGCGGTGAGTAGCCGGTAGGCAAATCAGGCGTACTTTCCAAACGACTGGCACTAGCCTACCGATGTCAAGCGATGAATGGCCAAATTGGGCTTCAACCGGATCTGAATTTGATTCGTGACGTGCGCCTTTTGCCCACTGCACCACGTGCGATGAGATGCATTTCCGGTCGGCGATTGTTTTCAGCACAAATGGAACAAAGTAGAAGCCCCAGCGACACAGTCGAAGATTACTTTTGTGTGAAACACAACAAGAAGAAAGGAAGCGTTATAGTTGGCTGCTTCAAAACTGTTGTTAATCACGAATTGACAGGTGGTTCCGAAGATCTTGCGGCCTAAGGAAGGTAAAGGTGCCACGTAACAAAGAATGATCTTAAGAGCAGCAATGACGAAAGCTCCCACACAGCGCCTCTTCAAGGTAATTACTGCTCGATGAAGGGTTCGGCTTCTGTACTCCTCCATCTGTCCGCCGCCGCAAACCTACCTCCATCAATTATCCTTTCAAGTGCTGCGGTTTTCTTAAACAGGGACCAAACAAGAACCTATCTCAAGGAGCAGAAGCTCTTCTTTTTTGGCTCTACCGCCTTGCGATATAACATTTTACGCAGCCAATCACATTACTTGATACATGCGTCAATTGTTCTGGGCGTCTAAGATACAGCGACAGACTCCGCTCTCGAATGCTAACATTCCACAGTATGTACAAGTATTACAGTGGAGACGTTACCAATGTTCCAAAGGCGGACGCCCACATGAAGACTCGTGAGGCCATTACCGTATACCAACTGTATAAATACCGCTACATACCAACTATGCGGTCATGTCACTACACGCTCAGGACCAAAAAGCAAGAAGTTCTGAGATCACTAGAACGCATTTCCCAATCACGTTCTCCTTTTTGGTTTATATTTTATTGATTCTATGAAACAGTTTGAGCTTCAGCAAGCAACAAGATTTACAGAAGAATTTAGTAGTAAATAATCGAAATTAAATTAGGATATTTGGAAAGCAAGAACATACAAAACTTTTCTCTTTATCCATTGCTGGGCAGTGTCACTGAAGGTCATTTTGTGGAGAAGCGCACACGGCTGCTTTTGAAATCATCAAATCCAGCATGTTTCGAAGGCACTTTGTGCATCGACTTCGACGCATAGAAATATGAATAAAAACAAGAATAAATAAATAAAAATACAATGGAAAATAAATTGGAGGAGAGAGGAAAGCCTGTCAATAAAGAAGTTGTAAAATCTGCTCTAAAAAGATGCTATGTGTTTACGGTGACCACAAGCTAAAGGAATATGAGAAGCTTTCATGAAACCTGAAACCTGGCCTTTAGTTTGGCTTGACGCAAAGAGAAATAAAAAAAACACTCAAATGCTGAACAGGGGCATCAACTAACCACACATCAGAATACAAAAGGCGATAATAGGCATTTCAAAAGTTATCTATTCGAAAAGGTAGAACTGAACACTTTTGGTGACTAATACCTTATAATAACAGCAAAAGAGATTAACACTGCGAGTCGACCAGATGCTGATGAAGGTGACTTCCTCCTTTCATTCTGGATTAGTAGTTATGCAACATTAGGAAGGCGGTGGGTAGAGGAAGGTGACGGAAGAACGGTGCAAACAGCAGCACTGTGCGCTGAACCATTCTCAAAGCTCGGATATCAAAGTAGATGTGCTCTCGAAAAAAAGGGCATTCTGCTCTCTTTCTTGGCCTCACCAGAAACACGTTCTAGTTCCTTGAGCTACATTCGGTCTATCCAGTCTGTGTTCAATTCATCCTTAAGTTCTTCAAAATTCAAGGCGAGTGGCAAAAAATACAATCACCGTCCACAGGACATTAATGCAAGGGGGTACCCCAATTCACAGAACTTCGAAGGAGCCGAGATGCCAAGTTCGAAAGGCATGCGAGTCTTGCCGTTCTTTAAGTCCCGCCAGTAAGATGGTGGGGGCGGTGAATAGCGAAGGAACGAGGAGAGGGATCGAAGGCGGACTTCGTTCTTGGAATGATCACACAGAACGCAGACGAAAGCGCGTACCAGAGGCAGACGTCGTAGAACTCATGGATGAGTACATATTCTGGGTGCACTCATTAGTAATGCTTCGTAAGAGCTAAACACTGATTAGCAGTAGCAAATAATGTCAACATTAGTGAATGTTGTTGATCACAACAACATAGTGCTGCCATCTTCAGAAAATTTTTAGTTCCAATTTTAGCGACAAGGCTAACTTGGCAGCTCTGATGCGTGATATCTACGTTGAACAGGATTAAATGAAGCACCAGCTTAGATGAATGCGCTATTTTCAGGTGGTGCATTATTCTTATTCTGTTAGTTTGAATTTGCTGCTCTAATCAACGTTTTGTTTTGATGGTCATTTAGTTGCAAATAAATAAGTAAACAAATACAATACCGCTCATAACTAGTGTCGCATTTGGCGTCGGCGACGCTCTAGACCGTCGCCGACGCTCGCGAGCGTCGCAGCGTCGGAATCCTTTGGAACAGGAAATTTGGGAAACCGAGCACACCGCTGGATTCGGCCTGTCGAGTAGATTTCAGATATCTAACTAGCATTTATCCTACTTCAAATTTGACCTAGTTGCAGTGCTTTGTTTTATCTCGCCGTTGACTCCAGTTCCTCTTAGTTCACACTGTCTGATTTCAGAATAAACTACGTATTCGGAGTCCTCATTCAAAGACCTTTTCAAAGGTGAGGTAATTAAATAGGTGATCTCGTCGAGTATCTCCTTTCACCTAAATATTGCGCACTGCAGCGTGTTCTCGCCCTGTTCCGAGGTAATTGCACCCACAGGATACGTTTGGCAAATGACCCGCCTGCTCCACTCACAAGTTGCAAGAGACTTCACTTCTTATTCTTCAGCGTTTGTCCCGCTTAGCAGCGGGGTCCGCTCTTCTGGTATGATGACGCCACTTCGCACGATCAAACGCTTGATCGGGGTGGATACCAGCTTCCTTTAAGTCCACGTGCAACGTATCAAGCCAGCGTTGCCTAGGTCGTCCTTTAGGCCGTTTTCCGGGCACATCTATGTTGAGGCCAATCTTCCGAACGGTGTCGCCGTCCGCACGAAGAACATGGCCATACCACCGTAGGCGAGCTTCACATAGCTTGTCAGCAATTGGAGCGACGCCAAACCTTTGACGTACGGAGACATTGCGAACATGATCCAAACGCGTGACACCAGCCATCCAGCGCAGCATTTTCGTCTCCATCACGCTGAGGCGGCTCTCAACTTCCTTCGTTGCAGGCCAGCACTCAGCACCGTACATCGCTACTGGTCGGACGACGGTTCTGTAGATCTTTGATTTTAAGCGCTCCGGTATCTTTCTGTCGCACAGGACGCCTGTCATTGAGCGCCATTTGGACCACGCTGCGCTCACGCGTGAGTTCACCTCGCACGTCAGACTACCATCAGACGCAATTGCAGATCCAAGGTACTTGAAATGTGTCGCTCGTACGAGCGCAGTGCCATTGATCTCAATGGACCCAGTCTCGTTTACGTCTGTCGTCAAGTACTCAGATTTTTGGACGTTTAGCTTGAGCCCGAACGCCGCCAAGCGGTCACACCAAGCTTGCACTTGTCGCTCAAGTTCGGCCTTGTCTTCACTGGCAAGCATTACGTCATCTGCATAGAGCAGCGTCCAAGGAGCAGGCTTCTGAAGGTCTCGCGAAATGGCATCCATTACGACAATGAAAAGAAGTGGTGAAAGCGCGGAACCTTGGTGAACACCGACGGAGATTGGAAACTCCGTGGATGTGCCGGCCGGCGCTCGCACTTGACTCTTAGGACAAGAGTAAAGAATGCGCACCCACTCGATCAGTTCTTCAGGGACACCGTGCTGTCGTAAGGCATACCATATGACCTCACGCGGTAACTCGCACGAGCGGCCCGTCAACGTACCCACATTCAGCGTAGCAACGCGGGTCCTGCTTACGTTACGGGACTTTTGGACTTGCTCAGTTGCCCCCCGATGCCGTCCTCGCATCAGGGACCCTCGCATACTTCTCACACTCGCCGGGCTTTGCGAGTGCGCGTCGGCTCCCGCGGACGCCGTAGCATTATCTCGACAAACAGTTAACGCCATCAACCATGTGATGTGACATGGGATCTCCATAGGCCGGCCTGTCACAAGGGCCTGTCGCCTGCAATCGAGTGTCCGTGCTTAGCTTAGCTCGCATAGCGAACAGTTTCCAGTGGCACCACGTGGAGGAACGGACATCGCCACCTTGCAAGAGACTTCACCTTTCTCAAAATTTCTTACCAAATCTAGACTCAGCGTTTTACTGCGACCTCGTCGATAGTAAACACTGCTTCATTTGGTGCTTTCTGCGATTAAATGCAGAAAACGATTTCTACAATTTCGATCACCCATTTTCCCGACAACAAGCTCACCTAATAGGTTTATTTCTCTAATACTTTAGGTGCGGTAGAATTTATTGACGGTGATAAAGAAGCACGTCCTAGAACTCGAACGGCTGCCCTAATTTCGCCTCTCAAACCCACCTGTTTCGCCTGCTGCACTGGATTTTTTGAATCAAGGAGCGGCTGTAACTGTTTTGGGAAACAGATTGAGAAAGCGGGCTTTCGCCGTTGTGTAGAATCCTTATCTGGCTTTGGTATAGTAATAGTGGTTAGCACTGACTTTCTTTAGATCAGCTGTTTTTGAGCGCTTAAAAGCGGTAAAAATTTATATATTTTGTCATTTCCTTCCATAACCCTTTCAGTTTAAATTCTTCTTCTTCTTCAGCGTTTGTCCCGCTTCGAGGCGGGGTCCGCTATTCTGGTGTGGTGACGCCACTTTACGCGATCAAATGCTTGATCGGGATGGATACCAGCAACCTTTAGGTCCACATGCAACGTATCAAGCCATCGCTGCTTCGGCCGCCCTTTACCCCGTTTTCCGGGCACATCTATGTTAAGGCCAATCTTCCTAACAGTGTCAGCACTAGCTCGAAGAACGTGGCCATACCACCGAAGGCGAGCTTCACGTAACTTGTCAGCAATTGGAGCGACACCAAACCTCTGGCGTATTTCATCGTTGTGAATACGGTCCAGACGCGTAACACCAGGCGTCCATCGCAGCATTTTCGTTTCCATTACGCTGAGGCGAGTCTCAACCTCCTTGGTTGCAGGCCAGCACTCAGCTCCATACATCGCTACTGGTCGGACTATGGTTCTATAGATCTTCGATTTAAGGCGTTCCGGTATCTTCCTGTCGCATAAAACGCCTGTCATCGAGCGCCATTTGGACCACGCTGCGCTCACGCGCGAGTTCACCTCGAACGTCAGACTACCATCAGACGCAATTGCAGATCCAAGGTACTTGAAGTTTGCCGTTCGTACTAGCGCAGTGCCATTGATCTCAATGGACCCGGCTTCGTTTACGTCTGTCGTCAAGTACTCAGATTTTTTGACGTTTAGCTTGAGCCCGAACATCGCCAAGCGGTCGTACCAAGCTTGCGCTTGTCGCTCGAGTTCGCTCTTCTCTTCGCTTGTAAGCATTACGTCATCTGCATACAGCAGCGTCCAGGGGGCAGGCTTCTGAAGGTCTCTCGAAATGGCATCCATTACGACAATGAATAGGAGCGGGGAAAGCACGGAGCCCTGGTGAACACCAACGGAGATAGGAAACTCCGCCGATGTGCCGGCTGGCGCTCGCACACTACTCTTTGGACCAGAGTAAAGTATGCGCACCCACTCAATAAGCTCTTCGGGAACACCGTGTTGTCGTAAGGCGTACCATATAACCTCACGCGGTACACGATCAAATGCTTTCTCTAAGTCGAGAAAAGCTATGTGCAGCGGTTTATGCTTTTCGCGATGTCTCTCTACCAGAAGACGAGCAGCATGTATGGCATCGATGGTGCCACTGCCCGCTACGAAGCCACATTGATTGGTGGAAAGTTGGACGATATCGCGAATACGTCCATCTACAATTCGCTCGAAGATTTTCATGCTGTGCGAGAGCAAGCGAATTGGACGGTAATTCGTGCAGTCCGCAGGACTGCCCTTCTTCTTCCATATCGGGATCGTCGTGCTTTCCTGCCAACTACCAGGTACCTTCTTTTCCGTAACAACCTGGTTGAAAAACTTCGTTAGCCACTCAGCAGGACTCCAGCACCTCAACTTCCATAGGTCGGCCGCTGTATCATCGGGGCCCGTTGCTTTGCCTGGCTTCATCTTCTTCAAAGTCGCTTCCGTCTCCTGCACAGTGATTTTCTGCACAAGACCGTGCGTAGGAGGGACGCAAGAGATGGGCGGATGGGCAAACTCTTCTGTCGAAATTCTCTCGAAGTAGTCATGCCATCACTTCATAGCCCTCTTGCGGTTCGTCAGTAGATGGCCATTCTCATCGTTGATGCCCAAGAATTTCTCGATGTCCTCGGCCCGACGATGGCGTGCCTTAGCAAGCCGATAAAGATGTCGTTCACCATCGCGCGTCTCGAGTTTATCGCTGAGATCATCATAATGGACGGCTTTTGCAACGGCTACGGCCTTATTTGCCGCTTTCTTCGCCTCCTGGTACATACGCCATTTGTCTGCAGTCTTGTCGCGCAGGAACGCGTGATATAATTTTTTCTTCTCTCGGACTTTTTCTCTTACGTCGTTAGTCCACAGCCACGCCAGCTTCTCGATCTTGCGACGTCCAGGCTTAGTCATCCCTAATTCAGAGCATGCAACTTGTAAAATCGTATCGGTTGCATCTTTCCATGTTTCGTCGACGGTTGTCACCGTCGGTAACCGAATCACCTGTATCACCTGTATCACCTGTCGTCCCGTTGATCATCGACTTGCTCGAGCGGGCGCCAGCAGCGTCTCCATTCGTCCCTGTCGCGTGCCAGAGTGGTCCAATGGATCCTCCTCGCTCGAGGGACACGAAGAGCGTCATATCGGTCGTTCAGGGCTTTCACGAAGAAGTCCGACCAACGCGTTGGTGGGCGTCCTGGTGTTCTTTTGACAACAGAGAGGGATCTCGGGCCGCTTGTCGCAGGGCCACGTGGCGCGTCCCCGGGTGGTGGATAGGGGAATTAAACGCGAACCAAATGCGACCGTGTACTGCCCAGAGACGCAGGTGGGATGCAGGGGATGGAGTCCTTGCTCCTGCTGTGTCGGGTCGATGCGTTCCTTGTGCGTGGGAGCGGCATGTTCGTGCACTGTGTGCGTGGATGTGTCCGTGACTGTGCGGATTGTAACTGTGTCGGCTCGGCCAAAAGCTTGCACTCGGTGGACTGGGAGTACATGTAAGGCGATTCGAGGCCGCCTTAAGTCTCGCCCCGTCCCTTCGGGCAGTCTGGCTGGCTGCCCGGAGTACCCCGCCCGCAAGACAGAGCCTGACTAGCTACTCGTGTTGTATTCCAGTCAAACACAGCAGCACTAAAGGGCCTCATTCCCCTGACCCCCCGGTAACCGAATACGAGAAACAAAAGCTGCAGCGTTTTCCTTCAATCGCCACCACTTGATTCTCGGTGGACCGCATCGCTCGACATGCCTCAGCCTCAGAGGGGCGAACTTAAGAGTGCATATCAGCGGACGGTGCTGTGTGGCGACAGTTTCGTACGGCACCACCTTCGCATCTGTAACCAGCTTTCGATCGCGATGCTTCACAAGGATGAAGTCGATCTGTGTCTTGGTGCTCCCGCTATAGAACGACACCAGATGGGAGTCACGCTTTCGAAATACGGTGTTCGCGATGATGAGGTTATGCGAGTCCGCATACGCAAGGATTCGCTCACCATCAGCGTTACGTGCTCCATATCCAAAACCGCCGTGACAGCTGCGACCATCTTTCGCAGTCCCCACATGACCGTTGAGGTCACCTGCGATAACGACAGCGTCTTGTGACGGTACCTCTGCTGTCTTTTCATCAAGCAGGGTCCAAAACTCATCCTTGGCTCTCTCAGAGCAGCCTGCCTGCGGAGCGTATGCAGAGAAGAAATGATACATACGCTGTTCAGCAGCGACTACGACCTTCATCAAGCGGTCATTAAAACGTTCCACGCTTAAAATCGCGTCTCGGAAACGTTCGGAGACGATTACACCAACTCCGCTGGTGGTTCTGGGACTGCCGCACAGAATGGCCTTGAAGCCTCGGCCTATGTCCCTCGACTTACAACAGGACCACCTCGTCTCCTGTACCGCACATAAGTCGATTCGTCTTCGCTCCAGTGCTTCTGCCAACTCGCACGAGCGGCCCGTCAACGTACCCACATTCAGCGTAGCTACGCTGGTCTTGCCTACGTTACGGGACTTTCGGACTAGCTCAGTTTCCCCCCGATGCCGTCCTCGCATCAGGGACCCTCGCATACTTCTCACACTCGCCGGGCTCTGCGAGTGCGCGTCGGCTCCCGCGGACGCCGTAGCATTATCTCGATACTCACTTAACGTCATCAACCATGTGATGTGACATGGGATCTCCATAGGCCGGCCTGTCACTAGGGCCTGTCGCCTGTACTCGAATGTCCGTGATTAGCTTAGCTCGCAGAGGCGAACAGTTTCCAGTGGCACCACGTGGAGGAACGGACATCGCCACCTTTCAGTTTAAATTAATTTGAAAAATAGACCCGACAGTGCTTTTATCCAAGAAGAGGGCTTTCCGCTGTTGTAATATTGTGAATTTTTGAAGTGTTCAGGATTTTTGTTCTTTCCATCTACAAGAGTGTTTGCTGGGATTGCTGGTCGACCTCGCACAGCACTCCTCAGTCGGGCCGCCGACCTGCCGCCCTAGCATCTAGGTGTGAATGCCAGCGGTACCGCGATACATGCGTTCAGCAATAAGGCAGGCAATAGTAAGCCATCCCTCGGCAGTGCTGCTGATTATTTTTTTCGGTTTCTCTCTCCTTTTAAGTACATATTTGCGCTCTGCACATTTCCGTGCTAACTAGCATGGAAAGACGTCTTTTTGGGAGATTGACGTACAAAATTGGAATATACTGGTTTCTCGTTGAAATGTACACTTTTCACATAAAATTGGACACTCTTCTAAAAAAAAACTTTATGCTTCTGAATTTAAAGCGAACGACCTCCAAATCGAAATGAGCTTCGTGTTAAAGTACAGACTGAATAAGAATGGTTAGAATAATTTTTTCTTCAAGAAAAATTCGGTATAATTTTCTTCTATTTTTTTAGTTCACCTGCTCCAATATATGTACTAGTTTTATAAAAATTTTAGTTTTTAAGAAAAGTAACAAATATCAAATCATTTTAAAGGACATTAAGGCAGCAATCATGTAGTGCATTATAAGATTGGATCACGCCATGCACTCGAAAAGCAAGTCGCAATGTTTATTTGATTGATGGTGGAAATACTGCTTATATGCAGCATCAAAGTTAGGATATGTGTGTTTTTATAATTGCTTGTGTTGCACCGTTTGCAGTTATGAAACTTATGAAACTCCATGCAAAGAGAAATTTTGCTACCAGTCAAATAAAAATTCCGACATTTCGGGCGAGAACATGGCGCTATCTTTGTTTTGGCACAGGAAAATGGATGCCGTCTTGCTGTCTAAAACAAGCTCTAAATCATTGTTTTCATTAAAAAATAAAAATTTAATAAATTTTCAAACTACGCTTCACTCATTGGAAAGTGATTTGAACATCCAAGAAAGTTACACTAAAATTTTCCTTAAACAAAAATTATAACACAATTATTCTATCTTTTTGGAGAGTCTCTAATTTTATGAAGCTCATTTCGATTTGAACAAGTTCGCTTTAATATCCAAAGTCTTAAGCTAGCATAGAAGAAAGTCCAATATGATTTGAGAAGTGTCGCCAACGTTCGACGTGAGAATGCTATATAAACTGCTAAATACATATTCGACATGAGTCAGCGACATTATCTGGATGTAGGTTGTGCGGGATATCTCATTTTGTATTGACGTCATGGAGTAACGCTAAGAATTATAGGGTATAGATGCTTATCTTTAAATTAGAATTTCTCATTCATATGATCGACTCTGTTTTGTTAAGAAAAACTGTTCCCTAATCTAGTTTCACGCGAAATCTTTACTAATATAAGAAATTATGAACCATGAAATGAAATAAAGTCAATAAGTGTTACTGCACAATGGAGCTTTTCTTAAAGTGGTGGAGCAAATCGGCAACCTTGGCAGGATATGAATGTTTATAAAGCTTTGGATCTAGATTCCAGTGGCAACCCATTCTAAAGTAGAAATTATTTGACAAAAAGTAACACCTATTCTCACGACAAGTGTGTGGTAGCGCAGTCGTAGAAAACACAACCTTTGCCTGCCTTTGACCCCATTCCAAGTCGAACATACAGAATTTTCGCCCAGGCCTACCAAGCCCACTATCACTTCGAGGTCAGTGAATTGAAAGCAGATTTGTCTGGGAGGGAAGAAGCACAAAATTATTCATCTGTTGGCCACGCTAATCATTAGATAGGCCGAATTCGCAAAATATATTTTTTAAAAATATACCGCGGTGTTCCATTCAATTAGTATTTGGTCATTTGCGAGACGCTTATGCGACGACCAAATAATCAGCTAACATGAAAAAATTACTGACCAAAGAAGAGTGTCCAGTTTTATGTGAAAAGTGTACATTTCAACGAAAAACCAGTATATTCCAATTTTGTACGTCAAACTCCCAAAAAGACGTCTTTCCATGCTAGTTAGCACGGAAATGTGCAGAGCGCAAATATGTACTTAAAAGGAGAGAGAAACCGAAAAAAATAGTCAGCAGCACTGCCGAGGGATGGCTTACTATTGCCTGCCTTATTGCTGAACGCATATATCGCGGTACCGCTGGCATTCACACCTAGATGCTAGGGCGGCAGGTCGGTGGCCCGACTGAGGAGCGCTGTGCGAGGTCGACCAGCAATCCCAGCAAACACTCTTGTAGATGCAAAGAACAAAAATCCTGAACACTTCAAAAATTCACTATATTACAACAGCGGAAAGCCCTCTTCTTGGATAAAAGCACTGTCGGGTCTATTTTTCAAATTAATTTAAACTGAAAGGGTTTTGGAAGGAAATGACAAAATATATAAATTTTTATATCACTATTATTATACCAAAGCCATAAGGATTCTACACAACGGAGAAAGCCCGCTTTTTCAATCTGTTTCCCAAAACAGTTACAGCCGCTCCTTGATTCAAAAATCCAGTGCAGCAGGCGAAAGAGGTGGGTTTGAGGGGCGAAATTAGGGCAGCCGTTCGAGTTCTAGGACGTGCTTCTTTATCACCGTCAATAAATTATACCGCTCCTAAAGTATTAGAGAAATAAACCTATTAGGTGAGCTTGTTGTCGGGAAAATGGGTAATCGAAATTGAAGAAATCGTTTTCTGCATTTAATCGCAGAAAGCACCAAATGAAGCAGTGTTTACTATCGACGAGGTCGCAGTAAAACGCTGAATCTAGGTTTGGTAAGAAATTTTGAGAAAGGTGAAGTCTCAAAGCACTGCAACTAGGTCAAATGTGAAGTAGGATAAATGTTAGTTAGATATCTGAAATCTACTCGACAGGCCGAATCCAGCGGTGTGCTCGGTTTTCCAAATTTCGTGTTCCCAAGGATTCCAACGCTGCGACGCTCGCGAGCGTCGACGACGGTCTAGAGCGTCGCCGACGCCAAATGCGACACTAGTTATGAGCGGTATTGTAGTGTTACCTGCCATGGTTCTAATCATGCTTTAGCGGGTCTATGCAAACCTTTCCTTAGTCCTCATTGTTTACTGGAAGTGTCCTTTGAATTCTCCTTGCTTTGGGGACATGATCAGCGCCACACTTTTCCTTCAGAACTTTTAGGAAAAGTCCAACCGGCTTGTAGGAGCGCCCAAGCACGCAACTCAGCGATTATAGCCACCCTGCGTGCACCACAGAAACGCACTACGTTCCCGGCTGACTTGAATTTCGACGAGTTGGCCCACGCAACAGTTTTTCTCATTATCAAAGTTCGGCGAGGCCCGGAGCTCCTGATACCTCTCCTTCGTAGGAACCAGATTTTGATTTTTCCAGACATCTTGGTACGTGGAGAGCGGTGACGTCGTATAACTGGCATGGAACCGTTCGTTCGACTTCTTCACTGCTTCTTCATAAGTCCTGTAGGACTCAGTCCGTGCCCGACATGCAGTGCACTGAGCAGGGTGTGAAACACCGAGGTTTGATGACTACTTTGCGCAGTCAACCGCTTGGCGAGTCGTTGGTGTTATGGCACGCTGTTGTCAACGGGCGCAGGTTGCGCAGTTGTAGGCCGTCCTTGTACCTCTCATCTCCTTCTCATTCCAGGCGTTGCATGGCGAGATCGCCGGAGAGCCACAGGCACATGACTTTGTTGTATAGCCGTGAATCGTGGCCGTAAATCCGCTACAACAATACTAGTACACTACCTCCACTCTCTTCGTTCTTCTGCTATTGCAGCTATGGAGATAAAGAATGTTTGAACACAAAACACATACAGGATAGTACTGAAGTTATTTCAACCACGAGAAAATTCAAAATAGAGCAACGCTACACCTTGGGGTAAGAGGTAAGAATTGCTCAGATCTTCAATTCTATTGTGGATACTATACTTGTGCTCGAATAACCGAATTCGAATAATTATTCGAATAATTTATTCGAATTCGATTTTCGATTACTTGATTATTCGAGTTTCGAAAATTCGAATAATTATTTGAATTCGACTATTCGAGTTTCGCAAATTCGAATAATTATTCGAATTCGATTATTCGAGTTTTGCAATTTCGAATAGTTATTCGAATTCGGTTGTTGGAGGTTCCACAATTCGAATAATTATTCGAATTCTATTATTCGAGGTACGAAAATTCGCATAATATTCGAATTTCGAATACGTGGTTGTTCGAATGTGCCATAATGATGATTTCTGTAAGCCACGTTCATTCCGGTGACGATTGTTTTCGATAGCATATGTCGAGGAGCTCACCGTTACGAAAACGCATTCAATATCCTACTATACATATTACTATAGAAGGGTAGTGTGTGTACGCGCGTGCGTGTTTCCATCAGTCCATCACAACTGGCGTGGGGGCAGGCGTATTGGCGATACCGACTCAGTTGATGGCGATCGAATGCGGTCCGAAACTTCAGCCCTTGGGTAGTCGATCTCGCTGAACACAAAATTGAAGTTCGTTTTTGAAATTATCGGTTGAAGTTGATCGAGCTATTGATTTTCTATGGGGAATTCGTTGAAGCGAATCAATTGTATGACCAGTCTTCGTCGATATTTTCAAAATCTAACTTCACATTTGCCTTCTCGGCGACCACGACTGTCATCGATGTCATACACTTGAATACTCTACGGAATTTGCACAATAAACACAAATTTCGACGGAAAATTAAAAATGAATTCAGATTCGTGTTCAGTGACCTCGATTACCTCAGGCCTGAAGTTTCGGTCTTGTTGAGTGATATTTACGAAAAATCGATAATCTGATTAATATCTCTTGATGGCAACCGTTACTGCAAAAACTAACTTAACATTCGTGTTCAGCGATCTCGATTACTTCGGGACTGAAGCTCACAGTTTGCATATATGACACGACTATATACCATTTTCAGTTGAAATTCAAAGTTTTTCAAATCAAATTCAACGTTGTTGCACGGGGAAGATTCCAGAAGAACGTTGAAATTTATTTCAAAAACGTTGAATTTTGGCTGAAAATGCCGTATAACTCTACAATTTGATTGGCTGACGATTCCTGTGAGATAATGAGATGGACAAATGGAGTGAACGGTTTTTTTCGCAAAGGTTTGCACTTGTGCGTAGATTTTTTGCACACGTATTTCTGTAGGAATTTTTTTGTAGGATTTTGTTTGCAGGAAAAAAGTTTTCTTGTCTTGCCATTTAACGAGCATTGTCAACGGTTCTTAGAAGATATTGAATGTCTTCATTATTTGCTTTTTTTAAAGAATTCAAATCTTTATTTTGTCTCTGGCGAATGTTGTCGTTGAACTTACTTTACTACAATTACTTGAACCTACACAATGCGCTTTTGGGGTAAGTAAACGTATCAAACGAAATTGGCTAACACAAAAATCGCATCGTCCTTATTAATACACCCCGGTGCAAAATTATAGATACCCCCGATTTGTCCATTAGTACCCGAAGGATCCGCTGCCTATGCTCAGCGGTTACCGTCGTATTCCTCACTATCGAAAGCCTCTACAGAAGAATTTTAAGCAGGTTATCTCATCAGTGCAGGATACCACGAACTTTTATTGAAAATTTAACGAATGGAGACTGGTGCAAAATATAAGTTTCCTTCGTAAAAAACCTGATTAATCGCAAAAGTGCCTACAGACAAAGTAAGATTAGTACTTCGTCACATCACCTTTGTTGCAACCATATCAAAAATTCTATTTCGCATACTATTGGTTAGGTTATCAATAACAGTTCGCTCAACATTAGCTCATGCATGAACTATGGCGTTCTCCAAACAGAAACCGAAGCGTAAGTGGTTCCATTTTTGTACACTTTGTGTACAAGAATGCCCCCAAGCTCTCTATCGGGCTGAGATCTGGAAGACAACAAGGCCACTCCAAAAGTTGAATTGTATTGGAGTTTAGTCAACCTCTTATAAACCTTGTAGAAAAGGTACACACTCACAAGGTTCTTATTCGCATTGGCGGGTTTCTTTACTCTAAGGTATCTAAAGCATCGATAAGGAACAAATATCTGGGTCTTCACACATTGGCTTCTCGCAGAAAATTCTTTGATATTTGTCGGGTTTATAAGTTAATCCACTACTCGCGCTTTGAAGGCTCCAAATTCTTTAATCTGCGTGCTTCTCAAACAAAGGGTGAGGCTGGCCTAGGAGTAAGCTGAAGGTGGCCGCTTCTCCTCATAGAGCAGCCAGCGCATACCTCACGAGACGTCCTCCTTTTCCCTGGGTCAGCTTGAGCGATCTGTTAAGAAGTCGCAGTTGAGTTATGAGGTTTAACACATTACAGCCTTGCCGGCTTATTCGGTTTGACCTAACAGACTTATTATTCATGCCTTAATTAGTCACTGATCAGACACTGGTTTATCTCGCTCTATGTATGTCTTCGTGTTGTTGTTTGACTCCCTCTAGGTGTGTCTTCATGTTGTTGTGTTGTTGTAATACTTTTTTCTGGCGTTTGCGCTTATCGCAAACGTATTGAATAAATAAATAAATAAATAAATAAATAAATAAATAAATAAATAAATAAATAAACCTGCAGTTGACTGCGATACGTGTATGGATGCATCATCTTGTTGGAAAATGAGGTTGAGGCTACGAAATCTTCTGAAATATGGCAAAAGGTAATCAATTCCTGGTAGTCTTCACTGTTCGTCCTACACGAGACGAACTTCCGAGACGAACGAGACAAGTCCGCATCCAGAAAACGCAGCCCAACCATGAGACTTCCACCGCCAAAGCTACGCCTAGATGATACTCGACCTCTTTTCTCAAATCTCTACAGTAGTGTAAAAGAAGTGGAATCTTGATGGACCCGACGGGTGCAGACACTATTGGAGAGATTAGAAGAGAGAGAAGCGAGTATTCTACAGGAGCAACTTTGTCGGTGGAAGTCTCATGGTTTGGGCTGCGTTTTCTGGATACGAACTTGTTGTCTTGGAGCTCGTCTCGTGTGGGATGAACAGCGAATACTACCAGAAATTGCTCTGAGATTACCTTCAGTCATATTTCAGAAGATGTCGTATTTATTTTCGTATTTGTTGTCGTATTTATTTGTCGTATTTTCAAGCAAGATAGTGCATCTATACACGTATGTATTCAACTACAGGTTGGCTTAACTCCAACAGAATTCAACCTTTGAAGTTGCCTAGTTGTTCTTCAGATCTCAACCCAAAAACTAGAAAGCTTGTGGGACATTCTTGTACACGAAGTGTACAAAAATGGAACCACTTACACTTCGGTATCTGGTCTGAAGAACGCCATACTTGATGCATGGACCAATGTTAAGCAAACTGTTATTTAGTAGTATGCCAAATAGAATTTTCGATATTGTTTACAACAGAGGTGATGTGATAAAGTGCTAATCTTACCTTGTCTGTAGGTACTTTTGTGATTAATCAGGTTTTCTAAGAAGCGAACTTATATTTTGCACCGGTCTCCATTCCTAAATTTCCAATAAAAGTTCGTGGTATCTGCACTGATAAGATAACCTACTTAAAATTCTTCTATAGAGGCTTTCGACAGTGAGGAATACGACGGTAACATTACTGAGACTCGGCAGCGGGTTCTTCGGGTACTAATGGAAAAATCGGGGTAATGAAGTTTATTCGATTATTCGATTTTTTCGAATATTCGATTATTCGGAAATTCGAATAATCAAAAAATGTGGTTATTCGATTATTCGGAAATTCGAATAAACGAAAAATGGGGTTATTCGGTTATTTGGAAATTCGAATAACTGAAAAAATGGTGTTATTCGATTATTCGTTCATTCGAAAAATTAAAAAAAGCACAAGTATTTCACGTCCATCTCTGCTCGCGAGCGGCTGTGTCCACCATTGCTCCGAGTTTCGCCCTATCTGTGCTGGTATACTCGTCGTCCATCACTCTCTGCGGTTCGTAAACGTCGCCTTGAGTGGCAAGGAGGCAGTACTCTAAGAACACTTGCCACTCTAAAAGGTATTTCTGTTGAGTTAGTTTTGTGATTGGTAGCGATGGCCAGCGACGCCGCACATCGATCGATGGACTCGCCTGCTCGTGGCTCTTCTATTGCAGAGCGCACTAGATCAGCGACGGCGGGCGGTGCAGCGGATCCTGTCGGTCTGCTTCGGTCTGCGATGGCTAGAGGGAAGGCTCCGGCGTACGTAAAGCAAGTCGTGGAGCTGCTCTTGGATACCAAGGCGGAGGTGGCAGAACTCAGCAGAAGGAACGTGGAACTGATGGAGGAGCTTCGACTTCTGAGGGAAGAAAATGCTTTATTAAAAAACAAATTAGCTACTCTAGAGACCTCCAGCGGAGCCACAGCCACTCGACCTAGGTCTGATTCAGAGTTCGGTTGTGCGCCTGTGAGAGATGACGCTGAGCTTAGAAGATCCATTGTACTATTACATGTACCTGAGTCTTCTTCAAGCGTAGCATCCGAGAGGGTAGCTCACGATCATGCATACGTTGTGGAGTTACTAAACTTTCTTAATGTCGAGTGCTCGCCCGTGTCAGTTTATCGGATGGGAAGGTTCGCGCAGAACAAGCCTCGCCTGATCAAAGTGGTGCTTCCAGCCAGCAAATTTCAGCGATTAGCGGTTAGGCGTGCTCCGCGCCTACGCTTCTCTACCACTCAAAAGGGTGTGTATTTACGCCCCTCACTAACTTGGGAGGAGAGAGTGCGTAGGCGGGAGCTACGCGCAACTAGTGGAGGGCTGGGGAATGAGAGCTCCATACGAGCAACTCAGCCTCGTGAGGACTGTCAGTCCCCAGCACCTTCCACAAATCTTCCCGCTAATCGCGCTACATCGACGCCGTGCAACAGAAGCCCTACGGGAAACTGTTGAGCGGTCGGCGGTGTAGATCTTGTTCTTGCTTAGTGACGAATGTACGCTCACTTATAAGGAACTGTAACGCCCTTGCTATGAATTTGAGCCTATATAGTTATGATTTGGTCGTGCTAACAGAAACATGGCTAAGCGGTCAAAACGATCTGAAACCTCTGTTGGGTAATGTGGGAAGCCAGTACCTGGGGGTTAGGTGTGATCGCCGATCGAAAAAAGGAGGAGGTGTTCTGCTTTTGCTGAAGAAGTCGTTCTCTTACAACGTAGTGTTTAAAGAGTCGGTAGCGAACTGTTACGAGATTCTAGTATGTGACCTAAGAATAGATCTTTCTGAATTTCGTGCTATATGTGTATACAGAACTCCGGATTGTAATACCTCAGGTTCACATCAATTGGCCAAAGCTATAAGCGACTTTTCAACAACCAGTTTGACCAGCGTTTTGCTTGGGGACTTCAATCTGCCTGATCTTATGTCTCATCGTCCTAGCGGTGCCTCTAAGAGTTTTTCTGAGGTTGTTGAAACCCACGGTTTCCAGCACCTGGTCAAGGTTCCAACAAGGCGGAACTCAATATTGGATCTCGTTCTGTGCAACAATGTTGGCTTCATCGGTAACGTAGTCACTGGTCCTCCTCTAGGTAGCAGTGACCACGCTACAGTCACATTCCAGTTGGGTATAATGCCTAAAAGAGAACAATTTAAATGGGCTCGCGATTTCAATAGGGCCGATTATAACGAAATTGGAAGTTACTTAACTGCCATAGATTGGATAGGTATGTTGAGTTCATCAAGCAACGTTGACCAATTGTATGAGACGTTTCTTGCAATTTTACATCATGCAATTGATATGTACGTTCCTATGCGAAAAATTGGAGACGATGCAAAGGGGTTTCCTGAATATCTTGTACGGATGAATCGTCGCTGTGTTTTCCATTGGAAAAAGGCATGTGCCAGCGGTCGAAAAGAAGACTGGGCTTTGTACGAGGCACTATCTAGTAAGGCTAATAAAGCTCTTTATCGATACAATGTGTTTCAAGAAAAGAAGATAGCTAAGTCTAAAGATAGGACAGCATTCTACAGGTACGTAAGCTCTCGGATTGGAAAGGATAATGGGGTCCCTAGTTTGACAAAGGATGATGGTGAGCTGGCCTCTACGGAAAGTGACAAAGCTGACTTGTTGGGCGAGGTTTTCCTCAAAGCATACAACAAGGATCACATCTGGGGAAGGGATACTTTGGGTGAGATAGGTAAGGATCTGCCCCATTTTCCTCAGATGAATAGCACGGTATGGTTTCTAAGGGAGGAGATAATCGATGTGTTGAGTAAGTGGCCCAAATCGTTTTCATTAACTCCAGATTTGGTTCCTTTGAGCTTTATAAAAAATGTTGTCCATTATATAGCCTATCCTCTGGAACACATATTTAATCTGAGTTTTATGAGAGCCGAGGTCCCCGTTAGGTGGAAACACGCTTTTGTAACACCCATTCATAAAAAAGGATCCCGTAATGATGCAAAAAATTACAGGCCAGTTAGCATCACTTCAATATTTGCTAGAACTTTTGAAAAGATTCTCAAGAAGCACGTTCTGGCACATCTAGAAAGGCACCAAATAATTTCTGATTACCAGTATGGTTTCCTCAAAGGGAGATCCGTAGAAACTGCGCTCCTCACCTCTCTCAACGACTGGTCCAAAGCTCTTGAAGAGAAAAAGTGCACGGATGTGGTGTACTTTGATTTCTCAAAAGCCTTTGACAAAGTCCCTCTTGAGAAATTGCTCATAAAAATGGGAGCTGTGGGAATCCATCCCATGATAATGGATTGGACTCGGCAGTTCCTGTCTGGAAGAACGTACCAAGTGAAGATCAAGTGTGAGTTCTCTAAAGTCTTCCCTGCATTAAGTGGTGTTCCGCAAGGCGGAGTGCTCTCTCCACTCTTGTTCTTGTTGTATACTTATGAACTTCCGGGACTCATCAACAATTGGAGCGTCAAATGCAACATGTATGCCGATGACGTTAAAATTTACAAAAGAATTGATGGGCCTGAAGACTCTAAGACCCTTCAGGCAGCGATTGACTTTGTTAGTAGTTGGGCCGAATTATGGGAACTACCACTTTCAACTGAAAAAACTCGTCTTTTGATGATTGGACCCAAAAACCAGATTCGGACGCCGACGTACACAATTAACGGCGACCAGCTCAACAGAGTGAATGAAGCTCGAGATTTAGGCTACCATGTTACCAGTGACCTATGTTTTTCTCAACATTGCAGAATTTTGGTGAAAAAAGCCAATTTTCGCATATACAATCTCTTCAGGGCTTTGAAATCAAAGCTCCCTGAAGTCTATATTCGTGCTTATAAAACCTATGTGCGACCTATTGTGGAATCGGGCACTACTGTATTTAATCCAACGAAGAAGAAGGACACTGACCTTTTGGAAAGTGTGCAAAACAACTTCACCAGGAAACTCATGATGAGGTGTTATTCGATGAACTACAGCCTAATACCTCGTGGCCCTCAACGATCTGTGTTTTTTGGTCTTTCGCCACTGAAAACGAGAAGAAAAACCGCTGACCTTCTCATGATGTACAAAATCCTTGCCAACAAGCTCTCCATCAACGCACAAGAATTTTTTGAAGGAACGCTGACTAGATCCGTAAGGGGGAAGCTCAAACTTCGAACCTCCATAGCAAGGACGCGAGTTAGGTCAGACTTCTTAACGTACAGGATCTTGAAGGATTTTAATTTGCTGCTGGGTAGGTACGATGATCTGGCGAGTCTGTCTGCGCGTACCTGTAAAACGTATCTTGCTTGACAAATATTTCAATGCTGTGTCATATGAGATGTGTTGATAACGTTGCACAAGAATTGATACCTAATTGAGTTGTTCACGTATTTTAGTTGTCTTGTTCAGTTCTTTTGTTAGTTTGTAACGCGTGGAGTCATGTCTACGCTTTGAATAAATAAATAAATAAATAAAAGTATAGTGGATACACAACAACCTCCATGTGGCATTGCTGATACAACAACCAACAACCACAACAACCTCCATGGCCGCACGATATGCAAGTCTAAGAGAATGGAGTTGTTTTGGGTGCAAGAAGCCATCTTAGTAGGGGATTTTGGTAGTAGTTATATCCTGTTTCACCTCTAAGCCCTATACAGGACATAATTACTAAAGTAAAGAAGCGAAAGAATACAATCACTCCAAGAGGATCATCAGTGGGGCAGAGAATGACTGCGAGTGACTCGGCGAGTGCTGGTTGTATTTGAATATCGCCGTGTGACAGCCGAATAGAACCTATCGACCGCAGCATTCGAAACTGCCTTACTTACCGGTTGGAATACAGTAGAGGACAATGAAAGCTGGCTAAGCGTTCGGGGTTTTCCAGGTTCGCTCCCCAAGGGTTCGTTGCAGAAAACTGTTAAGCTGTCTTTCGCAGACACTCGTCTTTATGTTCGCGTTGTCAGCGGCCTTTCCAGTTGTGCCTTACTGCTACAGAGACATTTTTGGTTTGAACTCGTCTTGAAATGTCTTGAAATTCCAAGTCATTAGCGAGAGAAATTGCTCACGTTCTGAGTTCCTGGGGCTGCGCTAGTTTCAAGGGGCCCCATTTCTCTAACACGATTATTCCGGGCACGGAGGGCATGTGGGCGATGCAGACTTTTTGAAGACAGCGGAATCGATGATGAAAAGCGCTCCAATGAACGAAACCGACATTTGCCCTACTGCCCAAAGGCCGCGAGCAACGTAAAAAATGCTGCAGGTTTTGCCAGCTGCGCCACTGGTGTTCGACTCTACCACTAGTTTTCGCGCAAGGAATTGTCGTTCGGTTGAACTTTGGGGATAATGAGGGAAAATCGAGATTTTTAAGTACTCAACAGCTTACTTCACATCAATTTTTGAGCCTTAAGCGGCTGCGACTTAGGTTGAGGGCAGTTAGCAGTTCCTGCGATCAAAACTCAATAGGCGTCGAGCATCCTGCAAGGTGCGGGTTCGAACCCGGCTGACGCCAGAATTTTGCTCATAACATCGTTATAACAAGTTACTTCACTCTGTTGAAGACGAGAAAGCATCTACCTCTTAATGGAGGCAAGGACTTCATGGTCGACTCATGCGGCACGATTCAGTGATCCACTTAACTGCGGAGAATATCTCGATGTGCACAGGGAACACAGCTCGTCAATCAGTATATTGACGATCTACTCTTCCTTTACGTTGCTCACCGTCTCGCATTGTTCCGCGTCAAAGCGTTGTTTAAAGTGAATGTCGATCTCCTCCAAAGAATCGAACTTGAGCATTCGAAATCGCGACAGCTGCATGCATCAATTGCTGGACCCTGTAACGGCGGACTGCAGTAAGGTTCAGCTCGGCGATCCAAAACATTCTTCGTTCGCCCAGCACATACCAGCACCTACAAGGCATAAACCGTTGGCAGCGACAGAGGGAAATCTCAGCGTTTGTCGATACCTCATACCGTGTTGCCTCTAATCCCGCTCAGAACTTCTATTCAAAATTCATCCAGAGCCAGTGATCCGTGTTTCTGTTCACGGCTCCTTGTGCTGGGTTTGTTCTGGTGCCCAAGACTCCTCGATTTGTGTACTACCCGATTGATGTGATGGTTTGAAGCTCGCTATAGATGTGTCCTAAACATAAGCTGTGGGGCACATACGACAAGAACGGACCTCGGATTCACTTGTTAAAAGGGGGTCCGATCTCCTTGGTCGGTGGTCGGCCGGCACTGAAATGCAATAGACAATCATAGATGGTGGGTCGTAAATAGTTATTTGTACGTAGCGATGGTTTCAGTGGTCACTTCATTAACTCTTATATAGGGGGACACGACTGGCGGCGATATCCGTTCCTCCACGTGGTGCCACCGGAAACTGCCCGCTTTTGCGAGATGAGCCGAACACGATCACTCGAGTAGCAGAAGTTCCGTCACTGGACGTAATTATTGTTGCAGGTGATCTTAATGGTCACGTTGGAGCAACAAGAGACGGTTACTGCTGTCATGGTGGTTTCGGATACGGGTCACCACGTAACGTCGATGGTGAGCGCATACTTGAGTATGCAGAGTCGCACGATCTCACCATCGTGAACACGAAGTTTCGCAAACGTGCCTCCCACCTCATCTCGTTTTATAGCGGGAACACTAAAACGCATATCGACTTTGTCCTTGTGAGGAATCGAGACCAAGCGCTAGTCACTGATGCGAAGATCGTGCCGTATGAGAGGGTCGCCACGCAACATCGACCGCTGATCTGCACTATGAAGATCGCTCCTCTAAGCACTAGGCAGATCGAGCGTTGCGAGCCAGCAAGAATTAAGTGGTGGCGATTGAAGGAGAATGAAAGCTGTGACATCTCGCATTCGGTTGTCGACGGCCACGACCATCGAAGAAACCTGGCGGGGTGCCACCGAAGCCATGCTAGATGCTGCACGCTCCGAACTTGGCACTACGAAACCGGGACGGCGTAAGGTCGACAGGCAGTCATGGCTGTGGACTAACGAGGTTAAGGAAAAAGTCCGTGAGAAGAAGAGGTACCATGCATTCCTCAGCGACAAGACAGCCGAGAAATGGCGCTTGTATCAGGAAGCGAAGAAATCGGCCAAGAGGGCAGTGGCCGTTGCAAGAGCCACTTATTACGATGACGGCAACGAGAGACTTGAGTCGCGCGATGGTGAGCGATTTCCTTATCGACTCGCCAAGTTCTGTCATCGCCAGACCGAGGATGTTGAAAAGTTCTTTGGCATCAACGATGAGAATGGCCATCTCCTAATGGATCGCAAAATGGCCTTGAATCGATGGCGAAACTACTGTGAGGAAATCTCGACGGTAGAGTTTGCCCATCCAGCCATTCCCTCTGCTCCTCCCGTGTACGGTCCCGTTCAGAAAATCACTGTTGAGGAGACAGAAGCGGCTTTAAGGAAGATGAAGCCAGGCAAGGCAACGGGCCCTGATGATCTGGCGGCCGATTTGTAGAAGTCCAAATCCTGGTACCCAGCTGAGTGGCTGACGATGTTCTTCAACCAGGTGGTTGCGGAGAAGAAAGCACCTGATAGTTGGCAGATAAGCCCGACGAGTCCGATTTGGAAGAAGAAGGGCAGTCCAGCAGATTGCACAAGCTACCGTCCAATTCGTTTGCTTTCGCATATCATGAAGATCTTTGAGCGAATTGTTGATGGACGCATTCGTGATGTCGTCCAGCTTTCTACCAACCAGTGTGGCTTTGTGCCTGGGTGTGGCGCCATCGATGCCATACACGCCGTTCGTCTTCTGATAGAAAAACACCGCGAGAAACAGAAGCCGGTGCATCTTGCCTTCCTGGATTTGGAGAAGGCCTTTGATCGCGTTCCGCGTGAAGTGATATGGTATGCTTTAAAACAGCATAATGTTCCCGAGGAGTTTACCGAGTGGGTGCGGCTACTCTACTCTTGTCCGATGAGTAGAGCCCAAGCGCGAGCAGGTACGTCGATGGAGTTTCCATCTCTGTCGGAGTACATCAAGGTTCTACGCTCGCCCCACCGCTTTTTACCGTCGTTATGGTTGCCATATCACGTGATCTTTAGGGCCAGCCCCTTGGACGTTGCTTTATGCTGACGATGTAATGCTCGCTTGCGAAGATAAGGTTGAACTCCAGCGGCAGGTACAAGCTTGATGCAATCGCTTGGAGAGATTTGGACTCAAACTTAATGTCAGAAAAACCGAGTATTTGACGACTGACGAAGATGAGTGCAGTTTCATCAAAGTAAACGGCATTGAGCTGCCACGTACTTCGGTATTCAAGTATCAGCAATCGCGTCCGATGGCGGTCTACTCATTGAAGCCAATTCACGCGTGAGTGCAGCGTAGTCCAAGTGGCGCTCTCTGACGGGAGTGCTCTGCGACAGGAAGATACCAGAGCGGCTTAAACCGACGATCTACAGAGCAGCCTTTCAACCTGTAGCTATTTACGGAGCTGAGTGCTGGCCCGTTACCAAAGAAACTGAAAGGCGCCTCAGCGTAATGGAAACGAAGATGCTGCGGTGGACGGCCGGAGTTACGCGTTTGGACCGTGTGCGCAACGACTCCATACGGCAAAGATTTGGTGTCACCCCGATAGTTGAGAAATTGCGTGAAGCTCGTCTGAGATGGTACGGCCATGTTCTTCGCGCAAGCGGTGACACTGTCCGAAAGACTGGCCTTATCTTCGAGGTGCCCGGAAAGCGGCCACGAGGGAGACCAAAGCAGCGCTGGCTTGATTCGCTGCACCAGGACTTGAAGATGGCTAGGTTGCACCCTGATCAGGCATTTGATCGAGAAAAGTGGCGCCAGTATTCCAGAAAAGCGGACCCCACAAGAAAGCGGGACAAACGTTGAAAAAGAAGAAGAGGAAGATAGCGCGACTCACTACATTCTTCATCCTCCTCTTCACTCTTACTCAGTGGCTACCCAGTGCTTTATTCCGAATGTTCGGAAAAACTAGACTTTTCAGGACTAGGGTACAAGGTCATTCGTTTCAGTTTAATAATTACCAAACTGATTCTAGCAACATAACGTTCCGTAATTTGTGGTGACAAGAAGGCTCTTCATGCTTAGAAGCACATCTACCTAGGGGTGTTCGTGCACGAAACTGAGGAACTAAGAGCTCGCGAAAGTAGAAGATTTGATGGCCTGAAGGAAGCGCACTTCGCAGAACGATGCATAGTAATGATCAATAGACCGCCTACATCATTGGGGTAGCGATATGAAGTAGATTCGGGTAGCAGTGCTCATTTTCGGGGCAGCTGTATCCTAAAGGAAGTATGGAAAAGCGTTGAAAACTGCGTTTTTTGGCGTCAAATACAAGAGACAAAGGAGGTATTGTTCACATTAGTACAAGGGCTCCAACATGATGTCCGTTCACACCTGTCCCATGCCGGAGTCCTGGAGTGAATTCCCTCGCTCGATAATTCACACTGGATCCGACCCGATTTCACGGATAATCGGACGATTAGCATACTTTCCCCGAGTCATTCCTATCTTTTGACGTTACTTAAGGGCTTATGAGTTTGAAAATCTTCGATAGGAATGTGAGGATTGCAAGTCTTCTTCCAAAACGATGTCGGTGGACTGCCAGCACTTGTCGGTTTTCAAGTAGCTCTAACGTCGTTAAGAAGAATGATCTACGAGAATGTCCCTATGCGCTGCTCGAGCACTTGTTTTTATTTTAATACTGGTGATGAAGTGCCTACTGTTCCCCTTCTTAGAGGCAGAGTTCAGAAATACCCCACTCGTGCTGCATTTAAAGAAAACGCTATTTTAAGGATGACATTGAAATCCGAAGGTATTCTAAACATTCCATGTCTGAAAACGCCCAAACAGCATCGTGGTATTGAAGACAAGGATGGAACTAAGAGAAACCTACGCATTGGACTGCTCTAACGAAATGTTACGAAACGGCTTTTACAACGACTCACAGGGCCAAGCTCATTGGTGGTTCAGAACCGTAACCCTCCTGAAACGTTTGGAGCCATGTCGCATGTCTAAAAAACATGGAAGGATTGACTTGTCGTGACTGGGAGATTCAGCAGGAGCTTAACACTCGCAGCTGACAGCTCAAGCTGGAGTCACAAGGTGTTGACCTAGGCCTGCATTCCTGGGATTTGCGACAGTCTGTGGCTTACTATTAGGGGGGGGGGCAAAAGTAATGAGTCAAATTGAAAAAGTTCTTTATCTCTTTATAACTCAATTACAAATTAACGATGCTGAGGAATGTGTATGAAATTAAGGTCAATGACTTGCTGCCATCGCTCAGACAACTTCCTGATCCCATCCTTCCAGAACTGCTTGGACCTGGTGTTGATCAACTGCTCGATACGGTTGTCAAGGACTGCTTGGGTTCTTGTGTCCCTTCCGACCAGGAAGTCCCGTAGGCCCAAGAAGTGGTGGTAGTCGCATGGAGAGATGTTCGGCGAATACGGTGGGTGAAGCATATGAACGTACATAGCCCAGCTGCGCAAGCTTTTCCGTGGTTACTTGTTTCCTATGGGGTGCGGCGTTGTCGAAGAGGAGGACCTTCTTGACGCGCTGCGACTGAATAAGTTCGAGTCGCAGGTCCATCTCTTCTATTTCGTTTACCATGGCCTTGGAGTCCATCGTCGTGCTTTTGGTAAACAGCTTCCGATATACCGGATGGGAGCAGACTCAAAAGCTTAGAAGGTGTTTCTCGTCGTGAACATCTCGACGAACGAAGGTAGGTAACGGGTCAGCAAGCCTCACCCAGACTGGCTGCTTGGCAGAGTTGAGGTAGAAGACGCACTTCTCATCCTGCGTTAAGATTGAGTCCAGGCTGCTCGGGATTGGGAATCGGGAGAGATTTGCGCGACACAGGTCGACTCGTCAGGCTGGGGTTTCGGCATGAGACAGACGGCGGATTTGGCATGCTTCTGGAAAGGGCGGAAGTGGTAACTTTTCAGGTGGCCTTCAGTGGGTAGCATACAAACATACAAATACGATAAGCACGAAACCAGACTGCAGTCACGACATATATGGACATGGCATGGAGAGTCTCATTACTTTTGGCCCCCCTAATAATTATGAAGTACGACGGCTTCGTCATAGCTGTGATTTACAATTTGCGACAGTTCGTCTCTCATCTCTATGTCTCATTTATCCATGCCGCTGTTATCACGACGACGGACTTGACCACATGGCGGTTTAACCTCCTTCCAGACGAGACGGAGTTGCGGACCATTTCTGCCTTCTGAGCGCTCTGTCTGCTCTCAGATCCACCAGTCTCAAGAGGGCGAGTTCAAATAAACTGGAAAAAGCGGCTCGTGGCGAGCAGTGGTGGAGCAGTGGATAGAAGGTATGTAGGCGCAGTGAGACGGAGTGGTTTTTGGCTTGACTCTCCTGCGGTGTGCCATTTCTGCACTTTCCAATAAAAAGCCGCCACAATCAACCAGTGCACTCGGTAAAGTCGCAACGAAAAAGGTGGTGAGAAAGGAAATCTGATTCACATGTACAATTACTTTCACAAATGCGTACGTGGGAAAGAGTTTTTCCACCTAAACATAGCCTGGAAAGATTATTCAAGGAGCAGGGAACTTACATAATGCCTGCTTGAAATTTTCGATGAGTTACTGTAAGTACTGGTGGGCAGGATTGACTGACCCCTTTTCGCCCATGCCTACCGTAACCCACCGAAATCAATCGAAAGTTTAAAAACGAAGCTCCTATTAATGACCATCGCGTTAAATAGCCTCTCTGTGAGAGTCACTCACCAATACCTACAGTAACCCACCAATCAAAATTTTAACAATACCCATTACATAAGTGACCAGCGCCTTAAATAACCTTTCTAGTCTACCTTTATGTTAAGCAAGAAATTGAAAAAAGTGGAGAAATTCTTCCACGTCTGGAGTCGTGCAAGCGCAATAATACCTATGAATCAGATTCCCTTCCTGGCGACCATTTTCGTTGCGATTTCACGTAGAGCGCTTTGCTTGATTGTGGAGAACCTTTTTAGGCACAACAAATCACTCCGTCTCTCTGGGCCACTGCGTTCCTATTCTTGTGAAGTATGAAGTGTTACTCAAGCAAAGCGGTTTCTTTCCGAACATTGCTGCTCGCACAAGGCCACGCCTTCGGTTTCAGCACAGCCTTTTTAGAAGGATAGAAGGCAGAGAGGGTTGCATGAATTATTAAGAAAGATCGAAGCATAAATTAACAATCGAAGGCAGATCCCTTCCAGAACCTTTGTTCATAGGCGGATTGTGTAAACTGCAAAAAGCTCAAAGTGTGAGCACCTGCACCCGTACAGTCAGTAAGCATCAGTAAGCAACTTACGTTGACTATTTCAGCGGCATCTTCGAATTTTTGGAGTCCGCGTGCGATTCACCATCGTACAGTTTCCCTAATATATAGCTCCAGCTCAGTGGCAAGCAAGCAGCAGAGAAGGCGCCGCCTCCAACTGATACCGACATTGCAGTCTGATGTCTGACGTTCTTGGAATTCTGGCATGTCTTTCAACATAGAAATTCAAGCAGACAAACAGCTAATGAGAGAAATAAACGAACATGGTGTAAGGCAACCCGACTGACCTTATGGAAACAGCCGAAAGGCTGATCGGTCACCCTCGGTTGGAGAGCGATCAATCTTGGCTCAACAGGTTCACAACATTCTGCACCACTATTAAACGACATCGCAATCATTTTCACATTTCTTGATTTATTTGTCTGTACAATAAGGAGCTCAACCATGTCATAAGCATATGTATAGTGCTCAAAAAATGAAAATATGAAAAAGCTGTTGTGGAGACCAGAAGATAATATCAAACGTTGTTTGAGCAATTGTGTCTAAAATGTACGTTCACAAAGATAATGGTCCTGTTCTAGATCACGGTCTACCTTATAATAGAAATTCAAGAATCGTCACTATTCCTTCGAGGATGAAGACACCGTTGGGCACTCGATGAAGATGGATTCGAACATGCTGGGGCGAATCCACACCACGCTGGTCTAGAACTGTGTGCAGCTACTGTGCCGCAGGGCCAGCTGTAGTTGGTGGTCTGAAGTCGACCGTCACGATTCAACACTCGGTCGATTGGTACGCCGTGTGCTTAACCGCTGAGGAAGGGGTCGTTAGACCAACGTAGCACTTTCTCTCCCCAGGCTTAGATGCACTGGTTCGCCGTGCCAGGTGGATCTAGCGACTGGACGAGGTAGAAGACGTCCAAAAGGAACGGTCTCTTAGAAAACGAAACCATAGTTTTTGGCGAAGCGCTCAGGGAATGGTTACTCGCACCAAAGCAACGCTAGACTGCGTGGTCGACGAAGGCCGACCTGGCGAGGTGTCTCTGGACTTGTATTCACTGTTCGGTATCCTCCATAGGCTGTGCTTTTTCCGACTGCCACCCTTTGAAGCACTCAGTGCCATTTCAATGGTCCACACTTCATAAACTGCGAAGACATCGAAGAGGCGCCTAATGTGTCCTTCCAGGCCCCCATCCTCCTACTTTCTTGA
This sequence comes from Heligmosomoides polygyrus bakeri, assembly GCA_947359475.1. Classification (NCBI taxonomy): domain Eukaryota; kingdom Metazoa; phylum Nematoda; class Chromadorea; order Rhabditida; family Heligmosomidae; genus Heligmosomoides; species Heligmosomoides polygyrus. Next base: position 52,386,886 of record OX375868.1, on the reverse strand, counting down.
GCAGAAGCATTTACTACCTACAGCACGATGACAGAAGTGGCCGTTGTTAGTGATACCTACTTCAGGTGACTATTGCTGTTTAAACATTGTGAAGGGAAATAGAAGCAGTCTGTATACCAAATGCCGAGAACACCAATCGAATATCGGACGTTGCAGAGGTTTTACGGAGAAAAAGCGGGGAGGATAATGACTGCGGCATTCAACGGCCACCGCAAATTTGAACAAAAGCTGGAGGGTTTGGATTGCTGAACTGCGAGTGGAATTCCTACGGTGACCTAATCGTTACCGCGCGCTGTGGCTGAAGGAACAAGCAGGATCAACCTAATCCGTTTAAACTTGAAGAGGCTGTTACAGAGATTACAGACTCTAACAAGGGTGTTTGGTTGCGATCAGAACTCTAGCGCCGGACGGGAGCTGGATTTGAAACTGCGGTGGTATAACGGAGTGGCATCCGGCCCAGATGACACGGGGTGCGAGATTGAGCGGGGTTCTCGAGAAATTGTCAACCAGTAGTGATAGGGCGGTGCCGGAATCGTTTGAGACCGAACAGCTCACGATGGTATTCGGAGCGCTGTCGGAACCTCGCACCTCGCCGATCGGTCAGGCCGATGCATGTGTTTCTTGAGCGCCACAAAAAGAACACCTGCCGGGAAGATTCCAGTCGGATACATACTCACTCGTAACGATACTGACAGAGGATTCAACAATGCATTCGATCAGAGGCAGAACAATGCCTTGACAATTGGTTCGGACAGGTTGCCTGTACAATAGACTGCAGCAGAGGGACAGGTGATAGCAGAAAACTGAACCGATCACAGTAGAACCACCGGAGATTTTAAAATACGAACGTATTTCGAGGGCAACGCCAGAGAAACGGAGGAACGAGAAAATGAACTGTGAAGGCCGACGGCTCTGCAAGAGAACACATCTCTGACTGGCGGCGAACAGCTATCGAAAAGCCCCAGATTTCAGCATTTCACATCACAGCCGTCCCCTACCACCTGACCAAGGATCACTCAACAGCTCAGAGCCACTGCATGTGTTGGGCCACCTCTAAGCGATGAATCAGGCGTGAAGAAGATTGATCACTGAAGGCCTCCGATTTTTGTTCACCCAGTGGGATGTGCAGAAACGGATGTCACTCCTAATATCAGTTCAAGTTCGACTTACTAATCTGGAAGCACTTAGATTTGGAAAAGCCTTCATTAAGAGTCAATATAACATAATAGTTCAGCAAGGTTAGCCTACTAGTTGCTAACCAGTTAGGCAACAAATTGTAAGTGGTGAGCAAACCGGCTCTAGAAGTTGCGTACGTTTTCCTCCGAACTGAGGGTTGTTGAATTAGCCCATACACAACCTGGAGCATGGGATTCGTTTTTCCATGAACGACTTATTCCTTCTCATCAACAGAGGCTGAAGAAAGTGCAGTTGTTGTGTCACTCGAAGGGCGAGCTTTTCGGGCTGAGACGCCCGAATATCGACAACAGAAGAATACAAAGACTGCTCGAAACGGTCCTGCCAGGAAGCTAATGATGCTATAGCTTTCTTCGAACCAACCGGCGACTTCCAAAGGTGTGGTGGGACAAGTAAGATAAGCACTGCTCAACTATAGGCTGCGAGACAGCCGCCGAGAGCAGTCGCTTACGTTGTCGATTTCTGATTAAAAGTGTTCCGACTAGCCTTCGAGGTGAGCATGAGGAAGCATAGGAATGAAGTGTGAAGGACAGCTTCATTCAAACTCTTTACGGGATGCGCTGCGCACCCGACTTCCACAGAACATCTTGGAGACAATTTGAAAGCATATTTGGCCTATACAGCGAGTAGCGGTGGCCAGTCGATGGACATATCAGTGTTTTGTCCTTCCCAGACAAGTCTAGTGCCAATTAGCCGAGCCCGGAGGGAGAGATTTAGTCGTCCCGGGCAGAAACAGCAACAGCAGCAGCTTTGTCACAGGCTACTCGCCAATATCACCAACGATGCAGTGTCTCGCAGGATTACAAGCACAATTTGAGTGGCCGAGAGTGTCAGTCGTTCAGATTCAAGGTGCAACTGAATGTTTATGAGCGAGCAATGAAGTTCCCTATTGTGTCGTGTAGAACGACTGAAGACGTTTTATTTCGCTGCTATGGTAGTACATTAGAGACAATTTGGAATTTTCTGTCGAGTTAGCCTATCATAAGGTTTAGTGCCAGCTTGACATCAGTTTCCGTGGCCTAAGCGCATCTGCGAAAATTGGGTGAAAAACCTTTCTGAAACATTGCTGCACTGTTTTGCGGAGTTGTGTTATGGATTGATTCACGTTTTACTCTGTAATCTAATTTTTTTGGCCAGATTTGTGAGGACTTCTTCTAGTGTGGGAGTGTGACTTCAGCTTAATTTTGTTTGTACGCCAATAAATAGGAGAGAGGGTTCTGTACATTCTATTTTCCTGGAATAGTCTGAAGCTGACTAGATTATCAGGGTCCGACACCTACCTACTACCGATGCATTGCTCAAATGTGTACAGCGTAAAGGCTCTAGCTGTAAGTGCCGCCATGGCTTTCTCTTCTTCTCAGCCGCGACGACAGGGGAAGCGGTCTTTGAGTTCAAATTGAAGTCAACTATTCAAAAAGTTGATATTTGTACCGTCCGATGTTGACGCACCAAATGCAACCGTCCAATGAATCACCTTGCAAAGAGAACTTTGCCCCGTTGCTCTTAATGTAATATTCGAAGCTGACCTAAGCCGTGGGGTATTTTCGTGGCAGTCGCATAGAGTGCTGTAATTTCTCAAATGCACATGCCTCGCGCGTGCGTGTCGCCAATGACTACTGTGGGTTGTTCAGTGATTGCACAGGAGTGCGACTGAAGAGGCCATGCGTTCGAGGAAGTGTCAGAGCTCTTCACCACACGTCAGCAGAGCTGAGCAACACCTGCCATGCATGCCACTTGGTCTAGGCGCTGAAGAACGTGTCGAAGTTGGGAGTGGTCCACTGCGATTCTCCGCCAGTGAGGAAGAAGTCACATTCATGTCGGCGCAAGTGTCCGACCAGTGATGGTAAAAAGTCGGAAGATGTAAGCGAATAGAGAGAGACAGTTCAAGCAACGAAGTTGCGAAGACCGAAGGGCGGAAGGCATGTATTGGATGGCTGTAAATCGAAGTCCTCCAGCTTTGCAGCTTTAGCGTTACACCCGACTATTCTTTGATTTTTGTGAATCACGTTAGTCCACCAGCAGGCAGATATGCGTGGCCGGCGAAGGTCTCGTTCTCAAGGTAAAACAAACGACACCACTTTCGTTTAACTGTAACTTTTGAAGGGGTAGACACTTTGGGACGGTGGACTGCTATGTATACCGAAGAAAGGCATTCATCACGGTTTGAAGAACTGCACCCTAATTGACCTCATTTCTCCGTCAACAACGAAGAGATCTCCACAGCACGATCATCTAGAATCGGAAAAGGGGGACGGTGCGCACTGGAACTGAAAAATTGTGTTTCCGGATATGTTTTACAGTGGCGGAAATGTGGCAAGTAGAGCAGCTGGTCTCCGCATATATGTATTAGACGGCGAAACTGACAGAGCTTTTCCTGCGGCCTAGTAAAGAACTTGTTCGCAAATAAACACCTCTTGGCATAAAACCGATGCTTCAAGGCTTGGACGGGAATCGGAATTCGGGCAATAGCTCGCAGCAGTGCTTTGAAAACGCTGCGCGTGTAAATGTTTAGACAAACTCGGCCCCTAGAAGTGGCGTATCGCGTGGTACCTCTATCAATGAGAAGGTGCGGTCCTACGACGGATTAAGTCAAAGTGGAACAGGTTGGTGGAATAGAGGTCGCTGGAACACATAGTCAGACGACTAACTAACGAAAACGACGGAGCAAGACAATCGGATCAGATTGCTAATAAACCCAAGATTGGTTTACTGCCGGCTTACATACCGGGTGAGTTATCATAGCTTGTATGCGACAACCATGCTTCGTAAGTTTCATGCAATCGGAAGCTGCAGTGTTGAAGAGAAAACCATCAATGTTCGCTGATTCATTTGATTTAAAAGGCATTCACAGTTTCACCTGTAGTTCATTTTAAAGGAGATCCGTTTATCATGCTGATAAAGAGAAGGAATACTTGACCCATAAAATGATCTCACATTGTTTTTCCGTTTGGAAGACCAACGTGTTTATTTCGTACCTTACGATTAGTGGAATGACGGCAATGCGGTAATGGACATCTCCACACATTCCAGTAGGTAATTATACAGTAAAGCCGTTAAAACGCAAAATCAGACATCTGCTCGCGCGCCGAACGAGGAGAGTACGTAGTTACGTCCTTCATAAGAATGGAACCGTAAGACACTAAGGATAGGATCAGAACCAATAGTGCACACCCTGGTACAGCAGGGGCATCTCGAAACACGCAAAAGGCTGTTTGGCGAACATGAAGACGACAGCTGTCGGGATGATCATCAATCGAACAACGCCGGCGCAATGGGTTTCGTAGGAGAACAGAACTCCGCCTGGCCGAATCTCCCGTGGATCGATCGCGAGATAAGCTTTTCCAATCTAGCAGCATCCGCCTGATCTGGGCAGGAGAGGCCACGGTGAAAGGGGTGGTGGCAAGGCAAGGCCCGGGCTCGCTGACGAGCGCCAACTGGCGGCGCCGGGATGTAGCGAGTGGCGGGTTCGTGACAAGCGTCTAGCTGTCCCAAAAACACGGGTCGAAGAAAAAGATTGGATTTATGGGCCGCGAGCAGAGGAGAACGGTGTCGTCTCTTGAGGGACCGCTGAGTGCGGCGAAATGGAACAATTTGGCCGAGCCATAATTCACGGTCTTGAGGCGATCTGAAATAGCACAGGCGTGTGGTTTCAAGAGGTTGACCAGTGGGGGCGAGGAGAGCCCTGCCCCAGGGAGCTTCCCGTCTCCTGCCGGTCGGGAATGCTCGCAATAAAACAATTGATGACAATATTCGCGACTCCCAGACCCCCAGGGAAACAGCTGATTGCACCCTCTTGAGCAAGTCACATCTGCCCGATCATCACCGGGGGTGGCACATCTGCCCGATCATCACCGGGGGTCACTAAGTTTGATTAGGAATGGCATTTCACCTCCGTTTTCAATAACATGGAATAAATACGGCGACATCTGGCAGAAAACGAGGGAAATTGGTCCGTGGGGACGGCTCGGGGGGCTACCTAATGAGCATGAATTGATGGTGGAAGCACTAGGCTCGTCACCGCCATGGCGAAAAAGCTCTCGTCTTGAAAGCTGGTGGCGGCGAGTCGTGTGTTGGCCGAGCCGCTGGGAGCGGCCGCCACAGGGAAGGTGCGCCCGGAATTGAATTCTCTCCCACCCCTATCCTGCAACCAATCCGGCGAGACGAAACGTAAATACACTATAAAATTATCTCGAAGACCCGCCGAGGGCCCAGTAGACGAGCATCTACGAAGCGGCTCTCGTCATCGACGGCCGTCGGCAAATCTTGGAGGGAAATGTCGTTCCTCGCGGGTTAGTTGAGCCATCAAGGTTAGAATTGGAGGAAGCGTTGCCTCGCTGGTGGACCAGTCGCGAGCTCTACTGCATTAGTAATACTTATGCTACCGGATAGAACTTCGCAAGACATCCAAAGTCTACATATTGGTCACAACGAGCTTCTTGCTTGTGGTGGCTACACCAGCACTGTTCGAGATCTCCTTCTTATGCACACAGGAGCACCGATCTAGCCTGTTTATTTATTTATTTATTTGTGCTCCAAAGGGCGCGCTAATACATCAAAGAACAAAACAGGAACAAACTCAAAAATGACCAAAACTAGAGAAAACGCTAAGATAAAACTGAATAACATGCGCAGTCCGTGCGCTCGCTTACAATGTAAATTTTATAGGCAAGAGGGGACAGTGCAGAACGGATATGCTGAAACTGGTTACAATCAATGACTAGAGAGAACAACAGAATTAGTATTATGTTGCATTGGAGACTCATTTTATTTTATTTAGTCATGATGTGGACGGAGGCTACACATACAAAAACAATGCTGGAATAAATCACCAATGAGCTCAATCAAAAAACCTATACAACTGAAGGCCCTCATTGTAGGCGAAAAGTTTCTTGAAACCATGCAAAGATTTGTTGAGGAGCTGAACAGTGGCCGCTAAGGCTGCTCACTCGCAGTCATGCACCAGCACTGAACATCAAAAACAAGCTCAACTGCTGTTCTGATCTGCATACATTCGGTGGCATTCAGTACATACACCTTGGCATATCGAACTCGTACAGTTAGGAAGTCTCGGTCATCCATATTTCGAGCCGTCGCATTCGATCCTGACCCATTAAAAGCAGGACTCGGACTGGTGAAAGAATTGGAGAGGGCATAATGATATGATATGGGCGCTCTCACAATAGTCTGCTACGTCACCAGAATTTGAAGAAGTCAACGCCGCCGCAGCGTTGTGTCAACGGAAATTTGACCATCCTGATTTGACAGGCGCAGCTTGGCACGACATCATCTGATATGAAGTGTTCTGAGTTCTACATAACTAAAACGGCATCTTAAAGCTCCATGGCTGGATTCAACACAGCCAAATTCATCCCCGTTTTCTAACCACTGCTCTCCGTAGTTGAATCTACAGCGTCTTTGTTAAGTCGTGGAAAACAAGTTCCGCTTCGGAAGATTCTTCGACATTTCTGGTCAATTTTTCGTGGCTTCGGAAGTTATGAAGTCAGGAGAAGTCGATGATGACTTTGGCCACTTGTTCAGTATGTCTGCTATGGGGAGGATCTCGCTAAGGAACGCACGATTTGCCACTGGTTCGAAAGGTTTCAATCTGGAGATGAAAGTCTCGAAGATGAAGATGAAGCAGGCAGCCATCGCTCCTTCACGTCGACCGAGTCGAAGCCATGGTGGAAGCGGATCCGCATCAGACTGTGAAAGAGCTAACACAGCATTTCGGCATTGACGGCATGCACTATCAGTCGCCATCTAAATGCGATTGGAAAAGTAAAGAAATTGGATAAATAGATTCCGCACGAACTGACCGCCGGGCAGATGCTGAAGCGCCACGACACCCGTGTTTCGTCAAGGCTGTACAATCTAAGAGGGCCTTTTTTGGACAGGATCGTAGCATGCGATGAAAAATGGACCTTTTATGACAGTCCCCGTCGCTCTGAATGGCTGGACAAGAGTGAGATTGTCAAGGATATGCCGAAATCAAGTCGTCACACAATGAAGACCATGGTGACCGTATGGTGGACAACGGTTGGTATAGTCCATTACAAGTTGTTGAAGGCTGGAGAGACTATCACAGCGGGGAGGTACGCGCCGAAATTGCGCCGGACGTTGACTGAAAAGCAGTCGGCTTTGGTCAATAGAAGAGGCCCGATCCTACTGCATGACACCGCGCGTCCGTACGTTTCAAAAATTGTTGTCCAGAAACTGGATGAATTGGGATAAGAAACTCTGCCATATGCAGCATATTCATCCGTATTCTACCGGAATCATTTTTCAAGCATTTAGATCGTCAGCGGTGTACATTTCGAAAATGATAGGAAAAGAAAATTAGTCACAAATGAAAGACTAGCCTACGACTTTGCTGGATATGAGGTGTTAAATCCCAGCATTAATTTTCCCCTCAACATTTTCGGCAGCCTAATATTACTCGCGGTAACTAGACACCTCAGTTCGGCCACAGTATACAACTCATGAAAACGGCGTTTTCGAGGTCAGCACGAACAGTTTGCAGCACATCTGTGTAAGCTCTAGTGCTGTAAATCTGTTAACAAGGCTATGCGAAGAGTTCGTGCAGTAACTCATTATGTCTAAAGGGTAACCCATAAGTACTGCGAAAACCTAGTGGCCTTGAAGCGGCCAGAATGGGCCACATTTGATGCTATTGGAAATGCCATTCCCACATTTAAAGTTGTTCACGATGGAGCGTGGCATGGATAAAGGCCGCATCTTGCATAATGAGCCTTCAGATTGTGTGACTAGCTTTGCGTGCCACTGAAAATCTTCGTCGCCTTCCAGCCACAAGTTAGCCGTGTGAGGCTTAGGGAAAATCCTCGCACAGAAATGCAACAAGCAGACGGCTCTTTTTAGTATGAGCTATAACTGCATCGGACAGACCTCCCAGACTCAACAAAGCAACGGAGAGAATGCTGTCATCACAAGGGCTACCACATTATCTTCGAGCTGCTTTTCAACCGAGGAACTTTTAGTGGAGGGAGAACGGCAAAAGTGAGAGCGAGAGCAAAATGGTACAGAACTGTTGGGTTATAAGCAGTGTTCTATTAGATTTTGGAGCTTATATTCAAGAACACCTAACTTGGCTTAGAAAACGCTTCTTCACAAAGCAAAAAGCGTTTTGCTTACTACAACCCTGACATTCTTAGAGGTCGTAACTGCCGGCGAAAGTATGCAATATTGCGTACAGTAACCCGCGCGGCGCCGCCACAGCAGTCTTGCGGGTGCCGGCCCAAAACATGCAAATCGATTAAAACCGACGCTCTAGGGCTGGGAACTACCCCTCTCTGCGGAGAAGACCAAAAATCTCATAGTTGCACCCCGAGGCAAAGATCACACGTATTATACAACTTACAGGATCTACATACTCTACAACCTGTCAAGGACGTTCCCGACTTAGGCTTTTCGATATCGCACAACCTCGATTTTAAAAACCACTACAGTGCACTCGTGAAGAAAGCAAATTATAAGAGCTATTTGTTGTTCAAGATTCAGCGTATGAATGAACCCGATTTGCTCTTACAAGTTTACAAATCCTACGTTCGCCCTATAGTGGAGTTTGGAATAACAGTATGTAGCCCATTTAAAAACAAAAACTTACAAAAAAAGTTTCAATTGATCCAGTAGCTTTTTTTGGTGCACCACTGACGACGTCGAGAAGCGGTAGGCTCAGACTCTATATCCATGTGGCAAAACCCCAGATTAGGTCAAATTTCTTTACATATAGAAACCTTCCACGGATCTCCCTCGATAGAGAGCCTTCGGGTTCTCTTGTTAAGAGGGATCTCGGGCCGCTTGTCGCAGGGCCACGTGGCGCGTCCCCGGGTGGTGGATAGGGGAATTAAACGCGAACCAAATGCGACCGTGTACTGCCCAGAGACGCAGATGGGATGCAGGGGATGGACTCCTTGCTCCTGCTGTGTCGGGTCGATGCGTTCCTTGTGCGTGGGAGCGGCATGTTCGTGCACAGTGTGCGTGGATGTGTCCGTGACTGTGCGGATTGTAACTGTGTCGGCTCGGCCAAAAGCTTGAACTCGGTAGACTGGGAGTACATGTAAGGCGATTCGAGGCCGCCTTAAGTCTCGCCCCGTCCCTTCGGGCAGTCTGGCTGGCTGCCCGGAGTACCCCGCCCGCACGACAGAGCCTGACTAGCTACCCGTGTTGTATTCCAGTCAAACACAGCAGCACTAAAGGGCCTCATTCCCCTGACCCCGAAAGAGCCCCCATTTCTGCAGCGATGGGAAGGACGAGTATGGAGAGGCTGCTAAAATCTCAGGGCCTAACCAGGCTGCGCAAACTGAGAAGGACTAGGATGACGATCTGTACTTACAACGCCCGCACGCTTGCGTCGGAAGCATCCGTCGAGGACCTGATGATGCAAGCCAGGAAGATCAAGTACGACGTCATCGGACTGACCGAGACGAGAAGACACCACCCCCTACACGCCGCCTACGACTCCGGAGAAGAACTGTTCCTCGGAACATGCGACAGCAGGGGAGTAGGCGGCGTTGGTGTCCTCGTCAACACGCACTTGGCCATGAACATCGATTCGTACGAGTCTCTGACAAGCCGAATCGGACGTCTGCGACTGAAGCGATGTGGCTCCGTGCCAGCCTTGACTGTGTTCGTCGCGTATGCCCCAACATCCGACTACGACGACGAAGACGTCGAGGCCTTCTACGTGGAGCTGGAGAAGTTCTATAAGGAAGATCACACCTTCTACAAGGTGATCGTCGGCGACTTCAACGCCAAGATCGGGCCACGAAGGTCGCCGGAAGAACTTCACATCGGAACCCACGGTTTGGAGTGGAACGAGCAAGGTGAAAGGCTGTCTGAATTTATCATGTCGACCAAGACCATCCATGGAAACTCGCAGTTCCAGAAGCCTCCCTCCCTACGATGGACCTGGGAATCCCCCGGTGGCCAGTTCCACAACGAGATCGACCACATCATCTTCAATCGCAAGTATTGCCTGACCGATGTCTCCGTTGTCCCCAAGTTCTTCACGGGATCGGACCACCGCCTCCTTCGCGCGAGGTTCCGCTTTTCGCGTAAAGGAGAGAAGGCCGCGAAGTTCAAGAAGAGGAATCCCAGAACGACCATCAACTGGGATCTCTACACCTCTCTTGTCGGCCTTTGGGAAGATGCCGTCATGGACAACGTCGACGAGGAATACGATCGCTTCGTGCACCATTTCCACCACGATAGTGCTAAGGGAGCCGAGAGCTTAAAGACCACCAAGAGACGCCTGTCTCCGGAAACTCTTGAGCTGATACGCCAGCGTGGAGCAGCACGTGCGTCAGGCAACTACCAACTGACGTCCGAGCTTGCAAAGCTATGCAGAGCGGCGATAAAGGAAGATCTCAAAGAGAGAAGGGCGGAAGTGTTGGCTGAAGCAGCAGAGGCAGGGCTGAGCATCCGCAATGCCCGCCGGAACTTCGCCAACTTCAAGACCAAGATGACCGCTCTCCGACGTCCTGACGGAACCATCACCTCTTCCAGAAGGACCATGGAGAAAGTCATCCACGACTTCTACTCCGATCTCTTCGATAGCCACGTCCACCTGCCCCCATGCCATCTTCCGCAGGATGGATACGTCGTCCCCTCTGTTCTCTCTTCCGAAATCCGACACGCCATCTCGTCGGTGAAGAAACGTACAGCACCCGGTTCTGACAGGATCAGAGCTGAACACCTGAAGAACCTCCCGCCAGCGCTCATCAACACCTTGGCGCGGCTCTTCACACGCTACCTGTCCGAATGCAAGGTTCCATCTCAGTGGAAGACCAGCAAGACCGTTTTGCTGTACAAGAAGGGAGACGTGCACGACATTGGCAACTATCGCCCGATCTGCCTGTTGTCCGTAGTCTACAAGCTGTTCACTCGAGTCATCCTGAATAGGATTAGTAGAACGCTGGACGAAGGACAGCCATGCGAACAAGCAGGATTTCGGAGAGGATTCAGCACGATCGACCACATACACACCATTACGAAGCTCATCGAAGTGTCGCGAGAGTACAAGCTGCCGCTGTGCCTTACGTTCATCGACCTGAAGAAGGCGTTCGACTCCGTCGAGACTGAAGCGGTCATGGAAGCCCTGCTCACCCAGGGCGTTCCTACTCAGTACATCAGGGTCCTTCGAGAGCTGTACAGTGGATTCACGACCAAGATCTCACCATTCTACAACGACGTCGTCATTGACGTGAAGAGAGGGGTTCGACAAGGGGATACCATATCCCCGAAGCTCTTCAGCGCCACCCTCGAAAACGTCATGCGCGAACTAGAATGGGAAGACATGGGAGTGAAGGTCGACGGCCGGCAACTGCACCGTCTTCGCTTCGCTGACGACATCGTGCTCATAACACCGAGCATCAGTCAGGCGGAACGAATGCTGGCCGACTTCGATCGTGTATGTGGAAGCGTTGGACTGCAGCTGAATCTTACGAAGACGATGTTCATGAAGAACGGATGGGTTTCTGATGCCCCATTCTCGCTCAACGGAACGAACATCTCCGAATGCTCCAGCTATGTGTATCTGGGTCGCGAAGTCAACATGGCCAACGACCTAGCACCAGAGCTGAGCAGGAGGAAACGAGCGGCTTGGGGAGCTTTCAAGAGCGTCGAAGAAGTCGCGAAGAAGACGAAGAACGTCCGACTCCGTGCCCACCTATTCGACTCCACTGTTCTTCCTGCCCTAACATACGCCTCAGAGACCTGGGCTATACGAAAGCAGGATGAACACGCGATCAGCGTCGCGCAGCGTGGAATCGAGAGGACGATGCTCGGAGTGACACGACTCACGCAAGTGAGAGAAGGCCTTCGGAGTTCCGAGCTTCGCCGACGTTCGAAGATCAGAGACGCTGTCGCATGGGCCAAGTCGTCGAAAATTAGGTGGGCCGGCCACGTAATGCGATTCGCAGACACCCGCTGGACGAGAGTCGTCACAGATTGGATTCCGCGGGATGTCAAAAGAACACCAGGACGCCCACCAACGCGTTGGTCGGACTTCTTCGTGAAAGCCCTGAACGACCGATATGACGCTCTTCGTGTCCCTCGAGCGAGGAGAATCCATTGGACCACTCTGGCACGCGACAGGGACGAATGGAGACGCTGCTGGTGCCCGCTCGAGCAAGTCGATGATCAACGGGACGACAGGTGATACAGGTGATACAGGTGATAGAAACCTTCGGGAGTTCAACAAGTTACTTGGTGAAGATGAAGATATCCTATCTCTTCAAGCTTTTCAAAATCTTATTATTAGCAAAATGTTTGGTTAAATTAGATGGATGCTACTCTGTTCAGATTTGCTTTTCAATCAGTTGCAGTTGCTTATTTTACTCCATCAAGACTAAGTAAATTCTCTTTTCTTCTCTCCGCCTCCTCATACTGGTTTTTCTGAGTGTTACTGTTTATCTGATGTTCATCTCTGACATGTCCTTTTTCGATCGATTATCACGTGTGTTTATGTTACACGTCAAAAAATATGTGACGGCATTCGAAAGCAACAAAGTGGTTAGCTCTCTTCTCGTCTAAATGTTCGCATATCTGCAAACAGCGCTGAAGGTTCCCCTCAGGTTGACATAGAGTTTGGAGGATGTTTAACAAGGACGTCTGTGAACTTGCCCCAACAATTCTTAACATAGCGTATATGTTGTTGAGGGCAACCAACAATAAGCATAGAGGTGCGGTTCGTTTTTACTGAGGGTCTTACTGTGTGGTCCGAAAGTGGCAAAAACCGTATCCTTTCAGGGCGGGCTGATAAAGCAGAAGTGACTCCCGGAATGGCCTCGTCGTGCTCATGGCCTTGCTTCTAAAAGGCTTTCAATTATAGAAGGATCATTGCAACCTGATGAATTCCTAGCTTTCCCAAAAGAAGTTGCAGGGTGCATTTCGATTATTCACTCGCAACGGCTGGGGGCAGCGAATGGATGGCCAAGTGGATAGTGAAGAGGATTTGCGGAAAAAGGGGCGAAATGGAATTGAAGAGTACATCTTGCTTTCTGTAGGGTACAGTAATATTACTTAGTGGTGAATAAGGGTGATGAGCAGGGATGTGCGGAATTTCCGTTTTCGTGTTCCGAATTCCGGTTTCCGGCCATTTTGGGCTCTACCGTTCCGTTCCGTGTTCCGCCTGTTTTTGCGCCGGAAGGCGGAAACGGAAATGGGCACTGTTCTTCACTAGTTTTCTACTGAACACAATAAGCGTATCAGTTAAAAAATCTCTCGTTCATATGATTGTGAACGAAATATTGTTTGACAACTCTAGTATTAATGATCTTGAAATTGGTAGGATGGCAACGGCTGGGTGCGGGGCAAAATTAATGTGCCAGCAAAGGCTATGTATGCACTGTATGCTAAGAAAATGCACTTAACATTTGAATGATCATAAAATTCTTGATCCACTAGTTACAAATAGCTACAAAACTTAGTAAGCATAGAGCATAGAGCATATTTCAGTTTTTAATTTCGTTAGATGTGGTATTCATCCATATAGAGTTATGCATCACATTTTTTGATGAAGCATCACGAATATCTACCAAGAGCTATTATTTTGCTTGACTATGGTGACTTATTGAATTCTGACACAAAACTATTGCTTCGAGAACCATCTAGGAACTGTCCAGCTGTGTCATCTTGGGCGTAGGATTTCTAGGCTTGCACGGACTGAATATTCCTGTGGAGGTGTGAACCCACCATGACTAATCAGTCATCTTATTATCATCTTAGATCCCAGAATAAATTCTGAGTACTAGTTTTGGTGATTACAATGTAACTGCTAATGTTGAGTATCCAGATATCTGTGCAGTCATCAAATCGTCCATTATGCCACTGGTTTCTAAAAGTGTTGAGAGGAATCTCCTTCCTGGTTGGAAAATGATCTAGGTGGTACTTCAGTTTCATCCGAGTCACTTCATCCGAGTCAGTTTTAAATGTGGGCCCGTAAGTAACCACAAGTGATTAAGTCGGTTGAGTCTACCGTTCGAAAAATATCAGCATCAAAAAAGTCGGCGTAAAACCCGTCGCAGAAACTACATATAGAAAGACTGCACGCTGAAATAGTTAGAAATAGTGAAATAAGTCCCTGAATTTGTTTTCGTTTATTGCTCAGCCATAGCTAAAAGGATATCATAACAACATTATGAATCTATGCTTTGTTATGTTATGTTATGATGAGGATGAGCATCAATCTGTGGAAGATTCTGCTGCTCGCAAAGTTATAAACAAGAAAAGGTACAACAGAAGCCGCTTCTGACGCCGTTTCAAATGCAATTTTTGAAAAAAGGCGAGCATGTGTCATTTCCGTTTCCGCATTTCGTATTCCGGTTTCCGGCCATTTTTGAGCGTTTCCGTTCCGTCTTTCGTCTTCCGCTTTTTCCAGGGAAATTTCCGCACATCCCTGGTGATGAGGCTACAACCACCGACTTCGCCGGTGCTTCGCATATTCGAATTCGAATTTCGAACGATTGGATTCGAATTTCAAGTCTATGCCCTAGTTTACATTTAATACCATGTAAATTTTTGTATTTTCTATTTCTGGGCAATCACAATGATACAATTTTTAAAGGATTCGCTACTCCAACTGCCACCAATTTTAGGGAGTTTCTGGACTTGGAAGAGCTCTAATTTCGGAATACGAAGCATGTGGAGGGAGCCTTTTTATTCTGCTAAACGTTCACATTGAAATCGTGGTGCGAAGGGAGAACGTTTAGTTTGAGAATCTTCAGCAATTACCTGCTGAAGAATTCCAGGTGTCCACTGCAGTAGATATCTCTTGGCAGAAATCCGCTCATTTCTCCTTCGAATTAGGCAAGTACTGAAAGTTTTCTCTCAAAACGAAAACTCAGTGGTTCGGAGATCTAAGAGATCTCCGTGCTGCCTTCATATATGATATTTCGGCTGTGTTACATGAGATTCCTGGTGCTTAAATATTGCATCAGACTTGGTGCAAATGCTTGACGAGGGTTATTTCAATTTTTTTTCAAATTGCCACATTGCATGCGAGATGAAAGTCGAATCTGGGGTGAACGGTATCTCGATTCTAATCTTCTTTTGCTTAAAAAGAAGACTGGAAACGGGCAAATGCCATACGTATTACCTCCACTCTAATCTGTATCCAGAAGTAGAATGCGTAACGCCTTACGCTAACAGACTCAATAACGCCGACATTAAACCTTTACATAAATACAGTACACAAATTCAATAGGAAGGCTAAGGAGTATGAGCACGGCTTAGCTGTGAACATTCGGATGTACATAATAGGTTGTCCCATAAGTCTTCGCCGTTTCGGGTCGCCAGCGGTCTCTTGCATAGCGCTGCATAGCTTTCGAAAGAGAACGATTTGCTCTATCAGAGCATGTATTCCGTTTCTTTTTTCATCATGAATTTTGTCAATTTTTAGGTCGTTGAAGTGAAAAGTGAAAAAGTGAAAAAGTAGCCATTGGCGCACTTGTTCTCTCCGCTTAGGTTTGTAATTTTTTGCGCAGTTTTTCGAGCATTTGGGAGACAATGTTCTGTACTACAAGAATATGTGTTAGTGCTATTTGCTCATTTGTTCTTTATTGATTTTTAGGCCATCAAATTGGGACGTCCGAAGGAGGATGGTTATTTTTGCCGGCAGCTCCTGCTCTGTGGTTGGACTTTTTGGGTTGGTGTTATATGTCATTCCAAAGAGAATGTCTTGCTCTATAAGAACATGTGTCGCGTTTATTGATTACTTTTGAGTATCAACAAAATGCCGAAAAGAGAAAAATCGTCTTCACCAACAACTCCTTCTCCTTCTTCAGTTGTTGATATTCGACAGAAATCAGCGTGAGCCAATAAACGCGACACAAATTCTTACTGAGCAAGACATCCCCTTCCAAACGACATATGACACCAAGCAAAAAAGTCCAACCACAGAACCGGAGTTTTGGTAAAAATTCGGACGGAAAAGTCGGAATTCCCAATTTGATGGACTAAAAATCAATAAAGGGCAAGTGAAAAAATAGGACCAACATATATTCTTGTAGTACAGAACATTGTCTTCCAAGCGCTATAAAAAACTGCGCAGAAAATTACAAACCTAAGCGGAGAGGACAAGTGCGCAAATGGCTACTTTTTCACTTTTTCACTTTTTCACTTTTCACTTCAACGACCTAAAAATTGACAAATTTCATGATGAAAAAAGAAACGCAATACATGCTCTGATAGAGCAAATCGTTCTCTTTCGAAAGCTATGCAGCGCTATGCAAGAGACCGCCGGCGAAATCTGCAGTGAATCGTTGAAAAAAAACGGCGGGGACTTATGGGACAACGGACCTTATGGGACTATATAAACATATGTATACATAGGTGGCGTATCATGAGCTCTGGATCCTCTGAGCCGAATAAATTACCGGACGCCATGAATGTAGTACCTTGAAAAGTTGTCCACCATATATCAAACAGCTGGAGTTCGGAGGAGTGTTATAGACTGGGACTACATACTGATGACGTTAGAAATGTTTTTCAATACAGACAAAAATAGAAGTATTAGCAGCTTAGCTAGGAGGCAATGGCAAAAAGGCTTGATGCAATGACCACTTCATGAACTAGATATAATAGGAATGTTGTCGTCACACAGCCATAAATGTGTGACAGCTGAAGAAAATGGGTTATCGAATGCTGTAGGACGGGTGAGCGTCGCCGGACACCCACAAGTCTGTGGTCAGGTCATAGGATTGAGAACGCGTGAGGCGAGCTGGGGGAAGGTGGCATGAACAACCGATAGTAAGTTCTGCAGTCCCCACCAAAGATTCTTTGCAGAGTTTCGGGAGAGAAAGAATAAGGCACTGCGCTAACTCGTCACTATTTAAGAAGACCAAGCGCCCTACTCGCACGGAGAGCTCAGTTCCATGGCACATTTTGCCTGCACACTGACGCGTGTGCTGAGCCCATAGAGCAGCCGGTGATTCACCCTGCAAGACCAGCCTGTTAGCAACTTCACTGAAGTGGGAGACTCGTTTGGCGAGGGTGCAAAACGGGGCTCCCGCAAGTTTGTTATAATTTTTGTTTGAACGTTCGTTTGAAAAGTGATTGAAACCACAACGACGATGGGTAAAAAGGATGCGCTATAGGTTATGCAAAGCGAAGTGAACAAGGTAGCAAAGATGAAAGCGGGAGTTTCTGTCATTGAGCGTGCGCTAGCGCGTATCGCCGAAACGTCAGACCAATACAAGACGTTAACAATTATGGTGGACAGCTCAGTAACACTACATCACTAATCGAGTAATCAATCGCTGCAGGGTTCAAACAACCCGAGAGGGAAGGCGATATACTTATGCTCGAATGACCCATTCGAATAGGTATTCGAATGATTTTCATTCAAATTCGATTATTCGGATTCGAATATTCGAAAAATCGCGTTATCGAATGTATTCAAATTCGAATATTCAAAATTTCCCAGAAAGCCAAAACTATTCGAGTGTTCGAAAAGTGTCATTCGAGTGTCCAACGAGAATTTGTATAGCGGCGCATTTTGAAAAGGCTTGTTAGATTTTTCAGGTAATTAGGACCTCCAAAACCGTTCTTTCTGTGAATCAAACCCTGGTGCGATAGAGTGGCTTGCTGCCGGGATGTTGAGCGCATCATCTATTCTGATCACTTCCCAAAAAGCCTTTCTGTCAAAATGGAGAACTTCCACAACGCCTCAATGTTGAACGGCATGAACTATTGCACGCAGAATCGGTGCAGTGGTGAATGTTCGATATCGGGGACGCCTAATCACGACAGAAAAACATCGATAATATCGATCAATAACGACTGTCTCCACGGATCTCCCTCGATAGAAAGCCTTCGGGCTCCCTTGTTAAGAGGGATTTCGGGCCGCTTGTCGCAGGGCCACGTGGCGCGTCCTCGGGTGTTGGATAGGGGAATTAAACGCGAACCAAATGCGACCGTGTACTGCCCAGAGACGCAGGTGGGATGCAGGGGATGGACTCCTTGCTCCTGCTGTATCGGGTCGACGCGTTCCTTGTGCGTGGAAGCGGCATGTTCATGAACATTGTGCGTGGATGTGTCCGTGACTGTGCGGATTGTAACTGTGTCGGCTCGGCCAAAAGCTTCCGCTCGGTAGACTGGGAGTACACGTAAGGCGATTCGAGGCCGCCTTAAGTCTCGCCCCGTCCCTTCGGGCAGTCTGGCTGCTGCCCGGAGTTCTTCGCCCGCACGAGAGAGCCCGACTAGCTACCGTGTGTACTCCAGTCAAAAACAGCAGCACTAAAGGGCCTCATTCCTCTGACTCCGAAAGAGCTCCATTTCTGCAACGATGGGAAGGACGAGTACGTAAAGGTTGCTAAAATCTCAGGGCCTAACCAGGCTGCGCAAATTGGGAAGGACTAGGATGACGATCTGTACTTACAACGCCCGCACGCTCGCATCGGAAGCATCCGTTGAGAACCTGATGATGCAAGCCAGGAAGATCAAGTACGACGTCATTGGACTGACCGAGACGAGAAGACACCGCCCCCTACACGCCGCCTACGACTCCGGAGAAGAACTGTTCCTCGGAACATGCGACAGCAGGGGAGTAGGCGGCGTTGGTGTCCTCGTCAACACGCACTTGGCCATGAACATCGATTCGTACGAGTCTCTGACAAGCCGAATCGGACGTCTGCGACTGAAGCGATGTGGCTCCGAGCCAGCTTTGACTGTATTCGTCCCGTATGCCCCAACTTCCGACTGCGACGACGAAGAGGTCGAAGCCTTCTACGTAGAGCTGGAGAAGTTCTATAAGGAAGATCAAACCTTCTACAAGGTGATCGTCGGCGACTTCAACGCCAAGATCGTACCGCGAAGGTCGCCGGAAGAACTTCATATCTGAACCCAGGGTATGGAGTGTAACGAGCAAGGTGAAAGGCTGTCTGAGTTTATCATGTCGACCAAGACCATCCATGGAAACTCGCAGTTCCAGAAGCCTCCCTCCCTACGATGGACCTGGGAATCTCCCGGTGGCCAGTTCCACAACGAGATCGAACACATCACCTTCAGTCGCAAGTATTGCCTGACCGACGTTTCCGTTGTCCCCAAGTTCTACACGGGATCGGACCACCGCCTCCTTCAAGGTTCCGCTTTTCGCGAAGGAGAGAAGGCCGTGAATTTCAGGAAGAGGAGTCCCAGAACGACCATCAGCTGGGACCTTTACACCTCTCTTGTCGGCCTTTGGGAAGATGCCGTCATGGACAACGTCGATGAGGAATACGATCGCTTCGTGCATCATCTCCACGACGTCACTAACGAAATCGAGAGCTTTAGGACCACCAAGAGACGTCTGTCCCCGGAAGCTCGTCAGCTGATACGCAAACGTGGAGCAGCACGAGCGTCAGGCAACTACCAACTGACGTGCGAAGCTTGCGAAGCTATGCAGAGGGGCGATAAAGGAGGATCTTAAGGAGAGAAGGGCGGAAGTGTTGGCTGAAGGTGCAGAGGCAGGTTTGAGCATCCGCAATGCCCGCAGGAACTTCGCCAACTTCAAGACCAAGATGACCGCTCCCCGATGTCCTGACGGAAGCGTCACCTCTTCCAGAAAGACCATGGAGAAGGTCATCCACGACTTCTACTCCGATCTCTTCGATAGCCACGTCCACCTGCCCCCACGCCATCTTCCGCAGGATGGATATGTCATCCCCTCTGTTCTCCCTTCTGAGATCCGACAAGCCATCTCGTCGGTGAAGAAGCGTACTACAGCACCTGATCCCGACAGGATCAGACTCGAAGAATCTCCCGCCAGCGCTCATCAACACCCTGGCGCGGCTCTTCACACACTACCTGTCGGAGTGCAAGGTTCCATCTCAGTGGAAGACCAGCAGGACCGTCTTGCTGTACAAGAAGGGAGACGTGCACGACATTGGCAACTATCGCCCGATCTGCCTGCTGCCCGTAGTCTACAAGCTGTTCGCTCGAGTGATCCTGAATAGGATTAGCAGAACGCTGGACAAAGGACAGCCAGCAAGAAGGATTTCGGAGAGGATTCAGCACGATCGACCACATACACACCATTACGAAGCTCATCGAAGTGTCGCGAGAGTACAAGCTGCCGCTGTGCCTTACGTTCATTGACCTGAAGAAGGCATTCGACTCCGTCGAAACTGAGGCCGTCATCAACGCCCTGCCCACCCAGGGGGTTCCTACTCAGTACATCAGAGCCCTTCGAGAGCTATACAATGGATTCACGACCAAGATCTCTCCATTCTACAACGACGTCGTTATCGACGTAAAGAGAGGGGTTCGGCAGGGGGATACCATATCCCCGAAGCTTTTCAGCGCCCCCCTCGAAAACGTCATGCGCGAACTAGAATGAGAGGACATGGGAGTGAAGGTCGACGGCCGGCAGCTGCACCATCTTCGCTTCGTTGACGACATCGTGCTCATAACACCGAGCATCAGCCAGGCTGAGCGAATGCTGGCCGACTTCGATCGTGTATGTGGGAACGTTGGACTGCAGCTGAATCTTACGAAGACGATGTTCATGAGGAACGGACAAGTTTCTGATGCCCAATTCTCGCTCAACGGAACGAACATCTCCGAATTCTCCAGCTACGTGTATCTTGGTCGCGAAGTCAATATGGCCAACGACCAAACGAGCAGGAGGAAACGAGCGGCTTGCGGAGCTTTCAAGAGCGTCGAAGAAGTCGCGAAGAAGACGAAGCACGTCCGACTCCGTGCCCACCTATTCGACTCCACTGTTCTTCCTGCCCTAACATACGCCTCAGAGACCTGTGCTATACGAAAGCAGGACGAACACGCCATCAGCGTCGCGCAGCGTGGAATCGAGAGGACGATGCTCGGAGTGACACGACTCACGCAAGTGAGAGAAGGCCTCCGGAGTTCCGAGCTTCGCCGACGTTCGAATATCAGAGACGCTGTCGCACAGGCCAAGTTGTCGAAAATTAGGTGGGCCGGCCACGTAATGCGCTTTGCAGACACCCGCTGGACGAGAGCCGTCACCGACTGGATTCCGCCGGATGTCAAGAGAACACCAGGACGCCCACCAACGCGTTGGTCGGACTTCTTCGTGAAAGCCCTGAACGACCGCTATGACGCTCTTCGTGTCATTCGAGCGAGGAGGATCCATTGGAGCACTCTGGCACGCGACAGGGACGAATGGAGACGCTGCTGGCGCCCGCTCGAGCAAGTCGATGATCAACGGGACGACAGGTGATACAGGTGATACGGGTGATAGTCGTTAGTCCCGACTCGGATGCGCACTGACGATGCCGACAGTGCCTGTGGTGCCAATTAGCGCCGACTCGCACCGTGCCACCCGCCGCTTCGCGACGATCTTCAAGACAGCCCTTGCCGACGTGCGATGGTGACCTAGCCGAGCACGGGACCTGCAGATCGACCACGACCCCACTGAGGCGGAAGTTCACAGATCGAACAGATTTGCAGTCACAGCGGATAACCCATTTAGAGGGTTTACGAAGGCAGCGTAAAGAGTAGTACTGGTGCGAATCCTATACACTTTCATGTCAGAATTGCGAGCTCTATTTGATGGGCTGTACAAGAACGCTTAAAAACTCTTCTGTAGAGGTATTTTGACGCAGGCTTCGAGCCAAAGGCTTCACGAACAATTAGACACGAATTTCGTAGACTTTATAATGAAAATTTTATGGTCTACCTGAAGGTCTTTACAAGAATGCTTAAAAATTTCCCTGTAGAGACGTTTTGGCGAAGGCCTCCAGATAAAGACTGCACGAACAATCCATTTAGTACAGAGCCTCCCTAGGAGAATCCTGTTCTAGTTTCTTCGTAGTATTTCTCAGGTTTTTTTAAAGATCAGCGACATCTTTATGAACCTTTATGATACCCAGCACGACATTTCTCGAAACTAAGGCTAGGTAAGAGTAAAAATTCATGGTAATTGAATTTTATCACACAACATATCAAATTGTCAAATTGATCTTCCAGTGTCATGCCAGTAGAATAAAGTTGCATCCTTCATGAATGAAGAAAAACTTCTGAGGACGAGCACCGGTATTTTAAGCATCAGTAATCATTTCGCCTTCAAGTCTATGCCCTGGATAAGATTTTTTTGCATTGTTCGTGCAGTCTTTATCTGGAGGCCTTCGCCAAAATGTCTCTACAGGGAAATTTTTAAGCATTTGTGTACAGCCCTTCAGGTAGACCATAAAATCTTCATTATAAAGCCTTCGAAATTCGTGCCTAATTGCTCCTGAAGCCTTTAACTCGAAGCCTGCGTCAAAATTTCACTACAGAGGAATTTTTAACCGTTCTTATACAGCCCATCAGATAGAGCTCGAAATTCTGACATGGAAGTGTGTAGGACTCGCGCCACTACGACTCCTTGCGCTGCCTTTGTAAACCCTCTAAATGGGTTATCCGCTGTGACTGTAAATCCGGTCGATCTGTGAAGTTCGGCCTCAGTGGGGTCGTGGTCGATCTGCAGGCTCCCGTGCTCGGCTAGGTCATCATCGCACGGCGGCAATTGCTGTCTTGGAGATCGTCGCGAAGCGGCTAGTGGCACGGTGCGAGTCGACGCTAATTGGCACCACAGGCACTGTCGGCATCGTCAGTGCGCATCCGGGTCGGGACTAACGACTGCCTCCCCAGGTGATACAGCGACTGTCTGATCGAAGATTTCATTTGCTGTGAAGCCGTCGGCCGTCATAATCACGTGACTCCCATCCAGATCGGTTAACTCTGACCAGCGAAGAGTTGCGACCTCCCATGGAACTTCAAGTGGAGACCAGAATCATCAGATCATCAGAGCTCGGAATGCTGATTACGAGTGTGGATATCAAATGAAACTCCTGAGCGAATCGTGGCCTGTCGAAGTTGGGTGGGTCAGAATGGAGGCTGGCCTTGCGAAGGAACGGTGAAGAATGGGGGCTTCGTAAGCGTGGTACCCAACGGCAGTGGAGGCGAAAGGGTAGTGTTCCGGGCTGTCGGATAGGTGGTTATTGGTTCGGTTCCCCTCGTTGCTGTCTTCTTCGCACATCATGATTTATCTTCGAAATAACCTTTTATTCTGAACCAGCGTCGGCCGCCGGCTTCGCCGGCGCCGACGCTGGTGTGGCGGGCCACGCCAGGCTAGCCGGCTTCGCCGGCATCGACTCCGCGAGCCACGCTTGGCTGGCCGGCTACGCCGCCCACCATCAGGTGCGCCAGCCACGCCAGCCGAGTTTTTGGTTATTTCTTACTCACAGAAAAATGACAGGGCGGGAAATAAATCGTGAGTGGAAAACCACCGCAAGTTTACTGTACTTGAGGAGCGGAGAGGAAGGTTCCTCTGGACGAAAACGATGTAAAATCCACCTCAGGTTCCATCCGCAATTATCCTGAGGTAAAGAATAGCAATGCAGATGTCCCACACAATGACGTAGAGGTCTAATTGAAAGGTGGTCGAAGGGATATGAAGCGTTAGAGAAGCAGAGTGAGGAGGGGAAGCAGGAAAATGGGAGTGTCTTGAAAAGGGATGGGCAGTGATAACAATGAGCGACGATGGTCAGCTGAAAACTATTTGACAGCAGAGTTAAGGTAGGATCACAATATCGTTTGGAATAATAAATATGCCGATAGGAAATGCAGCATTGACGAAGGAACTGGTACCATAGAAAGGTAATTAAAAGTAGAGAAAGCCTGCACAGTGTTGGAATGAGGACGCTCACGTCAATCAGGTCAGGCACGGTTAGCGCGGGAGGCAGAACACGGACTGCTGATCTGCAAATGGTCGCACTTGATAGGCCTGAAGGGGGACCGAACGAAAGCATCATAGGGAGAGAACGCTCACTGTACATTGGATCAGGCGACAGCGACCTGCAAGCTGAGCGGGCACCTTATGGTAGAGACTGTGGATAACAATCTGACTGATCGCATGGAAACAGTCGAAAGGCTGATAAGTCATCCCTGGAGGTAGTGAAATGTGAGGCTCATTCACCTTTTGTTCACAGACATTAATCTTAATCAGACAGCAATTTGCCGCCTTGTGACTGTTTCCACAAGGTCAATTGGGATGTTTTACTAAGCGTTCGCCTAGTTTTGTATTTAAGCAAAGCTGATGCAAAATAGATTGATTCCTAGATGAGTGGTTCCTCCGACCTCTCATTGCAAATACTTGTAGTGTTGTAAGGAAACCGATTGCGCTGAAACATGAGACTATTAAAGTCTGCATTACAATCTTGGTTCCGCAGCTTTATGAGGACCACTACTGTTGTTGTATGCCAAGATCCAAGGCACTTTAACGTGAGAATATGTGGGATGGGTAAAATATTAGATTTTTCATCGGCTTGTCGCGGCAATCTATTGTGTAGGTCAAAGAGAAGAGTGTTCATTCCAAAGAAGTGTGCATTTCAAATGAGCAGAAACAGAATACCTGGCGCATCCCTAAAAGAGAGTGGTTTATTACATAAAAGAGAAAATTCACTATAAAACGCACAAATCAAAATTAATCAGCATGTTTCGCAACACCCGTGATATTTCTCGCATTCATAATTTATTGTTCAAGGAAAATTTTAGTATAAATTTGTTTGAGTTTCAATTTACTTCCTAATGAGGGAACACATCGTTTGAAATTTTATAAAAATTGTATTTTTCGACAAAAAACAGTGATTCAAAGGTTGTTTTGAAGAACAGGAAGGCGGCCATTTTACTTTGCTAAAACAGAGATTGCGCCACGCCCCCGTCCGTGATGTCGCGATTTTTATTCGATTGATAGCAAAATTTCTGTTTGCATCCAGTTTCACATCTGGAAACGGTGTAACATAAACAATTGTAAAAAACACATATCGTAACTTTCTTGCTGCACGTAAGCAGTATTTACACTATCAATCAGATAAACATAGCGACTTGGTTTCAGAGTGCATGGCGCGATCCAGTATTTTAGTGAACTACATGACTGCTGCTTTGCTGCGCCTTAAAACTAAATGTAATTTATAATTATTCTGAATGAGTGAAATAATGTTATTAAATTATTTCACTCATTCGGCAGCTGAAGTAAAAAAAATTCAAAAAAAAGTTAGCCTAAGTTTTCACTGAACAAAAAATTCTTCTAACCATCTAGAAGGGTGAAGTAAAAAAATTCAAAAAAAAGTTATCCTAAGTTTTCACTGAACAAAAAATTCTTCTAACCATCTAGAAGGGTGCTTAGTTAAACCTGTAAGAAGCTCGTCTGGAGTTGGAAGACGTTCAATTAAATTTCAAAGTCCATGGGCCAGCTTAGAAGAGTGTCCAAATTGACGTGAAAATTGTCCAATTTGATGTAAAAAGTGTCCATTTCGACGTGAAAATGGTATAAATGCGCAAGGCGCTCCTCTTGCTTCATCAGAGAGGCAGCTTGTGCCTCACCTGACCTTTCTGGATTTGAATACAAAAAATTATTCTAACCATCTGGAAGGGTCTTTAGTTAAGCCTGAAAGAAGCTCGTTTACCTAGCAGCAACGCGCATGGAAAAAGCAGCGAAGGTAGGAAGAACAGTAGCGACCTGTGGGTGGGTCGGCCAACGCAATCACGAAATATCATCCGTTTCGGTTAGGTCTGCGGCCAGGATAATCGGGAGACGGTCAGGATGTACGAAATTTTGGCACGCCCCCCATAGACTGCCACGGAGGCACCGTACGCCCCGCCCACTCGTACGAGCCGCCTCATTTTGAGAGCGTGCAACGGCTATTTCGGGTCAGATATCGAAGGATATCAAGGACTGGAGCATGTGTAGTACATTTTTTGATAGTGTAAGATTTGCTTTAAAAGGGGATAACATGGTTTTCAAGATCGAATGAAAGGAGAGCAGTTAGGAGCCACGGAAAACACACATTTCACAGCTGGATTGTTAGCAGTTGGGAATTAACTTCATCCACATTAATATGAGACGTTTCATGAATAACTAGACGTACGAATTTCCGAAAGACTTTTCAGTAATTCAACGACAGCTCTTCTCCGAAGATGGTCTCTCGCTGACACTGTTAAAAGGTTACAACACCATAAAGTTCTTTGAAGTTTTGCTGCAACGGAGATTTAGTATGTCTTTACCGCCAAGGATGCACGAATTCGACTTTCATTTGGATTGAGGAAGTTGTCCTTTCTCTGGCTTTTTAAGGCTATTTTAATTGAAATAGTGAAGCGAAAACTATCTTAATTTCAGTACCAGCCAAGAAATACAAATGGACTCTCCTATATAGAGCACACTGAAGTTTTCCTTAATGTTTTGCCTGATACGGAAGAAATTCGAGGGTAGTTAGTTCGATGTAGTCAAGGTCTTCCGCTCCTTTGGTATGCTGACCAACAAAACCAGCAGTGTCTGCTAGTTATTATTGGACAAAACTACAAAAACAACGTTTTTCCTTCAGTTCTTATTTTTCTGAAGTCGAAGACCCCTATATGGCAATTATCATTCCTGGCACATCCCTCCGCTTGCTTGTTGGATGCGACTAATTAACCTACTTCTACGTACGTCGCACTTATATCACACCTCCCCATGCAGCCCTTGGAGCACCACTGTAGCCTAGCTGTCGTGCAGGCCAGATCTGGTCACCCCACTCAATTTCTAAATAAATGAACAAATTCAAATGACAGAAGCGCAAACCTACTCCCGATCAGAGATCCAACCCATAATTTGTTGAACAACGACGGCAAAATGGAAACAGACTATTATGCAAAGGTAACACACTAACCTCATCCACGTAAGAGTAGCACATATTTTTTTCACAATTTTAAGAACAAAAGAAAGAAGAAATGTGTTATATAACTACCAGACGTTCAGCAGCCTTGCGGCCTTCGAAAGTCTGGTTGCTTTCGAAGGCCGCAATAGAACAAACCCAATCTTCCTCCTACTTTCTTCAGGCCTTCTTCTATTACAGCAAAAAACGGACTTTACTAGATTAATAGATTAGTGCAAAGAGATATAGTAGAGCAAAATCTTCATTGCTCCTATGAAGCCCATCCATCCTCTATCGCAAGTACGCAATTTGTTCTCCGAAGCGCCTGTTCTCTACGTGGCGAGAAACAGATCATGAGAGTCCCAATCCGAAGTGCCTAATCTGCAGAAGCATAATTCAAATTAATCGCTATTGGTCGATAGGTCGACACCGTTTACTGTCCGACGGCAATAATACTCCTCCGATTCCCCGATTCCCGTAGTCACTCTCATATCTCTTCCTCCCCCCCCCCCCTCTCCCCGCTAATACTTCTTTACCTATGTGCTGGCAAAGAAACGGAGTGAGAGTCAAGCATTTGACACTAACTCCCTACTTTCGTGTCACCACGTTGCCACGACGTCTATTACACTTCTGCACCAGGGATGAGCGGATAATGAAATTTTGAAAACCGGATAACGGATAACGGATAATTTTGCCCGAAAATGGCCGGATAACGGAAAAACGGATAACGAACAAACAACAAAATTAAAACTTGTTTTAAATTGACTAGTTTTAACAACAGATCAGACTTAGAGCGCTGTAAATTCATAAGCCATTTCTAGATATTTCAGTAGTGTTTTTTAAACGTTTTGCAGTCGCCACATTAACGACGGCCTATGGGGTTTTCTGCCCATCCGTAGGAAGACAAACGCACAGCAACATACCGCTTTTCACCTGTTTTCAAGGGGTCGGTTGGATTGTCTTACTTATCAGCCTTACTCTGCGCTTAACTCTTTTTTCAGTTAGAGCAGTTGAAAAATATTAGGTTGTTCGGAAATAAATTAGCGTTTTGCAATTGATGTTATTGGAGTACATTTTTTAAAATAAGGTATGTTTTATGCCTTGCAAAGTTATATACCGTTGGAAAGTTGATTTCATGCTCTATTGAACCGTGTCTTCGAATTGTATTTAGAGGAAAAATTACCCCCAATTTTGAGCTTTGCCTTTTCGGATGTCTCAACCCAATTTTCGCCAAATTTTCTTCTTCCAGTTCAAACTTGGTCGAAGTACAACTGAAACGGCTCGTAAAATTAGCGCTTTATTTGAGGAGGTTTTTGCTATAGAGCGCACAATTCGCCACTGGTTCGAAAAGTTTCGATCTGGAGATGGAAGTCCGTAAAGTTAGGCCGCCATCACTCCTTAACGACGACCAGCTGGTGGAAGCAGATCGGTGTCAAACTGTGAGAGAGCCAGCATAGTACTTCGGCGTTGACGGCAGCATTATCAGTGGTCGCTTAAGTGTGATAGCAAAAGTAAAGAAATTGGATGAATGGATCCTACACGAACTAACCGCTGGGCAGGTGCTGAAGCCCCACGACACCTGTGTCTCGTTAAGGCTGCGCAGTCTAAGGGAGCCTTTTTTGGACGGGATCGTGACATGCGACGAAGATGAATCCTTTATGAGAATCATCGTCGCTCTGCACAATGGCTGGAGAAGAATGAGAGTTCCAAGGTGATGTTTTAAAAAAATTATTTTAAAACATTGTTCTTATGTTTAATTTTCAGCTGCTCTTGTAAGCTTGGAATCAAGTTGTGGGGCAGCCTCAGGCAATCGAGATTTCTGCTTTAAAAATAGTTCGGGCGCTATGGTAGTTAGGGGAGGGGTCACCATAGCATACCGTGGAGTGCAGGCGTAGCGAGTAGCTACATACAGCGAATGTAAATGCAGTCTTAACTCCTATTTTCGATTACAGATCCGTATTTTGTCTGCTTCCGTACTGGGCGAGTGAGGGAACTAAAGGATGTAGGCAATTTAACATGGGTGCATCACTCCAGCCACATCGTGGAGTCCCTTCCCCTCCTCAAACCGAGAGCATAGAACAGAGCTATAGCTTGTTTCTTTGTTTTCTTCATTAAAGGAGTGTCATCATTTCTTTTTGTTCGTTTTAGTGTCACTTTTTATAAGGTGACCCCCTCCACAACTACCA
This sequence comes from Heligmosomoides polygyrus bakeri, assembly GCA_947359475.1. Lineage (NCBI taxonomy): Eukaryota > Metazoa > Nematoda > Chromadorea > Rhabditida > Heligmosomidae > Heligmosomoides > Heligmosomoides polygyrus. The sequence goes on along the minus strand of OX375868.1, from coordinate 52,357,860 downwards.
TAGCGCCATAGTTCGTTATATCAGACTAAGAAAATCGTTCAACCATCTACTGCAGAACTCCGCTTAAATGGAATTTCCACCATCAATGAACAATGTGGACAGGTGAATGACAGACAGTTCCTCAAAACAGATATAACATGTGAGCAACAGGCACTTCTCTAGTGGAAGCGAAAAGAGAAGCGCATGCTCATCCCAACAGTGCAAACGTTTGCAAACATTTTTAGGGAATTAAAGGTTTTCTATTTCTTCCAGCTCAATGCTCGTATTGTAGTTACCACTCATTCTTAGCATTCGTCTCTTGTTTCAGTGCAACTTCCATAGATTCCTGCTGAGTACAGAAGCCTACTCACAAGAATTGCACGTAAGTGATACCAAATAGTACCCACCAGCGAAATGAAGGTTGATGATTGATTTATGTTTCTTGATGATTGATTGAAGCACTTGGGTCCCGCAACGATCGCCTGCATACTGCGCGAAAACTCGTCCAACTCCGCCCCGGAAAACTCGTCACTACCATGTAGCTTTAGACGCTAGTGAAAGCTCGTCAATTTCAGTGGGAAACTCGTCGCTACTTCGGTAGTTTTACAATGGAACTGTCTCCCTCACAAATTGGTCTTCCTATATCATATCGAGGGGCGCAAGTCGGGGGGGGGGGGGGGGGTCAGCATGGCCTGCCGCGGCGAGCAGCTACAGCGAACGTAAATGCAGTCTTATCTCCTTGTTTCGATTTCATATCCGTGTTTTATCTGCTTCCGAATTGGGGAAGGGAGGAAACTCCAGAATTTAGGCAATTTTAACACGGGCGCGTCACTCGAGCCACACCCTGGAGTCCCTTCCCCTGCCCAAATCTGTGCTCTCCTTGTATTTGTATTTGTATTTGGTTCCTCCCGATTGTAGAAGACTGGGATTCTATGGAACGTGGAGCCTATAGTGTTTAGGCGGTTTTGGATGGAATATTTTAAGAAAAAATACTATTTGATGGTTCCATAGTACTTCTATCTAAGTGTTCACGTTCTATCATCAAAACTTATTGCAATGTTTTTGACACGACGTTAGGTTAAGTAGATCGTCATAATAATAAAATAATAATACTTCACTCCAGCAATGTGTCTGATACTATAAGTCATGGAGACGAAACAATACGATAAGCTACAGCGGGATGAAGCTAATTCGGAGCAGAGCTCCCATCCTCTCTTGTAATCGCTGTTCCAGAGCAGGAGATTGATAGTAAAAGCTCTAGTAAAAACTATTTAGAAGAGCTTCCTTCACCTGTTTCTTGAGCATTGTAAAGCAAAGAGTTTAATTCGTGCATCTAGCGCAAGCGTATAGTTAGACTTGTATTATTAGGGGGGGGGGCAAAAGTAATGAGACACCCCATGCCGTGTCCATATATCTCGTGGCTGGAGTCTGGTTTCGTGCTTGTCGTATTTGTATTTTTGTATGCTACTTACTGAAGCCCATCTGAGGAGTTACCACTCCCGCCCTTTCCAAAAGCATGCCAAAACCCCAGCCTGTCTCATGCCGAAACCCCATTCTGACGAGTCGACCTGTGTCGCGCAAATCTCCCCCAATTCCCAACCCCGAGCAGCCTGGGCTCAATATTCACGCAAGGTGAGAAGTACGTCTTCTACCTTAACCCTGCCAAGCAGCTAGGCCGGGTGAGGCCTGGTGACCTGCTAACGACCTTCGTTCGGCGAGATGTTCACGGCGAGAAGCATCTTTGGCGCTTTTGGGTCTGCGCCCATAGACCGGTATATGCTGGAAGCTGTTTACCAAAAGCACGGCGATGGACTCCAAGGCCATGGTGAACGAAATGGAAGAGATGGGCCGGCGTCTCGCTCTTATTCATTCGCAGCGCTTCAAGAAGGTTTCTTCGACAACGCCGCACCCCATCGGGAACAAGTAACCACGGATAAGCTTGGCCAGCTGGGCTACGTTCACATCAGGGATGAGCGGATAACAAAATTTAGAAACCCGGATAACGGATAATTTTGCTCAAAAATCGCCGAATAACGGAAAAACGGATAACGAACAAACAACAAAAATAAAACTGGGCTTAAACCGCTCTACAGCAGACATGGAATGCAACTACTGTCAAATTATAAGCCTTTTCTAACGACTTTAATGGAGTTTTTTTAAACATAGCCACTTTAACAAGCCCTATGGGATTCTCACGTAACTTCAGTAAAAGAAACGCTTCTTCATTGTATCCAAACCGATGCCGAGTTCGATTTCCGAACCACAATTCCTTAACCAGGTTCCACGAACTGCTGTCAAACTCTTCAGGGAGGCCAAGTAGCAATACCACCAAGATGTGAAACTAAAACTGTTTTACAAACTCTACTCTGCTGATGTTTCACTATGATAGCCTTAATTAAAGTCTGGAAAAGATAAGGAGAGGTTGAGAATTTGTTCATTCAAGTACATTTCCATAGTACAATTTACTATGGAAATGTTCTGTCTTTCATATTTTTACCGTTTAAAACGAATTGGGAGAACGAGGCAAAGGATGCGTAAAACGGCCGACTAACTGTATGAAAACATTCATAAGTCGCCCTTGGAAAGACAGAATGTGAGACTCATTCACATCTTATTCACTCACATTTCAACTTGCCGGCATTTTGTCGGTTTCCATTGTTGGGTTGTTCTACTAATCAATCGTCAGATTTTCTTTTTGAATTAAGGCTGTGGCAAAACAGAATGATGTTTGGATGAATGGCTACTCCGACGCCTCTTGACTTTTCTATGCTAGGCCGACTCAGCCGAATAGAGTCTGCATAACAATCTTGGTTTCGCAGCTTCACGCGGACCGATACTCTTGTTCGACAGTATCCCAAGATCTAAGAAGAACGTGGAATGAGACGGATGAAATACCAGATTTCTGCAGGCTAGCCACTACAAGCCATTGCGCCATCCAAATACACATGCAGATATATAAATGAAAACTAGAAAAGAAGAAGAATGTCCCTAAAAGGCAATCTTAAATTAGAAAGAAGCTCCAACATAGGCAGAGGGAATCAGTTTAGTACAGTTCAATTGCACTATTTTGATTTTTAATAGAGAGGATCAATTCCCTAGCATTACGGAGGTACCACCAGCGTACAGAAAATGCTTTTCTATAAGCACACCTCAACAATTTGTAGGAGCGTAGCTTTCTCCACGCATTTAGATTAAACCTGTGCCTATTTTGCATGTATTCATTACTGCTCAGTAGTATGTGTATGATGCGTTACAACAGTCTATCAGTAAAAACTAAAATACCTTTGTCGCATGCTACTACACACTGCAGTCGTGGAAGAGGACGCTAAATTCGGCACTAAACAATTCTTCTTGGGATGTGTCAGGCCCCCACTTGTGGCCGTTAGTAATATCATCCAGGCAGCTTGTATGCATTCTTGGTCTGCACATGGCTTGTGGTGACAAGCTCATGAACAACTCAATCCATAGTAGTTTCATAGTTGTATGGCATAAATGAAAGACCCTGGAAGGATAGAAGTTAGACGTCTTCCCAACTACACCACATGTGCCTGTAGGCACCTCACCCTTCAAGATTTAGATGCCCTCTGTTGCTGCTCGCGATCACTCCTGATTGTGAAGCTTCTACACAGATATCCAATACCAAGCCCAAACCTGGGTATCAGCTAATTTGTTGTTCGTTATCCGCCCCAAATTTGCCGGATAACAAACAACAAAACGGGTAGGCCAAACCCCTCGGAAACCGGATAACAGAGAACGGATAACGGTTAATCCGCTCATCCCTGGTTCACATGCCTCACCCACCATATTCGCTGGACATCTCTCCATGCGACTACCACTACTACTTGAGCCTACAGGACTTCCTAGTCGGAAGGGACACAAGAACCCAAGCAGTCTTTGACAACCATATCGAGCAGTTGATCAACACCAGGCCCAAGCAGTTCTGGAAGGATGGGATCAGGAAGTTGGCTGAGCGATGGCAGCAAGGTCCTTGCCCTTAATGGCAAATACATTCCTCAGCATCGTTGAGTTGTAATTGAGTTATAAAGAGATAAAGATTTTTTTTTAATTTTGTCTCATTACTTTTGGCTCCCCCCCCCCTAATAGATTCTTGAAGATTAGAACGCATTTGCTGTTCTCGAAAATGCGAATGATTGCAGCAATACAACCGAGATAATATACTGGCAGTCTAGAAGAACTATGCTAGTAATTCGAAAAAAAAGGAAAAAAACTGTTCCAATGACTGTTGTAACGGCTTCCTTCTAGCTATTGATGTATAGTTTCGAGGACTTCTCATTGTATATAAAATTGGGCACAGATGCTTGTAGAATATCAGGCCGGCAAGGCTCCAGCGTCGATTCACAGATGTCGTGATGGTCTTCAACGACTGTTATTAGGTGGTCACGCTTACAGGATAGCTCTTTGGAGCCGTCAATAGCATTTCCTCCCGAAATGTTCCATCCAAAACCGGTCTACCAAACTTCCCATTTCGTAGTTCCGGAGCTCCACTATTGATTACCGTGGAGTTTCTGATTAACGGCGAAATCGTCGATCTTCTTCCAGAAGTTTTATAGACTTTTACCAATGTCTGTTTCTCCTTCGAAGTTCAGTACTATGCTCCCTAGCATTTGGCGCCTCTTACATCTGCCGAGGGACGCCTAAAGCATCTCTTTAGGGTAGCCAATGAAGGTGCGAAGGACCGTAAAAGGTGCGAGGATCGCAGCGGGTCACGACACATCCAGTGAACGCATAGGACAAGCAAGCAATTACAGGGGACCAACGTGGAAATGAGGGACCAATAATACGGCATTGGCTGCAAGTCTAGAGCGGAGGCCCACTTCATCGAAGCATCAAATATCAAGATTTTGTTCAAAAAACTCGAAATAAGAACGCTGAGCACATTCACATCTAAATTATGAATATGGAAGGATGTCTTGGATTACTACATTCAGTGTAGGGCTCCGACTTTAGGAAGGCACACTATGGAATCCCGCTCTAGGCGTGACCCTGACACTTTTCTTAGAAAACTATCATAGTTCCACTTGAAAGCAGAACGGTTAAAGATGAATAAGAGGACAACTTCATAAAGGATACCAAACCTCGACAAAGTTAAAACAAACAAAGGGGAATAAATTATAACACATCAACAACAAAAATGAGTAGATCAACTTATATGAAAGCTTAGTGATCACCCATTTGTTCCTGAGTACCCATTCGAAGGCATTGGATCATCTTGCTTATCAAGAAGGATACTTGTTGCCAGAAGCACAAGGAAACCTTCATGAATCACGCTCATAATTTATGTCATAATTCAGGAACAAGGTCATTTAGAAGACAAGTCATGATGTGCAAAAAACGGCAGCCATGGGGAATGCAGCGATGAGCCGAAGCGCTACCCCATCGCCTCACTAGCGGACCATGCTTACGGAACCCTCATCCCCCTCCGCTCTTTCGCACGGCCAGCCTGCAGTCCAACCTCCCAACTTCGACAGGCCACAACTAAATAGCTCTGGAGTTTTATTTGGCAATTTTGACACCCACATTCATAATGAGCATTCCGACCTCTTTCAATGACCCTGGTCTCCAATTGAGGTTCCATGGGAGGTAAAGACCTGGAACCTCAATTGGATCCTCAAGACCCTGGAGAGAAAACAGATATCACTGGTAAAAAAGACCGATATCGATTGCCGTTTGTCGATCGGTGACACTGTCTTCTGAATTCCGGAGACGTCTAGATATTTTCCGTGTTTTGTGTATGTATTTTACGCTAATTTCATGCACCTGTTCTCTGCCAGTAATTTCTGACACACCGACAGCTCTTGGCGCTTCCTTATTTAGTATGAGAGATTTTTCATATAGCCTTAGAGTATGGACATAAAGGTTAATTTGATCTGGACCAATTCTGCATTACCCTCATGCTGTTTTGGAAGCTATTTTCGGTGTAAACGTAAAAGCATACGAAATAAAGGACAGCAGAAGGAATGATAAATGTATATTCTTATTTGGGAGAAGCCAATCATTCCACTTTTATTCATGCGTCTGTAGAAAGCTGCCGAGGAAGAGTAGGAATTCTTAAATGCGGAAAGAACCTGGATTCGAGCGCTGTTTCAAACGGACCCTAGTTGTCCTGCACGGGTCAGAGACCATAGGTCATCAAATATTGGGAGGATAGGCGAGAACCGTGCCTCATAGAGTCGGCCTTGAGATTTTCATCACGCTACTCGTTTTGCTCTTCTGCTCCTCCGTGGTCGCTGAATGCTGTGCTTCTGGTTCTCGTTTCTACAACTACCACGGTTCCGCAAAGGCTGCACGGCGTCAGTCAGTCGTTTTTGAGATTCGGCACGCATTCTATAATAGCGGATGTCGTGGAGACAAATTGAATGCGTGTTTGGCCCAAACAATGACTTGCGCTGGTCAACCGATGGATAAGTCACTGTTTCACCCTTGAAAAGGAAATCTAGTACCAGTTCAACGACCCCGCATGGATGCTAGGCTTGCTTGACCTAGGCGGGACCCAAACCAATAGCTTTTGTTTGATGTGCATACGACAACCTGCATGTCCTGCTGCGCTGTAAACATACAGTAGCGCGAAGCTATAATAAGGACACATTTTGTCCAAGCCATGTGGTAAAGAAAGACGTTGCGGTACTTAACGGGCTGGTACCTGCTGCGAGATTGCGCGTGGTCATGGAACACTCATACAAACACGGTTTCTGTGCTCTCGTCCGATGACGCGTCAGACCTAGACTAGGGAAGGAATTCCAGGGTCTGGCTGCTCTAACTTGCCCAGTTTAAGATACCTCGCCGGTGTGCAACGGCCACCAGCCCGCTTAGTACCGACGTTATTGTTTTTTCTTCTTTTACAATGGCACAGTGCATAGACTTGTTTTTTCGACCGGTTGTTATCGATGGATGTCATTAATTATTGCTCTGAGTTGGCATTAGGAGTGGGAGTGGCGTGGATATGTCGGCTGTATGCCGGACTTCACAAAAAGGAGGGTGTAGTTCGACTGGCTGTTATTTACCGATCGATTTTTGTTACGTTCACCGTTTAATCCACATTTTGGCTAGGGAATATTAGGATGATTCATAGCTTTTCGCGATTCTTTTAATATTTTCAAATTTTTATTTATTTTGGTCAAACTAGCCTTACCCATAGAAAGATCGCCCATCTTTGTCGATGACTGTCCTTCATCGTTCCGGCAGGGAAAGGAGGCAGTGGTGATAGAAATCCGGGGTTTCGATTCGGAAAAGTGTCGAACGTCGGATTCGAGTGCCGCTGGATCATCGTATCGGTCCCTTCCATAAACTGAACTACGATCCGAACAAATGGAATTCGGTTGGGGCAGGGATTGGTGAGTAGGGTGGGCGGGAAATCACTTCCCATCCTAATAGATGGTCATTTTTGAAGTAAGCCGTTTTACATTCTTATGGACCCTGCTAATGATGGCACCAGAAAGGAGAAGCTCCCAGAACACAACACCACGAACGTCCCAGAAAACGTTCAACATCCCCTTCCCTGGGTGCAGATCACCTTTGAGAACTGCTGGCGGCTTCTCCTTTGCTGTAGTCCAAGCATGCCTTGCTGTATGTGACAGAGACACTACCGCTTCTCATCTCCTGTGATGAGCGAGTCCAACCAGTCAAAACAGCGAGGGCGGGATAAGTTGAAAAGGCATGCATCAGCTCGTGTGGAGTACTGGTCGGGAGGCAAATCATGCGGAATCCATTGGCGTATTTTCCAGACGAAACCAAGCTTTCGTAATTTAAGAACGGCAGTGGGTTGGCTAGAGGAGATGCTCGTCGCCAAGTCACGAGTGGATTGGAACGGGTCTGCTTTGATGACAGCCAGTAGGGAGCAGGGGTGTGCGTAATTACGATTTACGATTTGCGATTTTACGATTTACGACATTTTGGGTCGTAAATCGTAAATTTTCGTAAATGTGATCTTTGATCAACAACCAATTTATGTGGACTGGGTTGCAAAGATGTGCCCACTTTAATGGTCCCTCTTATAGCTCACCAGTCGTTCGGAGGCCTAGCGGCCGCCTACGACTGGTTGGGGCTTCGCCCCCAAACCCCGAGAATAGGACGCCATGGCCGCTACGGGTTTCCTATTCTTTCCTAGGCCTTCTGACCATTATGTTAATCGAGATGGATCGGCTGATCTTCCTCAACGTGATCCTCAAAAATCGATAATATCGATCGATATCGATTGGTCGACTTCAGATTCGTGTTCAGCGACCTCGATTACCCCCAAGGCCGAAGTTTCGCGCCACTTGAACGCCATCCTCAAAAAATCGATAATATCGGTCGATATCGATTGGTCGACTTCAGATTCGTGTTCAGCGACCTCGATTACCCCCAAGGCCGAAGTTTCGCGCCACTTGAACGCCATCCTCAAAAAATCGATAATATCGGTCGATATCGATTGGTCGCCTTCAGATTCGTGTTCAGCGACCTCGATTACCCCCAGGGCCGAAGTTTCGTGCCGCTTGAACGTCATCCTCAAAAAATCGATAATATCGATCGATATCGATTGATCCGACTTCAGATTCGTGTTCAGCGACCTCGATTACCCCCAAGGCCGAAGTTTCGCGCCACTTGAACGCCATCCTCAAAAAATCGATAATATCGATCGATATCGATTGATCCGACTTCAGATTCGTGTTCAGCGACCTCGATTACCCCCAGGGCCGAAGTTTCGTGCCGCTTGAACGTCATCCTCAAAAAATCGATAATATCGATCGATATCGATTGATCCGACTTCAGATTCGTGTTCAGCGACCTCGCTTACCCCCAAGGCCGAAGTTTCGCGCCACTTGAACGCCATCCTCAAAAAATCGATAATATCGATCGATATCGATTGATCCGACTTCAGATTCGTGTTCAGCGACCTCGATTACCCCAAAGGCCGAAGTTTCGCGCCACTTGAACGCCATCCTCAAAAAATCGATAATATCGATCGATATCGATTGGTCGACTTCAGATTCGTGTTCAGCGACCTCGATTACCCCCAGGGCCGAAGTTTTGTGCCGCCGACGTGTTCGGCACGTCTGCGGCTCGCCATGCACGGTTGCCGATGTGTTTGGCACGTCTGCGGCTCGCCATGCACGGTCGCCGACGTGTTCGGCACGTCTGCGGCTCGCCATGCACGGTTGCCGATGTGTTTGGCACGTCTGCGGCTCGCCATGCACGGTCGCCGACGTGTTGGCTGCCGCGCCCCACCTCAAGTGTGACGGACGGACAGTGTGACACACGCACGCACACACGCACGCACACACACACACACACACACACACACACACACACACACACACACACACACACACACACACACACACACACACACACACACACACACACACACACACACACACACACACACACACACACACACACACACACACACACACACACACACACACACACACACACACACACACACACACACACACACACACACACACACACACACACACACACACACACACACACACACACACACACACACACACACACACACACACACACACACACACACACACACACACACACACACACACACACACACACACACACACACACACACACACACACACACACACACACACACACACACACACACACACACACACACACACACACACACACACACACACACACACACACACACACACACACACACACACACACACACACACACACACACACACACACACACACACACACACACACACACACACACACACACACACACACACACACACACACACACACACACACACACACACACACACACACACACACACACACACACACACACACACACACACACACACACACACACACACACACACACACACACACACACACACACACACACACACACACACACACACACACACACACACACACACACACACACACACACACACACACACACACACACACACACACACACACACACACACACACACACACACACACACACACACACACACACACACACACACACACACACACACACACACACACACACACACACACACACACACACACACACACACACACACACACACACACACACACACACACACACACACACACACACACACACACACACACACACACACACACACACACACACACACACACACACACACACACACACACACACACACACACACACACACACACACACACACACACACACACACACACACACACACACACACACACACACACACACACACACACACACACACACACACACACACACACACACACACACACACACACGCTTGCTGCTTTATATATAGTAGGATTAGTAGGATTCCCACTTCCCTCTAGAGTTGATTTTTGATGATCTGATATGTTAGTGTGTTGTACAATACCGTCCTGTTCACAAGCCCCTCGAATCCGACTGACTAACTTTTCCATTTCTCCAACATTGTAAGGGCCCCGTTTGGAACCAGACAGGTTCAAGAGCAGAAACAAGTGCAATAAAATATCAAAAATAAGCTAGGGGCTGGGGAGGATAGGTCCGTTTTCGGTCCAGAGCTAGCAAGGATTGCGTTCCTACTGCCGAAGGTTGCTCCATTTTAGCCCATTGTCTGTGTTTTGTTTGTATTTTTTCTCATGACTGCCTTATGCAGCGTATTGAATAAATAAATAAATAAATAAATAAATAAATAAATAATAAAAGGACACTGGAAGCAGTTTCTTAGAGAAAGAGACAGTATTCTATTAGGGTGGGCCAAAAGTAATGAAACAAATTCAACAAATTTCTTTTTCTCTTTATAACTCAATTACAACTCAACGGTGCTGAGGGATGTATTCGCCATTAAGGTCAGTGACCTTGCTGCCATCGATTAACCAACTTCCCGATCCCACCTTCCAGAACTGCTTGGGCCTGGTGTTGATCAACTGCTCGATACGGTTGTCAAGGACTGCTTGGGTTCTTGTGTCCCTTCCGACCAGGAAGTCCCGTAGGCCCAAGAAGTGGTGGTAGTCGCATGGAGAGATGTCCGGCGAATACTGTGGGTGGGGCACGTGCATGTAGCCCAGCTGAGCAAGCTTATCCGTGGCCACTTTTGCCCAATGGGGTGCGGCGTTGTCGAACAGAAGGACCTTCTTGAAGCGCTGAGACCGAATAAGTGCGAGTCGCCGGTCCATCTCTTCCACTTCGCTCACCATGGCCTTGGAGTCTGTCGTCGTGCTTTTGGAAAATAGCTTCCAGTATACCGGTCCATGGGCGCAGACCCAAAAGCTCAGAAGGTGTTTCTCGTCGTGAACATCCCGCCTAACGAAGGTCGGTAACAGCTCACCAGGCCTCACCCAGACTCGCTGCTTGGCAGGGTTAAGGTAGACGACGTACTTCTCATCTTGTGTGATTATTGAGTCCAGGCTGCTCGGGGTTGGGAATTGGGCGAGATTTGCGCAACACAGGTCGAGTCGTCAGACTGGGGTTTCGGCATGGGACAAAATGGGGTTTTGGCATGCTTCTGGAAAGGGCGAAGGTGGTCACCTTTCAGGTGGCCTCCATTAAGAAGCAAACAAACATACAAATACGAGAAGCACGAAATCGGACTCCAGCCACGATACGGCATCGGGAGTCATTACTTTTGGCCCACCCTAATAGTTCCACGTCCTGTTTGGTAATAAGGCCGAGTCAGAACAGAACAGAACAGAACAGAACAGATTTATTAAGCCAAAAGTGACACAAAATATTACAAAAGTTTACAGCAAAAGATGGCTTTTTTGTTATCTTCAAAAGTGATGTCTTCGGAGATTTGAATGACGTGGAAAGTGCTCTATTCTCATGGCGAATTAGAATCTCATTTTCTGAAAACTTGCTATATATTTAGAACAAAATATTGTCTACTCTCACAAAAAAGCTATATTGCAGTTAATTTCAGAAATATCCTTTCTCTTTAAGAAAACATCCTAACTTGTAGTTGAATGTTTTTAGTGAAGAATTGAGGATTGACACAGAAAGCTCATTCCAGGTTTTCACGATACGAGTCAAAAAAGATTCTTGAAAATTTTTTGAGTGAGGTTTTTGAGGTTGAATTCTAAGATTGCGCCCTCTTGTAATCCCGTTAAATGAGGAAAAAGTGAAGAATTCATTTTTATCAATATCCAGGTGATCATTAACAATTCTAAAAACAAGGTTTTGATCATAGATAATTCGTCTCAGTGATAAAGAAGTAGTACCGAGTTGGGCCAATCTTTCAGGGTAAGAAACTTCAAATAAACCATTCCTAATGAACACTTGTTTTGTAAATCTTTTTTGCACGCTTTCTATCTGATTGATATTACTTTGCTTTAATGGAGACCATATAGGTGTACAGTACTCCAAAATAGGTCTTACATAAATAGAAAACAGTTTGAATAATGTAGCCATATTACGAGTTTGAAATGCACGTAATATACAGTTGGACTTGGCATGAGCTGCAGCGACAGTTTTTTCGATATGTTCATCAAATGTTAGTTGGTCGGAGTACACAACTCCTAAGTCGCGAATAGAATCCGAAGTGTGCAGCTTGCAACCAGCTAGGTTGAAGGAGCAATTCTTGGGATGATGGCGCCCAATGAGCATGACAGTTGTTTTTTCTAGTGAAATGTCTAGCAGCCATTTTGAAGACCATGCCGTTACAGAATCTAGCCCTTGTTGAAGAATTTCATGATTATTTATAGAGTATAGTTTAGAATCATCTGCATAAATACTACAGTGGACACCATGAGGTAAACTGCTTGGCATATCGTTAATGTATATAAGAAACATTAGTGGACCAAGGCAGGTTCCTTGTGGTACGCCACTAGGTGTTTCGTAGCTCTCCGAAAAAGCACCATTAACCATGACTTTTTGGATTCGTTTGTATAGAAAAGATTGCAAAAATTTTAGAAGGCAGCCCTGTATTCCATATGCTTCAAGTTTTTTGCACAAAAGATCCAGAGGGATTGAGTCAAAGGCTTTAGTGTAGTCTATGTAACATACACTGACATATCCGAATGAATCAAGCACTTTCTGCCATTTTGGAATTGTACTTATAAGAGCCGTAAGAGTGGATCTTCCTTGAAGAAACCCATGTTGATATCTTGTGATTAACTGTTTAGATAATAAGTAGTTGTAAAGTTGTTTGCATATTATTCGTTCCAAAACTTTGCTAGTTGAGCATGTGAGGCAAATAGGCCTGTAATTTTCTACATTTGTTTTGTTCCCTTTTTTGAAAATAGGTTTAACGAAACTGGTTCGCCAAATTGACGGTACTTCACCATGGAGGAGAAACCTATTGAATAAAAGATTGAGAATTGGAGTGAGCCCTATTGCTGCTTTATTAAGAAAAATGTAAGGAATATTATCAGGTGAAGTAGAATTGCTGACTGGAAGCTTTTTCAACGTCCTGTAGATGTTATCACTGTTGATGTCAACAAAGTCTAGCTTAGAAAGAGTAAATGATTCACAAGATATTTCATTGTTGTCATGTCTTTTATAGACCGTTTTGAAAAATGAGGCGAATGTTTTTGCTTTTTCTTCCTCAGATTTACATAGTTCACCAGTAGAATTCAAAATTGTCCCAATACCTTTGGGCAGATTAAGTTTTTTATTAACGAACTTATAAAACATGGTATTGTTTCGACTGCATGCTATTTTATCTTCATATTGCAAACTAAGTTGTGCTAAATCACGCTTGAGCTTCCTCGCGTATCGTTGGTACTTGTGTACACCTACTACGAAACGCGCATGGTATAGTCTGGAAACTTTCGCCTGAAGCTTGCGAATTTTGTTTGGATAATGATTTAGAATTGTATCGCTCATTGGTACAACAGGGACATATTGCTCTATTAGCATATTGCATTGTTGCAGGTAGACTTCATAACATTCGTCTGAAGTCTTACAGTCTTTTAGCAATTCTCTCCAGTTCACACAAATGAGATGATTACAAATAGCAGTGTAATCGGCATTCTTATAATCACGATAAACGGTTCTGGTGTTAGGCTTTGCATGGCACGAAACTAATGTAAAGGAAACTGTTCTGTGGTCTGAGGTTGAGAACGGAATAAGGACCTTAAGGTCTTGAACAATGTTAGCATTGTTTGTTAAGACTAGATCCAAAATATTGAGGTTATGAGTCGGGAAAACAACGAGTTGGTCTAGTGAGTTTCGAACACAGAATTGATGAAATTCACGTGCAGATCCATAAAGCGATTGTAAAGTAGTAGTTGTCCATTTGATCGTAGGAAAATTAAAATCTCCTAAGACTACGGAATCAGCATCTTCTTTCAAGACATCTGAAACGTAGATAAGGGCATTATGGAACGATGATCTATCACAATTTGGACTACGATATACTAATGTAATATAAGTTGGGACAGGTGAAGTATGAAAGCAAACAGTTAAACATTGACAGTATACAGAAAAATTATTGGATGAAATGAAGTGATGCGAAATATCACGATGAACCATTGCTAAAACTCCACCGCCTGCCACGGTACCACACCTATCACATCGATAAATTTCATAGTTTGGTTGAGGAGAAAGAGCAGCATCAAGTCCTGAGTCTGGTTTGAGCCATGTTTCTGTAATAAAAATTGCGGCCGGGTTGTTGTCTGAAATGAAGCAGTGAAGATCGGGAATTTTATTGCCTATCGATCGAGGATTAAATAGGAAAACATTATTTAAAGAGGTAGATCGAGTTTCTAGATTCTTTTGGATAGAGGGTGAAACAGTTGGGTGGTTTTCGCTGATATTCGAATTTGATAAGCACTTCGCACTGTTTGTAACACCATTTTCCTATAGCGGCCTAGTAGAGTCGGTTACCCGTTGAGACAAGTTAGAAGTCTTTGAAGTCCTATCGAAATCAGAAGAATGTGAGTTTACTGGCGTCACCGAACGATGTGGTAAGTCACGCGGAGCCTTAAGTTTAATTATGTCAAAATCACGGACAATATACAACAGCTTTCCGGCTTGCGCATTCAGTTGACCTGCCTCTTTGCGTAGTGCTCTATCTAAATGAAGCTCCTCTTCAGTGTAGTCCCTACGTGCAAAGGAGTGTACATATTTTTGTGTTAGGCTCTGTCGACCGCTACGCATATGTGCAAGTAAAGAGTCCCTAAGTGCTTGGTTAGGTAAGGTTATTTTTATGATACGACCTCGAGCACCTGGTTTTCGAGGTTTTCCTACGGGGTAACGACGTGAGGTGATTTGCCCTCTATCAAATTCACTCTTCAATTCATCGTCTCCTGAAGTGTAGATAGCTTCTCTTAAGATTTCATGGTCGAGTCGTCTAGTTGCTTCCTCGCTGGCTAGTTCATCAATGCCTATCCAGGCAATCATCCTCGATTTCTCTTCAATTTTTTGACTATCGTTTTTGATTTTCACCATGCTTGAATAAAGAAGACTTTTCTGTGAGGATGCTGAATAGTGTGAGTCATTCACTTTTTTCTCTATTTCGGATAGGCGTTCAATTATCAAATTCTGCGTTTCTTTAATACTCTGAATCTCTCCAAAAAACCGTTCAAGCGTATCCGAAATAGTTCGCTGCATCTGGCATGAATAATTATCAAAACGTTCGATTAACATACTTGCCCATAGAGGCATTGCCTCCTTCACTTCATTTCCGTTGTTTTTCTTGATCAGTGACTGTTTTGCCATTGCTGAGGACGAGAGCAGTTGAATAGGGCGACCGCACAGTAGTACGTGACCGAGCAGAATGACTTCTTTTTTCACTGCTTCTTGCTAATAAAACATCATTCAAACGAAACTAAACACGCTTCAGGAGAGTCAAAAAACTGTAAATTCAAAAACTATACTTAACCCTATCCCTGGCACTCCAACAGAAAGCTTGCATCATTTCAATATTCATTAAATTCCTAATTTATTACCAATTTTTAACCTGCGTATTAGTCTTGGAGTAAGCAGAAACAACTGCGAAAAATGTCAATATGTTTGTAACAGATACATGCTAACCTTACCGAATAGAATTGACGCAGATCCACGATCAAACATCATTCATGAGTGGAAGCGCAGTCTAGAAAGTTGCTACACTTATGTGGAAAGGATAACCCACTAATGTCTCGATATATGTTGCGAAGACGGGAAGCATTGTGAGATGGGAACTTCCCATCGAATCAGACCGCATTGAATGGCCATGTCATTCAGAGAGGGTGTGTATGTACAGTTGGAACCCTGATCGGCTGGTATGTGTTTGGCGTGTGCTCTAGTTATTATTGGCTGACGCGCTCCCACCTACCAATGTTGCCCACCTTCGCGACATGTACCAATGTTTCTATCCGTTTGCATTGTGCTTTATGGAGCTGAGCAAATTGGTATGAAAAGTGCGGCAAAATGGAGCGCGTGGTTTTCCAAGAAAAGGTCGAACTGGTCTTGGCAGTTTTGATCTCCATTTCCGGTGGTGTGATTGAGTTTATCGTATTCGCCCTATCTAATCCGCTTACGCTCCCCCCCCCCCCCCATCCGCTAAGCTGCAGGTTTTCGGAGAGGAAATGGAGCTGGCGAAGGGTAGCCTGAACAAGCGCAGGGAGTTATTGAATAGTAGAACAATATTATAAAGTTTTAGAAATCTTACAAGTGCAGGCTTGAGCAGGAGACCGGCGCATTGGCCAGTGGTGAAACGGTTTTTATTTTTTAGTTTTGACAGCGAATTTTTCGCAGTTGTTTCTGCTTACTCCAAGACTAATACGCAAGTTAAAAATTGGTAATAAATTAGGAATTTAATGAATATTGAAATGATGCAAGCTTTCTGTTGGAGTGCCAGGGATAGGGTTAAGTATAGTTTTTGAATTTACAGTTTTTTGACTCTCCTGAAACGTGTTTAGTTTCGTTTGAATGATGTTTTATTAGCAAGAAGCAGTGAAAAAAGAAGTAGTTTGGTAGGAAAACTATTCAGCTTAAGCTGAAAATAACACAACAGTTAAATAAATACTGAATCACATCTGATTAACATTAGCAAAAAAAGGTTCAGGAAATTTAGTTGTACCGCACTACAGTTCAGGTGACTCTTACGATTTACGGTTTACGATGTACGATTTACGACGGTTTTTTCGTAATTACGATTTACGATTTACGAAATTTCAAATTTCATTTACGCACACCCCTGGTAGGGAGTCGCTGTCGACCATCGACTCGCGTCCAAACCGGCTTGTTCGGACAACGAAAAATCTCCCATTTTAAAGCGATTCATCCAATTATTACAGGTCGTGCACTGGGCGCATCCTGACCAAAAACACGCACCAGATTACGATGAGCCTCGGCTGACGTATTTCCCAGCTGGAGCTCGTAAAGAAGACAGTGACGGAGGGAGAGTTTTGAAGATTCCATATTTCCTGAGATAGACGGCTGGTAGAATGCTAATAAGTTGCACTGGCATGAGCTGAACTTGAGCATTCGCATGACCTATTGCGAAATCGATAACTCTTCTCAACCAGGAAAGCCAAGCCAGGCTGCAAAATCGCTAGAACATATGAACCATCCTAATAGTTACAAGTTCACCAAAATAAGACATCTGTTTCTATTATTTACCAAAAAGAAATGAGAACGGTCCTCATGGGTGGCCTATTCCTAGCTACCTGTAGTAAATTTTGTAGCCGCAAAATTGACTCTGTGATATTTCACAGCCCTTTGATCCTACTACATATGTATAAGTTCTTAACCTGATTTTTACGATGCACAAGGGGGTTTATGAAAGGCCTGTCGATAACAACCTCAGGCTTAACTAAGAACGGATCCGTTACGCATTGCTTCCACTTTTTCTTCTGGGCTGCCGTCTATCATGTCTATCGTGCAGCATGATTTTTCATTCGAATGTTCAAAAAGTCGTGTTTTTCGAATGTATTCGAATTCGAATATTCAAAAAATCACGATTTTCGAATGTATTCGAATTCGAATATTCAGAAAAACCACGTTTTTCGAATTTATTCGATTTCGAGTGAGAAAAAATTTCGGTATTCGAAACCATTCGAATATTCGAAATTTTTGCGAGAGCATAAGTATAGTAGGCGATTCTGTGTGACGAGAAGAACAGGTTTCTGGTGCACATGATCAGCAACAAAATCTCGAAAGCACCTTGAAGGCAAACGCCATGTTGTGCAAATTGGAGCTGACAATCTGAAAAACCCACCTGCCATTACCCAACGAAAAACGTTCAGGGTTAATACAATGAAAGAAACTAGTGAACAGTTAACCTTAGTCGGGAAGGATTCCAGGAAACTAGAACACAATGACATGAGCTCACCAAGTTCCAGTCCAAGGTGGCAAAAGAATTTTCGGTTTTTATTGTAGTGGTCTTGCTCTAGACTAGGAGATTGGCACTAAAACAGTGCCGTATTTGAGACCTACATGGGAAAATGAGCACGCTCATAGACAAATTTATTCGCCTAAACACGAACTGCCAGAATTTCCTTCCTTTCTGATATCACGCTAGAGCTAGACTTACGAATCTGATACCTTACCGGGGAATGCCGTCAGCTTCCCATGGAACTTCTGATTGAAACCTATATCACGTGAAAGAGCTCGAGACGCTGATCACAGATATGTAGACCAAATTTGCTAAATGGACCTCCTAAGCGAGTTATGGCCGGCGGAAGCCGCCATGTCTTCCATGTGTTAGGCGCGCTCAATCAGCATTGGGCGCAGTACTGCGCCCAATGCTGATTGACAGTAACACATGGAAGACATGGCGGCTTCCGCCGGCCATAACTCGCTTAGGAGGTCCATTTAGCAAATTTGGTCTACATATCTGTGATCAGCGTCTCGAGCTCTTTCACGTGATATAGGTTTCAATCAGAAGTTCCATGGGAAGCTGACGGCATTCCCTGGTTAGATATCTAGAGGGGACAAATCCGCCGAGGTCGGTTTCGGCATTGGTTCAGCATTGAAGGACATCTAATAGCAAAAATACCTAAGCGAACCGCTTAGTAAGAGTGTTCAAAACCTTCGCTGAAGGATACTTGTTCTTCAACCTCTCGATACCACATAAAACTTGAGCTGCTCTCGAGCTGTGCTAACCTCAATTCCAGCGGATAGCGTTTTTTGTTTACGTGCTACATGGGCAATCATGGATTTCTTTTTATTATTCCTAACCATGTTCTATTATGGTTAATGGCCGAAATAAACATGAACACAAATGAATAATAGAGAATCGAGAAGAGACTAGAAGGGACACTCTAAAAGGATGTTATTGACAAAGCAGCTACCATTCGGTTAGGGTGCATAAGTTAGGCAATGTGTGAACTCAGCCCCTTGGGAATCGCTCGTCAAAGTCGAGGCGGATTCTTCGTCAATGAAGTACAAGGCTATTCTTCGTCTGGCAACGTAGCTACTGCCAAAAGCTGAGCTTCTCTTTCTGGCTGCAGCAGACAATAAGGCTGGTGAAGGCGCATGTGAACAGCGGTCAGTGGTCACTTTTCAAGGGAAAGATACTTCCTTTGGAGGAAACGGAAAGGAGAAAGACGAGGAGGAAGTTCTATAGCGCGGGAATAAGAGACATAATGTTCCAGTTGTAATGAGTGGAAGAGCGACGAAGTTGTTGCGCAAGAAAAGGTGACTGAGTATTTCGCTTACTGGAAAGATCTTTCAGGAATAGTATCACAGCCGTGAGTCAAATTAGAGGAAGAATTTCTATCACTTACTTTACTTTGATACTTTGATGGTCCTTTTGTCGGCTGGAGGTCTTCTCAGCGGGAACCACAACTCTTCCAGACCGCTCGATCTCTGGCTGCTTGCGTCCAGTGAGGCAGACTCCGTTCTCTGAAAGATCTTTAGAGTGAGTCTGCCCATCGCCTTGGCGGTCGTCCCAGTGGTCTCTTATGGTCTCTCGGGAGCCATTCTGTGACACGGAGACTCCATCTACCGTCCTTTCGTCGAAGCAAGTGTTCGGCCCAGCGATATTTGGACTTCTTCATGTACTGCAGCGGGTCTGCTAATTGCGGCTTCTCCCGTAGCTCCGAGCTTCGTAGGCCTTCTTGCCATTGCTGATGAAGGCTTGTCCTCAGAAAACATCTCTCCAGTGCATGATGCGTAGTTTGCATCGCTCTGGCGATTGCCTTGTGTAACACATCGCAGGCAGTACAGAGGCGTTGAATATCGAGGCCCTGAGGCCGGCATTCTTGACCTGATCGGTGACTTCGCGAATCAAACTGAAGGCTACCCATGCTGCGCGTCTCCTGTGGGCGATTTCAGGAGCGAGGTCGTTATCCATGTTCAGCTTTCTTCCCAGATAGACGTATGAGTCGACCTGTTGTAGAGCGACTCCATTTAACCTTACCAGTCCCGTGTCACACCCCTGGCTGACCATAAATTGAGTTTTGAACATATTTATTTATTTATTTATTTATTTATTTAAATGCGTCTCAAGAACGCGCACTATATGTGAGAACAACAAAAAATTAGGCCATGCAACTAAGAAAAAGGAAAAGAAAATAAACCAGGCAACAATGTTAGACTAAAACGACAGCGTTAGACATTAAAGAAGGAACATTAGAAGCCAACCATTTGGGTTGCGAGAGTCTATATAACGATGGCCTGTTCAAAAAGTAAGGAGGACAAGTTAGATGCTAAAACGAAATCCTCTAAGGTAGCGCAGTAACCATTGCTTATCTATACTGGTTTCCAGTGAATTATGTTGATCAAGTGAACGATCAAGGCAGAATGCCTTATAATCTACTATATTAAGCATTTAAGTTGGCTGTAGCCGACAAAGCCTGCCTGTCCGCGTCAGCCAGCTATGACGCCCTAAGTAGATACCGGCACTTCGGCACATGGGTACGCTGGCCGCCCCATGGAACCGGCAGCTAGGACAGACAAACTTGTGGCATTAAACTCAAAAACTATGAAATAGTCAGCTACCAATGAGGAAAAATAGCCCATTTTAGCTTAATATAGATCCCCGCAACC
Source organism: Heligmosomoides polygyrus bakeri (assembly GCA_947359475.1). Lineage (NCBI taxonomy): Eukaryota > Metazoa > Nematoda > Chromadorea > Rhabditida > Heligmosomidae > Heligmosomoides > Heligmosomoides polygyrus. The sequence continues at coordinate 52,336,964 of OX375868.1, read as the reverse complement.
CATATGAATTGGAGCGAGTACACCAATATTGGGAACTAACAGAGAGATAGCTAAAACTGATCAGAAAGGAACTACTCTGCAATGTGAAAAATACAGAAACAATTCATTAAGAAAACACTTTTAATCCTCAAAACGTAAGAAGAAGGAACGTGAACCATGCTACTTGAAAGACACAATTCAACACGAGTCAGGTATAAGCTGCAAGGACTCGAAATAATTCCATCCCCCGGAGCATCAGCTGGTAATGTAGATACGAAGCCTGTATGCAACGCTTGGGTGAAGGAACGAGAATTCTAAATGAGCGTCAGTTTACTATTGTACGTTATTGAAAGTCCTCAATTCTTAAGCATTGCAATAAGTCGATCTTTTCCAACTTTCTATATTCATGTCCAATCCAATCTTCATACCTGCCACATTGAGCTCGTTCAGCATTTTCTCGACTTCTGCCGTGCTGGTAGAGATGAGAACAATACCGTCGGCGAAGCGAAGGTTGCTGATCCGTTTACCGTCGACAAGGTAGCCTTTATCGTCCCAGTTCAAGTCTTTCATGACATCCTAGAGTGCCGCTGTGAATAGCTTGGGAGAAATCGTGTCTCCCTGCCGTACTCCTTTCCCGATAGGAATTTTAAGCTTTCGATCGAACAGCTGGATGGTAGTCGATGTGTTCGAGAAGCATTCGTCGAGAACTCGGATGTAGGGCGATGGTATACCATCGTGCACAAGTGCGTTCAAAACGGCGTTGATTTCCACAGAGTCGAACGGTTTCCTGTAATCCACGAATACAAGGACAAGTGGGAGGTGGTATTCGCGGCTCCTCTCGATGAGCTGTGAGACAGTCTGAATATGGTCCATGCAGGAGAAATCCTTGCGAAACCCTGCTTGCTCCACTGGCTGATATTCATCCAGCAACGCTCCATGCGGTTAAGCAGTATCTTGGTGAAGATCTTGTACACAACCGAGAGAAGACTGATGGGCCGATAGTTGTTGATATCCTCCTGCTGACCTTTTTTGAAGATTAAAACTGTTTTCGACTCCTTCCATGAGTCCGGAATCCTACCAAGTCGAAGGTAGTGATTGAAGTGCTTGGCAAGAGGTGAGCAGAGGGCACTGCCACCCGCACGAAGGAGATCACCAGAAATGCCGTCCGGTCCGGGAGCAGTGCCCGGCTTCATCCTTCTGATGGCATGAGCAACTTCTGATTCCAGAATGGGAGGTACTTCCTCAGCTGGTGGCATCAAGCATTTCGGGACAGTGATGGAAGAACGGAACAGATTTGTGTAGAATTCTTGAACGATGGCCTCCATCGCTCTTCGAGACGTTTGCGTTGTTCCATCCTTATCCACAAGAGCTGACATTTGCCTTCTGGTCGCAGAGATCTCGTTTGCAGCGCTTTATGCTTGAACCTTTCCCAGCGGCTTCTAACAGCTTCAATCTTCTGTAGGCTTGAATGGACTCCTTCACTGCAATTCGACAGGCCTTCGAGATGATGACTTTTCCAGATGGGATGCATTAGGATCCTGTTTGACAACTCTTCTTTGCTCCAATCGCATGTGCGTTGAGTATTGAAGCAGACGGAGATGCGGCTCCGCAAGAGCTGATAGCACATTTCAACAGTGTTTTGGAGAGAAGATCGTAGTCTTCCGATGGATCTTCAAGAAGATTCCAATCATACGACTTTATTGAATATTCCAACTCCTCAGACTTGAATGTGGGGATCTTCACCGGTGCCGGTTTATAGGTGTCACGCTTGAACATCCTCTTTTTTGAGAGTCAGCTTCGCACGGACAAGACGGAGATCCGAGCCGGTGTCAAATGAAGGTAGCAGGGAGACGTCGAACAGACTCCAGCATCTGTTTGTAAGAACATGGTCGATCTCCGAACGTGTTTCTCCATTTGGGCTTTCCCAGGTCCATCGCCGGTTTGAAGGCTTCTTAAACATAGAATTTCCGTGGAAGAGACGGCACGCGGATAGAAAGTCTATCAGGCGCTCTCCGTTTTCACTCCTTGAGGAAGTTCCATGTGGTCCTAGCCTCCATTCGTCGTGATCATTCGCACCGACGATAGCGTTAAAGTCCCCAATGACAACTTTGTAGTAGCTCTTCTCGTCGTTGGCAGTCCTTTCGAATAGCTTGTAGAATTCCTCTTTTCTTCGTCTGTGGCCGCAGATGGTGGAGCATATCGATTTATGATGGAGATGGTTCCTTGATCTTTGGTTTCCAGACACAAAACAGCTACTCGCGGACTCGAATTGACGAGAAATTCAACTCCGCCTATATTCTTTCTGTCCATCTTTGCTCCGATAATGAGAAGCTCGTTGTGGTCGGTCCTTCTAATGGTTTCCGTTCTGCCTTTCGTTTCCTGCAGGGCGATAACGTCGTAGTTGATGTTGCGGCTTCTGTAACGCAGTGTCCGAAGATCCTGCTCAGATGCGATCGAATGACAGTTATAAGTGCAGACGAATAGGCAGTTTCCGTGTCGTGGTGGGAAGGAGTTTTCGGTAATCCTATTCCAATGACGTCCTGGTGGTTTAACTCCGAGATTAGATGGCCCCTCGCCGGAGGTGGATGCAACCGACGTCGTAGAAGTCCACCTCCGGCGCGCGGAGGACTGGGGCACGGGTTTAGTTGTTTGAGCCATACCGGTGGTCTGGTTACTCACATGATCCTGGTCAGGGATACAGGAGAGCCGCCCATACACGACAAAGCGTCGAGTACTGCGTGACCGTTTGTGCCGTTAGCCATCACAAAGTGATGTTCACTCCTTCACCGCGGTGAGGTGGCACATGAAGAGGGAATTTCTATTTGTAATGATAAATTCCTTTGTAGAAAGAATTTCGTTACCATTAGTAATATCTCTTTCTCACAATGCTTGTTTGAAGATCGCGGAAAGCCTCGCTGTGGTGACGGAATGCTCAGATACGCGCGCTTATGAGCTCGGTGACGGCTCGGGCTCGACGGTCGACATTGGTGCAGCAGGAACGACGAGAATCTGGCGCAGTTTATATTCTATTCTCCTAAATCGCTTTTCCTTTTAATAGATTGTAATCTATTCTAACTCTATCTAGGTCATAGAATCACTAGGTTTTTAGGTTGGCCAGACATAACTCTCATACGTAATATTTGATCCTTGTGTTCCAGGTTTGTTATGGTGGCATCACCTTTGTTTTGGCCGACGTTTCGACAAAACTCGTCTTTTTTAAAGGCCTGAAAGTACTTCGAAACTTTAGATCAGGCAGCTCAATCCGCCAAAGGCATACCTCATCACATCTCTAATTACGATGGGTTCCCAAATGTCAAGGAGTGCCCCTTTAAGAGACGAGTTCTGTCGGAGCGTCGGCCAAAATAAAAGTTATACACCATAACAAACCTGCGTGGCACACAAGGATCAAATATTCTTTTATCTCATACGTAACTCTACTCGCATCGCGAACGATTGTTGCTCTATAAAAACTTATTATTGGTTAAATTACCCAAGTTTGAGGTTGTCCTAATAAAAGTGTGCGATCTACCGCCTGGCGGCAGAAGCACGAGGTGCTCGAGTTCACATGGTGCATCAGCAATCGCAACCGAACGTGCAGAGTGGATTTTGAACCAAGGCCAACCCAAGGGAGCAAGGACAACTCGAAAGGATAAAGGTGCAAGTTTAAGACCACTTATTTTATACCAGACATTCTGCGGCCTAGCAACCGCCAAACGTCTGGTTGGGGGCTTTGCCCCCAAACCTTCGAGAATAGAACACCCGACCGTCTTCTTATCCTCTTTAGGCCTTCTCTCATTCATTACAGTAAAAAAAACTAGTCTTACCATATAGAATAGTATAGCGGGACACGGTAGGATAGAATCTCCACGTCACGCTAGACGACGATACTGTCCCCTTAGGCGCCTTTTATACTCCCGCCGCGGCGCGGCGCGTCAAGTCGGGGCGCGGTGCGACGGGCCGCGCCGCGCTCCGAATTTGACGCGCCGCTGCACGATTGCAGCTAGAAAGGGGAGCGTCAGCGACGCGGAGCACGAGCTTCTGAGCACTACGGTCAGGGCTCCATGACGGATGAAGAAGGAGGCGGTCCATGAGTCATTGGAGGACCAAAACAGAAGAGATTCCTCTGGCTGATGAGCGGAATGCATCTTGCCAATGTTAGCGGTGAGATTCCTGTGAGGAACGACGAATCCTCTCTTGAGGCTCGGGTCGAAGTCGTCCGCTCAACCTACGGTTGAAACTGGTGAGTGTGGTATGGAGTCGAATCCCCTGCAAAGCAAATGGCACTAAACTACCTTTTATTTTGCAACATGTGCAGGTCCAAATCCAAAGCTGCTAGAAGGCACTCATCGTCGAGAATCAGCCAGAATTCTCTCTTATATGGCCATTCCGGTTCATTGTGCACTAAACACATCTTTAGCGTAGTAGGTGAAACTTCGGGAATGTCTACACATCTCCATTCGCTCCTTAGGTTACGCATGTTAGGGGGGGGGGCTGAGGTCATGGTCACCGATTTCGCCCAAGCTCCAGCGTAATACAAAAAAACGGATGCCGGATTCGTGATCAGCACTCTTTACCCCCTCCCCCTACATCCCGCGCGATGTTGGGTAGAAAAAGTTTTTTTTCTCCTCCAGCTCTGGAGTCCTGAAAGTACAGTAGTTCCACCATTCTGCTACACCTTTTTTGTTCTGTTGCTTGGGAAGCCAAAACAAAACAGGCATAGCAAAATAATCCACTCCGGTGTGAAATCTCCCACTCCACACCAAGCCTGCCGCAGCTGATCGCGCCGCGCCGCGCCCTTCCCTCCAGCGGCGCGATTCGCCGAATACCGTAACCCGAAATTCCGTCAAATATGGTGTTTTGAGGCGGCGGAGTATGAAATAGATGCGGCGCCGCCGGGCGGGCGCGAAAAATCGATAGCTATAACGACCATCACGCCGCGCCGCGTGACGGCGCGAGTATAAAAGACGCCTTCCTACTTTTACTGGTCCCCCTTTACTGGTGCTCTCTTCACTGATCCCCCTTCACTGGTCAACCCTCTAAAGGTCACCCTTTCACTGGACCTCTTACTCCTACACCGGTACCTTCACTGGTCCTCTTTCCACAGGTCTCTCCTTCACTGGAGCCCCCCCCTCACTCCTTCACCGTTCTCCATTACCGGTTCCTCCTTCACTGGTCTCCCCCCCCCCCCCCTTCTTCTGTCCCTACTACTCCTCCCATCTTCACAGGGCCTCCCTTTACTAGTCCCCCTTTACTAGTCCCCCATCACTAGTCCCCTTTCATTGCTCAACTCTTTTCCGTCTCCCTTCAGTGGACCTCTCCCCCCCCCCTTTACCGGTCCCCTTCGCTGGTCAACCCTCTATCGGTCCTCCCCCTACCCTCTTCAATGGACCCCCCCCCCCTCCTTCACCGGTCTCCTTTATTGGTCTACCCTTCACAAATCCCCATTATCGGTCCCACCCTCACTGGTCCCCCTTTACTGGTCCCCTTTCTCTAGTCGCCTTCACTGGTCAACCCTCTATCGGTCTCCTCCCTTAGTGGACCCCATCCTTCACCGGTCCCCCATTACTGGTACCACCTTTTTTGCTTCCCTTTACTGGTCCCCTATTACATGTGTTCAGAACTCGGACACTCCTTACGTGACATCGGTGACACATCTTTTGAATCCATACACCCACTGCGCGCCATCGTTGACACTTCATGTGAATCCGGACAGAACTTCCGCGACATCGGTGACGCCTCTTCTAAGCTCGAATGCCGGTTGAACAACATCGGTGACATGTGTTCTCACCGAGACATGCTTTGCGCGACATCGCTGGCACTTCATATGAATCCGTAGAGACCTTTCGCGACATCGGTGACACCTCTTTTAAACCCGAACGACTGTTGAACAACGTTGGTGACACGTGCCGTCCTTTTTCTCAACCCGGACGCCCTTTGTGGACGCCCTCTGTTAACCTCTTCTTGACCCAGACACTCATTACGCGACATTAGTGACATGTCTTCTGAACCCAGACGCCTGTTGAACAACGTCGGCGACGCCTCTTCTGAACTCGGACGTTGCTTTCACGACGTCGATGCTTTCACGATGCTCGAAACTCAGACCCCCTTTGTGTGACATCAGCGACAAGTCTTCTGGCCCCTCTCAACACGACATAGGTGACACCTCATCCGAACCCGGATGGTTGTTGCTCGACGTCTGTGAAAGGCCAGATGGACAGACGGAAGGACCAGACGGACGGACAGAAGGACGGACAGACGGAAGGCCAGGCACAACCGCTTACTCTTTTATATATAGTAGGATGAGTAGCACATGTTCTGACTGCGCCTAAGATTTCTTGCAAAAAATTCTGCCTGAAGTTCAACATACTTATTGGGAAGGCCATAGAACGGTAATAGTTGCGGAACACTGGGATAATTGCAAATTCCAGTCTTTTTGGAAAATGGACTTGTTCCAGCTCGGGTGCCTCGGAAAAAATCAATAGATAACTGTGACGATAAATGGCTGCTTCACTGCGAGTGCTGAAAAGCGTCCTTACGCGGCACTCGAATGCCCTTTTTGAGTAGCTACTGCAACTTGAAAGAGCTCTAGCATGCGAGGGATCAAACCGAACCAGTGATCTTCTCCAAGAGATCCGCGATGAAGGAACAAAAACCAAAGTATTGTGCGCGTCATTTGAAAGCTCCTTTTCAGAGTTTGCTGATGCAGTTAACTTTCTGGCTGCTTCCCTCAATAGGGACGAGTACCAAAAGGTGTCGTGCACATAGAAAAGTCACAGAAACTGATTTCTCAAGTGGAGGACCTGCTCGCTCAATGCGAAGTGAAGAAACAACAAATTGTTCCGCAAGCCCGCATGTCAGTTGGCCGACCAAAAGCTACTCAATCGGACCACGGCTTTGGCAAAGAACTTCTCTTCTTAGAGTGGAACTTTCGAAGATCCCCATTCCAAAATTCTCAGAAAAATGCTGGCAATGGGATGACTTTTGGGAACTCTGCAATGTCACTCAACGTCACAATGCGATCCCTACCAATTCCGGACCTACAAAGATTCAACTACCTGCTAAGCTCATTAAAAGGGGAATCCCACGAGTCCATTGTACGATTTCAAGTCAGCTCGACAAATTGTGCGCCAGCTATCGCTCATTTGCAATAACGTTATGAAAGAATTAGTGAAATTGTTTGCGATCTGCACAGGAAACTTGAAAATAGAGTGCCAGGAGTGCAAACCTCAAGGACCAACGCAAGCTTTTCGACAAAATCTCCGTTATCGATGCACAGTTGGAAGCTAATGGTCAAAATCTCGACAATCCATGGCTCTTAACCAAGAACTTGTAAACTCTTTCGTGCGTTGGCTAAAAGAAGAGATATTGTGATTTTTGTCGCTGTTTCGAATTCCGATTAGGTGTATTAGCATGAGGCAACTTTTGAGTTTTGAGTTAGAATACGCTCTTTCAGTCTTGTAAGACAATCAAAGTTAACCTGAATTGCGCTGAGTTGTTATTGATGAGTTGCAAGGGGTAACCTCTCTTTAGCAGGCATCTTGCTTGCAACTTCTTTTCAAGCAGGTTGAATTTGCGTATGCAATCGATTTCTTCAAGTGGGACACTCCTTCCTGCTCCCAGTTTCCCACTTTTACTTTTCCCTATCCAGCATGCCTCGTCTCACTTATTGAACGTTTTTGTGTCTCCGGGCCGCCACTGGGTGCGCACCAGTATAATGAGACTCCTAAGATACAGGGTGCGCCCGCTGGTGCGTGTCCTGGGAGACCCTGGATCACAAACTACACCGCGAAAGGCCTTTGTCATACCATCGCTCACCCCGAGCGACGCCCAATGATATGCGCCCATATCGATTCCATCGCGCCGCCCGATCGATATGGGAGCATATCATTAGGCGTCGCTCGGGGTGAGCGATGGTATGACAAAGGCCAAATACATTGTATCTTCACAGCTACTTCGGCTGGTGTCCACCTTCCTATAGATTGCGGTTTGGTTCATATTGCTGCTACGTGTTTTCCGTGATATACTAGGATGCTCCAAAAAACTTTTTCCCTTTGCAACTCCTGGAGCATCTAAACGTACTCCGGTTAGAATGGCTTTTTTGTAGAATCCGCATATAGACATCCGCATCCGCTTTCCTACCGCTGAATCGACTGAGAGTAATGCTTACCACTCAGAACGCGCATTTGGTTGGTCCTTTGCTTTTATTTCAAATGTTGTATTGCCATTAACCAGTACTTGGAAATGCTTGTTTTTCTTGCTAAGTTTATTTTTTGCCCACTACTCTGTCCCTACTAACCTTGACTTTCATTGTTAAAACTCCCAGCACGCCTCTCAGGGCGTAGCATCTAAAAATAAAAATAAAAATAAACCTTGTGAAAAATGGATGAGGCGCGAGGCCTCGAAGAAGTGACCTTTCTGGTGTTTTTGTGTATTTGCAGGTTGCTTGTTTTGTTCTATTAAGTGTTCTGTTAGTATTTGTGTACATTATTATTGTAGTGTATCTGTATTTTCCCACCAGCGGGATCGATCGATCGCCGTCCGCCTCGCCCGTGCCCAGTGCCGGCCATTAGGATGCACTTAGGGCCCGGCCTTCCCCGCGCCAACTCTATATAAAGGGGGCCGGGGTGCGCCGGGGTCAGTCTGACTGGTGTTGAGGTCGCGAGCGGCTGGTCTTGGAGTCTTACCTGGTGCAATGTGGCAAGCGGCAGGTCTCGCATTCTTGTCTCGGTCGTATCTGGCGATCGGCCGGTACAGAGAGGAGCGCGGGCACAGCAGAGGCGGATGGACCGAACCCTGGTGCCATAGTAGCCAAATAAATCGATTCTCCTGTCCGGTTCAGGCCACATCTCTAGACATCCGTCTCCCGGGTGAAACATCCCGGCGTGACAACCTGTACCTACCAGATCTCTTTACGTGAACGAAAGATAGGTTGCTACAAGGTAGCGTTAGTGGGAAAAAAGCACATTCGGAAAATGGCGAGAATCTTCGCAACAACCTGGTAGTTTAGAATGTTGGGAAATGTTTTCACGCTCTATTCACGTAATTATTTTCAATTCATGAGAGCAGAGGAACTATGTGTTGGATAGTACCATCGCCTTTCATGCGCCATATTTTAAGAACCTACATGCATCAGATGCATTAAAAGTACAGCTGTATTTTGAAATCATGTCGAATGCTGATTGTATTCATAACAACCTACGTCTAGAAGAGATTAGAAATAGCACTAAGAAGGCAGGATAAAATGAAGGAAAATATACGACATAAATTCCTCTAGCAAGGCTAGTTGGCATGACTATTACAAGGCCTCACATGCCTCGGCAATCCATGCCCGTAATATTTTTAAAAGAGTTGGAACCAGCTTATAGATCCGAACAAGATGCAAGGCTTACCCTGTGACAGCTTGGAATTCAACCAGAACTTAGTATTCTCTCGGTTTCGGTATATTGAGAGTTGAGCCTTATCCGATTTTTACCCGATTTTATTCGAATAATTGTATTTCTGATTACCTCTTTGGATGATTCAGAAGAGGGTAATTTTGAAAACCCAGGATCTTTGGATGATTCAGATAACGGTATTCCAGACGCGTCTAGTGACTAAGACATCACGTTTGGGTAAATAAATCTTTTACAGCAGGGTAACTACTGCAACCCCGTTCCGGCATCAAAAACTTTGAATTATGCTAGCCATAAAGGTAGTTGACGAAAGTGCTCTCTGAAAATATTTATTTCTACACAAATTCCGCTTGGCATTGATTTATGTGGTTTGCAGTTTAATGGGAAACATTGCGTGGGTTTTTCGGTGCCATAGGTGGATTAGTATAATTGGGCAAGTGTGTAAAATGACGTGTAAATGTGCAACTGCGATTTCACCTCGTACCGAATGTAGACAGCAGGCAGATCGGGCGATAGTTGCCAATGTCGAGCACGTCTCCCTTCCTGTACAGCAAGACGGCCCGCTGGTCTTCCACAGAGATGGAACCTTGCACTCCGACAGGTAGCGTGTGAAGAGCCGCGCCAAGGTGTTGATTAGCGCTGGCGGAAGGTTCTTCAGGTGTTCGGGTCTGATCCTGTCGGGACCGAGTGCTGTTCGTTTCTTCACCGACGAGATGACGTGTCGGATCTGGGAAGGGAGAACAGAGGGGATGACGTATCCATCCTGCGGAAGATGGCGTGGGGGCAGGTGGACGTGGCTATCGAAGAGATCGGAGTAGAAGTCGTGGATGACCTTCTCCATGGTCTTTCTGGAAGAGGTGACGCTTCCGTCAGGACATCGGGGAGCGGTCATCTTGGTCTTGAAGTTGGCGAAGTTCCTGCGGGCATTGCGGATGCTCAAACCTGCCTCTGCACCTTCAGCCAACACTTCCGCCCTTCTCTCCTTAAGATCCTCCTTTATCGCCCCTCTGCATAGCTTCGCACGTCAGTTGGTAGTTGCCTGACGCTCGTGCTGCTCCACGTTTGCATATCAGCTGACGAGCTTCCGGGGACAGACGTCTTTTGGTGGTCCTAAAGCTCTCGATTTCGTTAGTGACGTCGTGGAGATGATGCACGAAGAGTCGAAAACCTCTACGATGTTTCCCATTACGGTATCTTACTAAGGGGTAGCAAGAGAACCGTATGGGTCGAAATGAATGGTCCTTCTGGGACTCCCATGTTGTCTCTTCCCGTTGACGCGAAAAGCGAAACCCCGCGTGAGACTACGGATCGGTTAGGCAATACTTGCGGTTGGAGGTGATGTGATCGATCTCGTTGAGAAACTGGCAACCAGGGGATTCCCAGGTCCATCGTAGGGCGGAAAGCTTCTTATACTGTGAGTTTTCATGGATGGTCTTTTCGACATGATGAATTCACCATCAGAGGGTCTTTCGCCTTGCTCGACCCACTGCAAACCGTAGGCCCCGATGTGAAGTTGTTCAGGCGACCTTCGCGGCCCGATCTTAGCGCTGAAGTCGCCGACAATCACCTTGCAAAGCTAAGGTCTTCCTTATCGAACAGGTCCAGCTCCACGTAGAACGCTCCGACCTCTTCGTCGCTATAGTCGGATTTTGGCCTGCACACGACGAATATGATCAAGGCTACTGTGGAGCCAAATCGCTCCAGCCGCTAGCGTCCGATTCGGTTTGTCAGAGACTCTTGCGCACCGATGTTCATGGCCAAGTGCGTGTTAACAAGGACACCAACGCCGTATACTCCCCCCCCCCCTTGTCGCATGTTCCGAAGATGAGGCGGCGCCTCCTCGTTTCGGTTAGCCCACGCCGTAGTTGATCTTCTCAGCTTGCATAATCAGGTCCTAGACGAATGCTTCCGATGGAAGCGTATGGGCGATACAAGCGCAGATCGTCATCCTAGTCCTTCTCAATTTGCGCAACCTGGTTAGGGCATGAGATTTTAGCAGCCGCTCCGTACTCGTCCTTCCCATCGCTGCAGAAATGGGGGCAGTCAACCACAATGCCCGAAGGGAAGGGCGAGACTTTTCAGGCTTTTCGACACTTTTCGAATCGCCCTTCGATGTTCTCCCAGTCCACCGAGTGCATGTTTTGGCTGGGAGAGCGGTATACAATCTGCGCAGACTCGAGAACACCCATGCACTGCCGGCATGAACATGCCGCGCCCACACAATGTATAAGACTGCTCTACACAAAAGGAGCACGTCCATGCCAGCAACTCATCTGTGTCTTGGGAAGTGCCCGGTCGATTTTGGCTCGCGATTCATTAGCCCATCGACCATGAGGAAGGAGGGGAGCACAAGGAATGCGAGCGACAGCTGGCCCAAAGTCTTTCCAACAAGAGAGTCGGAAGATTCTCTCGAGAGGAAGATCCATGACCCAGTGGTTTGGCTGGCAAAATGGTAGACTTGGAGGCAAAGCATGCTCACAAACTCCCAATTGGTTCCCAAAAGCTCTTAATTATTCATAGGAAGGTCGATTTTTCATTATTGCTCAGTCGTTTTGCTTCTTGGAAGATCGCTCTGCATCAGCTCATACAGTTTCATTGATAAAGCGCCTTGGAAAACACACACAACCAGTAGATACTCGTGGAAAGCAGGAAAATCGCGACATTCGAATACACCGGGGGCCGGATTCATCAACGACTAACCCGCGGGTATAGGGGTAGACATACCCACGATGAATTCTGCGTCTCTGACTCTTTCCTCATCTCTGCCTGACTCTTATCTTCTCTCTACCCCTTATATCCCGCATACCTACGGGTTTAATTGTTGATGAATCCGGCCCCAGAACGGCAGGACCGCAATGTGATAGCCAGGTGCCACTGTGCAATGTACAGCTCAGGCGACTAGGTATGGAGCTCGTAGACAGATGATGATGGTGGTGGCGACAATCAGGGTGGTGAAGGCGATGAGACCGAGCCGGTCCACGACGATGGCTGCGAACCGCCACTCCAGCGCGACTCGGCTCTCCTCCTCCCCGTCGTCGGACCGTTCGCGGATCATCTAAACAACACGGGCTGTAGTCGATCTTATTGGGGGCTGCCCTCCAGTGAGCAAGCTGTTCGATACTGAGCTGTCAGCTGTCATCGACAGAGGAATGGGAATTTTAGTCACTCTTTTTACGAGAACTAGTCGAGTTTCAACAAACTGCGGTGCACCTATGCACACAGACACAAAAACAAACAGCTCTAATAGATCATAAGGACCTCATGCTAAACGATTAAAGCAAACAACTGATTCCCGTACAAGAAGTGACTTGATTCCACTGTAAAGTTTTTAGAAAAGGAGGACAAATACACTACGTCGCAGTTGATTCGCAGCTCCTACCTTGACGTGGTCGTGAATTTTCTGGAGCACCCGGATGCGCTCTATCACTCGGCTATCGTCCTTTACTTTGGCACTCACCTGAAGAAGAAAAGTTGATCGTGCTTAGCCTAGCTTGAGCCGAGGAGGAGCTGCTGGATGAAAATACGCATCATGCAATGTTTTTAAGGCCATCCTTTGTTGGTTTGCACATAACCGCATTTGCTACTGATTAAAACTGATGGTAGGACGGAATTGAAGCATACGGAGGGCAGATGTCTGTCTGATATACAACGAAGGCACCACGTCGATTTCAGCAAACGCCGAGTCACCTAGCCAGCTTTAGGAGACATGGCTACGTTCTCCTCATCCTGGAACCGGAAAGTTGCTCTGTTATGGATACTGCTGGAAAGTAAAACCACGTTGTCTGCTACTTCTACACGGCTTCTCCAGGAGCTGGCCGAGGCAGTGCGCTATAACGACAGGGATGTCTTGCTGGGGAATTTGTGGTGGATATGGGATTCCATTCAAGCACGGAAATGGCTCCGAGTCGCCTTTCTGCAAAAGTGGCGAGTGGATACTTTTGGTGATTGTCGAGGGGTATAACCGATAGAGTACCCCAAGCTTAAAGCCTTCAAGATGGTCATGGAGAGTTTTGCAGTAGCACCCTTGATATCGATGAATCTTGGTGACTACAGCGTTTGCGCTTAACTTGTACCCGTAAAGGCAAAAACAATAATCAAGTTGTCCAATCTGAGAAGTTTTATGCAACGCTGCAACATAAAAAAAACAAGTCAGAAATCAATTACCTGAGAGATGAAGTTCTCAAAATTTTCTTTCGCAAACAATCCAGTGCCGTATACATCTTGTTCTTCCTAAAGCATGAACAAGATAAATCTTTCATGGAAAAAAGAAACTGAAGCGGAATCCGCACATAGTCAAATGCCGTTTTCGTGCCTCGTCGCCGTCGGCTTCTGTTCGACCAGCTATCCTGCATCGTCTTTATATTTGTTTGCCTTCCAGGAAACTCCATTCTCAAAAACCAAGGAGCCCATTCAAGCAGCAAAAAGCGCACCTAAAAATACTAGGTGCGCCTTAACAGATGACATTACCTCACTTCTATTGCAACTCACTATCGCTGCATCATGTACCGTATGGGTTCAGGTTGTCCCTGCTTTCTACCTCAGACCCTCAGCCAGATAACAAAATTTATGTTAGTGAAACGGTGCGCTTCTAATACAATGGCTTGCTCGACAAAAGGGGCCACTTCTGGGAAGTGTAGCAGACGTACCCAAAACGTCATTCGAAGTGTATTGTGATGGCCGCGGAAGTGGTAGCTTTGAACGAATACGGTGAAAGAGGTAGCCAGGACCGAAATGACCATACAACTTTGGAAGAAAACTCCTGCAACACAGTATTTGCTTTCCGTCGGATTTCACAAAGTGTTAGTTAAGTACGAATCTATACCAGAAGTGTTAGACGGATAGTTCAGAAAGGAGCGGGGCAGGGGCGAAGTACTCACCGAGCAAAGGGACTGCTTCAGATGTGTGTGGTGTCATCTCATTCATGATTGTGAGAAAAATGCAGATGGCCAAGGAGACCGAGATCTGGAGTCCAACTTTTTCACATGTTTCCGGACTCAGAGTGAACCCGAGCACTACCAGCACCATGGTGAGCATACACGGCATTATTAAGTTGAATGCGTAGTACCTGAAATCGCGTTTTAAGAGAGAATGCGAGATTCGTGGCAGAAAACGTGGTAGAGCTGATATTGATGCAATTTTGTACGTCGGTGTCGAAAATAGAATAACATATCCCAGTTTTCATTTATGAACATTAGTGTGGTGGAAAACGTTGCCACGACTGTATGCATAGTCAAAACCTGCTCACAGTGTTCGTCTTCGAAGGTGAAGAGTGAACTTGATATCCTCAAAGGCTTCAGGGCAGCATTCATAGTACTTCACGGACACCTTCGCAGTAGAATCTAGGTGGCACCACTTGAAGGCTGCTTCGTTTTGAGGAAAATTGTAATGATCGAAAGGTACTCAGGATGATCCATTCTCCGTTGGGAAGGTACTCGGAGAAGTCGAAGTCGCCAACTGCCAGCTCAATTTTGTCTCTGCTGAACGACCACGAGCCGAACTGCAACACGAAACTCGTTGAAGACGACAGCTGGATGACTGCGACCACGGAGGCACTGAGAGCGAACCTTGAAGAAGCAGATTTGCTCGTCGAAGGGGAACCAGTAGATGTCAAGCTTGCATGAGATTTTGAAAATCCCAGGCGGCACCCAGTTCACTATGCCGTCGTGGTAGTTGAGGAGATTCACCTTGTACGTGGAGTCGAAGGCTGGATCAACACTGGAAAACGGGCACTCGCATGTGGTGTGGAAGAAAGGCAAGTTCGGTGATCCGCTAGAGGCGCGGCTTTCATGCAACCGAGTCGCTAGGGTTTAACTCCACGACTAGACTAAGCCTGGTATCGGGTGGCCTCTCCACAGCCTGGCCGTGCGACACAGCTGGCGCGAGAGTGATGAGTCATTAGGGCTCCCTAGAGAAAGAGCCGGGTTCGTATGTTAGGCCGCTCCCTGGGCTACGGTAGCGGGCCGCGCCGCGCGCCACCGCCCCCGATCACGGTAGCGTGGCGTGTTGTTGAGCCCGCCTCGGACGGACGGGTCCGACTGCTGCGGACAGGGACGGCTAGTGACGTCATACGCGGGCGGTCGCCGAGTCTGCTGGGGGCGCTAGGGCGCGAAAAGGTGTGCCGACTGCTTTCGACTGCGTTCCTTCTACTAGCGCAGAAGAAGGGAAACAGTTAAATGGTACACAATGTTGGTGGAACATTTGACGTCTTTTGGTAGACTGAGGAAGTGGGAGCGTTTGTTAACTACGTTCGATTGGAATGAGATCTGCTTCATATGACTGAGGAGAAATGGCAAGCCACGTTGTCAGGAGAATTCGAAAAAGGATTGTTCTGAAACTTTTATTTAGAAGTTTCAGAACCAATTGCAAACTGCAAACTGCAAACTAACAACAACAAAACATGCACACTTTTATCGGGAAGGGGATACAATGGAGTAGAAGCTTGAGCTTATTCCCGATTCTCTGGATTAATAATGGATTATCTCAACAAGAAAGAAAAATCGGGGGCATATGTAAACCGTTTGGAAATAGTATAAAACTCGAACTATAGGGGGGTGGGATTAACTACAAGAAAGCTTAAAATTAGAATTAAAGAACACTTGTACCATATTAATAAAAAAGATGTCAACAATTACCTGTATGAACACTTTAATAAAAATTGCATCAGTAAAGAAATTACACTCACAATTCTTGACAGCTTAGAAGATAATTGTGATAAGAACGTTTTAGCTGATAAAGAACTTTTTTGGATCAAATTATTGAATACAGCGTATCCGTTTGGATTAAATGACAACATCAAAGGATATGGCAATATATCTAATTTTTCTAATCCTCTTTTGAACAAACCCGTTCACCCATATTATTGTTTTAGAGTTGTTAAAACTAGAAAACGTAGTACTAAAAGGAATAAAAACAAAACACCTTTAGATATAACCTTCTGTTTATCAAAGATTAACACTGCAAACAGTAGTATTGAATTATTTAGGTTCATAAATTCGCTAAACAAAAAACATATAAAAAAACTCCTAGTTTTATGTTATAATTCTAACTTTCTATCTTGCATACAAGACGAGGTTAGACAAAAGCTTTTATGTATTCTATGTAGATTTCAGCACACCTCTAGCACCTGTAAACCATTTAGAGATCAGTTTTTTGTTGTCAAAACTGAATATATTCACAATATACTCGATCAGATTAACTTCAATCAGATTATTAATAGTAATTATATTAAAAGTATTGTTGGTTGTAACAACACCTTTCGAAGGTGTATGTTAGTATATGAATACAACATGCCTATTTCTAAAACAATTTTTAATTACAATCAAGTGTTATCCAATCTAAATTTTGAGCAAATGCGCAGCTTAATTAGCGGTAACTGTAAATGTGATAACGTAGAGTTCGAAAGGTATAAAGATAAAGATCATGGACACGTAGTTACAGGAGATTTAAAGATAATAAAAGATCCTTCGCTTTATTATATTATGAACATTTCATTCCACTGCCTGCGTTACTCGCGAGTGGTTGGTTGGCTCTAGCGGTCTGAGTGTGCTGTTGTTGGAATTATCGAAGTTCTGGCTGTTCCCTTGCGGCAAGGGTTATTATATCTGTTCGATTGCCGCCTAACGAGGTGTATTTCTTACGAAAGTACTCACTCCAATCGACTTATTGATTCTTTTCTTCGTTCACTTGTTTCCGGTTCCGAAGCTCGTCATGGAAAAGGAGATTTCTGATGCAATTGACCGTTTGAAGAACGACCCGAATATTGCCAGTCACGTCAAAGATTTATTGTTATACTTATATCGATCTAAAGAGCAAATGGACTATCTCGTCGCAAGAAATCGGCAGCTTGAAGAAGAACTACTGACTCTTCGTCAAGAAAACATGAAACTGAAGAAACAATGCTCTAGTTCCGAAGCTGCTGTGAAAAAGCTACAGCCAAGTCAACCGCAACCACAAGTGGCTGAAATGATTTCCAACACCTCTGTCGATCCCAATGATTCTTGTGAGGTTGAGCGCCGTAGGTCACTTATTCTTAAGGGTGTTCCAGAACAAAAGTCTATGACACTCAGTAGGCGTCTTTCTTATGATTTCATGACTGCTGTTAATGTTCTCCTTTTCTTGAACATAGAGTGCTCTCCGACTGCTGTATATCGCCTTGGTAGGCCCAAGCCTGGCTACAACCGTCTTCTGAAAATAGTACTTCCATCCTCGTCTCTTCAATCGTTAGCACTCCAGAGGGCGCACCGTCTTCGTTTTTATCCTGGGAAGGGTCTCTTTCTAAGAGAGTCTTTAACATATGAGGAGAGAAAACGAAGGAAAGAGTGTCAAGTCCATGGTGGAGTGAGGGATGGTGGTACAATTTATCCTCCAGCTCCTGTGTCGCGAGACAGGATCGGGAATGCGGATATTTCTGTCACCAATCAGCCCTCCTCCACAAATCCCACTGTTCCTGCTCACTTGTATAGTCAGCGTGATACTTTAAATTGAATGTAGCTCGCATTTGGTCTCGTTGTCTGAAATGTTTTTATAGTAACGCTAGGTCCGTGGTCAAAAATGCGAGCCATATTGATTATGTGCTGGGTTATTGCTATGATTTGTATATTTTCTGTGAAACTTGGCTTACTTCTTCTCATGTGCTGTCTAGTTTATTGTGCTGCCTATGCAGTGGCTACCATGTGTTGCGCTGCGACCGAGTCAGGAAACAGGGAGGTGGAGTAATTATATTTATAAGGAACAGTTTTGGCTACACTGAGGTTTACTCTGAGTCTGTTCCTGATTCTTATGAAATGCTAGCGGTAGATATTCTTTTCGATTGTTACAAAGTACGGCTTATTGCAGTTTATAGAGCTCCATCTTGTTCAGCTGCTTCAAACGAGTCGCTCGTGAATACTCTAAGTGACATCGTTTCATGTGAGCACCCTTCCATCATTACAGGTGATTTTAACTACGCGGATATCGATTGGAATGATCTAGATAAGCCAACCTCTTCTTCCTCTTCTGTGTTCACCGTTTTGCTAACTACACATTGCATAAAACAATATGTTAGATTTCCTACAAGAGGTAATAATACGCTGGACCTTATATTGTCAAACGATGATACGTTAATTGGCAGTGTTAGGCTTGAGCCTCCTTTGGGATCCAGTGATCATAATAGTGTGGCATTCGAATTGTCTTGCATTTTCCAGGAAGCGAGGTTTACGTACGTCAGGCATTTTTCTGGATGTGATTACAGTAGGTTGAATGAATATTTGTATGGTATTGATTGGAGATCTTCTTTTGAAACGGCCGCTTCGGTAAATGATAAATATGAAATGTTTCTTGCTATCTTACATCATTCTATTGATATGTTTGTGCCATGGAAAAAAGTTCCAACTTCTAAGTCCTTCCTACCGAAATACCTCCAAAATATGGTTGAACATAGAAGCTGTTTGTTTAAGTTGGCTTGTATTACTCAATTGGCCGGAGATTGGGAAAAGTTTCGTAGTTTTTCTCTTAGATTTGAGTCACGTCTGAAGAAGTACAACAGAAATTTAGAAAAAAGGATAATCTATTCTAATCATAAGAGAGGTTTCTTCAAATTTCTAAACAAAAGAATGAAAACAAAATGTAGTATTCCTAGTCTTCAAAAAGGAGAGTCTAGGGCATTTTCTGATATGGACAAAGCCAACGTACTTGCAGATAAGTTTGCTGAGGTGTTCATTCAAAGTGATGACAACAATTCCACCTTCAATGCTGCAGTAAATATACCTATGTCTCTCTTTCCGTGGTGTGATGGTGTAACAGTATACAAACTTCTCAATGATTTGCCATACTCGTATTCTATTACACCAGATCATATTCCCGCCGCTTTTGTACGAAAGATAGCTCACGTTATTGCCGAACCATTAGCATATTTGTATAACCAATCTTTGATTTGGTCGGAAGTTCCATTAAGGTGGAAACATTCTTTTGTAACACCGCTACTCAAAAAAGAACCGGCTAATTCTGTTGATAACTATAGGCCTATTAGTATCACCTCTTTCTTCTGCAGAATTTTTGAAAAAATTCTCAAAAAACATATAATGTCCCATTTAGAGATTAACAAAATCATTCCTGGTAATCAGCATGGGTTTGTGCCGCACAAATCTGCAGTATCTAATCTATTGGAATGTATAAATGACTGGACTGAATACTTGGATAAGAAAGGATGTTGCGATGTAATTTACTTCGATTTTTCGAAGGCTTTCGATAGGGTCGACCACAGTAAGCTACTACACAAGATTGAAAGTTTGGAGTTCCATCCTATAGTAGTCAGCTGGATAAAGGACTATCTGACAGAGTGGAGTTTCCAGGTTAAAGTCGCTCACAGCTTCTCCACTACTAAACCTGTTTCAAGTGGGGTGCCCCAGGGTGGGGTGCTGTCCCCAATTCTTTTTGCTATTTATACGTCTGATCTACCTGTAATTTTAGAAGGATGTGGTGTCAGTTGTAAGCAGTTCGCAGATGATGTAAAGATATATAAAAGTATCAGAGGCCCAAGTGACATAGAGTCTATTCAGTCTGCCCTTGATGCTATACAGATGTGGTCTGAAACATGGAGACTCCCCCTAGCACCTGAGAAAACGGTATTTATGAGGATGGGTAAATCTGATTATGACGCCAACTATAGCATCAAAAATCACTCATTAACACCCGTTTCTCGCGTCAAAGATTTAGGATTTCACTACGACAATAAGCTTGACTTCTCCGAGCACTACAAAATGATTTACAATAAAGCGTCTTCTCGAACATTCCTTATATTCAAAGCTCTCTCTATAGTGGATCAGGGAATGCTTCTTAGGGCTTACAAGTCATACATTCGCCCTATTGTGGAGTATGGTTCACCTGTCTTTTCTCCTTCGAAATCAAAAGACATCGCTCTTCTTGAAAAGGTGCAAGACAATTTCACTCGCAAATTATTTTTTAGGATAGCTTGTAGTAGATCTATAAGAGCTCCTCGTCCTGTAGCTAGAAATAGCGAATATAAGTTGCATTCCTTAGTCTCTCGTCGTAAACTTACTGATGTCTGTGTGGTTTTCAAACTCCTGACTGGCCTAATTGATGTAGATGCTTCAAAATTCTATCGTATAATAACATCTAGAACTAGGGGCAGCTCAGAAAAAATATCTTACGGTGTACCCAAAACGAATACCAGGTCATGTAGTTTCACGTGCAGGGCTGGTTCCAGCTTTATCTCGCTAAACTCCTGTGTCCCTCGATCGTCGGCACATTACAGGCTGTTCAAGCACATGGCTAGAAACAAGCTTTTACATTTCTAGATTTAACAGTTGTTCTTCCTGTATTGATGTTTTGTATTGTACTACATCCTATATCACGTATGCCTTATGCATCGTACAGAAATAAATAAATAAATAAATAAAACAAAGGAACAAAGTTTCGGATAGGGAGAAATTGTAACAAACAGAATATTTTGGAATGGCTTAACAAAACTCTACATTCTATCATTACTTCCTTCCACAATAAATACAAACTTGACAGTAAACAGGGACAAGATATTTACAAATTCCTTCGTAATAAAATGCTTTTTAAACTTAAACCTATGCTTTATGCAGAAAAACTTAACAGTTATGACACAACTTTATTTGATAAAAGATATCTAAGTATAATACAAGATAAATTTGTAATATGTCCATTAGATAAGGCTAGTAATAATTATGGTATTATTTGTAAAAAGTTCTATGTTTCTACTATTATGAAAGAAATGAATTTTAATAACCAAAATATTAATAATACTTATAAAGTTTACAATAATGAGTCTATAGAAGAAATAATACAAAGACATGTAAATGCTTGTAGTCGTTTTAGATTAGAAAACATTCCTAATCCCACTATACCGTTAATTTATTGTATTCCTAAACTTCACAAAACCCCTACAAAATTTAGATTTATTACTGGTGCATATAATAGCAGTATTAAACCATTAGCGGTTGAAATGAAAAATATTTTCACCTTTATCAAATCCCACTTTAGAAGATATGTTAATTCCATCTATAACAGGAACAAAAGATTTATAGGATATTGGGCAATAGATGACATTAATATAAGTAATAATATAACAAATATAACAGGAGAAAACCTTAAAATTTTTTCTGCCGATTTCACTAACATGTTTACTAACTTAAAACACAATGTTATTCTACATAACATAAAAGCTATCCTTTTATTATGTTTTAAGAATTCAGGTAAAAAGTTTATTGCATACAATGGCTTTAACAAAAAAACTTTCTATGTAGATTGTTGTAATAGTAATAGATATAGATACTATGATGTTAATGACCTACTGTATTATGTTGATTACCTACTCAATAATAGCTTCTGCCAAGTTGGAAAAGTAGTTTTTAAACAAACTATTGGAGTACCACAAGGTGGAAACTTTAGTCCGTTGTTAGCGGATCTTACACTGTCATATTTCGAATATAGATACTCCATGGACAATATTACGCACAAGAATTTTATTTTTAAACCTTACAGATATATGGATGATCTTCTTATTGTTCATAACTCGGATACCCGGAATATTGCTAATATTCTTAGTTTCGTTTATGCTGACTCATTACAGATAGAACCAACGCATATTAATGAATATCATTGCAATTACCTAGATTTAGAAATACTAGTCGATAATAACAATTTATACACTATAAACTACAACAAAACAGACCATTATAGCTTTGAGGTAAAAAGGCTTCCGCACGCTACTTCTTTTATAAGCGATCGAATTAAATCTGCTACGATATACACGGAAGTCTTAAGAATAGCACGCACTTGCACCTTACTAGAAGATTTTATACAACGTACCTACTGTCTTTACGCTAGTCTAACTAATAATGGTTATAAAAGGGAAGAAATAGTTTGTAATGTTTTCAAATGTATTAATAAAAATAAATTTATTAAATATAAATATAAGATCTTCAATTTGCAAGATATTAAGTTAAAACTTCTCTCAACTATCTTTTAGAATAATCTCTCTCCTTAATTTGTTATTTTTCGTTTAAATTGTCACTTATTAACAAAAAAGATTCTTACAACTCCTCTTTCCACCGTTAAACTCGATGGATTACACCCTTTTGTGTTAACACACGCTGTAATATTGCTTCTCCGTCGTTTTTATTTTACTTTCATGATTTTTAGTATACTATAGCACCTCTTTAGTGTGTATTGTGCAATCACACACAATACAACTACCTAGCTCCCGGCTCAAATACTTAGGTTTTATTTAATTTTGGCGCCTATTTTGGCCTGGCTGAGTATCTTCTAAGATTATAAATACTCGGTCTGACTAGTTTCTTCGGCGATTTCCATTTTGTTCGCGTTTTGTTCGTGTCTCGCGATTTGTGCGTCTGTCGTGATTCCGTCGTCGTATTCGTCTATATCCCTTGGTGATTCTATTGTTGCAGATTTATTCTTTCACTAAGTATTATGTTATTCTTCTACTACTACGACGTTGTATTTTCTTCGGTATTACTATTCTACTTATTCTACTACTATTATTCGTCACTATTAGTGGATTTTATCCGATGATCGGTGAGTTTTTTCTTCCTTTTTTATTTCACCTAAGGTCTCTCTTCCTTACTGAGGAGTTCCGGGAGAGACCTTATGCTTTTATAAACCTTCGTTTTCTATTATCCGTCTAAGGGTAGGAACGAAACGGATAATAGTTTGTTTCCTCCTTTTTTGTACTGTATAGCATGAATAGAGGAAAAGCTGGAAGGTGTAAGGAGTAGATATTTTGATAAAGTAGCTGGGTAATAATACTTCATTGGAGCATTAATCCGTAACTTTCCTCTTGATTGTAATTTCGCTCATCACTTCCTCGTTACACTTCTCCAACTCGCGTGTGATAGTTTAAGTGTCATGTCGTTCGCAGGCACCCTTTTAGCAAACACTCAGAAACCTTCGTATTTCTCCAAGATACAAGCTGAAGCGGAGGTATTTCACTGTTTCGCTTTTCTACCAAGTCGAAAGAGCGTAGCCAACAGTCGGTGGTGCATAACTTCGTGCTCTAGCGCGCCCATTGATTAGACGCGTATGACGTCACTAGCCGTCCCTGTCGGCAGCAGTCGGACCCGTCCGTTCGAGGCGGGCTCAACAACACGCCACGCTACCGTGATCGGGGGCGGTGGCGCGCGGCGCGGCCCGCTACCGTAACCCAGGGAGCGGCCTAACGTAACGCACCCGAAAGAGCCGCCTGCTGCGGCGGCGGTGCAGGGGTAGTTCTCCTGCTCGTCAGGTGCGACCTCGTTGATTCGGTTCCCATTGCTGCCGGTTTTCGCAATTCACGGTCTATCTTTGAAATGACCTCTTATTCTGAATTATGGCAGCTGCCTGATTAAATGGTCGGGAAAACTACCACATACGTAAAAATGCTTCAAGGTAGAAAACTGCTCTGGTTTTAATGTAACAATGTAATATCGATGTAGAATGTGCTGAAAGATGCATCCACGTCAATCAAAAGTGCAATGAATCAACGACATTTTGTTCTTCCTCATCATACACTCTACTTACCTTTTTGCTTCACACATCTTTTTCTGCTTTCTTGCACGAATGCAAAGGTTGTTAGAAACATCTCCAGTTGTTCATTATATGATTTGGACTCTATTTGTGCAAAATAGCAAATAAAGATGTCACCATAGCAGTTTTTTGCCTTCAAGACTTTTATAAACGTGTATGGTAGTTTTCCCGGCTATTTGATCAGACACGTGTCACACTTCAGAACAAAAGGTCATTTCGAAAAAGGCGAAAAATCGATATCCATGCTGATTGTGGTGCCGCGCCGCGTGGCGGCGCAAGTATAAACTAGGGCTTATAGAGCCTCGATGACTCACCACTCTCGCGCCAGCTGTGTCGCACGGCCAGCCTGTGATGAGGCCAGCCAACCGATTTCGGCAGGCCATACCTCTGCGAAGAAGGCCGTCGCTGTTGCAAAAGTCACTCATTATGGAGATGTCAACGAGAAGCTCGAGTCGGGCGATGGTGAGCAGCATCTGTACCGACTTGCAAAGTTTCGCCATCGGCAGATCGAGGATATTGAGAAGTTTTCAGCATCAATGATGAGAACGGCCATCTTCTTACGGACCGCAAGAAGGCATTGAAGCGATGGCGCGACTATTTTGAGGAAATTTCTACAGTAGAATTTCCTCATCCAGCCATTCCTTCTACGGCTCCAACCACTTCCCCGTTCAGAAGATCACCCTGGAGGAGATTGAAGCGGCTTTGAAGAAGATGAAGCCAAGCAAAGCGACTGGGCCCGATGACATAGCAGCTGATTTATGGAAGTCCAAGTACTGGTTCCCTGCTGAGTGGGTGGCGATGTTCTTTAATCAGGTTGTGACGGAGAAGAAAGTGCCTGAGTGTTGGCGCTAAAGTACGACGATTCCGATTTGAAAGAAGAACGGCAGTCCTGCTGACTGCTCCGATTGCCGCCCGATTCGCTTGCTCTCGCACAGCATGAAGATCTTTGAGCGAATTGTTGACGGACGAATTCGGGACATCGTCCAGCTTTCCAGCAATCAGTGTGGCATCGTGGCTGGCTGTGGCACCGTTGATGCCATTCACGCCGCCCGCCTCCTGATAAAGAAGCATCTCGAGAAACAGAAGCCAGTGCATATCGCTCTACTCGACTTGGAAAAGGCCTTTGACCGCGTACCGCGTGAAGTGATATGGTACGCCTTGCGACATCATGGAGTTCCTGAAGAGCTCATAGAGTGGGTGCGAATTCTCTACTCTTGTCCAAAGAGTCGAGTTCAAGCTGCAGCTGGAACCTCGATGGAGTTCCCCATCTCTGTCGGGGTACACCAAGGTTCTGCGCTTTCCCCACTCCTCTTTGTTGTCGTCATGGATGCCATCACACCAGATCTTCAGAAGCCCGTTCCCTGGACGTTGCTTTCTGACGTGATGCTCGCTAGCGAAAATAAAGGTGAACTCGAGCAAGAGATCGATGTTATCGCTTGGAGAGATTTGGACTCAAACTGAACGTGAAGAAGACCGAATATCTAACGACGGACGTTACTGACAAGGGAAGGGTCTGAAGCGTATGTCTGAACGGGGGGAGCGAGTCATATAGGGAGAATCCTCACCCCTCAATCGGTTTGAAAATGGGTTTGTTTTTTGCCAAGTCGCTAAGCTCAATGAGTAGGGGGTCACAATGGGACACGGCGCAGCAATCGTTTGGGGTTCTTGTACTCCCGCGATGCTTCTGAAGGCAGCGGCTCGGAGCGCAGGTGGGTAGAGGGTTCACTCGTGCGAGGGAGGTCAGGGGTTTGGTTCCTCTGCGTTTTTGCATTTCAACAGATTGGTTGAGATTTGGTGGATTCTGACTTCATACCATTTTCAGACGTTTTCTGCGCATTTTTCCAGCTGTGGTATTCAACCTGGTGATAAATGTTCAGCACCAGTGATACACAAGTACAAAGTGCCTGTGTAGTGAATCGCGGTGTCTTCCTCCATGGTTATGAGCACGCAACCGAAATCCAATTGAAGACGTACCCTTCCCTCCAAAACAAGAGTTCCACCCGAAAACGTTATCATATGCCCACTGCTTGCTTGCCTCTCCACGTCCATCAATTCATCTTGCGGATCCCAATCTTCCTCTTCTTCTTCCTCCACTTCCACCTGTTCGTCTTCGTCAACTTCAAGTTGAAGTGCTTCGAAGTCCTTGAGTATGCTGGCCATCCGTTCGGCCAGCTTGATTTCTTCCCTCGAAGATTCCTTGGCTAAAAGTGGGTCCCACTTCAGCGTGAGCAGGTGGATCACCACTCGACCGTCTGTTGGTGTTAGGTTCTAGAAAACCTTTAGCAGACCTCTGATTTCCAGTGACGGCAGACATGAGGGAAAGAGTGTATCGAGGCCGTCTAGCTTAATTTGCGGGATCCGCACACCTAGTTTCTCATTTGAACCACCTCCGACGTCACAACGTGGTCTCCTTTGGAAATCCGAGCAGGATGGTTCTTCCCGAGGCCTTTGGTCCATGTATGGAAACAGACTATGAGGAGTCTGCAGCCTTTATACGCTACCCGTAAGGTGCCCAGTGGTGCTTCATGCACTTTGTACCTCTGCATCACTGGTGTTGAACATTTATACATCACCATGTTGAATTCCACAACGTACCGCTGGAAAAATGCGCAGAAAACGTCTGAAAATGGTATAGACGTCAGAATCCCCAAATCAGTTGAAATGCAAAACTGCAGCAACGCAAAGGAGCAAAACCCCTGACCTCCCTCGCATGAGTCAACTCTTCACCCACCTGCGCTCCGAGCCACTGGCTGCAGAAGCATCGCGGACGTACAAGACCCCCAAACGCGTGCTGCGCCGTATCCCATTGTGACCCCCTACTCCTTGGGTTTAACGACTTGGCAAAAAATAAACACATTTTCAAACCGATTGAGGGATGAGGATTCTCCCTATATGACTCGCTCCCCCGTTCAGACATACGCTTCAGTCCATTCCCTTGTGAGTCCAGCTCCATCAAGGATAACGGCATCGAGATTCCACGCACTGCAGTCTTTAAGTACCTGGGATAAGCAGTCGCGACTGACGGCAAACTGATGGTCGAAGTGAATTCACGCGTGAGTGCAGCTTGGTGCAAGTGACGCTCGTTGACTGGCGTGCTCTGCGACAAGAAGATACCGGAGCGCTTTAAGTCGAAGATCTACAGAGCAGTCGTCCGGCCAGTAGCGATGTACGGCGCTGAGTGTTGGCCTGCCACTAAGGAAGTTGAAACGCGCCTCAGCGTCATGGAGACGAAGATGCTGTGCTCGACGGCTGGAGTCACGCGCATGGACCGCATCCGAAACGATGTCGTTCGGCGGCAGAAGTTCGGTATCGCGCCAATAGCCGACAAGATGCGCGAAGCTCGCTTGCGATGGTACGGCCATGTTAAGATAGGCCTTAACTTCGAGGTAATAGGAAAGCGGCCTAGAGGGCGCCCAAAGCAGCGCTGGGCTGATACGTTACATACGGACTTGAAAGTAGCTGATGTCCACCCTGATCTAGCGCTGGATCGGGAAAAGTGGTGTCATGACACCAGAATAGCGGACCCCGCCACGAAGCGGGACAAACGCTGAAGAAGAAGAAGAATAAGAAGAAGATACCTCACACAGGAGTTTCATTTTCCAATTTGGACACCCATCTTCGTAATCAGCATTCCGAGCTCTTTCTAATGATCCTGGTCTCAACTTGAAGTTCCACAGGAAGTAGAAACCATTCCCTAGTAAATTACCTGTTATACAGCAGAATATCCGGCTGCCACAGGGTGCCCGCTGGATGTCTGAGATCAGTGACGTTCTCGTAGACGCTCGGCTGCCATCTGAGGTTCTCATCTCTCCACTGGAATTTCAGCCACGCGCTCACCTCCAGCTGTTCCTCTTTTTCATTCTAAACGTAGGAATCGAGTGCAGTGCGGAGCGATTAATAGACACATTTTATTGGGATACATGGCAGTTTTTGAGTCATATCTTCATGGTCAAACATGTCTCGATTCTGTACTAAAACGTAAGAACCTATCTATCTTGCAGTAACTTTAAATCTGGTCCGACCGCGGTTCCTACTATGGTTAAATGAAACTACAGCACATCGCTTAAAAAGAGGAAACCAAATGATGGGATCAGCGCTGGAGTGCACCAGCAAAAAAAGAAAGAAAATCCATTCGAGGATACCTCCAAAGGAATAAGGACTATCATGAAATGTGGCAGATTAGGCACTTGGAGAGCTACAGCATAGGAAACACTGAGATCAGTAGTCGAAAGAAATACTAGAGGGATTCCTACCAGGTTGATGATCTGCTGCATAGCGATCCCGAGAGTGACAACCACCGGCTTTGTGCTGTCCAACACCGGCCGCTCCTCACGGACGTATCCCGCCAATAGATCGCTCATCAGACGCTGCTCCGGCGGAGAGCAGTAGAACATCGGCAGTAGGAGGACGGTCTGGTACCTCATATCTGCAACACGGACTGTTTCTCCTCATGTTCGACGTTCTCGCGCTTTACACTTTACACGTGGGTGGCAAAATCTATTGGGTTGTTCGATAATTGATGTCGTTTTCTCATATTCGTCGAAGTGAATTTATTTATATTAACAGCAAGGATTAATCAACGACATATTGACCATTCTGTTGGATGACCTTTTGCCTCTTTCGGTAAGTTGGAAAACTCCACATTAGAAGAAGCCTTGGTTTTTAGAAGCGAAGAGCTGATGCAACTCATTTTCAACAGCCTGATCGGAATCAAAACTTGTACCATTCAAATGGGTTTGAAGTGAGCAAGACAAATGGTAATCTGATGGAGCTGAGTCAGAGCTAGAAGGATGCAGTGGTTCCAGTTCCCAATTGAGCTCTGTTAATTTTTGAAGGTTATCAAAATGGAGTGGGGTCAGGGTCAAGCGTGGGGTTCGATTTTTGCCTAAATTTACGACCCCCTGCCAGAGCGGATCTGGTGCGACCCCCTCATTTGTCTAGATCACCGTTTTATTTCTTATATTTGCTGTATATTTGAATTTTTCATACAATTTTTCTACCCTTTCATAGGTTCTTCTTTCCAGGTGCAGCCTCGACTCGACAGTGTCAGATTGGTTCAGTAAAGACGTGCTATGAAGTAATTATTTGATCGAGTTATTTGCTTAAAAAACGCTGATTAAGGTTTTGAGTATGAAACTTTTTGATAATACTGTTCTGATTGTTTACAGTTAAAAATATATCACTTTTGCGAGCAGTTGTCGAATTAATCACAAGGAGTTCAACATTTCAGACTCTCCGGGGATCTCATGGACACGACACATTTTTGCACCTGAAGGAGCAACATCTGCATTCGAAATAGTACTCTAAAACGCCCGTGTGTTAATTGCTAAAGCTGACCTAAGTGCTCTTCCACTAAATTTTTGAGACAGTCTTCGAATCGATAACGGAGGCCCAACTGAAGGATGGACTTCTCGCGGCAAAAAATTTCTACCTTCTGAAGGAAGAACATCAGAAAGAAAAAATTATGCCATATTAAAGGTTAAGATGTGATTAATATACAATAAAAAACCAAGCTTCTTCGCAGCGATCTTCGATATGATTAGGGAGGATCGAATTCCAAATTTTCATGCTTCATTAGAAATCAATTTCTTACTGCAAAATGAAATTACTGAGCAAGATATCTTGCCACAAATAGTTTCAAGTCTTGCTCAATACACAGCGTGAAAATCATGGCTTTCTGAAACGAATAGATTGGATCGACCCCTGGTCGATATGGCACCGACGTCATTGGAGCGACGAAATTCGACGTTCACAAAAATGATTATAACTCGGTAAGTTTTTGGAAATTTGAAAAAGCCAATGGATTTTTGAAAACTAGAGAAGGAGCGCTTTCGAACTGTGTAGAAATTAGTTTTCAACAGGAAGGTCTTCATAGGGGGCGGTGGGGGGTTCGATTTCCGGTCCTTTGTTGCAAAAATACGTGCCAAAAATCAAACCCCCGCTCCGTATGAAGACCCCTTTTTTGAAAACTGTTTTCTATAAGGTTAGAAAGCATCTTTTTTCTTTTTAAAAAAGCCGTTGAAATTTTCAAATTTCAAAAAAAAATCAACCGAGTTGGGATCAATTTTGTGAAGAACTGCTCCTTGACTCTGACCGATTTTGCACCGACGACATTGGAGTAATTTCACATAAATGTTCGTAACTCGGTTCGTTTTTCATTTCGAAAAAATCTATGGCTTTTTGAAAAATAGAAAAATATGCTAACTTACCATACAAGAATCGTACTTTGACTCAAGGTGGATGGGGGAGGGGCTCGTACTTCGTTTTGGTTCCTAAGACAAAATTCCTCGGAGCGATCATTTTTTGCAAGAGTTGTAAGCAGAGGTCTGTAATTAATAAATCTATTATTATTATTATTCAATTAATAAATTGGTGGCGCAAATAAATCAATTAAATGAAGATTTTTTAGGCATGACAACAACATAACAACACCACGAGCACCGCTTCCTCTATGGAAAGCAGACGACATATGAATTTGCAGAGTTATTGCATTAGATAATAATTTTTTAAAGCATTTTTCAAAACAGCTGAAATGGATCGATTGCTGCTCAATTTTTGCAGTGACGGCACGACACATTTTTTACTAGAGAGATGTAAGTACTGAAGCTGAAAATGGATCTTGCCGAAATTTAACTTTCAGTTCGTAGCAGGAAAAAATAAGCCTCTCCAGAGCCACCTTTCACCCGATCAAGTGGAGTGATTTTCCTATATTGGATTTTTCCGAAAATATTTCCTGAACAAGGCTACGGCTGGAGCTGAAACTGGAGTCCACAACAGCACAGCCTTTATTTAGCACTTCTTCAAGAAATCAAGTCTTTCCTAAGCGATGTTCCTTGCTGTCAGGAGGTCATTCTCAAAATTTTCTTTTTTCGAAAACAAACATTTTCTACCTGAACGGAACGATATCTAAAGCTAAAATGAGCTTTACAAAAGCACCATCTTTGATTGATACATAACAAAAAACGCAGCTCATCTGGAGCTATTTTCGATGTGATCAAGAAGGATGGATCACTGGTCGGTCGCTCGTCGATGTGATTGGAAGGTGCTATACATGTACTTTGTTCAACCGATCGTAACTCAGTTTTGAGATTTATACAAATGCGTGTGGCACTCAAAATACAAGAGGAATTTCTCTTTCTTAAGAGTGTAAAGGCATCTCTCAAAAGAGGAATCTTCATGCGCGGCAGGGAGGGTGCGATTTTTGCTAAAAAAAATTGGAGTAGCTTTACAAAAATAGACATAACTCACAAGTTTTTGAGAGCTGTGCAAACGAGGGCGGCATCCAGAAAACTAGAGAAAATGCTCTATCTTTCAAAATCAAATTTTGAAAAAAGCGTCTTCATGCGCGGCGCGGGCTGCGATTTCTCTGCGATTTTTGCGGAAATACTTGCCAAAAATCCGAAATCCAAAAATCGGTGGCGATGTCCGTTCCTCCACGTGGTGCCACTGGAAACTGCCCGCTCTGCGAGCTAAGCCAAACACGGACATTCGATTGCAGGCGACAGGCCCTTGTGACAGGCCGCCTACGAACACCCATGTCACATCACATGGTGCATGTCAGTACACGTATATCGAGATAGTGCTACGGCGTCCACGGGAGCCGACGCGCACTCGCAAAGCCCCGCGAGTGTGGAAAGTATGCGAGGGTCCCTG
Organism: Heligmosomoides polygyrus bakeri; assembly: GCA_947359475.1. Classification (NCBI taxonomy): domain Eukaryota; kingdom Metazoa; phylum Nematoda; class Chromadorea; order Rhabditida; family Heligmosomidae; genus Heligmosomoides; species Heligmosomoides polygyrus. The sequence goes on along the minus strand of OX375868.1, from coordinate 52,305,393 downwards.
ATGCGAGGACGGCATCGGGGGGCAACTGAGCTAGTCCGAAAGTCCCGTAACGTAAGCAGGACGGGTGGCAACGCCGAATGTGGGTACGTTGACGGGCCGCTCGTGCGAGTTGGTTGAAGCACTGGAGCGTAGAAGAGTTGATCTCTGTGCGGTGCAGGAGACGAGGTGGTCCTGCCGCAAGTCAAGGGACATAGGACGAGGCTTCAAGGCCGTCCTATGTGGAAGTCCCAGGACCACCAGTGGAGTTGGAGTCATTGTCTCCGAACGATTTCGTGACTCGATTGTAAGCGTCGAACGCTTTGACGATCGACTGATGAAGGTCGTTGTCGCCGCTAAGGAGCGACTCTATCACTTCCTCTCTGCGTATGCTCCACAGACTAGCTGCTCCGATCAAGCCAAGGATGAGTTTTGGAACCCGATTGATGAGAAGACAGCAGAGGTACCGTCGAAGGATGTCATCATAGTCGCTGGTGACCTTAATGGGCGCGTAGGTGCTACGAAAGACGGGTACAGCTGTCATACGAAACGCCAATGGTGAGCGTATTCTTGATTATGCGGAATCGCATAACCTCACCATAGTGAACACCGTCTTCCGAAAACGCGACTCGCACTTATCTTATACTACAGTGGGAGTACCAAGACTCAAATAGACTTTGTCCTTGTGAGAGATCGCGACCGGAGTCTTGCCACAGACACGAAGATCGTGCCGTATGAGACGGTCGCCCCACAGCATCGACTGCTGATCTGCACTTTGAAGATCGCCCCTCCGAGGCTGAAGCAGGTTGAGCGCTACGGTGCAGCAAGAATTAAGTGGTGGCGAATGAGAGAGAAGGAAGCAGTTGTGATTTCTCGCGTGCGGTTACCGACAGTCACGACTGTCGACGAAACTTGGAAGAAGGCGACCGACGCGATTCGTCAAGCTGCACAGTCGGAACTCGGCATTACGAAGCCTGGGCGACGGAAGGTCGACAATCAGGCCTGGCTGTGGACAGATGACGTGAAAGCAAAAGTGCGAGAGAAGAATTCGCTTTATCACGTGTTTCTCGGCGAAAAGACAGCCGATAACTGGCGGAAGTACCAGGAGGCGAAGAAAGCTGCAAAGAAGGCCGTGGCTGTTGCAAAAGCCATTCATTATGGAGATGTCAACGAGAACCTCGAGTCACGCGATGGTGAGCGGTATCTGTACCGACTTGCAAAGTTTCGCCAACGGCAGACCGAGGATATTGAGAAGTTCTTCGGCATCAATGATGAGAACGGCCATCTTCTTACGGACCGCAAGAAGGCATTGAAGCGATGGCGCGACTACTTTGAGGAAATCTCTACGGTGGAATTTCCTCATCCAGCCATACCTTCAACGGCTCCAACCCACGGCCCCGTTCAGAAGATCACCGTGGAGGAGATTGGAGCGGCTTTGAAGAAAGAAATCCTCAACAGAGAATGCATTTGTAACTGGGAACGTTCAAAATACAACCAGTTTATTAACTCTACCCATAATCACATCATTGCAGGTGACTTAAATATTATAGAAAATCAAAAGGCAAAAGAAATATTGAGAAAAAGCACTAAATATAGGCCAGCTATTAGTTATAACAGAGATCTAATACATAACACATATAAAGTTACGGTCAAAAAAGTAGTTAACCATATAAGTAGATTTTATGGAATTTCACAGAACCATATGAATAAACTTAACCATTATTTTAGTTTACAATATAGAGATAAAATAAAACCATTGCTTGATAATAACAACTTTCATAATAATGTTTCCATACCCTATGGAATAATTCGAAAGCTACAAAATGATTTTATATTCTGCCCAAAGACAGGTTGTTACTGGCTTTAGACAAAGCCAGTAACAACTATGGAATCATTTTCAAAAATTCTACCTTCTTAATTTAATGGAAGAAATGGGAGTCAGATGCGAAAGACAAGAAGAACGGTTTATTAATAGCAATACAAATAACACATACATTAATTTAGGCATAACTAATAAAATGGCAATCATACAAAAGCATCAAGACTTCTCAGTCAGCAATAAACTTAAAATAAAAATGGATGGCGATTTGCCAATTATTTACTCATTGCCAAAACCTCATAAAACCCAATCAAATTTAGATTCATTGCAGGAGCACACAATAGCAGCATAAAATCACTTGCCTTAAAACTTTGTTGTATATTCAATCACTTGAAAAAACATTTTATTAACTATACAAGTAATCTAACCAATATTTCTAGAACTGTTGAATCCTACTGGGCCATTACAAATTCTAAAATAATGCAAGAAATTACAAGTATAAACGCAGATAATGTTAAATTGTACTCTGCAGATTTTACCGATATGTTTACCAACCTACTTCATGCTGTTAAATAGAAAAAAATGAGAAACCTCATTAATATCTGCTTTAAAAACTCTGGAAAAAACTTTATTGCTTGTAATGGATCTAGAACTTACTATACAGATTACCGTGGTGAGAATATTGGGTATAGATACTATAACCTGACGGATCTCCTACATCTTATAGATTATTTACTCAAGAACAGCTACTGTTCGTTTGCCGGAATGATTTACTTGCAAAATAATGGTGTTCCACAAGGTGACAACTTTAGCCCATTACTTGCTGATTTAACAATGTCTATATTCGAATATGAATACTCTAAAAATGTAAGTTTAAACAATTATCAATTATTCAAACCATTTAGATACATGGATGATATTCTCATAGTACATAATTACGACGAAAGTTTTGTTGATTACACACTTGGCTTAGTATACAAAGACACCCTTGATTTTAAGAAAACACATAACAGTGAATACACTTGCAGCTATTTACACCTATACTTAAACATTACTAATAATAAAACAGAGAGCAACCTGTATAACAAGACAGATTTCTTTAACTTCAAAGTTAACAGATTTCCACATGCTGATTCTGAGGTTTCTATAAAAATCAAACGTAATGTGATTTACACAGAAACCTTAAGAATAGCCAATGTTTGCTCCAAATTTGAGCACTTTTACTGCAAAATAAAAGAGATGTATAGTTTGTTTATAGGCAACGGATTTAGTAAAGAAATCATTATTAATAACATAAAAAATGCTTTTATAAAAACAGGCAAATATTTTACAAATGTGTCGGCATGTTGGATAACAGTGAAGAAGCAATAAAATTTATAAAAACATTTCAATAGTGTTGATGGTTCAATTCTACTGAATTGTATGATATAGTCCTCAAGTGTTTCTGGATGTATAATTTCCTATTTTGTTTCTATTTGTGAGTATTTAAAAGTACATCTTCGTTAACTATTTCTTACTGGAATTTGAAATATATTAATACAATTACGTAAAATAGTAACACCACTCTTGTAACAATGCGAAAAAATTGCATTAAATGTCATAGCCTGTGCGAAGCTGTTGATTCTGGTGGTGGATAGTATATGGTGTTATTTCATTTTAGAAAATTGATAACAGGATCGGTTCGTTTGCCAAGCGGATGTGTTGGCTTAGTTTTTTGAACTGTAGTGGATAGGAGTGTGACGGACTTAGCAAAACGTCTTTGTCAGCAAAACGTCACGTTCCTAAAGTAGCTGTACAGTAGAAAGTACATGATGCCACCGAACAAAAATTCTGGATATACAAATGACTTGTGCTATAGTATGATAAGAGTTATCCTTTCCGATAACGAACGGTGTACTACAGTTGCAGTATGATATGAATCATCCTTTCTGATAACGAACTGTCTACTACAGTTGGGTTATTTGAGGGAAGACTAAGGCTGCAATCAGCTGATCACCGTCAGCTGATCACCAATTTGTATGTAAGTTCAATTCTTTAGTAGTAATTAAACTTTTTTTTTAAACTAATATTAAATGAATAAATATATTTTATGAATTTAATATATAAATGAATAAAATTTTTTAAAAAAGTAGCAATAGAAACTAATAAATACAATATTAAAACAAACTAAAATTAAACCTAATGTTTTAATGCATTGTTTTCTTGAAAATTTATTAATAAAAAATTAATTAAAACAATTTGTTTAATCAATTATGTGATTTTACAAATCAAAATAAGTTATAGCACCTCCCTCTTCACTGATGAGCCACCGGGGAGGTGGTATAACAGAAAAAGGTTCGTCTGAAGAAAGGTGGCGAAACGAACCTAACATATAGTTGACATTTATTCATATTATTCATTTAACCTTTAAGTTTTATTTTATTTGAAGAAGATGAGGCCAGGCAAGGCAACTGCGCCCGACGACGTGGTGGCTGATTTATGGAAATCCAAGTACTGGTACCCTGCTGAGTGGTTGGCGAAGTTCTTTAATCAGGTTGTGGCGGAGAAGAAAGTGCCTGAGTGTTGGCGCCAAAGTACGACGTTTCCGACTTGGAAGAAGAAGGGCAGTCCTGCTGACTGCTCCAATTACCGTCCGATTCGCTTGCTCTCGCACAGCATGAAGATCTTTGAGCGAATTGTTGACGGACGAATTCGGGACATCGTCCAGCTTTCCAGCAATCAGTGCGGCTTCTTGGCTGGCTGTGGCACCGTTGATGCCATTCACGCCGCCCGCCTCCTGATAGAGAAGCATCGCGAGAAACAGAGGCCAGTGCATATCGCCTTTCTCGACTTGGAGAAGGCCTTTGACCGTGTACCGCGTGAGGTTATATGGTACGCCTTGCGACAACACAACGTACCTGAGGAACTTATAGGGTGGGTGCGGATGCTCTACTCTTGCCGAAAAAGTCGTGTGCAAGCTGCAGCTGGAACCTCGATGGAGTTTCCCATCTCTGTCGGGGTACACCAGGGGTCTGCACTTTCCCCACTCCTCTTTGTTGTCGTCATGGATGCCGTCACACGAGATCTTCAGAAGCCCGTCCCCTGGACGTTGCTTTAGTGATGCTCGCTAGCGAAGATAAAGGTGAACTCGAGCGAGAGGTGCAAGCTTGGTGTGATCGCTTGGAGCGGTTTGGACTCAAACTGAACGCGAAGAAGACCGAATACCTAACGGCTGACGTAATCGAGTCCAGCTCCATCAAGGTTAGCGGCATCGAGCTTCCACGCACTGCGGTCTTTAAGTATCTGGGATCAGCAGTCTGACGGCAAACTGATGGTCGAAGTGAATTCACGTGTGAATGCAGCTTGGTCCAAGTGGCGCTCGTTGACTGGCGTGCTCTGCGACAAGAAGATACCAGAGCGCTTTAAGTTGAAGATCTACAGAGCAGTGATCCGGCCAGTAGCGATGTACGGCGCTGAGTGTTGGCCTGCCAATAAGGAAGTTGAAACGCGCCTCAGCTTCATGGAGACGAAGATGCTGCGCTGGACTGCTGGAGTCACGCGCATGGACCGCATCCGAAACGATGTCATTCGGCAGAAGTTCGGTATCGCGCAAATAGCCGACAAGATGCGCGAAGCTCGCTTACGATGGTACGGTCACGTTCTGCGTAGAAGGGAAGACACCGTCCGCAAGATAGGCCTAAACTTAGAGGTAATAGGAAAGCGGCCTAGAGGGCGCCCGAAGCAGCTCTGGGCTGATACGTTGCATATGGACTTGAAAGTAGCTGGTGTCCACCCTGATCTAGCGCTGGATCGGGAAAGGTGGCGTTATGACACCAGGATAGCGGACCCGGCCACGGAGCGGGACAAACGCTGAAGAAGAAGAAGAAGACTTGCCAAAAATCGCAGCCCCTGGCCGCGCATGAAGATGTCTTTCTTGAACAGAGCATCTTCTGCAGTTTTTCGAATGCTGCCTGCATTTGCAAATCTCTCAAAAGTAAGGAGGGGCGGTCTTTATGTACGAACCGCGCCCGCGACGACGACTGTCGCGTGCGCGATGAGCTCCGCAGCGGTCGTGGGAGCTGTGCCTCATGACCTGCTGCAGACGCTAGGTTTGAGTTGTTGATATCCCTTTCTGCTGTTGCAGGAGCTGGGGGAAAACATGCTCTGGTTCAGAAATTGAGTTCGAGTTATAAAACTAAGCAACGTTCTAATGCTCAATTTTATATGGTGCTTCTTCTGGAAAAGCTGAGAATATGACGCAGTATCGCAGTGAAACTGACTTTGTACACACTTCGTAACACTTGATGTGCCAGTTTTGATGCAGGTCTAGATATCACTGGCCGCTGAAGCCACCTAATTGCGACGTCTCCTGCCGCGCTCGCCGCGCTCTTCGCCGCGTCCGCGGCGATCATTCGTACATAATGTCCCGCAGCCCAAAAGTAAGTGAGTTGTGATCGTTTAAGTGTCTGCTACTTCGTAAGATGTCTCCTTCCTGCGAGGCCGCAGATTGCGGATGCCTGCATTTAAACGATTATAACTCGCTTATTTTTGAGGGCTGTGCAAATGCGGCGGCAGATAGAAAACTAGAAGAAGTGCTCTATCTTGCCGATACAAAATCAAATTTTGAGAAAGGGATCTTCATGCGCGGCCGAGGAGGTGGATTTCTCTGCGATTTTTGGCAAAAATTGCAGAAAAATCGCACGTCCTCGGCCGCGCATGAAGATGCCTTTTCTAAGAACGTTATTATAGTCTTCAGAAAGGGAATTTTTTCTAGTTTTCTAAATGTCATCCGCTTTTGCACATCTTTCAAAATTGAGTGAGCTATGTCCATTTTTGTGAAAGTTCTCCAATTTTTTTTGAGCAAAAATCGCACCCTCCCTGCCACGCAAGAAGATGCCTCTTTTGAGACATGATTTTATACTCGTAAGAAAGAGAATTTCTTCTAGTATTTCGAATGTGCATAAATCTTAAAACTGAACGAGTTACGACCGGTTGAACAAAGTACATCTATAGCATCTTCCAATTACATCGACGATCGATCGACCAATGATCCATCCTTCTTGATCACATCGAAAATAGCTCCAGACGAGCTATTTTTTTGTTATGTATCAATCAAAGATGGTGCTTTTGTAAAGCTCATTTTAGTTTAGATATCGTTCCGTTCAGGTGGAAAATATTTGTTTTCGAAAAAAGAAAATTTTGAGAATGACCTCCTGACAGCAAGGAACATCGCTTAGGAAAGACTTGATTTCTTGAAGAAGTGCTAAATAAAGGCTGTGCTGTTGTGGACTCCAGTTTCAGCTCCAGCCGTAGCCTTGTTCAGGAAATATTTTCGGAAAAATCCAATATAGGAAAATCACTCCACTTGATCGGGTGAAAGGTGGCTCTGGAGAGGCTTATTTTTTCCTGCTACGAACTGAAAGTTAAATTTCGGCAAGATCCATTTTCAGCTTCAGTACTTACATCTCTCAAGTAAAAAATGTGTCGTGCCGTCACTGCAAAAATTGAGCAGCAATCGATCCATTTTAGCTGTTTTGAAAAATGCTTAAAAATTTATTATCTAATGCAATAACTCTGCAAATTAATATGTCGTCTGCTTCCCATAGAGGAAATCGATGCTCAGGATGTCACCTTGTCGTTGCCATGCCTGAAATATCTCTTCATTGATTTATTTGCCGTAAAACTTTGTTAATTAAATATAATACTAATATTTTTTTTCTTTTTTTCACATTTTCTAAAATTGTTTGCAACACTGCGACAACTTAACATTGAAATCCATAGATTTTCTCGGAGAGGGAAGCGGGTCATTCTAGGACCCTTCTGGAGGGTGGGGGGGGGAATCGTAAATTTTTCGCTGAAATCGCAGCCCACGCTTGAGCCTGATGTAGCGTATGACGTCATCATGATGGAACACTTTGCGACTGACCAGTTCAAGACGTCTATTCTTGATTTCTGCGTTCAAAAACGATAGTCGACGACAGTAGACAATGGATGGTTTGTTTTTCTAGAAGCAGCTCAAGGTAGACTACATCCTCGCATGTGTTAATGCTTTTGGTGAGGTGGAATTCCTCTAATTCGTGAGGAATCAGTTTGCTCACGTAACCCAGCCATTGTGGGTGCACGTAAACGGTTGAGTTCGATGTGCCAAGCCTCTATGCCATCTTCCAAGTTGTGATACGCCGATTAGTTTCGAATAGCGTCTTTATTTTGTCGTTATCAGAGATGATCGTACGACCGGTGTACGGTGCATCTTGCACATTGGAATTTCCAGAGAGAAAGCGAGCAAGCTAACGCTGACATTGTTGTCCAGTAAGGTAGCCCTCACCATAAACGTAGCATCACTTCTTCCTTGAACCGCACTTTGTTTTTTCGGAGGGAAAACAAAAAAAGCCGATAGTGCTCTATTTAATTGCCCACATTCAACTCAATTTTTTACCATCTTGTTATTACTAATGACGCTCAGTTTTTGAAGAGGGTGGTCTAAAGTATTACATTTAAAATGGTATATGATAAGCTATGCAATCTCTGTTACATAAAAATACACATTTCACGCTATCTATGAGAAAAAACGAGATTGGGTATCGAACAACACAATAGCTAAGTGAAATCCGGATGTTCCAGAAAGCATGATATTACGAGAGCTAGTGTCGTGGAAAACAGCGTCAACGCAAGGAGGCGCTGAAGAAAAGCGTATCGAATCAGGACTACCATCTTGAGCAATGAATAAAATGTAGACAGTTAGAAAACAGAGATCACTTGAGCACCGAGATTATTGCTGCAATTTATTCGGCTCACGTTTAGGCAGTTTCGCTTTCTTCGGAGCCTGGAAGACTCCACGTAATACTTGAAGAACTACTCCCCCAAAGGTCTTTTCTAAAAGAAAAGAAAGAAATTCAGAGGATAAATGAATAAAAGCGATCTAGAGAAACGACTGAGGGCTAACTTTGTGGTGGAAGGCGCTTCCTTGAATGGGTACCCCCTGTACGGGAATTTCTACCAAGTGCAGGAATCTCTCAGTGGGGGCAAAGCGCAAACTCCAATGGCCGAGCAAAGGGAAGAGTGTCATGGAAGGGCCTTGTTTCAGGTGGTGGTTACGATCTTTGCACGCGAGGGCGGCACTCGAGTTATTCTGGATCGTATCACGAAACCCCAAGATCAATCGCAGAGACGTGTGTGCGGCTGTGACTCAAGAACTGCATGCTTCGTCGGCCTCTGAGGGTTTTAACCTACTGGGTCATGCCCTACGAGATCGTTAGGGTGGGTAGTACCTAGAGCTTAAGCCATTTAGCAACGTCTACCTCCATCTGACGGTGATTGCTAGAGCTCCTCCGCACCCACCACAATGTTTAGCCCTCAGTCATTTCTCTATATCGCATTTATGCATTTCACCTCTGAGTTTCTTTCTGTAGTATGAAATGACCTCAAGTAGTTTTTCAAACACCGCGTATCATACAGCAAATTGGTTAACTAACGCCGACCTTTGACTCACATTACCTCACCATCGTGAACACTAAATTTCGAAGGCGTGACTCCCACCGGGAACGCCAAAACGCAGATCGACTGAGTCCTTGTTAGGCGTCGCGACGTTAAAGCTCGCTGTCGTCGAGCAAAAGACATCGAGAAGTTCTTTGGCATTAACGACGAGAACGGTCATTTCTGATGGGTCGTAAGAAGGCTGTGAAGCGATGGCACCAATTCGAGGAAATTTCGAATGTTGAATTTGCCTATCCTGCTATTCCTTTTGCATCTCCTGTATACGGTCCCTTTCAGAAGATCACAGTGAGCGAAGCCGTAACAGCCCTGAGGAAGATGAAGTCAGGCAAAACCACTGGCACCGATGACCTGCCAGCCGACCTGTGGAAGTCGAAGGGCTGGTGCGCTGTTGACTGGCTGACAGAGTTTTCCAATCAGGTTGTTGCTGAGAAAAAAGTGTCCAAGAGCAAAGCACGGCTATCCCAATTTGGAAGAAGAAGGGCAGTCCTGCGGACTGCGTTAGTTACCGTCCAATTCACCTTCTTTCGCACACCATGAAAATCTTTGAGCGAATTGTCGATGGACGTATCCGGGATGTCGTCCAACTTTCCACGAATCAGTGTGGTTTCGTCTCTGGCGGTGGCACCGTTGATGCCATTCACGCCGGATGTCTTCCGCTAGAGAAGCACCACGAGAAAGAGAAACCGGTGATTTTTGACTTCCAGGACTTGGAGAAGACTCGTTCCAGAGATGTTTGATGGTACGCGTTGCAGCAACATGGTATCCCTGAAGAGCTTATTGAGTGGGTGCGCATTCTGTACTCTTGCCCAAGGAGTCGAGTGCGAGCGCCATCAGGCACCTCGATGGAATTTCCCATTTCTGTAGGAGTGCACAAAGGATCTACGTTATCCCACTGCTCTTCGTGGTCGTGATGGATGCAATCTCACAATATCTCCAAATGTCGGCACCTTGGACGCTGCTGTAAGCTGATGACGTCATGCTTGCGTGTCAAGCGACAGGCACCGGCGTGGTGCGATCGCCTGGCATTGTCTGGCCTCAAGCTAAACGTCAAAAAGACAGAGTGTTTGACGACGGATGTGAATAAGCACGGATCTATTAAGATCAATGGTACTGAGCTCCCACGATCTTTCAAGTATCTTGGATCAACGATCACGCCCGATGACAGCCTAAAGTTAGAGGTGAACGCACGCGTGAGTGCAGCTTGGCCCGAATGGCGCTCGCTGACTGAGGTGCTTTGCGGTAGGACAATTCCTAAGTACCTCAAATCGAAGGTTTATAGAACAGTCGTCCACCCAGTAGCGACCTACGGTGCTGAGTGCTGGACCGTGATGAAGGAAATCGAAAGCCGCCACAATGGAACGGAGACAAAAGTGCTAGAGTTACGCGTTCGCAACGACACCATACGACAGTGGTTCAGTGTCACCTCGATAGCCGAGAAGCTGCGCGAAGCTAGTCTTTGATGGTATGGCCACGTCCTTCGCGCTAACGACGACACCGTCCGGAAAATAGGCCTGAACCTTGAGGTACCTGGAAAGCGGCCGAGGGGATGCCCGAAGCAACGCTGGCTAGATGCGTTGCATTTATACTTAAAGATGGCTTGTGTGCACCCTGATCAAGCATTTGATCGGGAGAATTGGCGTCACTACACCAGAAGAGCGGACCCCGCCATCAAGCGGGACAGACGCTAATGAAAATGATGATGAACGCCGACCTTTATCCTCACTCAATTCTAGTTTTCTTATTTGGCTTACACAACAGCAGACGATAATGACAACAGTGCTTTGTAGTTCCTGGACATCTGCTGTAATCTATTTGTAATTCCAGTTCTCTATTTGATACGTCGAGTTAACGTGAATAATGAGAAGAGAGAAGCAGTGACTACACTTCTGGAGGACATATTTGATAGGGCAGTTCATCTCACCGTAATTATGACAAGGGACTGTACTCCAGCACTGGTCGTATCTCAACGAATAATTGATTAAGATTTTTGGAGTAGTCTAAAAAAATGGTTGACAATGCGGGCTTTCTTAGATGACAGAAGTAATTCTGTGAAGTCTAGCAAGACGACGTCATCATTGGATTCCAGAGAAGTTGACTTTTTGAGGGAGCCAATTCGAAAAACGTGGTTCGCTAGCCTCACCATCTTAGTACGGCAGCATTTCTTCCAGGTCATCTAACCACATAGCCAGTTTGCTGATTTTCCGCCTAGAGAGATAGATATGCACGAGCGAAACAGCCTTCGAGGATACTTCGTCTCGAACACTCGCTGCATGGTCAGTTTGACAGCTGGTTAGTCTCTTCGCGTTGATCCAAATGAGCTTCAAGCGTAAATTTATAATGTACATTTTACTCACGAGAAAATAGTTAAAGATCTGTCTTTGAGCAAGAGTGGGACGATAGTAAATGAATACGGTGTCGCGACCCCAATCGCTCATCTATCCCATGGCCCAGGTGCGCTGTTTCCCACGTGGCTTGCCGACGAAGCGCTATCGGTCCGCCTGGGAGCATGGGAAGATCGCTGACGTCAGCACATCGATCGGCGCGCGCCGCATTCGACATCCCGCGCTCCGGCGACGAGGTCTGCCAGCCTCGTGCTCCCTTCTTTCATTCCGGATGGCCGTCATGGGACCACGGGCCTGCAGTTCACGGTGTACACAATACAGGTAGCACCAAAAGGAGAGGGGATTAGTGAGCACTGAGCTCACCCCGCTACCTCAGTAATCCCATTCAATACGGGCAAGGGGGACCACTAATCTCCTCTCTCTTTTCTTAGCCATCGATGTTACATTCGCTGCAAATTACGAAGGAAAATAATCTTCATAGATTACTCTGTGTCATGTTGGAGGAATAGAGTGAGTCCCCTCCTCTACTTATCAAGGTGTCAAGGTTGTTCTTTTCATATGTATAGGTATTGTTGTGTGTCAGTGGAATTCTCGTTAGGTTGGGATTTCCTTCCGTGGGCGTTAGAGAGGAGCAAAGCCAAGTGGCAGGGAACAAAGCGACGGGCCAGCCGGCAACTGGAGATCAACCAATACGATGTTTGGATAGTACGCTGAAGGGAGGGCCCATGGGTTAGCCTGGGTGATCCTCAGGCCCATTGGGCAGTTAAGGCCTTGCGGACGGGAGATCGTCTCTGCAGGTGGGGCCACCGATCGCAACATGGTGCAACGTGAAGAGAGAGGTTCGGCAAGGGAATGCCACATGCCCAAAGCTCTTGAGCGCTACCCTTGAAAACGTTATACGCGAACTAGAATGGGAAGACAACGGAGTGAAGGGCGACGGCCGGCGGCTGCACCAACTTCGCTTCGCTGACGGCATCGTACTCATGACACCGAGCATCAGCCAAGGTGAGCGAGTGATGTACTGCAGCGGAATCTCACGAAGACGATGTTCATGAGGAAAAAACAAGTTTCTGGTGCGCCATTCCCTCAGCGCAACGAACACATCCGAATGCTTCAGCTACGTGTACCTCGGTCGAGAAGTCAACATGGCCAATAGCCTGGCATCGGAGCTGGGCCCGAGGAAGCGTGCGGCCCATTAGGAGCGTCGAAGAAATGAAGAAGACGAAAAACGTCCGGCTCAGTGCTATTTGACTACGCTACTGCGCGCTAACGTACGCCTCAGAAACTTGGACAATGCGAAAGCAGCATGAACAAGCGGTCGTCGTAGCGCAGCGTCAATAGGACGATGCTCAGAGTTGCACGGTTCACAGAAGTAGGAGAAGGCAATAGGAAAAGTTTCTTCGGCCCATACTCGCCCACATTTGCGTTTTCGACACTCGCAACGCCACCATTCTGCTCAGCTCTAAGAGCAGTATCGAACCGTATCAATTTAGACCAATTTCGGAAAATTCGGTTTTTTGACAGTATCGCATCGAGGACGAGGCTGCTCGAGGCCGCGGCAGACGGACGATGACGTCACCGAAAATCGACATTTTCGAAATTGGCCCAATTTTCTCGTCCAAAGTCATCTAATGGGTTATTTGGGGCGCTGATTACCAATCCCTCAACCTCCGTTTTTATAAATTCTGCTGATTTCATTTTGGATGTTTTCGGGATAACTGAGGGTGGTCGGGTCAGGATCACCAATTTTGCTCAAAGTTCGTACAAAGGCGGGGGCTTATTCGGGGTGCCGAACAAGATGCCGAAGTCCATTTGGACGATTACGGCAGGAGACCACCCATACCGATAACTGAGCGTGATCGGTGATCTTGACTTGATCACCCTCAAACGAGAAGTAACCTACTGAATTGAACCTATCGGCGAAAATTTCAAAAGCGGATGTCGGATTCGTAATCAGCTCCCCAAATAACCTCTAGATGATTTTGAACGAGAAAATTTCGAAAATACCGATTTTCGATGACGTCATCGTCCGCGCAGGCTTGTCCTAGGGCGCCCCCGTCTTCGATGGGAAATTGTAAAAAAATCGATCTTTCTAAAATTGGTCGAAATTGATACCGTTCGGTAGACCTCTTCGAGCTGAACAGAACTGTAGCATTGAGGGTGTCAAAAAACGTGGGCGAGTAAGGGCGCAGGAAACTTCAACCGCTAACGCCAAGTCCGCCGCCCTAAGATGTCAGCCAGAGCTAAGGCAGTTTTAACAGCTAGGGAGTTGTGAGCATCGCCTCAAAGCAACTTAAGTGTTCTGCTCGCATTTTTAGGCCGTTAGCTCTCCGCGTCTTCTCGCAGGTGTCGATTTGGAAAAATTTGGGGAACACAATTTTTTCCAAATTCAGTCGGCAACCGATGTTTCAGTGCTTGAAGAATTCACCTCTAATGCGGGTGTTTCTGCAAAGCTGTTTCCTCTAAACATCATATTCTTCTATCACAAAAATTAGTCTAACCAGCATTTTCGTAGCGCGGTAAATTAGTCTATTCACGAGCTACACCGTTGTGCTTTAGAGCACGTCAAGAACCGTGCGCTGCCTACATAGAGTTGCAACCGGAAAGACTCGGATATGATAGAGATATTGCGCTACGAACTCGTCCGCGCGTGCATTTTCGAGCAGTTGCCCCACTGGATTGATAGATTCGATTCTATATGCATTGTTCACAGCGCAGTCTAAAGCCTCCCCGGGACAGAGTACAGCAATTCCTGAGCAGGGCGACCGAAAATTTCTGATAAAACTCCACAAACGCTCACTCACTCTACAAACTGTCACGCCCACTCGATTGAAAGGTTCGATTCTATATGCTTTGCCAACGGTGCACTCCAAAGACTAGCTGGACAGCCTTAGAAAAATCCCCGAACAGGGCGGCTGGAAATTTCTCCAAACGATAACATTCTCGAAGCGGTTCGAAATAGTCTTGAAGAATTCGTATTTTCCAGTTAGCGAAGATAGAAGAGCAGTGGATACGCGCTCGCCCGCTCGATCGATAGGTTCGATTCTGTGTGCTTTGTGCACGGCGCACTCTCGGAGCATTTCTGGCATGGCAGAACACTGGCAACGTGCGCCATGCTTGAGATACTCCGAAAGCACGCATGTCCTGGAAAATAAGCTGCTCTAAAGCCTGCTCCAGTCACTTTTTGGGCTACCCTCGGCGAAAACATGGGTGTAACTGTGTACATATTTGTGTAGAACTCGAAGAGGCGAATCGAACGGTGCCAACCCTTTTTTTAAAAAACCCAAAGCTGAAGGAGTTGTCAGCATGCGACGGTTTGCGACGGTATTTTTCACTTGCAAATCGCAGTTTTGACCGTGCGACGTTAGCGGTATTGCATTCGGAACCAACGAGCACCTCGGTAGAAGGAGAATTTAAAACCTTTCCCTGACCTTTAAATTCTGTTAAAGACGAAGCACTGTGGATTCTTCCAAACGAGATCGCTTTCCGTTTAGCTCCTGAGGACCTGAGGAGAAACGCCAATTGCGTGCCCCAGGGGAGGCGGAGGAGGGATTGCGGCTGGGCATGAACGTTGAGGAAATGCCTAGTTAAGTGGAGATTAGAACCGCGGCAAAGCCAAATGCGACGGCAGGGGACTACGGCATGCATTCGATGCTCGTAGAACAAAGTCCTTCCAGTTTTTACGCAAGTCAGTGATAAACGAATGACATCCGAATCCAGAACCTGATAGAAGACGTAAAGGAAAAGGTGAGACTAGGCTCAAGGTCATACATATATCACAGCTTTTCATTCCACCTTAAGAGTGCTGTCAATCCTCTCGAACGCATGTTCCTCGTCCACATGGGCAAGGCATAGCATTTCTGTGTTCAACAATTGCGGAGTGAAACAAGCAAAGGAAGTTGTCGTTGTAATCACTCTGAAACGCTGATGTGACAATTCAGAAAGTCCCATAGCGTTTGCAACGTTTGTTGCAGAGGTGGCAGCTTGTGGCAAAGGGGATTGTCGGATTCGACACTGATGCAGCGGCAGATATCCCGCGGAAACCTGCTGCAGTCCATGTTGAAGTGCAAGAGACGAAAACCTTGTGGTGTTCGGCGGTGAAATCGAGTAGCACACCTCGCCAGTTCACCGCGATGTTTTTCGATCACTACAGTTAATGCGCTGCTTACATGAAACGTTACAATCGAAGGAGGTACGATGGAATTTTCGTTTCTTACAAATATTCCTAATTCTATGGCATAGGTGACGATCGTGATTTACTAAGGGGAAAATTGCTCATAAAGTGGACAACCTCAGCTGCTGTTCCATCTTAAGCCTCAACAGTTGATAGCAGCAGTATTACCCGTTTGTAACGGTGAAATCAGACAGACGTAAAGAATAAGAGTTCCATAATTTTCTACTCAAAAAAACGGCCATTACACGACGATGGGTCAATTACTTAACCACCCAATTTTTAGCCGTGCGCCAAAACAACAGTTCCTACTCAAAATTTCATAAGCAACCATGAATGTTTAAGATCTTTGTTCACGAGAAAGTTCAGCAAGGTCAAGTGCGAAGAAAACGTACATACTGGGAAAGAAAATCCTATATATTATTTAGAGTCTTCACATAAATAAGTTAATAGAATAAATGCTAAATGTGATGTGGACTTCATTTGTAAAGCAGCAAACTTCATGTAAATCTAACCTAATGCTGAACCCACTGCGGTATACTGGACAGAGGTATGGCGCGATCTCGGCGCCAGCCCAGAAAACATCTTTACCTAATCGGTTAATAAAATAAGCTATAGACTCATCGACCAAGGGAGTTCCGAGCGTTGAAAAGTGTGCAAAAAGGAAGTACAAACCTTTATTAGTAGACGGTACATCGGTGAAGCACTTCTGAGTTCGCATGAGCAGAGGCGTAGCCCCAGATATTGCTACATGACACGCCTTGCGTAAAAACGACAAAGTCAGATGAGAGATATGATGTAAAACAAGGCCTGACACTGTTAACTTCAGCAGTGCTGTAAGACGAGGAAGGGAACAGCTGTCTGATGAGCGTGAACGACGGGAGCCGCCGCACGAATTACACGCTGAGCGGGCCAGACCCGATGCCCAGTCTCAATGACATGACACCCCCTCACTGCGGAACGAACGGCGACCACCAACTGCACGTACTATCTGCTGGGATGGAAAACGGTGCGAGAGTTATACTACTCGCCCGAGGATAAGTGGAAATCGATCAGGGACGGAGAAGACGTGCTCAGCGAAACGAACTGGCAGACACTTTCTGCCGGGAGGCTTTCCGACGGCCAGCCGAAATTCGATTAGAGCACGCCTTTGCTGAAAGTGAGCGCCGAGTCCTAGCTGGAAGACTGCCTTCGACGAGGCTACATGGATACTTGTTTCCATTAATGCTACTAGTGTCATTTGTGAACTTAGTGGGTAGTCCTACAGGACACGACCCTCTGTTGGCGATATTTCGGATAACTACATATCGTTCCCGAACGAATTCGATTTCATCTTGAAGACAAGCCTTTCTACAGGTTCTTTCCAGTTCTGGACCAATAGTTTATTTTTCAGAAAGGATAATCCACTCCTTAGTTGACGAGCCTTGTCCTACCTGCTTGGACTCAGAGCTTTCCAATAAGAAGCGCCGAGCTCATGTCGGCCGGAAACACGGATTCGAGGATGATGACACACTGAGTAGAAAAGCAGCATGGTGGGAAGCAAAAGGGGTGGGGTTGTTTTTACCCTCCCGAGGGAAAAGGTTTTTGCACTTTCTTGCACGCTTGTTTTTTTTTGTTGTTGTTGTGAAAAACCCTAATATGACCAATCGAAGCTCTTTGTAAAGCGCAACGAAAAGCCTCGCTGGGGAGGAAACCAGGTTCGTCAGCACTATTTCATCTCACGACTCCCAAAACCGAAAAAATATCGCACAAACGTCGTGTAAAGAGTATATTTGGGCGCTGATCGCGAAATATGATACCGACTTTTGGTGTTACGGTGAAGTACAGCACAGAACCGTCAAGCAGTTCTGATACAGTATCGCCTAGAATTCTTTAACACTGAACATGTATACTAATCTCTATTTCTCATAGTTCGAAAAAGTTTGGGATTAGTCGGTGACCCTGACCACGCCACCCACACATTCTTATCGTTGCATACCATAGTCAGCCCAAATTTCAAGAAGCGATATCAAACCCTTCTTCAGAGCCTGCCCTGAAAAAGGCGATCTCACCGAAACGTTGGTCAGCATAAATTCCGTCTACCAACATCGGTAGAGCTCAACACGTACAACAGCAACTCACAATGCTGGGATGCTGAGGTTCATTGCGAGTCGGTCATGGCGATATCAAATCTCCCAGGAAAACCTGATTGGACAAAGTTTGTGTGAAGAAAATACATTTCTATGCCTGGAGCACCTATGAAATTAAAACAGTGCCAATGGATCTGGCTTCTCCATTGCGATTTTACATTGAGACCATTGGTCGGTGGTGATAGACCTTTGGGAAATATGCTTCGTGTCCGAGAATTGAAGCCAATGGCCCCACGTTCACCCCATGCGACATTTCTGTCCACTTCGCCACCATCGCTCAGTTCTTGTCCTACTCGGCGTTTGTGTTTGGATAGCCCTGACAAGGAGAGCCTCCAAACTGGCGGTGAGCTTTTGCGATGCAATTTTTACAGGATGTAGGATCCCGTGTGGGGAGTCCAAAACCATAGTTATTTTTTTTCGGAATGCTCTTCTGCGGTCGAAAAAAGTGAGTGGACGCGTGAGCGCGAAATTCATGACGTCCTGCTGCCATCCACGCCCAGTGTGGACGGTTGGCGTAGTGGTAGTGTTTTAGCTTTGCAGGGGCAAGGTCATGGGCTCCCCCTTGAACTGGGACTTTTGCATTTTGCGATTTATCGTCAGCCGGACCCTTTATTCCCACTTATAATAAGTTTTTGAACAAAAACATGGCAACAAATGGTGTTTACGTTCATCGAGCTCTTTGAAAGTGGAAAGGTGAGAATTTTTGACTTCTAGGTTAAGCGAGTCAAAAACTGATGCAAGATTCGTGATCATCACCCCAAATAGCCCCACGCCACAAAGTTTGGGCGAAATTGGTGCATCCAACCACGCCACCCTCACTCGGTACTGGGCCTAGAGCGGGCTTTGCACCTCGGTCTTCATTGTCAAACAAAGGCGGTCATTGAGGTGCGAGGCCATTCGCGGTGGAAACCAATTGAACACGTTAAACGGTGGAAGGCTACACAGAAAATAAAATATCGGTGCTGTTATGTTCCTTTTTTGAAAGGGTGGTAGATAGAAGCGTAGATGTTCAGTTTGTGAGCAGTCTACTTCGCTTTTTTGCAAACTTCCATCATTGTTGAAGAAGGTTGGTACATCATTAGCTATCCTTTCCAGTTGGTTACTACGTTTTTGACTCCATCCATGCCAAGAATATAGTAGAATTTGCTATCTACAACATCTTATCATTCTGAAACCGCTTGACTGTTCGAAAATCAAAAGAGCCCATGCACTGTACTACTGAGGTCGGAAAAAATTATTCATACTTCGGTTGCGGGTGTTACTTGGAGTGCTGATCATGAATCTTACATCGGTTTCTGGTTTTTTCCCGTTTTCTTATGACAGGTTAGAGAAGGTTTTGAGTAAGTGAGGGTGATGAGGTCGAATGCATCAATTTCGCCCAAACTTTGTGCATGGGGTTATTTGGGGTGGTAATCACGAATCTGGCATCAGTTTTTGACTCGCTTAATCCAGAAGTTAAAAATTCTCACCTTTCCCCTTTCGAAGAGCTCGATGAACGTAAACACCATTTGTTGCCATGTTTTTGTTCAAAATGTGGGGAAATGGGGATAAAGGGTCCCACTGACGATAAATCGCAAAAATGCAAAAACATCGGTGCAAGGGGGAATCGAAGCCACGACCCCGCTCCGTGAGGCCTATGTCATACCATCGCTCTTCGCTAGCGAAGGCGATGGACAACTAACACAATTGGGGAAGGGACGGTATCAGACGTTGTGGAGGGGCAGACGCCTGTAGCAGTTGTCCGATCCACCGCTAGCGAAGCCTCGCTAGCGGGGTGTCATACTTTCGAGCGATACGGCATCGCTACCGATGCGACCGCGTCGCTGAGCTGAGCAGAGCGTCGGCCAGCATCGGTAGCGATGCTACGACGCAGCTGCACACAAAGCTATTAACTGCGCGCCTATTCGCTAGCTTCACGCTAGCGAAGACACTTCGCTCATCGCTCTGTTCGTCGCCTTCGCTCGGGGTGAGCGAAGGTATGACATAGGCCTGAAACTACAGCACTACCACAACGCCAACCGTGCACACTAGCGTGGGTGGCAGCAGGGCGTAATGAACTTCGCGCTCACGTGTGCACGATTTTTTCGATCATAGAAGAGAATTCAGAGGAAAGTAACTATGGTTTTGGACTCTCCACACGGGCCCTACATCCTGTAAAAATTCCACTGCAGAAGCTCACCGCGATTTTGGAGGCTCTCCTTGTGAGAGTAAGTAAGTGGAAGTGGAAGTGCTCCTTAACCTCGTTCCCGGATGTCCGTTGCAGACGCGGAGCAGATATTTGGAGTCAGCATTCGAGTCCACATCCCGCGATGTACATCTCAAGCAAAAGTGTCACTGGGAGCTGGTATCCTTCCCTTGTTGGCGAATGATGACAAAGAACTCAGCAAATAACTCTGCAGGTCCTAAACACGAGAGGTGCCAAGACATTTCCGAGTGTCCCACGCTGATTCGCTATGCACGCTGTAGCTAACAATGCGATTTCAGAAGTTTCCTTCACATATGATAATTTCAATTTCTGCAGTCCTGCCCTCTTCTTCTGCGATGCAGTTTCGTGGAATGTCAATAATAATAGTTGGTGGGTACATATTTATACTAGACGTTCAGCGGCCTACATAGCGGCAGTCAAACGTTTTGTTGGCGAATTCGCCTCCACACCCAAATAATACATTGCCTTGACTGTAGCGATGCTTCTTTTGCTATGTATTCCTTTTTGCCTTTATTGCAGAAAAAAGGTGTTCTGAAATGTGATATAGAATATGATACCAGGACATGATGGGGTAGGGTTTTTAAAAACCTTCCTGTGAAGCTTGTCCACTCTTCTCGCATTTATACGATTTATACTCCAAAGTGTATCCCAATTTCCACGTGGCGGCAGACATACACACATGCCCCTCCTCTCTTGTTGTATAGGATCGCGCGATTCCCACTCCTAACCAAACTAATCTAATCTGCAGAAAATGGATAAAAATCAATCGACATTGGTCGGCTGATCGAAAGTACTTCTTGTAGTAGCCAATCTCCCCCCCCTCCTCTCCTACGACATCTGTACAAACGCGCTCCCACAGCATATCTTCTGAACCCGGATCCTCGTTGCTCGACGTCTGTGGCACGATCGGAACCCAAATGCCGGTTACTCGTCGTAAGTGACTCGTCTTCTGAATCCAGACGGTCCTGATGCGCCCATACATTCCTTGGACTTCATCCTTTTTAATTCACATACCATCGTGATTATCTTGACGAGATCAAACCTTGTCATAGTTACATTTTTCTCATCCTATCCTAGTGACCGCTATGTTTTCGAAAGCTCGAAGGGATAATCATGAGCGAGGAACGACTCCACGAAATGCGCTCAAAGTACATTTAAGTGCTTGGATTCAAAGTAGTTGATGTTGAAGGACGTCAACGTAGTTGACAGGCCCGCTTCTTGAGTAAAAATTCTGTAGACGTTTATGAGACCACGGACGTATCACTCTATTGCATAATATTTATTTTATTTCATTTTTCGATTATTCTAAAAAGCGCTATCAAATTTCTCATTTACCTAGCGAGCACTGCCAAAAAATGTACTTAGCTGGTCACATCAAAGAGTAAGACAAATAGTAGATCAGAGACGGTGCAATCAATTCCCAATTGGGATGCGCCTTGAACTCTACTTCTCCGAGAGATTATGGAGTGGATTTGGACTCGTAGTTGGTCAACACAATGACCTACGGTGCCTCCCGATAGGAGGTCAAGGTTTTGTCCTGCTGCCCTGCTGGAAGCGAACAGCCCTCGATTGCGCTCCCACCGCACAGGGGCTGAATAATTGTGTATTCATGATTTGAAAAAAAAAAACTTTGACGACTTACAAAACGTGTCATTTCTGGAGAAACGACCACATTTTACAACCACAATCCGTTCTCGATTCTTCCCCTGCAAAGTATTTTTGCGCACCAGGTACTGTAGCTCTCTCAAACAGGAAGATACAAAATTGAAACTTGCTCTGAATTCTAAAGCGTATAGAGGAGGTACCACAGATAATTTTTGGACTGCATCACTGTCCAATACGATTTGGTGGTTCATAGTTGGGCTAATCATATTTATTTTCCACTTGATAATTTGATCACGACCTTATAACCGATAAGATGTACATACAACGGCAATAATGTTGTCCTTGTTGTAGTTGTTTTATTGCTTGTACTGTATTGTTTATCTTGTTAATCCGCCAATGGAGTGAAGTCCAGTGGAGCGAAGTTGAGTGAAGTCGACTGAAGGGTGCCTTTCAGCCGAGGAGCCCGCTATTTATACCGACGAAAAGTGGGTATTTATAGCGGTTTAGGCTGGCGGAGCATGGCTGTAAAGTGCTGTACAGCTACTGCTGTAAATCATGACTCACGAACCACGGCCTGTTTATATGACTCATGAACCACTGTTTTGACAGGTAACTTGAAAAAAGAAAATTTTCTGTTCGTAAATTCTCTGCACTTCACTCTAAGCAATGGATTTTCCCCTCGCTTCTCGTGCTGTAACATTTAAAGAGAGAGCTAGAGTACCGAGATTTTCCATTTGCAAAATTGGCTTTGATTGCTCTGACACAGGTAAGGTAGGAAAAACCGAATATAAGCGGTCATTCGAATAGAGTTTTCCAGGCGTCTAAGCTCTGAGAAAATCTAAAACCCAATCCCACCTTGTTTTCAAAACTTAGCTGTTCACGCCAACCAGTCAAAACGCTTAAGACGGCATATCTCAATATTGGAAGCGCTTTCCAGCAGAATAGTTTTTTTAATTTGAAGAGATCCGGCTTTTTGCTCTCCACCGAGCTCGAGTTCCGAGCAGCGTTCGGCTCGACCTGAGCTCCGCGCCCATCGCTCGCGCACGGCGAAGGTCTTCCACGAGGCCCAGCGGCACTTAGGCCTATGGTATACTCCCGTCCGCTGCAGCGACGCGCGAGTGCACGGCGTCACGAGCCGTCGCCATCGCTGAGGCTGACATAGTTCACGCAGTTCTGCAGACGGAGGCTTTTGCAGAATTTTAGCGAATCAGCTGATCAAGTGCAGTGACGAAATCGTGCTTTATCCATCACATCCACCGTGAGTCCTGTCGTGAATTCGCTCAAGAGCTCAGTTAGACTATCTGGGAACATTGTGCTACAGGGATGTTCATACAAATGCAGCGGGGGAGCGGGAGGTATAGGAAAAGGAATCAAATGCCTTAATCGCCGTCGGACAAACAATCTACGAGTCTTCCCTTTCTCAAAACGAGTTCACATAGATTTTTCATGTAACAGAACAAGATTATTTGACCTCACAGAGAGCGCATGAGTTTTTTCGAGACAACCCGTATTAGAGCAGAGAAAGCAAAAGCGGTGGCAGAGTCGCAAAACCCTAACTCCACATGAGATGCAATACTGCTAGGGTCGCACGGTTCAAAAAAGGGTTGCGATGGACTAATCCGTCGCAAAACGTCGCATGCTCATAACTTCTCCAATAGATAGCTACATATTTTGAGAAAGGGTTGACATCGTTCTTTTCACCTCTTTGAGCTCTCCGCAATCGTTTGTATAACTTCACCAGATCATGGGACTTTCGTCGTGGGTGGCTCAAAAAATGATTTAAGCAGCCTTTACGCGATTGGAGCAGTTTATTTCCCATGACATAGTTCTCGAAGTCGCATGGCGTACTTTGCCGGTGCCCTGTAGTGTTCCAGATGGACAATCTTTGCTCACTTGGTTGATTTCGTAGATTCTATGTGCATTGTGTACGGCTCACTCGAGTTGCATGCCTCACACTACTCGGCACTAGCAAAGTGCGCTAAGCTTAAGGGAATGTGTTCTCGAAAATAATTAGCTACAATCGTAAAAAAGCCCGCGCCAGCAATTTTTTTACCTATCTACTCAAAAAACTAGCTGTTCAATTGGCACATTTCTGTGCCGAACATGTCAATAGATCCTCCCTGTAACTTGTCCGGCACAGAAACGTAGATCTCGGTGCCGGCGAGGAAGTTCGGAGGCGAAAAAATGCGAGAATCGGCACTAAAGTGGGAAAAACGGCCTAGAAAAACATTTCTTCAAAAAACTAGCCGTTCAAGCCGTCGAAAAAACCCAAAATGAGTCTAGCCACGACGAAAACCCTACAAAGAGAACAACAGAGACATCGCATGACCACCCAACATCACCAGAAGTGTGTTGAAATTGCTGCGGTATGGTCACGAACCTAGGAAGTGTCGAAATAAGTGAGCGGAAGTGCGTAGAACAGGGTCAAGCCTGAGGTTCGGGAATCGAAGGGGGGGTCGTACTGTAGCCTCGACTAGAGGGGGAGTCGTACTCTCTTGGTTTTGGCAGAGGACTCTCTCCAAATTATGGTTTTTAGATGATGTTTGCATCTATGCGGAGATATACAAGCACTTGCGTTTCCTGGAGTTAAAAAATAGGATTGAATATCAAAAAAATTTTAATGCCGATTACTGTGCAGTGAAAAATAAAGATTTCCTGTCTGCAGATTTAGAGTAATTGAGAAATGTTTTCATTTTTTCAGGTTTTCCCAGGACGTCATGGACACGGTAGTTTTCTGCCTGATGAGCGATATCTACTTCCAGAATTGCACTCTATAAAACTTCAAGTGTTAATTACTGAGAAAGACCTAAGTGCTTTCTCTACAAGCGCTCTTCGAATCGATGACGGAATGGCAACCGAAGGACGGACTTGCTCGAAAAGTAATTACTCTCCTGCAGGAAACAGCATCAGAAAGTAAAATCCTACCCTATAAAATTTCAAGCCTGTTTGATACACAGTGACAAAACTATGTTTTTCTGAAGCAGTATTCTATTGGATCAGACGTCTCAATTTACCGAAAAAATATCGACACACTAATCACATGGAAGATGTTACTTTTAGAACCTGCTTCTTAAAGCATAGAAAACACATCTACTAAAGCTTTATGAATTTTCCAGGAGCCCCAAAAAATCTCCGAGTTACGGCAGTTTACATGCGGCTACTGCGTTCTCTGACATGATCGATCGCAATTGAAATATGGATGGACTCCTCGCTGGAATTTTTTTTCTGCCTTCTGAATGACAGGACGACAGAGAGTGGAATTGTACCATATAGAATTTTAAGTCGTGCTTAAATTACAGTAAAAAATAAGCTTCTCCGCTGCGATGAATCTCCGCTGAGGATGGATCACATACAAAATTCTCATTTTTCATGAAAATATTATTGTTTAGCCGGAGCATATCACCCATACCGATAAAATCCAGCCACAAGAACCTCGAAGTCCTGGTTAATTCACTGTGAAAAAATCGTGATTTCCTGGATAGAACAGGTTGAATCGACCTCTGGTCGACTTTGCACCAACGTCATCGGAGCATAAAATTGAACGTTCACAGAAAGGTTCATAACTCGGTAAGTTTTTTTTTGAGAACTCTTTTAGCTTTTCATAAAGTAGATAAAACGCCCTTTCTCATCGTTTAAAAATCGTTTTCTGAAAAAGGAGTCGTCACGCGTGGCGGTTGGTTCGATTTTTGGGCGAAAAAATTGAAGTGGCTTCGCAAAAATATTCATAACTCGACCAATTCCTCGAAGCTTCAAGATCCCGATAGCTTTTCAGAAACTAGAAGAAGAGTTGATTTTTAACTTTGCTTGAGCCTAGAGCGGCTGGTATAGAAGATACAAGTTGTTAGACGGATGTCTAGTTGCGATCAAAACTCTTGCGCCAGGCGGGACTCGAACCCGCATCTTCTGCTTTCCGGGCAGCGATGTTCGCCTTACACCACCGGCGCTGTTTGGTCGAACTGAACATCCACGATATCTTATCTCATCGATAACTGAACATCCACGATATCTTATCTCATCGATATCGTGGATGTTCAGTTCGACCAAACAGCGCCGGTGGTGTAAGGCGAACATCGCTGCCCGGAAAGCAGAAGATGCGGGTTCGAGTCCCGCCTGGCGCAAGAGTTTTGATCGCAACTAAACATCCGTCTAACAATTAGAAGAAGAGTACTTTCTTGCAGTATAGACATCAGTTTCCAAAAATTCGGTCTTCATGCGCGGCGGGAGGGGTTCTATTTCGAGTTCATTTCGCAAAAATACGTACCGAAAATCGAACCCCCGACCCGCATGAAGACCCCTTTCTTGGAAATAGATTTTTATATGGTAAGAAAGCATACTTTCTCTATTTTTTGAGCGCCGAGTGGAATTTTTGATTATCGGAAAAATAGCCGAGATATGATCAATTTTCAGAAGTCGTAAACTGAATCACGGATCGACCCTTCACCGACGTCATCGGAGTGATCTCACAAAAATGCTCATAACTCGGAAATTTTCTAGAAGCTTCAAAATTCCACAAATTCATCAAAAAGTAGAGGAAAGGTGCTTCTTTATGATTACAAAAACGCTTTATAAAAAAGGGGTCTTGATGCGGGGCGGGTGGGGTTCGATTTGTTGTCGATTTTTGCCGAAAATCGACCAGAAATCGAACCCCCCGCCGTGCATGAAGACCCCTTTCTTGGAAATAGATTCTTATATGGTAAGAAAGCATACTTCTTTGTTTTTTGATGGCCGAGCGAGATTTTTGATTATCGGAAAAATAGCCGAGATATGATCAATTTTCAGAAGTCGTAAACTGAATCACGGACCGACCCTTCACCGACGTCATCGGAGTGATCTCACAAAAATGCTCATAACTCGGAAATTTTCTAGAAGCTTCAAAATTCCACAAATTCATCAAAAAGTAGAGGAAAGGTGCTTCTTTATGATTACAAAAACGCTTTATAAAAAAGGGGTCTTGATGCGGGGCGGGTGGGGTTCGATTTGTTGTCGATTTTTGCCGAAAATCGACCAGAAATCGAACCCCCCGCCGTGCATGAAGACCCCTTTCTTGGAAATAGATTCTTATATGGTAAGAAAGCATACTTCTTTGTTTTTTGATGGCCGAGCGAGATTTTTGATTATCGGAAAAATAGCCGAGATATGATCAATTTTCAGAAGTCGTAAACTGAATCACGGACCGACCCTTCACCGACGTCATCGGAGTGATCTCACAAAAATGCTCATAACTCGGAAATTTTCTAGAAGCTTCAAAATTCCACAAATTCATCAAAAAGTAGAGGAAAGGTGCTTCTTTATGATTACAAAAACGCTTTATAAAAAAGGGGTCTTGATGCGGGGCGGGTGGGGTTCGATTTGTTGTCGATTTTTGCCGAAAATCGACCAGAAATCGAACCCCCGCCCCGCATGAGGACCCCTACCTTAAGAAATAATTGTTACATATTTAGAAAGCACATCTTTTCTGTTTCATGACAGCCGAGCGAAATTTTTGAGTTTCGAAGAATTAGGTGAGTTATGAACATTTATGTGAAATCACTCCGATGACGACGGTGAAGGATTCAGTTCACGACTTCCAAAAATTGATCATATCTCGGCTATTTTTCCGATAATCAAAAATTCCACTCGGCGTTCAAAAAATAGAGAAAGTATGCTTTCTTACCATATAAAAATCTATTTCCAAGAAAGGGGTCTTCATGCGGGTCGGGGGTTCGATTTTCGGTACGTATTTTTGCGAAATGAACTCGAAATAGAACCCCTCCCGCCGCGCATGAAGACCGAATTTTTGGAAACTGATTCCTATACTGCAAGAAAGTACTCTTCTTCTAGTTTCTGAAAAACTATCGGGATCTTGAAGCTTCGAGGAATTGGTCGAGTTATGAATATTTTTGCGAAGCCACTTCAATTTTTTCGCTCAAAAATCGAACCAATCGCCACGCGTGACGACTCCTTTTTCAGAAAACGATTTTTAAACGATGAGAAAGGGCGTTTTATCTAATTTATGAAAAGCTAAAAGAATTCTCAAAATTTGAAAAACTTACCGAATTATGAACCTTTCTGTGAACGTTCAATTTTATGCTCCGATGACGTTGGTGCAAAGTCGACCAGAGGTCGATTCAACCTGTTCTATCCAGGAAATCACGATTTTTTCACAGTGAATTAACCAGGACTTTGAGGTTCTTGTGGCTGGATTTTATCCGTAGGGGTGATATGCTCCGGCTAAACAATAATATTTTCATGAAAAATGAGAATTTTGTATGCGATCCATCCTCAGCGGAGATTCATCGCAGCGGAGAAGCTTAGTTTTTACTGTAATTTAAGCACGACTTAAAATTCTATATGGTACAATTCCACTCTCTGTCGTCCTGTACTTCAGAAAGCAGAAAAAAATTTCCAGCGAGGAGTCCATCCATACCGCGTGAGGTTATATGGTACGCCTTGCGACAACACAACGCACCTGAGGAACTTATAGAGTGGGTTAGGATGCTCTATTCTTGCCCAAAGAGTAGAGTGCAAGCTGCATCTGGAACCTCAATGGAGTTTCACATCTCTGTTGGGGTGCACCAAGGTTCAGCGCTTTCTACACTCCTCTTTGTTGTTGCCATGGATGCCATTACGCGAGATCTTCAGCAGCCTGTTCCATGGACGCTGCTTTATGCTGATGACGTGATGCTCGCTTGCGAAGAGAAAGACGATCTCGAGCGGCAGGTGCAAGCTTCGTGGCGTCTGGCGAGGTTCGGACTCAACTTGAACGTCAAGAAGACCGAGTACCTAACGACTGACGTGAACGAGTCCGGCTCCATTAAGAGTAACGGTACTGAACTTGCACGCACTTCGTTGTTTAAATACCTGGGATCAGCAATAGCGTCTGACGGCGGTCTGATGGTTGAAGTGAACTCACGCGTGAGCGCAGCTTGGTCCAAGTGGCGTTCGCTGACTGCCATGCTCTGCGATAGGAAGATACCAGAGCACCTGAAGTCGAAGATTTACAGAGCCTTCGTGCGCCCGGTAGCGATGTACGGCGCTGAGTGTTGGCCTGCGACTAAGGAAGTTGAAACGCGCCTCAGCGTCATGAAGACGAAGATGCTGCGCTGGACGACTGGAGTCACGCGCATGGACCGCATTCGAAATGATGCTATTCGGCAGAAGTTCGGTGGCGCGCCGATAGCGAACAAGATGCGCGAAGCTCGCTTGCGATGGTACGGCCACGTTCTGCGTGGGAAAGAAGACAGCGTCCGCAAGATAGGCCTTGAGTTGGAAGTATCTGGAAAGCGGCCTAGAGGACGCCCGGAGCAGCGTTGGTCCGATACGTTACACACGGACGCGAAAACAGCTGGTGTCCACCTTGATCAAGCGCAGGATCGGGAAAGGTGGCGTCGTAACACCAGAAGAGCGGACCCCGCGACGATGCGAGACAAACGCTGAAGAATAAGAAGAAGAAGAAGTCCATCCATATTTCAATTGCGATCGATCATGTCAGAGAACGGAGTAGCCGCATGTAAACTGCCGTAACTCGGAGATTTTTTGGGGCTCCTGGAAAATTCATGAAGTTTTGTTAGATGTGTTTTCTATGATTTAAAAGGCTGGTTCTAAAAGTAACATCTTCCATGTGATTAGTGTGTCGATATTTAGAAAAATAATTTTTCATGAAAAACGAGGATTTTGTGTACGATCCATTCTGATCATATCGTCATTGCAGCTCCGTCATCGTTGCGGAGAAGCTTGTTTTTTTTTGTTGGACGATGCACAGGGCTTGGATTTTTGTAGGCTTTATTTTGATTTTTTATGATGTTTCCTTAGGATGGCAGAACATTATTTCCATGGGAATTCCATCGTCCACCATTCGTTTGCCGCTCCGTAGTCGATTCGATGAGAGCGTCAAAAAATCCAGAAAAGCACTTAATTCGTCATCAGAAGGTATCACTCAAAATTTTATATAATACTATTTCAGAGCACAATTTCAGGTGCAGACGTCGCTCCTTCAGGTAGAAAAATGTGTCGTGTCCATGATGTCCTGAAAAAAAAACACCTGCACAAATTAAACAGTGATGATTGGAAGACTGCTACCAGAAAATCCTTATTTTAAAGTGTCGAAAAATAGTATTCAGCTTTATTGTGCCATCAAGTATTATTGTTCAGTGACCTCTTTTAATTGTTCTATTGTGTCGAAGCCGCACCTGAAAATAAGAACCTATTAAAGGGTTCAAAATGCACATAAAACCTTGAAGAAATCAAGATATCGAAGGAATAAAACAGTGGAAGGTGGAGGGAGGGGGTCGTACGAATTAAGCTTCGGAGGGGGGGGGTCGTAAATTTTCAGAAAAATCGAACCCCACGCTTGACCCTGGCATAGAATAGGGCGCGACAAGTGCTCCCCCCTACGCGACCATCGCTCCCCGTCGCTCATCGCAGTGCACTGCTGCACTGCGACGAGCGACGGGCTGCGACGGCCGTCGCACGGGAGTATGTTTCACTCCCGCGACGCGGAGGTATAGCACCCCTCTGCGACGCATCGCGGGAGCGATAGAGCGTCAACTGACAACCGCGCCCCACTGCGCCGTCCGCCACTGCAGCGAAGACGCGCCGTTGACAGTTGCCCGCGCCCGTCGCTGAAGCGACGCGGGAGTATACTATACCTTTGTCCTTGGGAAAAAATTTCGAATTTCGAATGATCAAATAATATTCGATTTTCAAAATTTCGAATATCGAATGATCGAATAATATTCGAGTTTCAAAATTTCGAATTTCGAATGACCGAATAATATTCGATTTTCAAATTTTCGAATTTCGAATGATCGAATAATATTCGATTTCCAAAATTTCGAATTTCGAATGATCGAATATTACTCGATTCTCAAAATTTCGAATTTCGAATAATCGAATTTCGAATTGTCGAATATTCGAATAATCAAATGAACACCTTACTTATTGTGGTCACCCAATGATTGACATTTACTTTTTTCATTGCCCACTGCTAACTGCGTTCAACAGAGCGGCGTACTATACAAAGGCAAAGGCGATTGTCACTACTCTTGTACCAGTTGGTTAATTGCGAAAAGAATCGGTAATTTTCAACTGTGGTACGCCGATTTCTATCAATGGATCTCCTGTCCCGTGGCCGACATACTCCCGCTACTCTTACGTTAAATCAGGGCTAATGGACGGAGTGTGGCGAGTCCAGTGAGTGGTAAGCGCTACTGAGGCTGAAGGGGACGAGCGAGGCGAGGGCGAGCTGAGGACCGAACCGAGGATGTGGAAGTCGGTGTCGCAGATGCCGTTGTAAAAGCGCCGCGAAGGCTGCTCCATCCATTTCCTTCACGAGAGCAAAAGACGGGGACAAAGGTATAATGGCAAGCACAATTGCTTCCCTAGGAATTCGTGCCCCGAGAAGAGAGAAACACCCTGGATAGGCAGAGCTAGATTGTTATACATCTTGCTCTATAGATTACTGCCTCCTTAGGTTATACCGAAGCTTCCATGTGGTAAAAGAAACGCTAACATGGACGAGGAAGTAACCAAAGGCGATCTGGTGCAGAAGAGGCACATTGGAGGCTCATGAGTGGCATTCATCCTGCGTTCTGGCTCCGTTGAAGAGCTTCGCATCACTTATAAGCAAACGGACCCGAAGTCCATGGTTGGAATCTAATCTGATAAGACACTACGACTTGGACAGTGTTATTGCGAAAATGTGGATGGCTCGCTTTCATAGAAAACGGAGTGTGACTGGCTCTTGTACTCCATAGCCATTGCACTTCCTCTCTTCTTTAACGCCTTTGCTGGCAGAAAGCAGGAGCTTTCCAGGCTCCAGAAAGTGCTACCTCTCTACCGCAGCTCCTTCCGGCTTTAATCGTTCCGTCGTTGTACTTGGGGTAGAAATACAAAACGGAGATTCTCCCGTAGTATACCGAAGGCAAAAACGTCATTGAACAGCCATAACACGATTCATTTGTTATTCACGTCGCTGGCCGCAGGGCGTCGACAGCGTTCAAAGGAAGCAGGGACGCAGCGGAGGTCCGCGCTTGCCCGTGCTTACCTCTTCTTCTTTTCCTGAGCGTTTAGTCCCGCGCAGTCGCAGGGCCCGCTGTTCTTGTGATCTGTCGCCACCTCATCCTATCAAGAGCGTCATCCGCCGTGGCGCCGACTTCGACGAGATCTCTCTTGATGACGTCCTTCCACCTTTTCCTTGGGGCTCCTCTCGGACGCTTTCCGGGTGCCTCGAAATCTAGGGCTGTTACATATCAGTCTATACCAGTCGCATGATATGATGATTATCATGCAGTGATTAAAGGACTACTATATAAAGGCTACTCTGGTATGGTTTGCAGTTTATCGGTCGTCGGCAATAAAGCGTATATCGTCCATCAAGTCTATACCGCAGCGGCCAAGTACTCAACAGTGGCGATCAGTGGTCGCATATCTCGACGACGTAATCGTCGTTGGACGCACTGCAGAGGAACACTCACAGAACCTTCACGCTTTCTTCCAACGTATTGTTGAAAATGGTCTACACGTACGCTTGAGCAAATGTAAATTTGCTGAAACCAGAATCGACTACTTCGGCTACGTTGTCGACAAGCATGGTCGACGCCCCGATCCCAGTAAAATCGAAGCCATACAAAAGATGCCGGTTCCTAAAGACCTCTCACAACTCCGGTCCTTTCTTGGACTTCTCAGTTACTACGGAAATTTTGTTAAGGAAATGAGGATTATCCGAGCTCCACTTGACGCCCTACTCAAGAAGGATACCCGATTTGAATGGGCATGCGATAAGAGCTTCAAACGAGCCAAAGAAATTCTTTCCTCCGATCTGCTTTTAGCCCACTACGACCCCAACCAAGAAATCGTAGTTGCAGCAGACGCCTCGAACTAT
Source organism: Heligmosomoides polygyrus bakeri (assembly GCA_947359475.1). Taxonomy (NCBI): domain Eukaryota; kingdom Metazoa; phylum Nematoda; class Chromadorea; order Rhabditida; family Heligmosomidae; genus Heligmosomoides; species Heligmosomoides polygyrus. Next base: position 52,272,811 of record OX375868.1, on the reverse strand, counting down.
GGCATTGGAGCAGTAATCTCCCATCGTTATGCAGATGGATCAGAGAAAGCCATTGCTCATGCTTCACGCTCCTTACTCCCAGCTGAAAGGAACTACAGCCAGATTGAGAAAGAAGGACTAGCACTCATTTTTGCCGTCCAAAAGTTCCACAGGATGCTTCACGGACGCAAAGTCATACTTCTTACTGACCACAAGCCCCTTCTGGCGATATTTGGCTCAAAGAAAGGTATCCCTATCTATACCGCTAGCCGACTTCAACGTTGGGCAATAACACTGCTGGGTTACGACTTCACTATCCAGTACCGTTCCACCACACATATGGGACAAGCTGACGCTCTATCAAGACTCATCGCAAATCACAAAACAGCGAACGAGGATCAGGTCATAGCAGCTATATCGGTAGACTCGGATATCAGACACGTGTTCGCAAATCTGGTACGAGCCTTACCAGTCACAGCAGAGGATATCAAACAAACGACCCAAAAAGATGAGCTACTTCAACTTGTTATGAAGTACACCAGAGAACGCTGGCCACCGTCAATCCAAGATCCCACACTTAAGTGCTTCCACAATAGACATGACTCCCTTTCAATTTTAAATGGATGTCTGATGTTCGCTGAACGAGTTGTCATACCAACTTCACTTCAACAACGTATACTTCGACAACTTCACTCTGGACATCCCGGAATTGTTCGCATGAAAGCGCTAGCTCGTAGTTACGTATACTGGCCAGGTCTCGACAGAGACATCGAAAGGATGGTTCAACGATGCACAAGATGTTCATCAGTCGCCAAATTCCCTACCAAAACCACACTTGCATCTTGGCCAACGCCAAGTAAGCCATGGGAACGAATACATGTGGACTACGTTGGTCCATTTGAAGGCACCAATTACCTCATAATCGTGGACGCTTTTTCCAAGTGGCCTGAGATATACAATACAGATCGCACAACAACAGGCGCCACCATCTCATTACTGCGCCAGACATTTGCTAGGAATGGAGCTCCCGAAATACTCGTGTCAGATAATGGCACTCAGTTCACATCAGAAGAATTCAAAGAGTTTTGCCAAGAAAACGGAATCGAGCACCTGTTTTCTCCCCCATATCATCCACAATCCAACGGTCAAGCAGAAAGGTTCGTAGATACCTTCAAAAGGAGCTTGCTTAAAATGAAAGGAGAGGGAACACTCTCTCAAATTCTCCAAACCTTCCTTCTTACTTACCGCTCAACACCACATCCAGCCTTCGAAAAGCTCAAATCACCAGCAGAACTATTTGTTGGAAGGAAACTTCGGACTCCTTTGTCTCTACTTCAGCCCATCCAGTCTCACAGCGGGAGCCGAAATGAAGTCATGGAACGCCAGTTCAACGCCAAGCATGGAGCTAAGCCTAAGATTTTCAAGCGAGGCGACACTGTCTACGTGAGCGACTACAAAGACGGAAAACATAAGTGGACAAACGGTTCCATATTGGATCGTATTGGAGAGGTGCTCTATAAAGTTCGCTGTGGAACACAAACTTGGATACGACATGCGAATCAACTACGAAGGCGCTACAGTGGTAGCAACAACGAAGCCCAAGAAGACATGGACACACTTTTCGAAACATTCGACTTGGAGCGACCTGAGCTCCAGAGCCAAGCACCTCCCCCTCCGCCGGCTGAAACTTCTGAAGGAGTTCCAACTGTTCAACAAGGCATGCAGCTACGACGATCGACTCGAACACGAAGACCTACGAGGACGCTCCACATTGATCCAACTCAGAAGAGATATCATTTTTGTCCTTAAGATCGTTGTAACAATTAGATCATCGTATTATCCGATTGTAAAACTGATTTATCATCTTCAAAAAGGGGAGGTGTTACATATCAGTCTATACCAGTCGCATGATATGATGATTATCATGCAGTGATTAAAGGACTACTATATAAAGGCTACTCTGGTATGGTTTGCAGTTTATCGGTCGTCGGCAATAAAGCGTATATCGTCCATCAAGTCTGTACCGCAGCGGCCAAGTACTCAACAAGGGCCAACCTTGTGGGGTGATCCTCTGGTCTTCTGAGGACGTGTCCATACCACCTCAGGCGCTGCTCTATCATCTTCAGCTGGATCGAGGCTGTCTTCTTCACTGCCCTAACATCCTCGTTTCGCACCCTGTCCCGACGGGTCCATCCACATGCCCGCCTCTGCATCCTCATCTCCGCCGCGTGCAGTTGCCGCTTCTGCGCCTTACCCAGGGCCCAGCACTCACTGCCGTAGAGGAGGGCAGGTCTCACAACTGTTCTATAGAGCTTACCCTTTGAGAGTCCTGGAGCATCTACGGTCGCAGAGGATCCCTGTGGACTTCCTCCACTTGCACCAGGCTGCGTTTATCCGTCCCCTGACCGCCTGGTCCACACTTCCTTCCTCGGATAGGTCACTTCCGAGGTAGCGGAATTCTTCCGCCTTTTCGATCGTTTCCCCTTGGCAGTCTAGGATCGATCCAGCGCACTGCTCATAGCTGATGAACTTCGTCTTCTTCACGTTCAGCCGTAGGCCGTTGTCTTCGAGGGCTCTCTGCCACAGCTGCACCTTCTCCTCCAGCTCCTCCTGGTTGTCGGCTACTACGGCGATGTCGTCCGCGTAGAGGATCGTTTTGAGAGGGCCTTCCTCGAGGTGGTTCACTATAGAGTCAAGCGTCAGCAGGAAGAGGAACGGGCTCAGAGCCGACCCTTGGTGTACCCCCACTGTGATGTCCACTTTCCTTGTCACCCCGTGTGGAGTACGTATCGCCGCTTTGGAGCCCTCGCACATGTCCCTTATGACCGTGATCAGATGTGATGTGTTCCGGGACACCCCTCCCTCGAAGGGCACCCCAGATTGCGGCACGAGCTAGCCTGTCGTAGGTCTTCTACAGGTCCAGGAATGGCAGGTAGCAGGGTTCTCGTTTCTCCCGATATTTCTCCATCACCTGACTAGCGATGAAGATGGCGTCTGTGGTGGACCTCTCAGGCATGAAGCCCCACTGCAGCTGGGAGGTGGCTACCATCTCCCTCAGCCTTGTGTCGACCAGTCGTTCGTAGATCTTCATCGTGTGTGAGATCAGTTTGATCCCTCGGTAGTTGGAGCATTCGGAAGCGTCTCCCTTCTGCTTGAAGATGGGGACTATGGTGCTGTTCCTCCAGTCATCCGGCATCTTACCTTCTTTCGTGATTCTGTTGAAGAACTGCGTTAGCCAGTTGATTCCGAGGTCTCCGAGCACCTTTCAAGCCTCTACTGGCACACCGTCAAGCCCTGCTGCCTTTCCGAGTTTCATCTTCCCTATAGCCTTGCGAACCTCCTCTTGCGTCCAGGGTGGGATGGGTCCTTCCGTTGTTTGTTCTTCCCCGGTCTCCCGTCGAGGGAATTCCTCGTTCAAGAGTTCCTTGAAGTACTCCTCCCATCTTTCTCTGACCTCGACCGGCTTCCGTAGTACCCTACCGTCGGCACTTTTTACAGTCTTATCTACTCGTATGTCGAGGCTAGCTCTATGACGCGCCTTAGCCAGACGGATGGCGAACTTCTCTCCCTCCTGCCCGTCTAGTTTCTCGTACAGGGCATCCATTTCCGCGCTCTTTGCCTTCGCTACAGCTGTTTTTGCCAGCCTCTTCAGCTTCCTGTAGGCTGTGAGATGTTCGGGTGCCTTCGTCTTCAGCCACAGCTTGTAGGCCTCCTTCTTCTTCTTCACCGCAGCCTGCACCTCTTCGTTCCAGAACCATGCCGATTTATCCCCTCTAATTTTTCCCTTTGTTTCTCCCAGGGTTTCCTTGGCACATCTCACATTGTTCGAGCAACCCTCCTCCAGGTCTCATTCACGGGACCAGCTGGATCTGAAAGACCTTCTTCGAGCACTGTCCTTCGTAGTTCGTTCCGCTCCGAACCCCGCAGTCTCCACCATAGGATCCTGGGTTCCGCCCTCACTTTGGGCCTGGTGGGTAGAGGTATGCTAAGGTTGGCTACCAAGGGTCTATGCTGTGATGCCACGTCTTCTCCCGGAATGACCTTCACATCCCGAACTGTTTTCAGGGCAGGCCTTCGAACCAGGATGTCGTCGACTTCCGTCCTTCTTCCTCCGCTAGCAAAGGTCACTTCTGGCTCTCTCTCTACGCGAAGAAGGTACTACAGACAGCCAGGTCGTCGGCGATAGCCAGATCGAGAATTCTTTCTCCATCTGGGTTTATCAGGCCGATCCTTTTATCTCCATGAACCCTTTCCACTCCTCTTCTGCCAATCCCCACATGCGCGTTCATGTCCCCTGCTATGGAGAGGTAGTTGCCTTCTGGTACGAACCTTATGGCCTCCTCGAGCGTGATGTAGAAGTCATCCTTGTTGTGCTCGGGGCATCAGGTCTGCGGAGCGTAGACAGACATGATGGTCCAGTAACCCTCCTTCGTGTCCAGCCGCAGTGACATAATGCGGTCGTTTATTCTTTGGACAGCCGCTACTAAATCCTAGAGGGACTCCGCGACAGCTATCCCTACCCCGTTCCTCTTGGTATCCTCTCCGTTGTAGTACAGCTTGACCCCTTCTTCGATCTCCCTGGCTTTCGCCCCTTTCCATCGCGTTTCCTGCAGGCACAGGACTTGTATCCTTCTGCGCTTCATCAGGTCGGCCACTTCCCTAAATCTTCCGGTCAGCGTTCCCACATTCTGAGTCCCAGTCGAACTAGCTTCTTTAGCCGAGGTCGTTCGGCCCTCGGTAGCCTTCGCATACTGACCACAGAACTCGGGCGGGGGTTCTGTGCGCCACTTCCGGGTGACGTCCTAGCCTTTACACTGATTCTATTGCGACTTGTGATCATGGTTTTGTGACGAGGTTTCTCCATCAGCCGGCCTGTCAACCTGGGCCTGACGCTGGAGCCGTTGCCATTTTTGCAATTTTTGCAGGGCATGGCGTGCCGGAGCCGAGAGACGAACCTGTGACCGTTTGTGCATGAAACTACACTACTAACCACTAGGCTAACTCGGCCCTTGCCCGTGCTTACCTCGCGTCGACTAACAAGAGAAGTGTCTTAAGCGTACGTCTGAACGGGAAGAGCGAGTCATATAGGGAGAATCCCCACCCCTTCATTAATATAAAAATGTGTTTATTTTTTACCAAGAAAAAACCCAAGGAGTAGGGGGTCGTTGCAGTTATAAATGTAATGAGCGCCTCTTGAGTTCGGCGGTCTTGTATGTCAGCGATGCCTCTGCCGCAAGTGGGTCGCAGCGCAGTGGATAGAGACGTTGCTTTATGCGAGGGAGATCGAGGGTTCAATTCTCCTGCTCTGCTGCACTTTTCAACTGATAGTTGAGATTTGATGGATTCTGACGTCTATACCATTTTAGAGGTTTTCTACTAATTTTTCAGCTGCATGATGTGGTATTCAACAGAATGATGTATAAATGTTCAACATCAGTGATACACAGGCACAACGTGCATGAAGAAGAAGCACTATTCACAAGACGGACGGCGTATAAAGGCTACAGGCTCCTCACAGTTTGTTTCCCTAGATGGACCGATGACCTCGGAAAAAACCATCCTGCTCGGATTTTCAAAGACCAGGAAGTGACGTCGCAAATGGTTTCAATGAAGCAATGGGGTCTGTGGATCCCGCAAACTGACCTGAAGGTTTCCTAAAACCTAACACCAACAATGTCCGCCAATGCTGGAGTGATGATACACCCGCTCACGCTGAAGTGTGCTCCACATTTAGACAAGGAGTCTTCGAGGGAAGAAATCAAGCTGGCCGAACGGATGGCCAGCATACACAAGGACTTCGAAGCACGTCAACTTGAAGTTGACGAAGACGAACAGCTGGAAGTGGTGGGAGAAGAAAAAAATTTGGATCCGAAAGATGAACTGATAGACGTGGAGATGCAAGCAAGAATTGGACATATGAGAACGTTTTCAGGTGGAATGATTTCACTCCCACGTCGTAGTGCACGACCCTCCTTTTGACCTGCAAAAAAGGGACCACATCCTGAAGGTAATTGTCGAAGCTGCGGGTAGTTGCGGGTAGCTGAAGGAGAACGGATTTGTTATAATGACATTAAAGGTGGTGTCGCTGGTATACCTGTGAGGTCCTGTAGCTTTTAAGCGCTGTCCGATTGTGACCAGTGCCTCTGTTTCATGCACTTTGAGCCTGTGCATAACTGGTGTTGAACGTTTATACATCGTTGAGTAGCCTTCTCATTACGTTGTGGTTAGTAATAAACAAGTGGCAAGAAATTTACTCTCCACGACGTACAACTGGAAAAATAGGCAAAAACATCTGAAAATGGTATAGATGTCAGAATCGTTCAACTCTCAACCATACATGAAATGCAAAAATGCAGGAGAGCGGGAGAATAGAACCCCCGACCTCCCACCCACGAACAACGCCTCTATACACTGCTCTCCGAGCCACCTGATGGGCGTACAAGACCCACGAATTCTATTGTAACGGACTCCCTACTCCTTGTGTTTAACGACTTAATAAACCCATTTTATACTAATTGAGGGGTAGGGATTCCCCCTATATGACTCGCTCTTCCCTTTCAGACATACGCTCCAGACCCTTCCCTTGTCAGATTGCACACACAATTCGGCCACTTTGAGTGACACGCGAAACAAAACATCGTTCTAATCAAAAGATCACAATTCCCTGGTTTTCAAAGAGAAGTGCCATGAACTTGTTTAGAGATTGATAAAGAATATTCGAAATTCGAAGCCTCGAATATTCGAATAAACGAATAATTCGAATATTGGACTTTCTCGAATATTCGAATAAACGAATAATTCGAATATTGGACTTTCTTGAATATTCGAATAAACTAATAATTCGAATATTAGACTTTCTTCGAATAGTCGAATATTCGAATATTCGAAATTCGAATTTATTCGAAATTCGGCTACTCGAAATTCGTAAAGGACAAAGGTATAGAGTATACCATAGGCCCTATCGTTAGTCAGCCATAGGGAGCGCCGCAGTACCGTTCGCTGAACGGTTCTTTGGTTCGCCTTACTGGTCTTCTTTGAAACATAGTTTCGTGTTCATTTCCTTCTTTTTTTCTGCCCAATTCTTTATTGTCTAATATCGCATTGTTTGTTTAGTAGCAGTATGAGAATATTTCTCTTTGTGCTCGCCATCCTCCGTCAATGCAGGTAAAGTAGTGCCACTCGTAGTTAGCGTAGATTCCGAGCTCCTCATTAAGTTGGCAGAGAGCGGCCACTGCTGTGTTATGTACTTTTCCGTCATTGGAGTCATATGGTCTTAACACCCTATAATTTCTATTGCGAAGATCACTCAGTCGGCAGTAATAGTAGCAGCGGCCAAGTTCTGGTGTCCATGTTCCATTTATGCATTGAGCTCCACTAGCTCCTCCAGTAATTCCTTATCTGCTGATACAGGTCGCCGTCACATTCCTACCTTATGGATACGTTTTATTTGAATCAGACTGATTGTTATACTTAATTTATTATTATTATTTAATTTTATTTACTTTCTTCTTCTCTTTTCTTATTCTTCCTATTTTTCTTCCTTCTGAGACACATTTTAAACAATTACCATTTAATCAATCCAGTAATTTTGTATAGAACTGCGCCTATCGAAAAAATTGGATTGCGTGGGGCACCTTTTCTTTTAAAACAAACATGCATTTTTCTTTTTCCTTATAGAAAGGAAGCAACGATCCATCAGATAGTCTGTGTAAGTCAGTACAATGAGAGTGCACCACGCTTTTTCCTATATGACCTAAATGTTGACTCCACCAAATCCGCATCAATGGAGGAACGCCAAACGATACAGTTGATGGCTCATGTGCCCTTTGAAGCTCGGTATACGATGTCGCTTCCTGATTTCTGTTGTAATCCGAGCAGGAAGGTTTTCTCGAAGCTTTTGATCAATATAAAGGAACGAGGTGTGAGGAGTCTGTGGCTTTTAAACGTAATGCGTGATGCGACTAGTGCTTCTGTTTCATGCACTTTGTGCATAGATGTTGAACGTTTGCATATCATTATGCTGGTTACTCTCCTTAGTGAGTCATGCTTAAAAACAGCTCGGTAACAAACAAGTACAGCAATGTTGAATTCTCCAATATAAAGGATAGAAAAGGTCAATCTCTACGCTGAAATGCCGTGCATTCCACTTCTATGTGGTGTTGTGGAGGCAATTTGAATACGTAGTTGTCTTAAAGATACTAGGTTGTCCCATAAGTCCTTGCCGTTTTTTTTCAAGGATTTACTGCAGATTTCGCCGGCGGTCTCAGCGCTGCATAGCTTTCGAAAGAGAATGACTTTTATCAGAACATGTATTGCATTTCTTTTTTCATCCTGAATTTTGCCAATTTTTAGGTCGTTAAAGTAGAAAGTGAAAAAGTGAAAAAGTAGCCATTTGCGCACTTGCTCTCTCCGTTTAGGTTTGTAATTTTTTGCGCAGTTGTTTTGACGGATGACGGACAAGCAAGCCGGCAGCAATCGTCGCTCGCTGCTTCCTGATGTTCATTCATCAAACGGATATATTCAACGATTTTTGCACAGAATTGTAACTGGCGATGAAAAATAGTGTTTGTACGGTCAACCAGGATTCTAGTGCCTTAGCCGCACTAAAGCCCTGGTGGGAAGCAAAGAAAAGAAGGTGCCGGAAGTGCTCATCCTTGTCGACCTGACACTCCACTTTGATGACCTGAAAATTAGCAAAAATTCAAATGACCGGAGAACAAATCATATGCTGTGGTGGAGCAAGATACCCACTTTCAAGTGTCATATAAAACTGTGCAAGACAGACTGAAAAAGGAGAAGGTATTGTTGGTGAATTGGTGAAGACGATTTTTCTCTTTTTGTTATTTTGTTGATATTCAATAGAAATCAATAAGCGCGAGACATATTCTTATAGAGCAAGAGACATTTTCTTTGGAATGACATATAACACCAACTCAAAAAGTTCAACCAACCTGTCTTCCAAATGCTACAAAAAAGAGCAGGAGCTGTCGACAAAAATAACCCTCCTTCTTCGGACGTCCTAATTTGATAGCCTAAAAATCAATAAAGGACAAGTGAGAAAATAAGACCAACACAAATTCTTGTAGTGCAGAACATTGTATTTCAAACACATGCTATAAAAAACTGCGCAAAAAACTACAAACCTAAGCGGAGAGAACAAGTGCGCAACTGGCTACTTTTTCACTTTTTCACTTTTCACTTCAATGACCTACAAATTGACAAAATTCAGATGAAAAAAGAAATGCAATACAAGTTCTGATAGAGCAAATCATTCTCTTTCGAGAGCTATGCAGCGCTACGCGACCGCCGGCGAAATCTGCAGTAAATCGTTGAAAAAAACGGCAAGGACTTATGGGACAACCTAGTATAATGGTTTGTGGTGGCCTAAATGAGTTTTATCTTTCCCAGACAAGTCTGGAACCAATTGACTGGCCCTGACGGATGAAAGCCGTAGTTGCCCTCGTTGAGGAATCCAAACCAGGAGACCTGTATCGGAGTGCGTGCGACAGCCGGCGCCTCGTCCAGCCACGCTTTTGTGCGCCATTATCCGGTATGCAGTTGAAAATGTGGAAGATCTTTGTGCAGTCAGAACCTTCCAAATCTTAACCAATGAGTAAGGATGCAAAGGAGGTGCAAAACACGCGAACTAAACCAGCTGTGATTTCATTTGACTTCAAAAGAAACATATTTTTGTGGTAGACGAAAGGCGGGATTCTACCTATAATCGCTTTTCTCGTGCAGACACATGCTTTACGCCCTCCCCTTTCGTAAGGCGGAAGAGGCATACGTTACGAAAACCTTCTGACTTCACTTTGTTGTACACCAACGTTGAGAAAGTAGTGCTTTAGAACACCGGTGTGGGAAGGAACACGTGTAGAGGGACTAATGTTGACAACAGTAATTCGGAGGCAGACGTCTTCCACATAATCTTCAGGTCTCCAGATTTTTGAGGATTGGCAGGTATTTTCCGACACTAGACCCTAGTATAAGCTAGATTGTTTATATTTTTCTTCATGGAGTACAGTTCATAAACAAAACCTGAGAAACCTGAGTGACTGACATTAGGTCGTTGCATATGAAATGACCGATTGTGACTGAAAGCTTTGACAGATCATAACTTTGCTCTAATTTTATTAATCGGAATGAGCACCATTACAATTAGTGCACCACTACAAGCCGTTCCGTTCTGTGTGACAGTCCTAGGACCATCAGCGGTAGCATGAAGACCTTTGAGCGAATTGCTGATGGACGCATTCGTGACGTCGTCGAGCTTTCTACCAACCAGTGTGGCTTCGTACCTGCACGTGGCACTGTCGATGCCACACCGATACAATGCGATACACGCTGTTCGTCTACTTATAGAAAGACACCGCGAGAAACAGAAGCCGATACATCTTGCCTTCCTCGACTTGGAGAAGGCCTTTGATCGTTCTCCGCGTGAAGTGATATGGTATGCTTTAAGACAGCATAATGTTCCCGAGGAGTTCATTGAGTGGGTGCGGTTACTCTACTTTTGTCCGAGGAGTAGAGCCCAAGCGCGAGCAGGTACGTCGATGGAGTTTCCATCTCTGTCGGAGTACATCAAGGTTCTACGCTCTCCCCACTACTCTTCATTGTCGTTATGGATGCCATATCACGTGATCTTCAGCGGCCAGTCTCTTGGACTTTGTATTATGCTGATGATTTAATGCGCTTGCGAAGACAAGGGTGAACTACAGTGGTAGGTACAAGCTTGGTGCGATCGCTTGGAGAGATTTGGGCTCAAACTTAATGTCAAAAAGACCGAGTATTTGACGACTGACGAAGACGAGTTCAGCTCCATCAAAGTAAATGGCACTGAGCTGCCATATACTTCTTTGTTTAAGTACCTAGGATCAGTAATCGCGTCCGATGGCGGTTTACTCGTTGAGGCCAACTCACGCGTGAGTGCCAAATTGCGCTCTCTGACGGGAGTGCTCTGTGACAAGAAGGTACCAGACCGGCTTAAGTCGAAGATCTGCAGAGCAGTCGTCCGACTTGTAGCTATTTACAGATTTCAGTGCTGGCCCGCTACTAAATAAACTGAAGGGTGTCTCAGCGTAATGGAAACGAAGATGCTGCGGATGACGGCCGGAGTTACATGCTTGGACCGTGTGCGCAACGACTCCATACGGCAAAGATTTGGTGTCACCCCGATAGTTGAGAAATTGCGTGAAGTTCGTTTGAGATGGTACGGCCATGTTCTTCGCGCAAGCGGTGGCACTGTCCGAAAAACTGGCCTTAACCTCGAGGTGCCCGGAAAGCGGCCACGAGGGAGGCAAAAGCCGCGCTGGCTTGATACGCAGCATCAGGACTTGATAACGGCTAGGTTGCACCCTGATCAGGCGTTTGATCGAGAAAAGTGGCGCCAGTATTCCAGAAAAGTGGACTCCGCAACAAAGCGGGACGAACGCTGAACAAGAAGAAGAAGAATGCTTCCAGCTTCTGGACAACGATTTTTGAAACGTGCGGAAGCACGTTGTCATGTAGTAGGATTCCATCTCTTCGATTGACTAAAGCCGGTTGTTTTTTAGTCAACTTCTAGTGCATCACTTTAACTTTGATTAAGGATTTTTTTGCTGTGATAGTCTCTCCAGACTTCAAGAACTTGCAATGGACTACACCAGCCATTGTCTGCCATACGGTCACCATGATCTTCTTTGGAAGGAAACTTGATTTCGGCAACTCTTTGGGACTCATTCTCGTCCAGCCGTTGTGCAGAGCGACGACAATTGTCATAGGGGATCTATTTTTCTTCACATGTCACGATCCTGTCCAAAAAGGCTCCCTTAGACTGCATAGCCTTAGCGATACACATGTGTCGTGGCGCTTCAGCAACTGTCCGTGCAGCAGCCATTTATGCAATTTCTTTACTTTTCCTATAGTATTTAAGTGACGACTGATAGTGCCGCCGTCAACGCCGAAATGCTGTGCTGGCTCTCTCACAGTTTGACGCGATCCGCTTCCTTCATGCCTTTGAGTTGGTCGTCGTTAAGCAGTGATGGCAGTATCTCGGTCTTCATCTTGGAGACTTTCATCTACAGATCGGATCTTTCGAACCAGTAGCGAATTTGCGTTTCTTAGCGAAATCCTCCCCAAATGCAGCATTGATGTTGTGAGCGACGGTCACTTTGCCCACTTTTCCATTCATATAAGTAGAGCAGAGAGCATCTACCACTATATATAGTAGAGCATCTACCACTATATATATATATATGTATATAGATATATATATCCTACTATACATATATAAAGGAGTTAGCGGTTGTCCGTCCGCCTGTCCGTCTGTCCGTCCGTCAGTCTGATCCTCCGTCTGTCCTTTCCTAAAAGTCGAGTAGCAGGCGTCCGTATTCAGACGAGGTGCCACCCACGCCGTGTCGAGACCATCAGAAGAAGTGTCACCGACGTCGCGCAAAGGGCGTTTGAGTTCAGAAGACATGCCAGCGACGTTGCTCAACAGGCGTTCGGATTCAAAAGGCATGTCAGCGATGTCGCGCATTGGGTGTTTGGGTTCAGAAGCGGTACTACGGATTTCATGCAAGGGGTGTCTCTGTTTAGAAGAGGTGTCACCGATGTCATGAAAGTGGTGTCTGGGTTCAGAAGAGGTGTCACCTACGTCGCTCAAGGGGTGTCCGGATTCCGAAAAAGTGTAATATGAGACCACTAAAGAGGAGAGCAGTAAGCGGGGGTCCAGTGAAGGGTGGGAGGACCAGCGAAGGGAGGAGGAGGGGAGGGGGTAGTAAGAGTAGAACCTTTGGAACCAGTGAAGGGGGCCAATAAAGAATACCACTAAGATGAGGGTTGGGGGGGGGAGGTAGTAAGGGGAGGGGGAAGCGAACGGGAACCAGTGAAGTCGGAAATTTCTGTGAAGGGGAACCGGTAGAGGGGGAACCATTAAAGGAGGACCAGCGAAGAGGGGACTAGTGAAGGTAGGACCAGTAATGGCGGCCAGTGAAGGGGAGAGGACCAGTAAAGGGGATCAGTGAAGGTGAGACCAGTAATAGGGGAACTGTGAAGGGGGTGGGGGCAGTAAAGGAGGGACCATTAATGGGGGCCAGTGAAGGGGAACAATAAAGGGTACCACTTAGGTGGGGGGAGGCAGTAAGAGGGTGGCAAAAAAGGAGACAAATGGGAACCATTGAAGTGGGGGGGGGGACCGGTAAAAGGAGAATTGAAGGTGGACTAGTAATAGGAAGAGGATCAGTGGAAGGAACCTGTAAGGGCGGACCAGTACTTTTTTTCACTATCGTCCAACGTGTATGTGACAGGAACGTCGTACAACACGCGTCTAGATCAAGAGATGTGCCACAGATCCAACATTGCGAAGCATGCGTTGGATCCTCAGATGACCATTGAAAGGCAGCGAGCGTGTGCGTGAACATGCCTCTCACTCTCACCACTGACTGATGCTCACTGCATTTTTCTTCCTGTCTCTGCCTGCACATGGGTAAGGGGTATTGTGCATTGGAGGAGCGGAGAGGGGGGGGGGGGGAGGTTGACTTGGCGAATCGGAGGATTATCATTGCCGTCGGATATTTAGCGGTATAGAGCTCTCACGAAATTGTCACAATATGTTTCTCACCACGTGGAGAATGTGTACTTCGAAGAATAAATCGGCGTAAGTGCGATAGAGCAGTTTTGAAGATTGTGCCATACTGTCCCCCTTCCCCTTAAAACCAGTTTTTCACTGTAACGCGAGCAAGAAGGCCTAGACGGGGGTATTCTATTCTCGGGGTTTGGGGGCTAAGCCCCCAACCAGACGTTTGGCGGCCGCTACGCCGCTGAACGTCTGGTCCTACTATATATAAAGGAGTTAGCGGTTGTCCGTCCGTCCGTCTGCTCCTCTGTCTGGCCTTTCCTAGAAATCGAATAGCAAGCGTCCGTGTTCAGACGAGGTGCCACCCACGCCGTGTCGAGACCGTCAGAAGAAGTGTCGCCGATGTCGCGCAAAGAGCGTTCGAGTTCAAAGGACATACCTCCGACGTTGCTCAAAGGCGTTCGGATTTAGAAGATGTGTCACCGGCGTCGTGCAACAAGCGCTCGGATTTAAAAGGCATGTCAGCGATGTCGCGCATTGGGTGTTTGGGTTCGGAAGAGGTGTCAACGATGTCGCGTAATGGGTGTCTGGGATCAGAAGACATGTCATCTATGTCATGCAAGGGGTGTCTGCGCTCAGAAGGGGTACTACGGATTTCATGCAAAGGGTATCTCGGTTTAGAAGAGGTGTCATCTATGTCGCGCAAGGGGTGTCCGGATTCCGAACACGTATAATGGGAGGCCACTAAAGAGGAGACCAGTAAGCGGGGGTCTAGTGACGGGTGGGAGGACCAGCGAAGGGAGGAGGTGGGGGTGGGGTACCAGTATGAGTAGAAGCTTTAATGGGAGCCAGTGAAGGGGGACCAATAAAGAGTACCTCTAAGATGAGGGTTGGGGGCGGTAGTAAGGGGGGGGGGGGGAGAGCGAACGGGAACCAGTGAAGTGGGAAAGTTCTGTGAAGAAGGAACCGGTAAAGGGGAACCATTAAAGGAGGACCAGTGAAGAGGGACCAGTGAAAGTAGGACCAGTAATGGCGGTCAGTGAAGGAGAAGGGACCAGTAAAAGGGATCAGTGAAGGTGAGACCAGTAATGGGGGAGCTATGAAGGCGGGTGGGGGCAGTAAAGGAGGGACCATTAATGGGGGCCAGTGAAGGGGAACAATAAAGGGTACCACTTAGGTGGGGGGAGGCAGTAAGAGGGTGGCAAAAAAGGGGACAAATGGGAACCAGTGAAGTGGGAGAGTCCTGTGAAGGGGGGGGGGGGTGGAGAGAACCAGTGAAGGTGGACCAGTGATAGGAAAGGGATTAGTGGAAGGAACCTGTAAGAGCGGACAAGTACTTCTTCTCACTATCGTCCAACGTGTATGACAGGAGCGTCGTACAACGTTGCCTAGATCAAGAGATGTGCCACAGATCAAACATTGCGAAGCATGCGTTGGATTTTCAAATGACCCTTGAAAGGCAGCGAGCGTGTGCGTGTGCATGCCTCTCACTCTCACCACTGACTGATGCTCACTACATTTTTCTTCCTGTCTCTGGCTGCAAATGGGTAAAGCGGCTTTCACACTGCAGTTGCTGCTGTTGCGCAACCGAAGCCGTAATGATGAAACATACCGCAGATACGCAGAGGAGCAACAACAGCAACGAGGGGGGCTTTCACACTGCTGTTGCCGCAACCCCGCATCAGCAACACCGGCATCGGTTGCGCGGGCTCAGCAACAAGGAATGATCGCCATCATTTCTTGTTGCTGATGCTCGTCAACGGAGGCATATCACAGATCTTATCGCATTATCTTATCTCACGAGTTGCGGCTGCAGCAAGCATTGAACTCCACCCCTATTTCGTTGCTCGTTGCTGCAACAGCAGCAACGGCAGTGTGAAAGCCGCTTAAGGGGTATTGTTTATTGTCGGGGAAGGGGGGGGGGTTGGGGTGGGGGTAGGGAGAATGACTTCGGGAATCGGAGGATTATTATTGTCGTCGGATATTTAGCGGTTTAGAGCTTTCACAAGATTATCACAATCTGTTCCTCACCACGTAGAAGATGTGTAGTTCGGAGAATAAGTCGGCGTAAGTGCGATAGAGGATGGATAAGCTTCATAGGAGCAGTTTTCAAGATTGTGCCCTACTGTCCCGCTTTCTTCTAGGACCAGTTTTTCACTGTAACGCGAGTAAGAAGGCCTAGACGGGGTGTTCTATTCTCGGGGTTTAGGGGTGAAGCCCCCAACCAGACGTTTGGCGGCCGTTAGGCCGCTGAACGTCTGGTATATTACAATTGAGTTAGCGGTCGATGACGTTTGAGTGATCAAACCTAAGTGAGATACGCC
Source organism: Heligmosomoides polygyrus bakeri (assembly GCA_947359475.1). Taxonomy (NCBI): domain Eukaryota; kingdom Metazoa; phylum Nematoda; class Chromadorea; order Rhabditida; family Heligmosomidae; genus Heligmosomoides; species Heligmosomoides polygyrus. The sequence continues at coordinate 52,256,953 of OX375868.1, read as the reverse complement.
GCATCATCCAAAGCGAGAGCGGTCGAGTGATCTAGCCAAGTGAGATATGCCGCATCATCTGCAGCGCGGGCAAATTTTGCTATTGAACGTGTGGGGCCTCTGCAGCAGGGAAAGCGCAGCCCTTTGCTGCTTAACACAACAGCACCTACGCGCGTTTCTGAGCGTCCAGATCCAGAAGCCGTGCCGCCGACTTCGTGCCATTAGCATGGGAAGACCACTAAAGGGGTAAGAGTAGAAGGGGGACTTCGAAGGTAGAGAACTGACAGCGATCCGGAGGGAGCGACCTGGAGGAGGCATCAGGGTGGGGGAGGGTCAATAGGGGGAGGAATGAAGCAGGCCAAGGGGTGACACTAAGAAGGGTTTAGGCATTAAGGACGGACCAGTAGGGAGTTACCAATCAGGGGGGGGGGGGGGGAGCAGTAAAGAGGATTAGCAAGGGAACCCATTGCCAGTAAGGGAGACCGGATTTAGAGGATGTGACACCGATGTTGCGCAATCGGCGTTCGCTCACCGTCGTCGTGTTGTGAGCGTGGGATGGCTACCTAATTGGGGTAGAGTAGTAAGGAGGATCTCGAGGGGAGGGGGAGGAATCTACCTGGAAGAAGCGACTTAGAAGCGGTAACCAGGAGGGGGACCCACAAGAAGGGAGCTGTAAGGGAATTCATTCGGAGAACAAGGAATCTGCCAAAAGCATAGCCTCTCCATGCTCGTCACAGCGGCGACTGCGCGCTTCTGAGTTTCTGGATTCGGAAGACGGGTCCCCTACGTCGAGCAACAATGGTCCTGATTCTGAATACGTGTCACCGACGTCTGCCGTGAACATGGGAGGATCACAAGGCCTATGGCATACCACCAGCGACGAGTCCGGCGACAGCACTGCCAACGGACAAGTAGTCGACAATTCGTGTTGGGACCTGTCAGAAACAATGGGGAGAGGGCGCGTGCTTGCCGGTTGTCGCTGCCACGTCGGCACTGTGTGTCGTTGGAGAGGGGGCATACCGCCAGCGACCGGTCGTCGCTGCGCTTTGCACGGCGACCAGCTGTCGCCCGACCCTTCGCACCACGCATGCACGCACGCAAGCGTCACTAACCGCGCTCCAGTGCCAATTCTCGCCCCCGCCCAACACCGCCGTCGCTGAAACGGCCGTTCCCCCGTCGCTCCGCTCCTCTCGTCGCTGGGCTTGTCGCCGGCGGTATGCCATAGGCCTAAGGGGTGGTGAAGAAGGGCGGTAAAGGGGACTTCTAGGGTGGACCAGAAGAGTGACCAGGAAGGAAAGGAACAACCTGGAGGAAGGGCCAGAACTTGGAAACCAGCAAGAAAATAGCAGTAGGGGGTCAGTAGTGGAAACAAAGAAGTAATCCAGGAGCTGGGACCAGGAAGGTGGGGGACTAAAAATAGGGGGAGGAAAGACCAGTAAAGGCAGACCAGCAATTAGATCCAGTAAGAAGAAACGAGTGAGGGGAACCTGGCTTCGGAAGACATGTCAACGATATCTGGAAACGCTAGCTGTTGAGCATGAGAACGGTTGCGGAGGGGCAACTTGAGGGACAGAAGTACTGCGCAGCACAAACCAATAACGTTAATGGCCAGTCCGGGGAGAATGCCTATGATGAATGCACGGAAGTGGTGAACGGCTTGATGCCGATAAAGCACGCACCAGTCCTAGATGCTAGCGAACTTCATGTTTTACAAAAACTACTTTCCATAGGCCAGGGATGCTGCAAAGTCGCGCGAAGTGCGAGACACCCCATTAGGCGTGTCGGAGCACTTGTCGACCAGAAATCGAGGTAGCAGAATCGGCCACTTCAAATGCAACAACCTAATAGTAAGAGATTGGAGGAGCAGAAATAGGGATGAGGATGCGATTCCGGCGTCATTTTCTTAATGTTCTCTCAGAGCTGACTACTGTCCGTGGCAGAATGTCATACGATGCCATTGTGTGCGCATTCTGTTATGCAGACAGCCCCTTCCTCAACTGTGTGATTGTCTGCGATCGAGCGTTATTTCCGGGTGAGGGTGGTCGACACGGCTCAAAGTGCAGCACCCCCCCCCCCCCCCCCCAGGTGCGAACGAGCGAGACGCGTCGGTAGCAGCGCCTCCGCCGGCCACGTCCTGACGCGTTCGCGCCGGTCGACGGCCGCCATCCACGTGCGCGGCTCGCCCCTGCCGGTCGGGGGGCGCCGGCCTCACTTCGACGCCCGACTCTGTGGATGACGGAGGTTAGTCAGTCGCCTTTTCTCTTCGGCCGTAGCGAAGCGCGCGGGTTAGCGAGTGCGCCACTACCGATGGCTGACCCCTGCGACGTACGGCCTGCGTTAGGATGGCATGCGGCAGCTCTCGCGGAAAAGTGGGTCCATCCTGGTTTTCGTCCACAGAATCCAAGGAACTTATCTTAAAAACTCTTGGTTCGTAAAAACGTTGGCGCAAAGTGGCTCAGGGTGGTCGCTGGGTATGCCAGCCCTATACGACGTTTTCATCGCACCAAATTAAGAATTTTATACAGCTTGTGTTTCTACCCTTGTGGTGTCGAACCATCAAAAAAACCAAGGCCATCCCTGGAGTTGTTGGGGATTCATGCGCCCTCTAACTATGGCGGATAACCGTACTGCACGAGGTAACGCTCCTGACAAAAAGAGACAAAACTTAATGCGGATTAGCACACTCTGTAAGCACAGTAGGAAACTTAAATCAGTTCTGGCTAGAGTGAAGCAGATGGTTGTGGAAGAGATACTGTGTAGAGCTCTTCCATTGGCTTGCACCCATTTTCTAGCGGCGTCCACCAAAATCCTTCTATTGTTAACTCTAGTATCAGAACAATGTAGAAAATTCATTGTCACAAGAGCCCTCCCCCACCCCCCTCCCCCGATAATACCATGGCGAGGATGTAAAGATACCATACGCTAAACAACCCTCTGAACTAGAGGGGAAGGTCCTATTGAGCATTGTGTGGCGTTGTCTGGGAACCACAGTGGTTTCCAAATTTCCTGTGGACCTCAAACGAGAGCCAAAAATGGCGAAGAACCCTATCTCTTCGGTGCGGATTGATAATGCAGGAGGAGGCGTAGAGCCGCTTTATCGTGCTAAGAAAATAATCTGCGAAAGGTTTAGAGGTTCAATAACGGCCAGAGCAAGGGATCGAACAAGTTCCTCATAGAAGCGAAAAGGCAAGAGACGTCGCCTAGGGGGATATTGCTGGGGTTGTTGTTTGCTGAGCGTCTATCAATGTAGAGTTCATGAGTTCATTTTGGTCTTTGTAGGGTAGCGTGCTCGCCCTATAAGTCCGTTTTCAGCCTCGTGTCAGAGGAGGGGCAGTATCGTGTTCGGCGCGTAGAGATACGTCGCCCGCGCATCGAGTCATGTCTGTCTCGTGTTGGTAGGCTGTCGCTAGATGATGTTCATATATGGCCCACCCACTATAATTCGTTGCACTAGCTTTGGAAGCATCTCTCGTTGCAACCTGTTTTGCCAACATAATCGACATCGACCACGTTGACCGATCACCAAGATGTTCTGATCGTCCTTCGGATTTCATGGAGATCGCTTTCCTTGCAACTTCTACTGATTCTACTAACAGTGATCAAGTCTCTAACGTTCTATCAACGTTGGTCTATCTGCCGCCATGCTGCCTAATTTGGACCCGACTACTCTAAAGGAGGAGGGGCCTGGAGGAGGGGAGTACTACAGGGACGTACCGGCACTTGTGCTGTCGACACTCCAAAGGCTGGAAAATCGCCTTCGTCTAGGGATGTTATTTGGGCACTGATCACGAATCTGACACCCTCGGTTTAAGTGACGAGGGCTACTGCGAAGAAACGCATCCCCATCGCCGTCTTCTTCATCTGGTCACACTACTTTTACAAGGACGTACTTTGACGTGAAAGCTGGGGATAAAATGGTAAAGGTCAGCCCCCGATGGAGCCGCCCAGCAGTTCCGCCGCGAGTGGTTCCAGGAGGACGGTATGGTCCGCAGGAAGAATCTGCCGATGCATATTTAATAAATTGTTTAGGTATAAAAAAAAGACAAAGACCAGCGTTAGTAAACTCCTCATTGGAATGCGCCACGCACCCCATTTCTACGGGATGTCGAGGAGGCGATTTGAATTTGGCCTATACAATGACTTATTCAAAGGACCCTAGGGTGTGGATCATCTACCACACCTCTGTCAAATTTGGTCTCTGAAACCAATCGAGGGTCTTCGTTGTGGACCTTGCGATGGCCAACCGATGGACAAGTCAGTGATTTATCCCTCACAGAGAAGTCTGCCACCAATTCACCGACCCAGAAACTTTGGGAGGCTTGATTGGCTTGGGCGGGAAACCAAACCAAGAACCTGGAATCAGGTGCGCGCCGCAACCGGCACCTTATTCGACTGCTCTCCATATGCCAAAATTGAGGCAGCATTCAAACAAAAACAAAAAACTGGCCAGAAATGTAAAGTCGTGATCCAACATAACCACCTCACCCCCGCCCCACCTATACGAATTGGGTGAGGATATCTCTATTTTCTCACCCATTTAGCTTAGCAACACTGACCGTGACCTACCGTAATCTATCGTAGAATCGAAGACGGGTGTCAGATTTTATTATTTCAGACCCTCAATAATATGCCTAGACGAAGTTTGGACGAAACAATTTTCGGCCTTTCGGAGTGTCGGAAGTAGAAGTACCGCTATTTGCAGTGTCCTTCCTCCTTCTTCTCCTCAGAGGAGGGGAACGTAGTCGGGAAAAATGCAGCAAGGCGGCAAATAACACAAAGTCGATAAAAATTTTCAGATTTGGTGGCAGAGAGTGTTAGACTAAGTACATGTCGCATGGAAAGCGTTCTCCGAAGGACGATCAGCACATCTAGGTGATCAATCACAGCATTAGTTGTCGATCATGCGCGCAAATCAAGTTACAATTACTGAAAGATGCTCCCAATACTTACGCGGAATATTACAGGGTGAGGGTCATATATGAACGACATCTAACGAGAGGCTTCCGGGCGAGACGCAACGCTATCCACTCCGCCTTCCATTCACTGCGGCCTGGTCGATATCTTTCCTGAATGTGGTTTTTGCTTCTATTAGGTCGTTGCATATGAAATGGCCGATTTCGCTACCTCAATTTCTGGTCGATTTTCCGTGTCTACGACATTTATAGCCTTTGTGACAGAATTGCCTCTCGCAGGGTTTTCACGTCGCTTTTACAGTACGAATCAACGTGATATTCGGGTGCTCTACTTATATGAATAGAAAGGTGGACACGACACCACGGCCGCAGCTCGTAACACCAACACTGCATTTGGGAAGATCTCTCCAAGGAACGCACGATTTGCCACTCGTTCGAAAGGTTTCGATCTGTAGATGAAAGCCTCGAAGATGAAGACCGAGATACTGCCATCACTCCTTAACGACGACCAACTCAAAGCCATGGAGGAAGCGGAGCCATATCAAACTGTGGGAGAGCTAGCAGAGCATTTCTTCGTTGACGGCAGCACTATCAGTCGCCACTTGAACACGATCGGAAAAGTAAAGAAGTTAGATAAATGGTTGCCTCACGAACTGACCGCCGGGCAGTTGCTAAAGCGCCATGACACATGTGTTTCGCTAAGGCGCGCAATCTAAGGGAGCCTTTTTGGACAGGATCGTGGCATGCGACGAAAAACGAATCCCCTATGACAATCGTCGTCGCTCTGCACTATGGCTGGACAAAGGTCCCGATCAGATGCCGAAACAAAGTCCCCCTCCAAAGAAGACCATGGTGACCGTGTAGTGGACAGTGGCTGGTACAGGCCATTGTAAGAGAGGCTATCACAGCGGAGAAGTGCTGTACCGAAATTGAAGTGATGCAGCAGACGTTGGCTGAAAAAGAACCGGCTTTAGACAGACAATCGAAGAGACGGAATCCTACTGCATGAAAACGTGCGTCCGCACGTTTCAAAATTTGTTGTCCAGAAATATTCATCAGATCTGTCGTCTACCGATTATCATTTTTTCAAGCATTAGGTCGTCATGTGAAGGAGAAAAAATTCAGCAATCAACATGATGTAGAAAATGGCTTCCTATGTTTTATCATTTCTCGTAGTTCCTTTTTTTATAGGATGGGATGTCTAATACCGCGTTGAGAAAAGTATATTATTTGTAATGGTGTTTCTTTATTAATAAAACTGCACCCAAGCAAAGTTATAGCCTGTCAAAGTTTGCAGTCAAAATCGGTCATTTCACGGCAGCGACCTAATATTAGGAACTTGCAACTTCAGCTGCAAGAAATTTGGAAACCACTGTTTCCCAGACAATGTCGTTCATTCCTCAACAGCCTACATTGGATAATTCCATGATCACTTCACTAAGCTTCCTTCTAAATTCCAGAAGTAGTTGCGAATGGTCAACTGCGCACTGGCGCTTTGACGTCGTCGTGTAGGAGATTCGAATCGTTCGTTTATCAGGCATCTCATCCATAGCTAGTACAGGGTGCGTAAAAAGTATTGACGCACCTAGTTTTTGTTTCAGCTCCAACTTTCTCTTTCTACTTTTCAAAGTTTTTGTGTGTTATTTTTGTTGTCTATATCGTGTTCAAAAAATACTCTTGTAAAAACTGAAGAAACATGATACCGTCGTGATTACGGTGAGCCTTTCCTGGCTGTTACCAAAGGAAATGAATAGTTCATTAACAAAAGAATTGAGCTGTGTTTGAAGTGGTGGATGAGAAAAGAGGTCAACAACCCAAACGTCGGCCGCGGCTCTGTCATAACAGATGATGACTACAAGATGTTCAAGCACGATAACGTTCAAATCAAAAATTGTCAACCTCTGTCCCATAACGGCAAACAGATAACGCGCGCAGGTGTGAACAGCTTCTCAGAAGAGCACAGCTTGAACATGAATCCGCTGGATTACTCTTTTTAGGCGATTTTGAAGAATGAGGTCTGTGCTACTTTCAACAGGAGTGACCAGTCGCAGAAGGCTACCCTCTTCGAAGCACGGAACAAAATGCAAGCGAATACTTGCGGCGCGTGCTCATGAATTTTTCCGCCGTTTTCGCTCCTGTATTCACAGTAAAGGAACCGATGTCAATTACGAGTTATACTATCGTGTTTGCAAAATCATTTTCCATATTTCTCAAATGAATATTTCGAAATTTGCTGCGCATTACTATTTCCACAACCGAAATTTACTGCGTCAATACTTTTTACGCACCCTGTAGTTTAGCTCTAGGCGCAGCAAATCTGGGGCCTGTGCGTAACGTTTGCAATCTGAAAGGTTTTGTGCAGATTTGTTGAAGTCGTGGTGAAAAAGGGCACATGACGCTCCTCTGTAGAGCTCCAGCGGAATTGTGATCTAGTCCCGAACGGGCACCTTCAAGCTTCCTTTTGGCAAAAACCGACCAGGAGTCGAAGCCTATCCCCCCGCATGGAAAGCTTTTTTGGACCATTTTAATATTGTAAGAAACCTTTTTTCTGTTTTTCAAACATGCATTTGCTTTCTCGAAATTCGAAAAAGCCACCGAGTCATGATCATTTACCCAAAACAGTTCCATTTTTCAGACAAAATCGTGCACCCCGCTCTCATGTAGACCTCTTTTTTGAATACGTCTTCTTGTACAATACAATACGAGGAAGCATTTTTATCATAGTCCTTAAAAACCATAGGTTTTTTTGAAATTCGAGAAACCTACCGAGTTATGATAGATTTTGTGAACGTCCAATTTTGTCGCCCCAGTGGCATAGGTGCAAGATCGACCAGAGGTCGATCCAATCTATTGGATTCAAAACATCATGATTTTGTACTGCGCATTGATCAAGACTAAAAAATTCTGTAGCAAAATTTCAACGGTATAGGCGGTCTGCTTCAGATAGAAAATAATTTTGTTTTTATGAAAAACGAGAATTTTAGTACGATCCTCCTAATCATATCGAAGATCGTTGCACTGGAGCGTGCTTTTTTACTGCATAATGATCAGTATAACTTGAAGTTTTAAAGGGTACAACTTGACCCTCTGACCCTCTGACCCTCGACGTTCAGAATGGAAAAAATTATTTCCTCGAGAAGTCCATTCTTCGCATGCGATCGACGAAATCAGAGAACGCAATTGCGGCACACAAACTGCCGTAACTCGTAGACCTCTAAAAATTTATAGAGCATTGAATTCTAGAAGAAATGCGGATTCTCTACTTAAAAAACAGGTCCTGGAAGTCACGGCTTCCGTGTGATTAGGGGAAGGGGTGTCAATTTTTGGGACCCTTTTTTCGGCAAATGATGATATGCAAGACCCCTGATATATTGAAGGTTGTTCCTAAAAGCATGGCCTTATCACTGCGTGTGAAGCAGGTCTTGAAATTTCATACGCAATTCCACTTTCTAGGCGCGTGGAGCGCTGTTGGTGGAGGTGTCGGCTGTCGCACGCACCCTATTCCAGCCTTGTTTCGGGTTTCCCGCTCAGACCAATCAAGCCTTCCATCTCTCGGGTCGCTGAAGGGAGCAAGACTTGTCTGGAAAGGATAAAGCACTGGCTTTTCCATCGGCTGGTCACCGCGAAGCGTTGTATAGGCCAAATAAGGATAAAGGGCGGCGTTCTCAATCCCTTATGGGGCGACAGCGCATTCTACTTCTACGGGATGTCGTGGAGGCGATATGAATGCGTATTTGGCCATACAATGACTTGCGGTGACCATGAACAAGTCAGCGCTTTATCCTTCCCAGACACGTCTGGTACCAATTCACCGACCCCGGAGGGATGGAAGGCTTGGTTGGCCTGGGCGGAAAATCCGAACCAGGAACCTGGTATCGGGTGCGCGCGACCGTCGGCGCCTCCTCCAACTGCGCTACACGCCACATAGCCCTGCAATTTAATTTTCTGATGTTGTTTTCTTCAGAATGGGGAAAAACTTTCCGAGACAAGTCAATTCTTTGGCTGCGAATCCGTCATCGATTCGAAGAACGCTTTAAAAGATCTTGAAGGGACAGCACATAAGTCATCATAGTCGATAACACTAAATTTATATTTTTTTCACAATTTCGGACGCAGGAGTCGCTCCTTCAAGTGGAAAACTGTGCTGTTCATAGCATCCTGGAAAAATCTGCATAAATTGAACACCTATAATTGATTCGAGATCGAAATTTTTATTTTCAGCTATAGAACAGTCAGTATTTAAAACTTTAAAGGGTTTAATTCTGTGATCCATCAATTTATTTATTTGCTCAGGATAGAATTAAAACAAAGGACTGGCACCGTAACAAGAACCGCAGCAGCTGCTAGTAAATAATAAACACAGAGATAGTAAAAAGTCGGAAGGAAGAAAAGAAGAAACTGAGCACATCGACATAGTGGAGCGATAAACAGGAAGGCAAATGACTATATAGGGAAGGGGCATTAACCGAGATAAGCATGGTGCAGCATTTTTGGTGAGGGAGTGCAGTGGGTCGCCAACACTGCAAGTGCGGCAGCGGAGATTTCGGGTACGAAAGGTCCGCAGCCCTAAATAAATCACGCCCTGGTAACTAGGGTAGGGAGTGGGTCAAGTGATTCGGCAAGATTTTACACGCTCATAGGTGCAAGCGGAAGAAGAAACCGACAAGGGAAGTGCCTGAAGCGTATGTGTGAACGGGGGTAGCCAGTAATATAGCAAGAATCTTCACCACTCAATCAGTGTAAAAATGTGTTTCTTTTTTGCCAAGTCGTTGCAGCTATTCATCACGCAATCAGCGGCGCGTTGTCCTCCAGCCGTTAAGCGGCTCGGGCCATGGCGGATAGTGGTGTAATTCGTGCGCGGGGGAGCGGTTCTCCTGCGTAGTGGTGTTTTTGCATTCCAGGTGGCTGGTTGAGGTTTGAGGGACCCTGACGCCTGCACAATTTTCAGGCGTCTTCTGCGCCTTTTTCCAGCCGTGTGGTGTGGAGAGGAACTTCCTTGCGACTTCTTGGTTGCTGGCCAGTTTTTCACCACAAGGCAATGAGGATGGCCTTTAATATAATGAGTATGAACGTTCAACACCATGGATAGACATGCGCAAAATGAAATGACTGGTAACAGCACGGAAACCGTATAAAAGCTAAAGGCTTTTCACAACTTGTTTCCTTACATGGACCAATAACTTCGGTAAATCTATCCTGCTCGGATTTCCAAGGTGACCAGGACGTGACATCAGAGGTGACTAAAATTTGAAACGAGGTTTCTGGATCCGCAAATTGACCTAGACAGCGAGCGATACACTCTTTATCTCATCTCGCCAGTCACCTGGGACTAGACGGCTGGGCTACACTTTTCGTACAGCTTCAGGAGAAAATCGGGGATCACCACAAAGCGGTATCTTCCAGACGAATAATCTTTTCATCGTCGAAGGTTACTCACATGTCATGACAACTCCAACTATCCTCTCCTTCTTCGAGCGTGTCTTTGGCCCACAGATGCCAGATAGCTGTTCTCTATTGTATACTCTTTAGCCAGCTTCTCGAATCACGTAATCAAGCTACTATACACCGAGGGAAGGCCTTGAGTTTTCGAATCGTTCCTTCGAGTGTCACAGGCTAGAGTCAGTCAGCCGACAAGGGCTTCGTGAGTTACATGAAGCCGGTCACGAAGCGATTCCACTCCTACGTCGTTGTGCACGGCCTCCCTTTAGATCTACAAAAAGGGAACAGCATCCTGATAGTCAGGAAGTTGCAGCTAGCTGAAGGAACACGGATTTGTTATAATGGCAATGAAAGTCGTGTCGCTTGGGTACCGAATCATGTGTCACCTTCACGATTACAAGCTGGTTGCTTATGACTGGTTCAAAGTTGGTTATACGACGTCATCTTTCACCGATTTTCCGGATAATCGGATGATTCGGATAGGCCATTTTTTCAAACCCCGGATCTTCGGATGATTCAGATGAGGGCAATTTCGAAAACCCCGGATCTTCGGATGATTCAGATGAAGGCAATTTTAGAAACCCCGGGTCTTCGGATGATTCGGATAACGCCATTTTCGGCCGAGCCGGATTTCGGATATCCGATTCGGATACAACCGGATAAGTGATATAATAGGGGCACGCAACCTCTTAAAAACGGAACACATCAGTAACTCCGCGTTTATTTCCTTGACCAATTGAAGTCACTAGCGCGCAAAGCAGCTTGGAGCGCCTCATCTTGAATTAAATGTCTATATGCCCTGGTAGCAAGGCACATGAATGCCCAGTTACATTATATCTGGCCTAGCTTAGTTCACCAATGGAAATGGAACACACCAGCGCTACGTAAAAGATGTCGTATTTGGCTGCCTTACGGAGTCATCCCACCATATATAGGAATAATCGCCACTCCTCAATTAGTATAAAAATGTGTTTCTTTTTTGCCAAATCGATAAGCCCGAGGAGTAGAGGATCCTTGAAGTTACAGTGGAATCGGCGCCTCACGAGTTCAGGAGTCTTGTACGCCCGTAATGCCGCCGGCGGGAAGCGGCTCGTAGCGCAGTGGATAGCGACGTTGCTCCATGAGAGGGAGGTAGAGGGTTCAACTTTTCTGCGCTGCTGCATCTTTGCATTTCAACTTATTGTTTGATTTGAGGTATTCTGACATCTGCACCATTTTAGATGTTTGCTGTGCAGTGTTTCCTGATGTATGTCGTGAGAGCAACTTTGTTGCCACTTGTTTATTACTGACCGGTTTTTTAACCAAAACTCAATTGGAAAGCTGTTCAACATAACGATGTATGAACGTTTAACATCAGTGATACGCAGACACAAAGTGCATGGAACATAAGCACTGGTCACAATACGAGCAGCGCATAAAGGCTACTGGCTCCTCACAGTTTGCTTCCATATATGGACAAATGAGATCGGCTCCATAGGCGAAATCCAATCGAAGACGTTCCCTTTCCTCTGAAACAAGAGTTCCAGCCGAAAACGTTGTCATATGCCCACTGCTTGCCAGCCTTTCCACGTCTATCAGTTCATTTTGCGGATCCCAACGTTCTCCTGGTTTTCCACCACTTTCAGACGTTCGTCTTCGTTAACTTCAAGTTGACGTGCTTCGAAGTCCTTGGGTATGCTAGCCATCCGTTCGGTCAGGTTGGTGTCATTCCCATGAAGGCTGCTTATCTAAAGGTGGACCACACTTCAGCATGAGCAAGTGGATCACCACTCGAGCATCGGCGACTTTGTTGGTGTTAGGTTTTAGAGAACCTCCAGCACACCTCTGATTTCCAGATGACAGGCAAAGATGAGAGAACGAGTGTATTGATGCCGTTTAGGTCAATTTCCGGGATCCACAGACTTTCTCGTTTTAACCACATGTGACGTCGCGTCATGGTCTCCTTTGAAAATCCGAGCAGGATGGTTTTACCGAGGTCATTGGCCGATGTATGGAAACAGACTGAGAGGAGCCTGCAGCATTTATACCCTGCCCATTGTGTCCAGTGCTGCTTTATGCACGTTGTACCTGTGTATTCACTGGTGTTGAATATTTATGCATCATCCTGTTGAGTACCACAGCATGCAGCTGGAAAGTGCGCGGAAAACATCTGAAAATGGTATAGACGTCAGAATCCCTCAAACCTCAACCAATCATTTAAAAATCATTTAAAATTCAATTAAAATTAATAATAAAAACAATCAATTAAAATCAATTAAAAAGCAGGAATGCAGCAGCGCATGAGGATCGAACCCCCGACCTTCCTCCCATGAAGCATCCTCACTACCCATTGCGCTCCGAGCTGCTTGCTGGCAGAGGCATCGCGGTCGTACAAGAACCCAAATTCGTGATGCGCCGTTCAATTGTAACTTCAAGAACCCCCACTCCTTGGGTTTCACGACTTGGCAAAAATGAAACACATTTTATGCTAATTGAGGGGTGGCGATTATTCCTATTTAATAGGATGACTCCCTCTCCCCGTTCAGATATACGCTATCAGACCCTTCCCTTGTGAGAGAATTCCCGCCAAATGATTGCAAATCTGCCCGAAAAAGTCAGGTTATCAATGGCACAGAGTTTGCCAGCAAGGCGCGCTAACCTCCTGTTATCCGATTTTTATCCGATTTTATCCGAATCATTGCGTTTTTCAGAACCCCGGATCTTCGGATGATTCAGACGAGGGCAATTTTGAAAACTTGGGATCTTCGGATGATTCAGATGAGGACAATTTTACAAACCCCGGATCTTCGGATGATTCAGATGAGGGCAATTTTCGACCGAGCCGGATTTCGGATAATCCGAAACCGGATAAATCCGGCCGGATATCCGAAAATGCATGATTCGGATCCCATGTCTACTGAAAATCCGAGCAGGGCAGTTTTTCCCGATGTCATTGATTCATTTAGGCAACACAAGCTGTGAGGAGCCTTTAGCTCCTATATGCTTTATGTACTGTGACGAGCCCTTTTGCTTCATGCACGTTGTGCCCGCATACTGCTGGTGTTGTACGTTCGTGCACCATTATGTTGAATCCCTCCCTCATTGGTTAAAGGCAGGTCAGTAATGAACAAGTCACAAGGAAGTTTCTCTCCACAGCATACAGAGAATATCGTGTAAACGTGAGGACCCCTCAAATCTCAACCCGTCAGTTGAAATATAAAATTACCGCAGCGCAGGAGAACCTAGTCTACGCCCTCACGCTCGCATGAAGCAACTCCTGTAGCGCCCACTGCGCCCGGAGCCGCGCTTCGGCTGCCACACCGTGGACGTCTCCAGTGCTCGTGAGGGCACCGCGCCGTCGAACAGCAGGGACCCCACCCACTCTTAGGGTTTAACAACTTGGCAGAAAAGGCACACATTTTTATGCTGATTGAGGGAGGAAGATTCTTCCTCCATTACGCACTTTCCCGGTCAGACATACGATTCAGACTCCTCCCTTGTGAGAGAACAGGTGCTGCTGCATAAAATAAATAATAACAAATATTACATGTGTGTCCTTTTACCTTGTAGGACCTCTTTCTGCTCACCAAATCCGGCCTACGAAAAAGGCCAGCCGAAAAAGACCAAACGATTCCACGTTGCTCCTACAAGAAACGACTACTGGAACAAACCCATATGAGGCCTCTCAGGTCTTAGTCTAAATAGGTGCCCTCTGTGTGAATGCACGATTGTCGGGATTTCAAAGAGTTCAAACTGAGATTATCGGTGGTAAACCTGTACACGACTCCAAGATCAATGAGCTTCCTTCGATCTACTAAGCTCCGGATCCCCAACTTTTGGAGGTGAGTACGCAAAGTTCGTGACATCTTTGCACGCAAAAATACGGTATGTAAAGCTTTTCTGAACCTTTTCTGTCAACTACCGAGTTTTACATACGTGGGCTGCAAGTAGGAAAGCATTACTCCATCGGTCTAACGTAGAGGGTAAAAAGCTGAAGAAAGAGCTTAGGTTCGCACATCCTAACCATATGACCGCCATATGAAGTTTGATATTGAGGCTTCTCGCCTAATTATGCTAGTTATGTAGTTTTCACAATCAAGCTTATGATTATAAATGGCTCCTAAGTAAACATTGGATACGAATGAACCCTTTTTCGGACATCCGATTCGGGTATCCGAATCATCTAAAAATCCGAGGCCCACGAAATTGCTCGTATCCAATTCATCCAAAATCCAGGGTCCGCGAAATGGCCGTTCTCCGAATCACCCAAAAATCCGGGGTCTGTGAAATTAGCGTTTCCTGATTCAACCAATTATCCGAAGATTTCTGATCGGATCCTATCCAATGCTTCTAAGTCTGCGTCTTCCTTAACTTCTGCCAATGGATTTTCATCAAGAGTGAAATTGGAGCAGGGATGGTTGCACCAAATTGCATTATAGCTGTCTTTTGATAGAGATACTCAAGCGACCAGACAGAAACAGCATTTGTCGTGTTTTGTTATTTTGCTATAGTCGTTAGGGTGAAACCTTTATAATTACCGGCATATATCCTACAGTGCACACCTGACGGAAGGGCACAGAACAGGTCGTTAACATAAAGGTGGAAAATAAGCGGACCAACGAAAGCTCGTTGGGACACACCACTTGGGGTGGCATACGGCTGAGATGGCTTTTCGGTTATTAGGACACGCTGTAACCTACCGGTCAAGAAATATTCCTGGAATTTGAGCTCTCATAGACAAAGCTCTCCTCGTCAAGTTCTCTATTTCATACTAAAATTATAGACATTAATGTTAAGCCATAGATATTTTCTATATAAATCCGTGCTAATTTTTTCGAACTAAGCCTCTCTTGAAGAGGTGCTCTGTTATTTTCTGACAATTTATGCACTTCTGGATTTCGCGTGGATGTTGAATTGTTAGACGATCGGCCTGTAGTTAAGGAAGTCGTTTCTAGAGCCTTTCTTGAAGAGAGGACGCACAAACGCACTTTCCCACATATCTGACACGACTCAATGCGATAAACGCGGAGCACGACTCAATGGGTTTTTGACGACAAAGCGACAGATTTTGTTGAGCACGTAGACCGCCATTATTCCTCCGCCGCTACGCAGCGAACGGTCATTGCACGCAAGCGCTTGCTTACTTGCACGCATTCAACGTGCCTCGAGCTCGGCTTCTGACAAACTTCCAGAGAGGCGGTTGTTTTCAGGGCCTGCCCATACTTCGCAACAACAGCGACGAGAGCGATGAGAGCGATGCTAGCCCAGAGACGAAAGCAACGGGAGCGATAGCGGAGCGTAGTGTACGTAACTACGCAATAGAAGCCCATGGGAGAAAGACCATTGATATCCGGACTTAGAGCGCCTTTCTGCTGACTATGCTCCCCCTCTAGACTTCGAGCGGAGCGGTGCGACTGGCCGCGCCGCTGCGCGATTGCAGTTAGAAAGGGGCGTAAGCGACGCGTGGCCTCGAGCTTCTGCTTATCACGGTTCTTGAGTCAAGGATGATGAAGCGAACTGTCCATGAGTCATTGGAGAACCAAAACAGAAAGGATTCGTCCAGCTAATCAGCAATTGCATCTTGCTAATGTTAGTGGTAGGTTTCCTGTGGGGAGCGACGAATCCTTTCTTAGGTCAGGGGTGGAAGCGTCCGCTAAACCTACGGTTGAAGCTGGTAAGTGTGGTATTGAGTCGGATCCTCTGCAATGCACATTGTACTAAACGACCTTTTACTTGGCAGCATGTGCGGGTCCAAAAGTAAAATTGCTGGAAGGCACTCATCGTCGAGAATCAGTCGGAATTCTTTCTTATATAGCCACTCCGGTGGCATTGTGCACTAAGCATACCTTTAGCGTAGTAGGTGAAACTTTGGGAATGTCTACAGATCTCCCTTCCCTTCCTGGGTTACGGTAGGTACGGGTGGCTAATGCTATGGTCACGGATTTTGTCCTAACTTCAGCGTGATACAAAAAATGGATGTTAGATTCGTGATCTGTACCCCAAATAACGCCTCCCCTTCTCGGGCGAAGTTTGGTTGAAAACTTCTATCTCTTCTCTACCTCTGGAGTCATGAAAGTACAATAGCGCCGCCATTTTGCTACAGCCTTTTTGTTCTGTTGATTGGGGAACCTAGACAAAAAGGTCGTAGCAAAATGGTTCATCCCGGTGTGAAATCTCCCACTCACACCGAGTCTGCGGCAGCTGATTGCGCCGCGCCGCGCCCTTCCCTCCCGCGGCACGATTCGCCGAACACCGTAACCCAAAATTCCGTCAAATATGGTGTTTTGGGGCGACGAAGTATGAAAGCGATGCGGCACCGCCAGTCGGCGCGAAAAATCGATAGCCATGCGGACCATCACGCGGCGCCGCGCGGCGGCGCGAGTATAAAAGGCGCCTTAGATACCCCTACTGGGCGCCTCCCATAGGCCTCGTGCATACTTCCCGTCGCCGCGATGGAATCGCGGCGATGAGTTTTGCAGAGCGACGCGAAAGAATTTGAATTTCTCTGTGCTGGTCGCATCGCCCATCGCTCTGCAAGGGAGCGCGACGGCGATCCGTCCAGGAACAACGCTAAACACCGCGCGCGGCGCGAAAAAGTATGCCATGCCCGCGATGGGCGCGGGAAGCCATCGCGCATGCCGACCGTCACTGTTGCGGCGGCCGCGGCGAGGTTTCCTTTGACTTTTCGACCGCGTGCGGCGGAATGGCCATGAACTGAGCGCCGCGATGGCATCACAGCGATGGAAGTATGCCCCCGGCCATACACGTCCCGCTCACGCGGAAGAGTTGTCATGCGTCGGCCGTTTGGCGGCCATTAGGCCGCTGACCGTCGGGGTTTAGTTGATTGAGGATCAGCTGAGCATTAAGCTCGTCGCACGTTTCATGACCTAGTGACAGATAAAGGATAAAGCTTCGTATTAAACAATCCTGTTCTAAAGGGCTTAGGTATTGGGTTGATCGAAAAGTCTTGCAACACTTTACGCTACTGCCTGTTAAATTTGTTAAAGCTCTTACAGTACTAACCTTGTGTGGTGACGTCACAGTACATTCTCGAAGCTTCCTCGAGCAAAGTATAAGGCCTCGTCGAGTACGAACACAGCAACGATCTCAACGATAAGCAGCAGCACCTATCGTCTACTACGAATTTCTGCAAGGTCATTCCGCAAGGACTGCAGCCTCCAACATCTGCGCTACATTCAAAGCGGAAGTCATTCACTATTCCACAGTGGTCCGTTGGTATCAGCGCTTCGAGGCTGGAGATATCTCCCTCGAAGATCGACCACGCTCCGGGCGCCCCTCTGCTGTGGAGGAAGACAGCTTGCGCGAAACCTTCAAGGTGAAGCCAAATTCAACCATTCTCGAATTGGCGGCGACACCTGGATGTACGCAAAGCACCGTCGTGAGGAAGCTGGAGATCCTTGGGTACCGCAAAGTTTTGTCGTCTTGGATACCACATGAGCTGCGGGACTGCGCCAAAAAACGTCCAGAACGGGAGAATGTCTACTTGCTGCGCGACAACGCGCGTCCTCGTGTCACGAAAGTGAGAAAAATCCAGGAAAGGCTGGGAAGTTCTGCCCCATCCACCGTACTCCCCAGACCTCGTCCCTTCTGCTCTGAAGCAGCATCATCGAGGTAGAGAGTTCGATGATCGACGTCAACTTGAAATGCAGGTTTCTGAAATCTTTTCCTCACAGCCCTCGGAATTCTGACAGAAAGAAATTGAAAGGCTGTCTGAAAGATGGGGCAGGATCTTAGACTTAAATGGGGATTATATCGTGAAGTGAGTTTTTGGATATTGCATTATATTGTATTGTATTGTAATATTGTTGTGCTAGTGTTGCAGGACTTTTCGATCAACCCCTTTTACATGGAGCTGGAGAAGTTCTATATAGAAGATCACACGTTCTACAGGGTGATCATCCTTATAGATCAATAGAAATGGCCAAGCTGAGCTTCGAGTTCACCGCCTAGATTACGCACTTATGTATAACATTGAAATGAGTTCATAATATTTTTTTTTGAAGTGAGATCCACGCTTCACTTTGTTTTTTAATGTGCTAGGACCTTTAATAACTATGCTCCGAAGATTCTATGGTAGAATCTCCATTACCCTCAAGGACTAAGCATCTTTAAAAACTATGTACGCGCTCTCAAAAATACCTCGTATTTTTTGAAATTCGCGCTCTATCGATGTTGGAGGAACTAATATGATAACCACTAAGATAAAAATACAGAAAACCAAAACACTTAACAAGATCCACAGAAAAGAAAGGGCAAGAAATTTACCCTTGAGTCGATTTTCAAGGGCTGACGGAACGCGCTAGACCTCTCGTTACGTGACGTTACAAATAAGTTTTATCTTGTGTCTTTTTATCTTACTCTCTAAGCATTTTTTGATAATCCTAATTTGTATGCTTCCATAGCATGCTTCAAAACCCAGCTTGGGACCCGCACTTTGAAGGTAGTAGGCAGTGGAAGCAGGTAAAGGCAGGCTGACAAACCTCCTTTGTCGCGCAAACTCGCCCGCCCCTGAACAGCTCTCACCAGCTGGCCCTCCTGATGGTCGGAGTATCTAACGCAGCGCACCCGAACGGTCCCGCTCTCTGCCTATAGGGCCAAAACTCGTTGAGGATACGTTTTGGATAATAGATTGAGTTGAACGAGCGCATATACGAATTCCGAGCTCTTCCGACCTTCATCGGCGGTAGATTGCGGACTCCAACGCTCGCGCTGTCGACGTCGCTCGAGTCGCCAGCGACAGATTTCACGGCAATCGCTTGGCTTTTGCATGTTTTGCTTAGCCGATTAATCGCTCTCGTCGCGAAGTATGAACAGGTCCATATTGGCGATGGAGCGCGAATCTTTCCTTTTTAGCATTGCACGCGTGAACCTGAACGGAGTTGAAAATTGTAGGCTTCTAAGACAACCAAGTTTTCCATCCCTTAGTCGTCGGCGATGGGTTGGTCTCGAGGAAAGAAATACTAATGCTTCCAAGCTCTACATATATGTGGGAAGAGGGTGTAGGCCGTTGTAATCTTTCGATATACAATCTGCGGTAGGGTATAACGTTTCGCTTCCCTAGCGGAGGCCGAATTTACAACACTAGGGTTCTGCATGATTATTGAAATCACTGACTCTAGTAGGAAAACGACATGAAAGAATGATCGTCATAAATCCTCACCCTAGCCCCATTATCAATATGGGGGACAAAGCAAGCTTCGGAGGCTGCGTTAAAACTGCTCACATGGTTCAGCGGGAAGTGTGCAGCTGGGTTCGCGCTATCTGAGAGCGACTCCGGGTTGCGGCTCATAAAAACTACTTGTGTCAGAACTGCGCCCTTCGAGCACAGAACAGTTCAAAGGGATTGACTCAGGGGACGACGCGCCTTATCTAAGCTTCTCGAGAAGTGGTGATGGAAGAGCCCCGATCAGCCGCCGACCAATAAGCGGGCGTCTGCGATGTCGACTGACCATGGTACTGTTGTTTTCAAAGATTGCTACGCGGACGCAACGCAGGCCGCTCGCGGCGTCGGAGGAGGAGTTGCGACCAGCAACGTATCAGTGTTGGAGGCTTTCGAAGAACCCTCCGAAGTGTTGGACCAAACACGAGAAGTCATTATGAACTTCCACAGGCAATTTCTCCACCTTCTCGCGAGTCATTCCGTCAAGATAACCCGTAATGAAGTTCGCTTCTTGTTCATTGTTTAGGGTGGGGCTGACCTTAACCCTTGTTCTCGCTCGGCTTCTCGTCCGCCAATGTTTCCTGCAATCAGCGCTTTGATCCCTGAGTCAAGAGCTGAAGGGCTTCACGATGTATCCATCGAACTCTTGACTCATGGTACATCGTGGGACTTGAAAGGTTCCCAACTTTGTGGGAGCTTGACTCAGGGAGCTGGTGAGCTTTTGCGATGCTATTTTGACAGGATGTAGGGCCCTGTGAGCGAAGTCCAGAACCACAGTTAGTTTTTGCTGAACGCTTTTTTTTTTTGAAGACCTGAAAAGGAGGTCTGAGAGCGTGCGCGCAACTATCATCAACCCCTAGACACCCACGATGCACGCCTTGGTGGCGCAGTGGGTAGGAGGGACGCCTCATAGGCGCACACCGGGGGTTTTAAGTTCAAGTCCGCGTACTGCCGATATTTCTTCATATTTCTGCAGTAGTTTGTTGTTATTACGCTTTATCATGGTCACGGGAGTCAATTTTAGACCATCAATGCTTACAACAAACCAAGGCTATCTATTTGCGCCTTCATATGTGCTAGATTTCTAGCAATGCCTATCTGCACCATATCATTTCTCTGGAAATAAGAAGTCCTGTCTTGTTCTCCCTTCTAGTCAACAGCTATGGTTCAAATCTATGAAACAAGTAAAACACAAGCGCGTTTCACACCAGCAGCATCTTACAAAGCCAGTGAGGAACAATCTTCTCCCTGACAAGGAATGTCCACTTCTTCGTTGAACGCGCAATCCGTGGGTGTAGAGAAAGGGCATGGGTGAACATAGACGTACCCAGCTGCCACTCACGCCTATGACAGACATATAAAGGTCCCATTTTCATTATACTACCTCTTACTTGAACCGTCTCCTCTTCCTGCCAGTCGATATCTCAATATATGGCGTCCAGGAGGAGTCCTTTTATGGCATCCACAACCGCAATCTCTCTCCTTGTCGGAGATGTGAAATCCAGTGTGAAGGTGGAAGTAGTCGGCCGACAAAAAAAAAGTGTGCTAAATACACGTTCAGGTAGGAACGATATTTTTAGCACACTTATGTACCTATACGGCCCGGGTCCATAATATTCAACCATAAGGTACGCGTATTTGTGTGAGTTACGGTATTATTGGTGATATGGTATGATATGGTGGTGGTGCAGATAGGCATTGTTAAAAAACTAGCATACATGAAGGCGCAAATTGACAGCCTTAGTTTGCTGTAAGCATTGGTGGTCGAAAACTGCCTCCTGTGAGCATGAGAAAGCATAATAACAATAAAAACTAGTATGTGAAAATTTTCCGCAGTACGCGGACTCGAACTGAAAACCACCCCGTGTGCCCCTACAAGACCGCCCTCCTACCGCCTGCGCCGCCGAGTCCCGTCTCGTTGGATGCCGTAGGGGTTGATGATAGTTGCGCGCTCGCCTTCAGACCTCCTTTTCAGGTCTTTAAAGAAGCGTTCAGCAAAAACTGACTGTGGTTCTGGACTCCGATCTCAGGGCACTACAGTACCGGACGCGTCTTTTGAATAGACGCCGAAAAAACCGCACTTTTGCGGTTTTTGCGTCTTTTTGCTATAACTCGCCCAAAAGTCATCCATTTGAGAAACCAAGAGTATATTTGAGCTCAAGAGATCGAGCTCTATCGTTTGATATATACATTTCATATGGA
This sequence comes from Heligmosomoides polygyrus bakeri, assembly GCA_947359475.1. Lineage (NCBI taxonomy): Eukaryota > Metazoa > Nematoda > Chromadorea > Rhabditida > Heligmosomidae > Heligmosomoides > Heligmosomoides polygyrus. Next base: position 52,235,260 of record OX375868.1, on the reverse strand, counting down.
AGATCAAAAATGGCCAAAATTGAAAACTTGCGCTCCATTGAGAAGGCCGGCCGCGGACGAGTTGTCGGCCGCAAGGCGCCTAAATCGTTGCAGGCTCACAATTCCTCTAATTTGAGGTTTTATGAGAAATTCTCAACCGCCCTACTCAGGAATTGCTGTGCTCTGTTACGGCAAGACTTTGGAGTGCGCTGTGCACAGTGTATATAGGACCGAACCTATCAATCGACTGGGCGCTTGTTGTGCTAAATTGCACGCGCGGGCGTGTTCTGAGCGCAATAACTCTGTCAAGTTCGAGTCTTTCCGGCTGCAAGTTGTGGATTTCGTAGGCAACAGAAAGCTCAAGAAGCGCGTTGAAAGATAGCGACGTAGCTTAAGACTGGACAAAGTTACAGCGGTGCGAATATGAAGGCAAACCTTGTGTGACACGATTTTTTCCGAGTTCAGTCGGCTACTACGGGAAGACGAGGCGGGCTAATGGCATCCAAATGCACGGGCGAGCACAAGACAGTAATATGCTCTAGTAGAGCGCCAAAGCACATTAAAGTATCTTTCGAGTTGGCAAGGTTACGGCGATGCGAATATGCAGGTTGGGCATGTGTGACACGATTTTTTCAGATTTCGGTCGACCGCTGCAGGTACACGAGGCGAGCTAACGGCATGCAAACCCGCGGACGAGCAAAGCGCCTAAGGCACATTTCGATGATCTGCTCCTAACTCTCCAGCTGCCTAAACTGCCTTAGCCCCATCTGCCATTTTAGAGCGGCGGACGGCAGCGGTGAAGCTTGTTCAGCCCCCTCTCGCCCACGTTCGAGCTTTCGAGCCCCAGCCAGGGTACCATTCTGTTCAGCTTGAAAAGTCTCATCGAACGGCATCAATTTCGGACAGTTCTGAAAACATCGATTTTTTGACAGTTTCTCATCGAAGACGGCGGCCTCTAGACCGTGCCAGACTGACGATGACGTCATCGAAAACCGATGTTTCCGAAATTTGCTAAATTTTCTTGTCCAAACTTCGTCTAGGGGGTTATTTGGAGCGCTGATTACGAATCCGACGTCCGTTTTTGAAAATTCCACCGATTTTGGCATGTTGCAGCCATTTGAGATTGGTAGGGTCAAGATCACTGACCACCCTCAGTTTTCGGTATTGGTGTTCTCCTGGCATAATCGGCCAAGTGGACTTTCGCATCGTATTCAGCACCCTGAATAACCCTTACCCTTATACGAAGTTTGAGCAAAATCGGTGTTCCTGACACGACCACCCTCAATTATTCAGAAGAAATTCCAAAACCTATCGAAATCGGCGGAATTTTCAAAAATGGACGTCGGATTCATAATCAGCGCCCCATTTAACCCCTGGGACGAAGTTTGGACAAGAAAATTTGGCAGATTTCGAAATCGTCGACTTTCGATGACGTCATCGTCCGAGCAGGCTCGGCGAAGAGCGCCCTCGTCCTCGAGGGGGAATTGCCAAAAAATCAATTTTCCCGGAATAGGCCGAAATTGATACTGTTCGATAGAGCTTTTTGAGCTGAACAGAAAGGCAGGACTGGGAGCGTCGAGAACTAAAATGCGGGCGAGTGACGGCGGAAAGAACTTCGCCGTCGACCCTCCGCAGCTCTAAAATGGCAGCTGGGACTAAGGCAGGCTAGGAGCTGGAGAGTTAGGAGCACATCGTCGTAAAGTACCTTAACTGATTGGCTAGTCTGCGCATTTGCATGCCGTTAGCTCTCCTTGCCTTCCCGCAGTGGTCGACTGAAATCGGAAAAAATCGTGTCGCACAAGGTTTACCTGCATTTTCGCACCGCCGTAACCTT